>CM057453.1:1435987500-1437187500 GCA_016271365.2 Neoceratodus forsteri
TGTTGTGAAAAATGACAGCTGTACTGTAAATAAGAAGTGTGGAAAAATGCCACTGGTGAAAATCTGGACTTAAAATATTACAAAGTCATGAACTTACGGTGCGTGGAAACTGCATGATGCTCACTCGTAACACAGTCATTTATGGACTTTTGTTACCAAATTTTCAACATAGCCATTTTAAGACCTCTGCTCATGAACAGTGTAACTGTGATTTTCTTAATCTGTCCCAAACATTGCTTTCGCACACCAACAGCACTATTGTGCGCTACATGTGCGAAAACAGATTTTGGGTGGCATATGAAAAATGGCAGCTGTACTGTTCATAAGGAAGTGTAATAAAATGGCAATGTTGAAAATCTGGAGTGAAAATATTAAATTCGCAAACTTATGAGCATGCATAGGAAAGTACAGTTACGTAAGAACTTACCGTAACAGTAGATCTTCGAGAACAGCTCTTGCAGCAGGTTACACCATTAGGACCGAAGCCGCAAGGCGCCAGGACCACCGGAAAAATTCTAGCTAGCTAACTACAGGCGGGGACCGCCCGGCGTCGGTCCGCCTCCGGCCAGGCGTGGTACAAAAGGGGGCGGTCCCGCCCAGATTCCCAGTTCTCCGCCGGAGACTTCTTGCCGAGGCTGACATCAAATGGGAGACCTAGGATTCACGCAGAAGACAGAAAGATAACAATTCCTGCTCAGAAAGACTGAGCCATGCTTCCTCAAGAGGAAGGTGGGCGAAGGTACCTGCTGCAAGAGCTGTTCTCGAAGATCTACTGTTACGGTAAGTTCTTACGTAACTGTACTATCTTACTTCGAGACACAGCTCTTGCAGCAGGTTACACCATTAGGACTGATTCCCAAGCAGTAACGCTGTCAGAAAATCCGGAGGAGGAAATTAAAGGATAAAACCAGGTCCTGAACCTAGGACAGGAGACCCTGAAGTACGCCAAACCAAAATCAGCCCTTCACGAGAGGCGATGTCCAGGCTATAATGCCTGATAAAGGTATGCACAGAACTCCAAGTGATGCAGCCATATAGCAGAAGTAGAAACATTTTTGAGCGCTGCAAAGGAAGTAGCCACCCTCTAGTGGAATGACCCCGGACTGTACCCGGAGGGGCTTTTGTTTGATACCATAACAGTGAGAAATACACTGGACAAGCCAGCAGAAAGGGACTGTTTGGATACTGATTGGCCCATCATTCTCTCAGAGAAGGAAATGAAAGCTGCTCAGAACTACGAAAGGACTGAGTTCTGTTGAGGTAAAACCTCAGGCTGCGTGAACATCCAGGGTATGGAGCAGAGCCTCCCTCTATTAGAGTAGTTCGGAGTAGACCGGAAGGTCGATATCCTGGTTCAGAGTGAGTGAAGAAACCACCTTAGGCAAGAATTTAGGGTTCGTCCTCAGGGATACTCTGTCCCGGTGGAAAACTAAATAAGGCTCTTTGCACATGAGAGCGTGAAGTTCAGAAATTCTTCTTGCCGAGGTAACAGCAACTAAAAACAACGTTTTCCACGACAGAAAATGTAGCTCGCAATCCGCGGCAGGTTCAAGGGGGAGCGTGAGCTGTTCAAGGACAAAAAGCAAATCCCATGGAGGCACAGGGTCTCTAATAGGAGGCCTAAGGTGCAACACTCCCCTAAGAAATTCCCGAGAGGCGTCCACCTGAGCCACTGTACGATTTCCCACCGGGAGGTGGTAAGCCGAAATGGCACAGAGGTGCACTTTAATAGAGGAGTAAGCTAGACCCGAATGAAAGAGGAGAGCAAATATTCTAATATTACTCCCACAGGACAACCTAAGGGAAAGGTCGCGTGCTGGCGACCATACCTAAAAAGCAGCCATTCCATGGCGTCGTGCATATCGTTGTCGGCTTTCTGGCTGCAGAAAGGACTTCTGCAACCTCTTGCGAGACCCCGTGACGCAAAATGGCTATGTCTCTAGGAGCCAAGCATGCAGGTTCAAGGAACGTAGGTCCGGGTGGACAAGTGAACCTTTCTCCTGAGACAGTAAGTGGGAGCTGAGCGGCAACGGGAGCGGGGGTTCCCGAGATAGTTGAATCAACAAAGGGAACCAAATCTGTCTGGGCCAAAATGGGGCCACTAGGATCATTATTGCGTGCTCCCTGCGCAGTTTGAGAAGAACTCTCTGGATCAACGGGAAAGGAGGAAAGGAGGAATCTGTTGGCCCAGGAGAGGGATAACGTCGCCCCGCCAGAAAACACCAGGCCCTGGATCTAGCGAGCAAAATTGGGCAGTTTTATGTTGGATGGGGAGGCTAACAAGTCCAGATCTGGAGTTCCCATCGAAGAAACAGATCCTCTGCTACCTCTTGAAGGAGTTCCCATTCGTGGACTCTGGCCTGAGAACGACTCAGGCCGCCTGCAACCGTGTTGTCCACTCCGGGGAGCGCACAGTGATCAGATTCGCGCCGTGTCTGATTACCCAATCCCACACTCTCATGGCCTCCCTGCAAAGGGGGGAAGAGTGTGCGCCTCCTTGTTTGTTGAGGTAATACATCACCGCCGTGTTGTCTGTCTGAAGTAGAAGAGTACACGGTGGGATAACTGACTGAAAGGCCTGCAGGGCATAGAGGACCGCCTCATTTCCAGCACGTTGATGTGAAGGTGAGCTTCCATCTGGGTCCACGCCTCTGGGACTTTACCCCGTCCAGGTGTGCCCCCACCCAAGACCGGAAGCATCGTGGTGAGGGTGACCTCCTGGGGACGGCGCATGAACGGACGCCTGATGAGAGCCGACCCTGGGGCTAGCCACCACTGCCAGTCTTGAATCACTGAATTCGTGAGTCTGACCGGATGCTGCAAGTGGTCTTGCCTTTGGTCCCACTGCACTTTGAGCATCCACTGAGTAATGCGATGTGGAGTCTTGGGATAAAGGGACAGTAGGAATGGCCGCAGCCATGTGTCCGAGCAAGCAAAGGACCGACCTGGCAGGTACAACTTGTTTAGTGATAGGTCCCTTATGAGGGATCTGATCGCCCGCTCTGTCGGCCGGAAGAAAGGCTCTTCCTCAACAGTGTCCAGAACTGCTCCTATGAACTGCAGTTTCTGACGGGTACCAGGAGAGACTTCTCGTAATTTATGAGGATGCCCAGGGATCGGAACAGATCCTGGGTGCTCTTGATTGCAAGAAGCAACGCTTCTGGAGGCGGCCATGAGAAGCCAGTCGTCCAGGTATCGGAACACGAGGTGGCCCTGTGTCCTCAGAGACGCTGCCACGACTGCCATGCACTTGGTAAAGACCCTCGGTGGGAAGACAGTCCGAAAGGAAGGGCTCGGAACTGAAGGTGGTGGTCGAGAAACTCGAGCGCAGGAACCTCCTGTGCGCCTGAGCCATAGGGATGTGCAGGTAGGCATCCTGCATGTCTAGAGACGCTAGAAGGCGCCTCCTGTTTGAGCATGGGGATAAGACCTGGAAGGGTCTACCATGCGAATCTCTGTAAGGACCGACACATTGAGGTCGCTGAGGTCCAAGATTGGACGGAGGTCCCCTGTTTTCTTGGGAACCAGGAAGAAGGGAATAGTATCCTAGTCCTCTGGTTCTCTGGGACGCACTCTATCGCTCCCTTCGTAGTAGCGCGAGTACTTCTTGCCAGATCAAGGCTTTGTGCTGACCCTGATACCGGAGAGCAAAGGAGGTCTCGAGGGTGGCTTTCCGCGATTCTATAAAGTGGCCTAGACTGACCAATGAAGAACCCACCTGTCGGTGGTAATGGCCTGCCATCCCGCAGGAAGTCTTAATGCGACCCCGACTATAAACTCCGCTGATCCTGAGGGGCGGGGCCGGCAAGGAGTCAGGCTGTGGCGGCAGATGGACCCGCTGGCTGGGCCTGCCTAGGAGAACGCTGGCCTCGGCTGGCGGGTGTTTGCCCTGGGCTCTACGAAACCAGAGCCCCTCTGAGGTGCAGCGGAGTGGTCTGTTTCTTGGCGTCCGCCAAGACGAACGCTTTGGTTCCTACGAAGGAACCAAGCTTAGGTCGGTACATGGCCTGAACTGACCTTACCGCCCTTCCCGGCCTCTTGGAGTTTGGTAAGATCTTTCTGTAGGATTACCAAACAATACTTCTCCTCAAAAGGGCGCCCAAGATGTTCTTTTTGACGTCCGGGTAAAACCGAGACGCGTGAACTAAGAGTGTCTCCGGAGGCAAACGCCAGAAGTTGCTGCTCGGGCCGATGAGTCCGCTGGAGTCACATCGCGGCTCTTAGCACTTGGGTCCCCACGTCTGAACTCGCACGTGAGGAGCTGAAGCATCCTCCTCTGCTCACCTTCGGCATCTTTTCAGCCGCCCAGACCCTGTTCCCACAAAGCGCTCTGGAACTGAACCATGGGTTAAATAGTTCAGGGATCTGATGGCGCAGGTAGCGGAAGCATACGTGGCGCCTACCCAATGCGCCCAGTTGTTTGGACTCTGGGTCCGTGGCAGGGTGCTCAAATGTTGTGGCCTCTGTGACCGGGTCATGTGAGGCTGTGATGACCAGAGAATCGGCCTGAGGATGCTGCGCCAAGTACTGGTCGCCCTTAGGAGCCTTGTACAGCGATCAGCTTTCTCGTCTCGCCGGGAGCGAGTGTGGACGCTTCCACGCAGCCTTGGTGACGCCCACGCAAGTGTCAACCAAGGGTGGTACTACCACAGGCTTGGGGTCCTTTTGTCAAGATATTTGAGGTCGTACTCTTCGGTCTAAGTCTTCAGCATCCCATCCCATGTTCTCTTGTATATGTCTCATAATATCAAGGAACGAGGGATCATCCGGAGGAGATCTAGGCATCTCACGTGGGTCCGGAGAAGGGATGGAGATGGAGATGGGGATCTAGAGGTGGAGTAGTCTGATCCCTGTCCTCCGCTGAAGGCGAACGCCGGGTCTCCTGGATCTCTTGGGGCTGGGTGATCCAGAAGAGGATTTCGACGGAGGTCTCCGTTTATCAGGTCTCCCCCTGGGAGGGGTTCTAGGCTCCCGGGGAGGAGGAACACGGCCTGCCGACCCCGATGGCGAGGGGGGGCAGGAACCGGAGTAGGAGGAGGAGGAGGAGGAGAGGAGGAGGAGGGGGAACCATGTCTTTTTTAATGGTATCCCACCAGTAGGTGAACAGATCTTTCACCTCCACTAGAGAGAGGCCCGACGACGGCCCGGGTGCCGGTGGGCGGTCGTCGGGTCCCGGCGTCGGCTCCACAGGGGGCTCTGGTAATGGCGAGGATCCTGGGAGTACCTACGGGACCGGGTCGCCAGTCTGGTCCTCGGCTGCTCTAGGTCCTCCTCCGATAGAGGCTCCTGACCGATGTCGGTCGGAGGCAACAGGCCTTCTTCTTTTCAGGAGGGCGGGCGCGGTCCCCCTACCGGCGTCCGCTGGGATGTAATGGCCGGCGTCGGTCGTCGGGCCGACGGCGGCTCCAGGGAAGAAGGGCGCACGGCTGACGGCTGACAGCTGTCGAGCCGGCGTCTGGGCTACAGGCCTTTTTAAAGGCGTGAGCTCCAACGTCTTGCGTGGAGGCACCGACGAAGACCTGACGTCGGGTACTGAGGAGCGGGAACCCGACTTGCGGTGGTGATGGTGTCGTTCCCCGGACTTCGCCAAGGCCCTGGAAGGGAGGAAGGCCCTGGATTTCTCCTGAGATGAGAGTTTTTGATTGCAGCCGGGGAGATTTCGAACGGAGCTACGGGACTCAACCCCTAGAAGGGGACCTGGAAGGCCTTCTCCCTTCTCTTCTCCGCGTGCTTGTGGACCCTGGAGCTTTCCCTTGGAGGACATGGTCTTCAGTTGTTCCTCCAGAAGAACGCCTGCAAAGCCCTCTGACGCCGGATCCGGTGGCACGGCTACTGAACCTTGGCAAGAGGGACAGGCCCGGTATCGTGGTCTGGGCCTAGGCACCGGACGCAGGCCGGTGGGGGTCCTTGAACGGGATCTGCTTTCCACAAGCGCACTTCAAGGATGGCTCAAGTTGGTGATGACATCAAGATCTTGCTTGAAGAGGATTCTAAGATTTTTGAAAAATTTTTTTTTTTTTGAAAAAAGAACTATTCCATGGCGTCGCTGGCGCTAGACTGGTAACGAAGGGTCAGGTAGCTAAGTCGGCGGGGAAAAGAACTAGGGAATCTGTCGGACCGCCTCTTTTGTACCATGCCTGACGCCGGAGGCGGACCGACGCCGGGCGGTCCCTCGCTGTAGTTAGCTAGCTAGAATTTTTCTCCAGGTCCTGGCGCCTGGCGGCTTCGGTCCTAATGGTGTAACTCTGCTGCAAGAGCTGTGTCTCAAGTAAGATTCACAACACACGCTCGTAAAACAGTCATTTTTAGGAATTTTTTCACCAAATTTTCAACATAGCCATTTTAAGACCTCTGCTCATGAACAGTGTCACTGTGATTTTCTTAATTTGTCCCATACATTGATTTCGCACACCGACTGCACCATTGTGCGCTACATGGGCGGAAACACGTTTTGGGTGAAATGTGAAAAATGACAGCTGTACTACTCATACGAAGGTGTGGTAAAATGGCAATGTTGAAAATCTGGAGTGAAAATATTGAAAATTCGCAAACTTACGAGCGTGCGTAGGAACTGCAGCGAACGACGCTCGAAACAGTCATTTTAGATGCAAATTTCAAAATAGGCTTCTTGAGAGCCCATCTTATGAACACTGGCAGTGTTGTTAGTTAATCGGTTCCAAAGGTGATTTCGCAGTAGTGACTGCAAAATCACCCTTCGGACCCGAATAACGCCAAGGACAGTGACAGCATTCATGAGAAGGGGTCCCAAAACCCCATGTTGGAAAATTGGTGCAAAATTCAAAAAATGCCTGAGATATGCAACAAAGTTGAAAACTCTATCTATCCCACTATACAGCTTACCGCATTTCCTCAGTTTGCGGTCGGCTTTGAAGTGCAGGCGTGTTCGCGGTCCACCGAAGATCATCACGCTGAGCTCTGGAGGTAAGTATGGGGTGGGGGTGGGGAGGAGGCAGGGTGTGCAGTGGGTAGGTGCGGGTTGTGGGAGGGGGCAGGAAGACTGCGTGGGACCGCTTTTTCTTTACAGGTATTTAAAAACAAAAGAGCAGCGGGGCGTTTGCCACGCTAAGGTGGGCTCCCAGCATGGCAGAAGCGGCTGGGGGGTGTGGAGCTGAGGATTGGGCACCCCGTCGGCAATGGCATTGTTGCCATGCTGGGGTGGGCTCCCAGCGTGGCACCCTGTACTGGGGGGAGACAGTGAAGCCGGCGAGGATTGGGCACCCCGTCGGCTATCTCAGTTGAGTTGCCACGCTGGGTGGGCACCCAGCGTGGCATTTGAAAGCTTTGGGGCGCAGCACAAGCCGACGGGATTGGGGGCACAGTATGCTGCTGTCGTGTGTGTGTGTGTGTGTGTGTGTGTGTAGGGGAGCTGCGAGCGGCAGGCGATATCTTATCGCTGCTCACTGAAGCGTAGCTCCCCCTTTCAACTGTATGCCACTGCATTTTGGAGCTTGTCATAGACAGCTCCAGCATGCATTGGCGGACAGGGGCCGCGCCTGCCAACACACTGACTGAATTGGAAGAGGGGGTGACACACCTCCGAAAACTCGGATGATGGCACTATGTTTCTTGCACATGCGTGCAAGCAAACATAATGAGGACTTGGAATAGTCAATTTCTTATATCTCACTAACCATATGACACAGAAAAATTTTTTAAAAATCATATGTATTATCACTTTCCTGGCTACTTTTTTTACTTAGCCCCTAAGAGGGGGCTAAGAAATTGTTCAACAAAAAGTCAATTTCTTGCACCATTTTCGAGATACGGACCCTGAAAGGCACAGCAAACGCCGTAATGTTATCCTATGGGGAAAAAAACAGAAGTTTGGAATGCCATAAGTTTGCCTCCCTGTAATATTTTTTCAGCAAACTACTGAAAGGCACATCTGTGTCATGTTGGCTGTGTTCCCTGCAAATGTCAGCCCAAAAGACCAAACTGTTATTTTGCAGCAGGGCGCCAAACGATTGCTGCAATGCATTGTACGCCATAATGTTATCCTATGGGAAAAAGCGTCAACTTTGGAGTACCGTTACTTTGCCACCGTGTAATATACTTTCAACAAAACACTGAAAGGCACATCTGTGATATGTCGGCTGCATTCCCTCCAAATTTCAGCCCAAAACTCCAAACCGTTGTTTTGCAGCGGAGTGCCAAAGAATTTCTGTCATTTTCCCACAGACTACAAAAGTACTGTCGCAATTTGCGAAAGCTGTAATAGTAAATTGCTTGTATCTCACTAACTGCATGACTCAGAAAACAAAATTTAAAAGTCATATGTATTATCACTTTCCTGGCTAGTCTTGTGCTTAGCCCCCATTAGGGGGATAAGAAATTTTTTGACAAAAAGTCCGTATCTCGCACCGTTTTCGAGATATGGGCCCTGAAAGGCATGGTGAACGCCGTATTGTTATCCTATGGGAAAAAAACAGAAGTTCAGACTGCCATAACTTTGCCTCCCTGTAATATTTTTTCACCAAACCACTGAAAGGCACATCTGTAGGATGTTGGCTGTGTTACCTGCAAATTTCAGTCCAAAAGACCAAACCGTTATTTTGCAGCAGGGTGCCAAAGGATTCCTGTAATGCGTCGGGCGCTGTAATGTTATCCTATGGGAAAACCCGTCAACTTTGGAGTACCGTAACTTTGCCACCTTGTAATATTTTTTCAATGAAACACTGAAAGGCACATCTGTGAGATGTTGGCTGCGTTCCCTCTAAATTTCAGCCCAAAACTCCAAACCGTTCTTTGGCAGCGGTGCCAAACAATTGCTATTTTGGCATAGTATAAAGTAGTGTGCGTTTTAAAGCTTTCATAAAATTTCGACACTGGTGAGTTCACTACTTGCAAGTACTTTTCCAGAAATCTGAAAAACATATTTCTGGAGTGTTTTACCCCAAAATAAAGACATGGCTAGCATCCTCAGGGCCCGACTAGGTGAATACAAAAAGAATTAGGTTGCTAGAGGGTCTCAATTTTAAATGCCAAGCATTTTTCTGATCACTAACTGAAAACAAAATGGCGGACTTGCAACACTAACAGGGCCATTTGCGACACTGTCGAACTTTTTGTTAACTTTTCCCTTTGACTTATAATGGGAAATTGTTTTTGGAATAACTTTTGAACAGTTTAATATTTTTTCACGAAATCTTCGAAAGGCACATCGGGGACCGCGGCCTCACGTTCCCTGAAAATTTCGGGCAGGTTGCGTCAAACCCGTGACGACCTGTAGGCCGCGACAGCAAATTCCAGAAAAGTGTAAGCGCACGCGCAGATCACGCTTAATAACTCCGCGGCCGTATATCCGACGATGCGAAACTTGCAGATCAAGGCCTATGGTTTCTTGATCATGTATTCCAAATTTCAGGTAAATCTGTCAGCGGTTGCAAAGTTATTAAGGTGCAACCCCTTCGGTTTAACATGTAAATGGCTCCTCAACCCTAACTATGGTAGCAATACCGTGCTACCATAATATATATATATATATATATATATATATATATGCGTGTAGATAGTTATATGTCAATATCTGCATACATCTATCTCCTATTATTTATGTATTTATTTTTATACCAACTAAAGAAGGGGTAAAAACTTGAACCAAGAAGAAAAGTAACTGAAAAAAAAAGGGATTACCAGGAATGAAAAGAGCATTCTTGCCTAAACCCCTAGAAAACTTCACATTTGGAAATTTTCTAATGTGCTGGCGTAGGGAAAAAAGGGTTATAGGGAGAATAATTCCTACCGGAAGTCCCCCATATCCTGAGACTTCTGGGGAAGAACGGTTATCTTTAACTGAGTACTAGGAGAGTTAAACTCATCCATACATGCCAGTCAGCTTTAGTTTGCCATAAAGACAAATCAAAATTTGCACAAAGGCATAACATAAAAGGCCAGAACTTTTCAGACAGGCAAGCCCGAGGGAAATGACCTATGCCAAGACTCCAGAAGCTGTAACATTATGACTTAAGGCTATGAGAGCACAGCGCTATCAAATGCCACTTGGGTATTTCAGCAAACCTCATTGTGAACAGTGCTCCAGAGTTGTCGCACTATGGCAAGGACAGGATACATCAAAAAACTCTTAATATATAATAGCGTATGCTACAAAGATAGGAGGCATTACGTAAAATTTCTTACACATGGTATATGATTATCTAGCGTCTATCTCTGGAGGGAAAGCAGACAGTGGCACAAGGCTGAGAAGCAGGCCGCTGTTTGCACTAACTCTCTTTAATCCAAGAGTGTACAGATAAAAACAGCAGAACACTTACCAAGCTGGTATTTCCTCTGAAAGCTTCTGTCAACCCCGAAAAAGAAGGAGGGGTTTCCAGAACCTACCTGTAGGAGTCTTCAGAGAGTTGTCAACTTCTTTGGAGGAGAGCAACCACCAGATCTACGAAGTTGTCATCCTCCACCTCTTTATCGGTGTTGTCCTGGAGGGAAAAGTCCAGGGAGTCCACCGGTTTAATATAAATGCCTCATTATACCATAACCTGAATTAACCTCGGGGTGACCGACTGGGATTAGTGGGCCTGACAGGAGTTCATGAAGGAAAATTCTCTCCTAAATTACTAATAGTAATAATAACAACAATAATATCCTTGGGCATAAGGATTAACAGAGAGGAATACTCGGACCCGAGGGAGCCGAGAACACGCCCAGAAATATAAAGTCTGGAATAATTGCCAGGCTCACAAAAATTCAGTTGCAGAGGGCATAATGTCAACCCCTGATGACTCCCTAAGTCCTTCAGAAGGGAAGATCAGAGGAGATGAATCTCTATCTTTGTGCAGGGAAGAGGGCACCCTGCCTATTTTCAAATTAAAGGCTTGGACAGAGAAACAACTACCACAGAACCAGACTTGTAATAATAGAAGTCCCAAGGGGACTTGTCATTTCTTTTGTGTTAACTTGAGGTACCCTCCTCTGCGCTTTTAGAGGAGGGGAAGGTAGACTGAAGCCCAGATAATAATAGTTTGGCCAAAGCTTAAACAAATCAAAATCAGCTTTAAGAGATTTTATTTAATTCTTTTTCACAAAGAGGAAAAAACAGAACCACCTCCACACCTATTGTCAACAAAGCCCACTGCACAGCAAACAAGAGAGTTTCACCCCAAAAGAGAGGGGATTACCCTTCAAATATCAATCATTTTGAATTTAACTAGAGAAAAAAGGGTTCCAAGAATTCGCGCTGATGCGCAACGGAAAAACTGCGCATACGCACGAAAAAACAAATCAATGATTTTAGCACAAAAGCGTTAAAAACCAACGATAAACACTAAAACTAATGAATTAAATAAAAAGATGCAATTTATCGCACGACATGGTGAATTTTACTTCAGAAAAATGCCGAAGAGGGAAAACACAGAAGAATCGCAGATAATGCGGGAACCCAAGGATGCGGTAAAATAGATAAAATGAAGAAAATATACAAAATACCTTAAAAGCAGCACTAAAAAAGAAAGAAAAGGGCACAGGAAGATCTCTGAAGAGGAGAGCTCTGGGGCAGTGTTGCCAGATCAGCAGAGAAAAAGTTCTGAGGTCCCTCAGACTGACTGCAGGCAGCACGCTACTCTAACTGTATCCTGATTGGCCAATGCCTTCCTCATTTGCATTGACTCCTCCTCTCTGGGGCAGCTGAACCCAGCTGGCATACTGCATCTATTCAACAGATGCTAAAAATTCTAGGGTGAAAGTCCCTTTTCAGAATGACGGGGGGGGGATTTACAAATGGTAAGTAACTGAAATTGAACCAGATTAAACTGCTGGTGGTATTTTTAGTGAATGGGAAAAATTTGGCCAGGACACCGGAGAAATTCCCCGTCCCTGACTGCTGTCCAACATGGCCAATCTGTAGGTTGGTGGGCAACAACAGGATGAGATGGAATTGGAGCATGTGGAGGATACTATGTCGAGACCTGAAGCTGAACGACTGGTAACGGAAGGCCTGGATAATTCCCTGGTCAGTGAGGGGGTTCACGCCACGGATTTACTGCTTCCTGAATGCTCTGATATTGTTTCTTATCTGGAGTTATTGGAGGATAGTTCGTCGGACCACAGTGTTACTGCAGCGGCTATTTGTTTGCAATTCGGTTTACCGAATGAAATTTTACAACTTTTGCTGCCTGAGGTTCTCACGGAAGTAACTTTAGTATTTAATCACACTTTGACCACTCAGACGGTCTCACTTTCTATGAATATGGGTATCTTGACTTTCATTTTCATGATCTCCAGCTTCAAAACTGCACTTCGGAGCCAGCTATTTAACACCGGAAGCTGCACTTGTCCCTGAGGTGACTTAGCTCACTATGCACTGACAAAGCTCTCTGAGCGGCTCCTCACACCACCACTCACCAACCACGTCCCATAGCCCACTGAACTATTACCACCTTGCTGTCTCTACACGCTTCCGAGTATATGTATATGCCAATGTATGTTAACCTGCTTTTCCCTATCCTTATAACTGTAACAGCATGTGATTGCCAAACCTGTAACCTCAATGATGTAACAAAAAGTAACAGCATGTGACTGCCAAATCTGTAACCGCAATGATGTAACAAAATGTTGTAATGTATTTGTCCTCTATGTGACGAGGTACCTTTGGAAATGAGCCCTAGGCTCAAAGGTTGTAAACTGATGTACAAATAAATAAAATTTTTAAAAAAAGGGGATGCTACTGTGCTCGATCATTGGAGACCACTTTCTTTGTTAAATTCTGACTTTAAACTCCTGGCTAAAAATCTGGCTAACAGACTGACTCTTGCAGCATCGGTTGTAATTTCCCGTGCCCAGTCTTATGCTATTCCAGGTAGACATATTCAAGACCATCTTTTACTTCTCAGAGAAATAGCTGAGTCAGGGAAAATGGGGATGGTGGATGGCTTTCTGGTATCACTTGACCCAAGAGAAAACTTTTGATAGGGTTAGTCATGAGTTTCTTTGGGAAGTGTTGTTACACTATCAAATTCCACCTCTGGTGGTAGACTGGCTGAGATGTATTTGTAGAACTGCCACGGTTGTTCCAGTCATGCAAGGCTGGAAAGGCTGCAAGGTGCAGTTACAGAGGGCGGTGAGACAGGGATATCCGCTTAGCCCTATTCTCTATGTTTTTTTCCTTGACCCATTGTTACGGACACTGAATGCTTCAAATTTACTTCTTCCAGTTCAACTCAAGGATTCTACCTTTCCATATGAGGCAGTTTCTTACGGGAATGATACGGGTCTTATAATTCAGAATGCAGACTCATTAACTCAGGCTATAGCTCTTTGTGCTCAATTTGGTAAGATCTCAGATGCCTCTTTAAATCTGCAGAAATGTGTGGGGCAACAACTGAATTTTACATTGGGATATGTGGGCACTGCAGCAAACACTGCTATTTCAACAGATCCTATCTCTGTTTTGGGAATTTTATTTGGGCCTGGGGACATGGATAATTTGAACTGGAGCAAAAAGCTAGATTTCGGTAGGCAAAAGGTGATGTCCTGGAACAGATGGAAGCTTAGTAAGAAGAAAAGAATTTAGGCAAAGCAAGGCAAATTTTATTTAAAGAGACGCCCATCCCGGAGGCTCTGGGTGCCATACATCAAACAAATAAAAACAACACAACACAATAATAATCAATAAAATATACAACTCCAAACAATTAAAGCATAATTTACTACACAATTTGTTTCATTCTCTAAAACTAAAATAAACCTTAAGATTAGACAATATAAGCTATAAAACATAGTACAGGAATGCCTGATCGTATAAAAATGCCTTGAGTCGGGCCTTAAAAACCTCAACAGATGGGGCCTCCCTAACAACTAATGGAAGCGAATTCCACAGGATGGGAGCGGCGACACTAAATGCTCTGTCGCCTGCAGTTCTTAACCTTGTCCTGGGAATCGCAAGGAGGCCCCGAGAAAAGGAACGTCGGTAACGGACCGAGACAGCAGGTGTAAGAAGGTCATTCAGGTAGCCAGGGCCCAGGCCGTAGAGGGCCTTAAAGGTGAGCAAACCCACCTTAAAGAGGACCCTCCACCTAAGCGGCAGCCAGTGCAGATGACACAGCACCGGGTGATATGACAGTATTTAGATCGTCCTGTCAACAACCTCGCCGCCGCATTCAGCACCAACTGGAGTCGGCAGCAGGGTAATCCCCGAGACCCCGAGATAGAGTGCATTACAGTAGTCAAGCCTGGACGTCACAAAGGCAATCACCAAAGTGGGGAGGTCCAGAGGCGGAACTAAGGGCTTGATCATGGCGATATTCCACAGATGATAAAAACTAGTACGTACAACGGAAGACACTTGAAATTCAAGTGTCAAACCGCTGTCAAGAATAACACCCAGATCACGTACCCTAGAGGAGGCCTTCAATGGTACAGAGCAAGGCAAAGTCCTGTCTCTGCACCATAGGCCAACCTATCACGTCCTCTGTTCGACTCGACCACCAGTACCCCCGTCTTACTGGGGTTAAGTCGCAACCAGCTGGAGGCCATCCAGTCATTGATTTCAGCAAGGCAGCTGTTAAGCACTTCTACTGCACAGGATGTTCCAGGGGCAAAGGAAAAGTACAGCTGGGTATCATCAGCATAGCAGTGAAAACCCAAGCTGTACTTCCTAATGAGCTCTCCTAGAGGTAGCATGTACATGGCAAACAACATCGGTGACAAGACCGAACTCTGGGGAACTCCGCACAACAGGTGGTCAGGGGAGGAGAAGAAATTCCCCATCACTACCCTCTGCCTCCTGTTGGATAAAAAAGACTCAAACCAGCGGATGACAGAGCTGGCGAGTCCACAGAATTCCCTTAGGTGGTCAAGTAACACTCGATGGTCCACCGTGTCAAATGCTGAGGAGAGATCGAGGAGAACAAGAATTGTCCCTTCCCCTCGACTTCTAGCCCTAAGGAGGTCACTGTGCACCCGAACTAGTGCAGTTTCTGTGCTATGCCTTGCAAGAAACCCAAACTGGAGCGATTAATAAAGATTATGGGCCACGAGGTGCTCCTCAAGCTGAAGCGCCACCACCTTCTCAACAATCTTACCTAAGAATGGAAGATTGGAGATAGGACGGTAATTTGTCTTGACGTCAGGGTCCAAAGATGTTTTTTTCAGAAGGGGTCTCACCAATGCCTACTTCAAGACATCAGGAAAGACCCCCTCCGACAAGGAACACCAGACAATCAGGGCAAACACCGGGCCAACAGAGTCAACACATCTCATTAAGAAACGGGTTGGCACCGGGTACAGTTCACAAAAGGTGTGCCGAAGCTTGGAGGCAATCTCAATGACCTCAGCCACCTCCACCAGTCTGAACTCACCCCAAACAGGCGAAGTGCTCTTCGGAAGCCCGTGGCGACCACTGTCGGCCAGATTCTGGTCCACTGGCGGAACCCCGTGCCTGATGGCAGACACCCTGTCCGAGAAGAACCGAGCAAACCCATCGCACAATGCATTCGAAAAAGCTACCTTCGGCTGTAGACAGGAAGGCTGAAGAAGCCCGCCCACAGTCCGAAGAGAGCAGTTGGTCGGTTCCTCCCGGCAGCAATCCCCTGGACAGGAATTCTGCCTTCTTCTGGTTGATTGCCCCTGGTATGCACCATAGTGCATCACATGAAAGCTAGTTGTCTGCCCCCAGGCCAGACTTCCGCCAGCAGCGCTCTAATCTCGACCAAGGTCTTCATCTTCTTGAGCTCCCCATCAAAGCAAGGGGACCTCAAGTGAAAAGACCTGGGTCGTACACGGACTGGTGCGAGGGAGTCAAGCGCACCAGAAAGCGCCTTATTATAGGCGTCCACTACTGCACACCCCCCCCCGCATGCACTGTCCACACTAGATAGGTCAGCCACTGCCAAAAAAACCCTCGGCGGGTAAGCCCCCTCAAAGGGCGGTAGCTGACCATCTCTGCAGGGGAAGGGCTACCGAGAGGGGCCCCGAACCAGAACTTCACCATGCAATGATCGGACCAGACGACCCTGTCAACACTGAGACTATTTATCTCAAGCCCCAGCGAGAACACCAAATCCAGCATGTGGCCGCCCTGATGAGTCGCGGAAGACACTCCCTGCACAAAGCCCAGAGATGACATCATCTGGAGGAAGTTATGACCCAGCCGAGAAGATTCATCCTCAGCCCAAACATTGAAGTCCCCCAGCACTAAACATCTGGGGGCCTCCAATGTTTCACCGATGATGAAATCGGCCACTTCCTGCAGGCAATCTCCCATCGCCCCAGCAGGGCGATAAATCAGGAGGACCAAGCAACCTGCGCCTGGTCCCCCACAGACGGCCACACATTCAAATGAATGTGGTGCTCTCACTGGGTGCACGGTGAAGCCCAGCTCAGTTCTAAAACAGATGGCTACCCCCCAACCCCTGCGTTCCACTCTGGGGCAGTGCCCTACAGTATACCCGGACGGGATGGCGGCCTCTAAAACTGGGCCAGCATCGTCACCAATCCAGGTCTCCGTAATGCAAGCCAGATCGGCCAGAGAAACCAAGTCCGTTATAACTGCAGTCTTGTTTCTGATCAATCTGGCATTGCAAAGCACCGCCCTCAGGGGATAAGTGGACGATGCAGCCCTTCTGGCTACCTGCCCACTCGATCTGGTGGGAACCCTGGTGACAGGAACTAAACACGTCGGGCCTCTCCCCAAGTCCGGTCTAATCCCAGGGACCTTCCACCCCACCACCTTGATCCTACCACCCACAGTGCCAAGGGCACCAGCCCGATCGAATCCTATGACTCCTCCCAATTCCAACCTCCCTACAGCGCCTAGCTGTAGTATCTTATACAGGGGGACTGAAAAAGGGCCAAAGATCAAACAGCCGGGATGCCCCATACACTACCCTGGCCCGACCCAGGTCTACATGCATTCCCAGACACATCCTCCCCAACTACGTAATCCCAAAAACAAAACAAAACTCAATCAAACACAAAAATTACACACACACACACACACTCAAATCAAATCACCAATACACCCTCCGAAACAACCCCCTAAAAACAAAACTCAAGATAAGATCTTCAAAAAGAATTCAAGAAACAAACTGCAAATCACATAAAAAATGCCAATACTCAGAATGGCACAGTCACTTTATATTCAAGCTTTCCAAAGTCTTTCGGCAGTCAATTCCCAAGATACAGTCCAAAATATAATCCTCGGGAAGCCCCAGCACCGCTCTCACCAGCCGCTGAGACCTCTAGGAAGATCCCAGAAATTTCTTAGGCCCCAAAGTCGATAAGTCCACGGGGGCCCAAGTCCTGAAAAGCAATCCGCAGATGAGTATCCCAAATGGCACTCTCACTGCCAATAGGAAGATCTTTCAAACAATCATTAAAACTACAGAGGTTCTCTCACTGCCTCTGAAGTAAAAATTCAATTCAAATACAGCAAATAAATTCCCAATAAGTTATTTATTTGGAGATCGAATCTTGCTTTCGGATTTTAAGGGCAAAAGGAAAACAAAACTCCACCACTCACCCCAAGAGGGAAATACCCTGTGCTAAGGAGCCGCGACTATGGTCCCCAGTTGGAGACCGCTAAAAAGAAGACTCCCCCGAGAGACCTGGAGGCAGCCGATAGCACATCCACTCTTCATTAGACGTGCATCGGCACCCCCCGTAGCGGCCCCAATGCACACACAGGCACCCCCTCAAAGAACGAGTAGGAAGAGGAATACCAAGTGCCCAAATCGTCCTCAATTCAATGAAGCATTGCAAGTCCGCTGATTAAAAGCAGCGTGGTGAACATACAAAATAAACTCGCCAACATAACATGCCAGTAGTACCTTGAAGGAACTCACAAAAACTACTATCCAACAACCACAAGGTACTTATCTCCCTGTGTGACCCCTCAGTACTTGTCCTCCTCAGATGGAATGTCTTCCCGGTTCACTTTCTGGACTAAACCACAAATGTCCAGGTCCAAACACCGATCCTCTCCTCCTTGGTCCCACCAGTCCGTCAGCGAGACAACAGCAGCACCCCAAAACAAGGAGCAGAAACTGCAATGAACGCCGGCCCGACACACCAAACACCCGAGCGGGAATGCAGATCAAGTGACGCCTGCCCTCCAAGTCCATCCAACCGGCACTGCTCTCCCCGGTCTCCCCGATCCGCCGACAGGACCAGAGCAGCCCCAAACTCGATAACAATCCAAATGGGGCTTGATAACAGCTTCGGTAACAGCTTCAATATAGGGCCGATATCCAGGAACCAAGACTAGGTAAAAAAGCGCGAACTGCTAAACTGCACTGCAAATAAACGCGAACTGTTAAATAAATAAAACGGGATTAAAACTCTGCAAAAACGGAATAAAACTCTGCAAAAAGAAAACAATGCAGACGGTCAGCCCAGCGTGGCCACCATCTTATCTTATTAAAGCCTTTTTAGTACTTGTCTTTTTGTTTATTAGTTATATCTTCCTCCCTCCTAAGCACAGGGAAAAGGAATTGCTTAGTATTTTATTCCAAGCTTGTTGGGGCAGCTGCTTGAACCCTATCAAGAGGAATGTTTTATATCTGCCTCCGAAGATGGTTAATCCTATTTTATTTTTTAATAGTTTCTTTCTTTATACTAATATTAGACCTTTATTTGCTGCTCATGTGGTTGGCTGGGAAATTTTTGTCAGACTAAAGTGTGGGCATTGGTAGGACTTGTGGCACTCCAACAGGCTTACTGTCTTAAAGAAGTCTCCCGATATTCCGGAATATCTCAAGATGTACATTTTTCAGACTCAAACAATGGAAACTGACGGAGAACCAGATTAGGTTATTGCCTAGGAAACAGTTATATTTTTATCGATTAGATGTTGTTTGTCATGAGGAAGTAGTCTTTTGGAACCGCCCACTGGCTTATACAGATTGTTTGCTAAAATTTCTAAACAATAACAGGATACCAGTCCGTATGTGGGATTTTCATTGGTATGCATGTCATAACAAGATAAATGTCAAAGCAAATCAGAAATATAAAAAACTTGAAGGGAGTTTCTGTAGCAGACTTGACTGTATTCAACAGGAGGAAACAACGGCTCATTTATTCTTTACATGTTCTTTCATTGCGGGTTTTGGGGATTTTTTGGCACACAAATGGGGCATGCAGATCTGGGGATCCTTAACACTTGATAATTTGATGTATGGAGTGTTTTCTGCTGAATGGTATTTATGGAATTTACACACACTGCAACGGATTATGGTAATCCTGAAATGGAATATTTGGTTGTCTAGATGTGGTTTTACACTACAGCAAAAGGAGAGTGATTTTATGGAAACCTATACTAAAGTAGTGCTAGATTTGAGGAATTGTTATACCATAGAGACACATAGATTTAATAGACAGCTTTTGTTAGAATCATGGAAGGGTTTGCCCTGGGTGACTGATAATGATGCCCCAATTACTTAAAACCCTGTAACACACAGATGTCTTGTTTTGATTGTAAGGTCTGTATTTCTTTAGATATAGCTTTGCTAGAATGTTTATGGTTTTTGCACAATTTGCATTTCCTCATTCTGTTCCATGTTTATATCTGTACTGACGGTTCTTTTATTTATTGCTTTCTTTTATTTTTTTAGTATATGTGAGACTTGATTTTCTTTTTTTTTGCTGCATTGCTTTTATGTGTTATGCTGCTTTGCTCCAGTTATATGCTCACTTACATTGTTCTTTTTCAGATTTCAGAGGGGGGGGGCATGTTTTTTTGTCTTCATGTATGATGTAATACATAATTTTTTTTTTAATCTGTTTTGTTTCTTTGCTTTGCATGCTGAAATACTGTTTGGTTGTTTCTTATTCTCATGTTTTGTCAATAAAAAACTCCCCTACTCTTTTTCGATAAGTGCCATGGGATCTTTAGCATCCACCTGAACTACCACCAATCCAGGCAGATGGGAACTCGGTTTAACATCTCATCCGAAGAAGGGCACCTCAGAAGTGGAGCACCCCCCTCATGCTGCACTACAGTGTCAGTATTGGGATATTAACCTAAGTGACAGATGTGTGAACTGAACCCACAGCCCTCTGATCTCCCGGCCTCAGAGGCGAGTGTGCTACCTAATGAGCAACTGACACTGCAAAAAGTCGAACCGCAAACTGAAGAATACAGCCTCATCCCGTACAGAGGCTATAAATGACGTTTTCAACTTATGTTGATATCTCGGCCATTTTTCAATATTTTTGCACCAAATTATCAACATGGGGTTTTTGACACCCCACCCCATGAACTCTGACATTGTCGTTTCATTACTTGGTCTCAAAAGGTGATTTTGCAGTCACCACACAGAATCACCTTTCGGGACCGAATAACATAGAAACATAGAAGTTGACAGCAGATAAAGACCGCAAGGCCCATCCAGTCTGCCCATTTCTTTTTCTACCTTATAAATGTGCCATAGGCCTTTGCTCTGTCAATGGCCTATCTATTCATACTCATCTGTATTGCTCCTTTATGCTTATCCCATGCCTGTTTGAAGCCCTGCACTGTATTCATATCCACCACTTCCTGAGGTAGGCCATCCAATGCATCCACCACCCTTTCTGTGAAAAAGAACTTCCTCACATTACCCCTTAATCGCCTCCCTCTATTCTCATGCTGTGTCCTCTTGTCCTACTATTTTTCTTATATTGAAACATGTTAGACTCTTTCACCTCGTTAATGTCCTTATGGTGTTTAAATGTTTCGATCATATCACCACTCTCCCTCCTTTGTTCTAGGGTATACATATTGAGCTCCGTTAATCTTTCCTCATATGTTTTCTGATGCAGTCCCTGCACCATTTTGGTTGCCCTTCTCGGGACTGCCTCAATTTGGTTAATGTCCTTGTGAAGGTGTGGCCTCCAGTACTGCACACAGCACTCCAGATGGGGCCTAACCAGTGTCTTGTAAAGAGGGATTATTACCTCCCTCTTACGACTTGTGACACCCTACTAATACACCCTAACATCCCCCTAGCCTTACCTACTGCTTTAGTGGTCTGCTTGGATGATTTCAGCTCATCGGTGATGATGATGATGTCCAAGTCTCTTTCTTCCCTTGCGACTGCCAGCAACTCCCCACCCAGCCTATAGGTGGCTTCAGGGTTTCTCTTTTCTATGTGCATGATCTTGCACTTCTTTGCGTTAAACCCCAGTTGCCACTCTTCTGACTATTTTGCTAGTTTATCCAGATCTCTTCTCATTCTACCCACCCATCTGGATCACCTACACTGTTGCAGATCCTGGAGTCATCTGCAAACAGACAAACCTTACCCTCCAGTCCATCTGTAATGTCACTGATGAAGACAATGAAGAGGACTGGCACCAGGACTGATCCCTGAGGTACCCCACTTGTGACTTGCATCTCTTCTGTCTGTATGTCGTTTACCACCACTCTCTGTTTTCTGCCCGTCAACCAGTTTGCCACCCAGCTGACCAACTTCTGACCCACCTCGAGCCTACCCAGCTTATTAATCAATCTTCTATGTGGAACAGTATCGAAAGCTTTGACGAAGTCAAGGTAGGTGACATCAACTGCTCCCCCTTGGGCCACCACTATGGTTACCCAGTTAAAGGAATTTATGAGATTAGTTTGACAGGACCTTCCTTTTGTAAACCCATGCTATCTTGGATCCTGTGCTCCTATGGATTCCAGGTGTTGCACTATCCTTTCCTTAAGGAGTGCCTCCATAATCTTGCCCACTACTTTTTTATTTATTTGTTTATCAAGTCTAGGATTACAAATACTTTTGAGCCTTGGCTCTTTTACAAAGGTTCCACGTCAGAGAAATACAAATTATGGGAACATCAAGACAGACATTACAACAATGTGGACACTGCAAACAAGTACAGATTAATACAATTCAAGGGTAGCATTGTAACAAGGCAGCCAATGGCATTTGTCAGAAAACAGACAACAGATAAGAAGTGCCAAGTCATAGGGAGAGGGAAGAGGGAGGAGGGAGAAAGGAATGTAGGAAGGATGGGAGAGGGTGAAAAGTGCAGCACTGGATATACCAAGATGTGAGGGTAGAATCCAGTGAGGAGGAGGGGGGACCACTAAGCGGAAGGAAGTGGAGAAACAAGGTTAAGTTGAGCAGTCACAGGAGCTGTTGGTAGTGAGATAGTCCCGGAGCCTAGTTTTAAACATACCAATTGTTGGGGCAGAGGAGATGGTTGGGCTGAGGCCATTGAACCAGAGTGGCACTCGATAAGCAAAGCGTTGTCCCTGTGAAGTGTGACAGTGGGGGGCTTTCAGTAGCTGTAGCGTGGATCTCCTAAGGCACCATTTGTTAATTGATGTTGTAACAGAGTTGAGACCCCAGAAGGTGCAAGGCCAAGGTAGATTTTTTTCGCCATGGAGCAGGTGAGAAACTTTATGCGGTTTGATAGTTGGAGCCAGCCGGTTTGAGTGTACAGGTCACATGTGTGGGTGAGACGGTGAGCACCAGTGATGAGCCGACATGCCTTATTTAAGGCAGCTGAGAGGCGTCTAAGGGTTGTGGTTGTGGCTGAGCCATAAATGATGAGACCATAGTAAATTACAGTGATCACAGAGCTCAGGACTGCAACCTTCAAAGATTCTGGCGTGAGGTGTGATCTGTGTTTGTAGAGGAGACCAAGCGGTCTATTAGCAGCTCTAGCTACATTATCTACATGAAGTCCATAGGAGAGATTAGGGTCAAGCTGTATCCCTAAGTATTTGAAGGACACCACCTGATCTAGAGTGTTCCCCTGGGTGGTGGAGATAGCCAAGTGGTGTAGCTTGTTGGGTTATGAGCTGCAGAAGAGCATAGATTTGGTTTTCTTGTCATTGAGGACCAGTTTATGATTAAGAAACCATGTCTCTACAGAGCTGAAACCAAGTTGAAGGTTGTGTTGAAGAGTAGCAGGATCTTTGTGAGTGGAGAATACAACAGCATCATTGGCATATAGTATGATCTGCTCAGAACAGTGGTAAGGAGGAGTTTAAGAAAATTCTAAAGGAGGGGCCCAGTATGGATCCTGGGACACCGAGCAGACAGGCAGGGTGTCAGAAAGAGCATCACAATTTTACTCTCTGCGACCAGTTTTCTAAGTAGCTTTTAAACCAGAGAGAAGAGTCAGGTGATAGCCCGGCATTCAGTAGTTGGTGTATTAGTAGTCCATGGTGTACTGTATCGAAGGCCTTGGAGAGGTCGTCGAAAATGGCCCCTGTGAGAAGGCCGTTGTCAAGGGATTTGTGCAAAGCTCCAGCAAACTCAAGAAGGGCTGTGGTGGTGCTGTGACCTTTCCGTAAGCCGTGTTGTTGTGGACAAAGTATATTGTATTTATCCAAGTGGTCGGTAAGTTGATCAGCCACGATGCGCTCGAGTGCCTTAGAGAGTGGGGGCAGTATGAGAATATGAGCGATAATTTGAGTGATTAGTCTTATCCCACTTTTATGGAGGGTGTCACGGTGGCTGTTTTCCATAGGTCTAGGAATTTTCCACAGCTGAGAGAGAGGTTTAGGATTTTTGTTAATGGATGAATTACCTCATCGAGGGTGAGCAACAGAAACTTAAGGTCCAGGGTGTCGCTACCAGATCTAGATTTAGAGATAGCTGCAGTAATATAGTGGCGAGCTTCATTCAGCCTTATCTCCCTGAAGTAGAAGAGGGGATGGTTAGACTGAGGAGCTGAGGTATTTGGGGAGTAGGCCCTGTTTTCGAAAAAGTCATGGGGTAGAACAGCACTAACGTCTGAAAAAGCCGTGTTAAAGATGTTTACGATCACCTTGGGGTCAAGGGTTGAGGATCCATCAACCATTAACATGGCGGAGAGGTTTTTGGCTGCTTCCCTGTGACATCCTTGATATTGTCCCAGAAAGCACGACCATTTCTAAGACTGACTGGTCTGTAGTTCCCTGCCTCCTCCCTGCTACCACTCTTGTGGAGCGGGATCACATGAGCCCTTCTCCAGTCTTCTGGGACCTCTCCTGTGCTCAGAGACTCACTAAACAGTTCTGATAATGGCTCTGCTAGTTCCACCCTTAGCTCCTTTAGTACCCTGGGATGTATGCCATCAGGTCCCATTGCCTTGTCCACCCTGAGCTTATCGAGCTCTTGTAGGACCCTTTCTTATGTGTGAAGGGACTAGTGCTCACCTTCCTCCCCCTGTGTCCATGGTGCTGAGCTGTGGGCCCTGCCCCACCTTCTCTTCAGTAAATACTGAGCAGAAGTATCTATTTAGGATAGAAGCTTTTACATGGTCCTCCTTCTCACATGCCCCCCTTCTCTCCTTTGATCTTAGCAATACCCCCTCTGGACTTTCTCATTTCACTTATGTATTTATAGAAAGTCCTGTCACCTTATTTTACTGTTTGTGCTAGTGTTTCCTCAGTTTGGGCCTTTGCCTGCCTTACTGCCTTCCCCTGCCTCCCTTAGGGAAGTTTGGTATGCCTCCCTATCTTCTTTCTGCTGTGTTCCCTTATATTTCCTGAAGGCCAGTCTTTTGGCTCTGACCTTTTCTGCCACTGTTTTTGAGAACCAAAGTGGCTTCCTTCTTCTTTTGTACTTCCTTTCCTCTCTAACACAATGGGATGTTGCTTCAAGTATTGCATCCTTAATACTTGTCCACTTTGTCTGTACCCCCTCACCTGTATTTCTTTTTGCCAGGGCTAGCTTAACTCTGTTGGCCATCTATTAAAGTCAGCTTCTCTGAAGTCCCATAACAAAACAACAGTACCAGTGTTCATGAGGTGGGGTGCCAAAAAGCCCAAGTTAAAGTTTGGTGAAAAATATTGAAAAATGGGGGGGAGATATGGGCCGGTGGTTTAAATTTTCTCGCACACACAATAACTGGCCATTTATAATATTTTCACTCCAATTATTAACATGCCATTTTCACACACCCTCATGAACAGTACAGCTGTCATTCTTGACATCCTGCCTGAAATGTGTTCTCGCACCTATGGCACAGAATAGTGCGGTCATTGTTTAAAATCACCTTTCAGGACCAATGAAAGAAATGACAGTGGCACTCTTCATGAGGTTGGGTCCCAAAAAGCCCATGTTCAAATTCTGGTGCAAAAATATTGAAAAATGGCCCAGATATGCAAGGTCACTGAAATTTTCTACACACGCTCGTAACCTCGGTAATTATTTATTATTTTCACTCCAAATTCACAACATTGTCATTTCTTCACACACCCTCATGAACAGTATAGCTGTCATTCTTCACATCCTGCCTGAAAAGTGTTTTCGCACCTGTGGCGTAGGATGGCGCGGTCATTGTGCAAAATCACCTTTCAGAACCAATAAAAGAAATGACAGTGGCACTCTTCATGAGGCTGGGTCCCAAAAAGGCCATGTTGAAAATTTGGTGAAAAAACTCCTAAAAATGTCCAAGTTACGTGCGGGTGTTCAAACTTTTCTATGCACGCACGTTAACATAAAACCCCACTGAATTTAAGCGGAATACCAGATTTCCAGGCGGGATACCAAAATTCTGAATCTGGTATTGCACCAAGAATACCCCTTTTATTTAAATTCTACCCCCGTAGTTGAAAGGTCTCAATACCGTGGTATACCATGAATCACGGTTATCGCAGTATCAGAAATTGTCCACGGTATCAATACTGTGACTTGTGATACCACGGTATACCGTGATACTGTGACAACCCTAAACTACAGGCGAAACGTTGGGACTAACAAAGAAAGAAAAGAGTAAGAATAAAAGAGCTAAAGACATTTGCATTGTGTTTCAGCATTCATTTGCTAGAGCAGCCAGAAACACTTTTCTGTAGCCAGCCAGGTGGCGCTGAGGGTTGAGGAGCTGGACGTCACACCAGCGACCCAGGTTTGGGGACAGACTCGGGGGTTGGCAGGGAGGAGAGGATGGAGCGTCAGGAGACAGCTCTCCTCTCCTGGGGAGGGATCTAGGAAGCTCTGGTGCCCTACGCGGCCCCTGATGGAGATCTGGGGCACTACAAACCCACACCAACCGGCGCAAGGCGGATGCGGCGAGACACCAGCAGAATAGCCATGTGAGGCGTCACTGCATGCTGCACTCCTAGGGAGAAACCAAAGGAAAATCCCGTCCTCAGGGATAGGCAACAGCACCACGCCCCACTGAGCCACACTCCAGCGCCAGGCTTCTCTCCTTGCCAGGACTGATCGCACAGCCGGCACAATGCATTTCTAGATAGAGCACCACGGGCAGATAGGGTGGCCCCACCTCGGGGGGGGGGTGCAGAGTCGGGGGGTCTGTCGGGCTGGTGCGGGGGTAAGAAGAGAGAAGCTTCAGGTGGGAGATAGAGCTCATGGGTAGTGGGGATTCCGAGAGAGTTCCCAGTTGGAACCGAGCATAAACAGAATCTACAAAAAAAAAAAAAAATTTTCTGTTTTGCTTCAGCTCCACAACTGGGCTGAAGTGCTCAGACTATTTGGAAGTCAAAAGGAAACTGAGTAGAACCCCCACTCTTCTTCACTAAGGGACACCGAATAACTGCCCCAATTTGTCTGAAGTAAACTAAGGTTTGAGACATTGTCTGTCTCCTCACTGGGTCTTTTGGAGTGGGGAGCTGCAGGAAACGGAAGAAGATCCTCCATTACTCTGGTTCCTTAGCTTGGAATAAGCTCTCCTATTTCTTCTTTTTTGTTTTTGTTTGGATTCTGTGAAGGACGACAGCCTCCTCGAGACTCTCACTGGCAGTCACATCCGCAACTTCACAGTGATGAGCTTGCTTCCTGCTGCAGTCTGACACCAGAGGAAGTCCCTTCTTATATTAGTTATCTCTCAAACTGTGATCCAGGCCAGATCTGACTAACAGCCATCTATTAAAAGGGCAAGGTAAAGTTCTTCTGGCCCTTAAGGCCTGGTCTGCAACCCAGTGTCTGAGCCATACACTCTGCATGGCCGACACAATGTGATAAGCAGGAGGTGCCGACATTCGTAACTATTCACTGTGCCGACCGCCTAGAAGGCAGACACCATACACACAAGCTGTAAAATGTTTTCCCCCTCCAATTCAGGGGGGAGAAACTACTCAGAGCTGCAATTACAGAGTTTAGGATTCTGGAAAACAGTAAAACATGTATAAGAGGTGCAAAGTTTACTTCATTCAAAAGAAAAAGGCTCTTCTGCACATCACGTGCACTGACTATGAGATACGCATCGCTTTGTCTGCCCAAGGAGGGGTAGCCCATTTCTGGTAGAGTTCCTCCCTGAACGGATAACATGTCCCCGTGTCTGGCAGATGATCTTGCTGGTCTCTGCCTTACCCATTCAGTAATCTGTAAAACACTTCCGTGTGGGGGAGGTCATGGAAAGAATCATATTCCTGTCCACTGCTACCACAGATGGAAACTCCTTCAACCAGAATGTCCTACAAGCCTTCTCAACGAGGCAGGACAGAGATTTTTGTATCAAGCAGGGAACGGACCGGAGTCTTTCTATTATGCTCCTTCCACTCACATTCCTCCTCCTCTTCAGAAGGGTCCTTCTTATCAAAGAGCACATTTCGGGCAGGATTTTCCTCAAAGCCCCCTGTACCGTCATCTTGACCCTCTGTATATAATCAAGGTTGGGGTCTGCCTGCCTATCTATGTGAGCAGTCTTGACCTGCTCTGGCACACTTGGACGTGCCAGTATGCCTCCCCCCAACCTGAGAGGCCTGCTTTGTATTCGGGTGCGTCAGTCAGGATGCCCTGCAGGACATCAGTACTCATTATCTTATTTCTGAGAAATATAAGAGTAATATAAGAGTTTCGCGAAACTCAGACTTGCCACTGTTGGTCGGTATCCCAGGTGCACCCCAGCTTGGGCATCTGACTGGAAACTGAAAACAGACATATTCGATTGCGTACCTCATTATGGCATTAAGAGCCTAAAGGGTCTTATCACCCTCTTGCAGGTCTTACATTGATTAAATGCCACAAGTCTCCAAAAAATCCATAGTGCCACTTGTTTTATAAATTTAATGTAATAAAACAGACATCACAGTATTTGTGAGGATTCTGAATTCATGTAATTGGGGAGAGTATGCACACTGCACTGAGCCTCCTAGCCCCCTTTTTCTGCATAAGAGAGAGAACTAAAGTAAAAGAGGAGACTGTTGACTGGAAAAAAAACTGAAAACTACCTGTTCATTAAGAATTTAATTTTTTAATTTTTTTTTAAATAACTGGTCCTTCGATTTCCTATGGCTAGGAAAGCGTGCTGACAGAGTCCAAAGGACCTTGCTCTTTGGACCAGTTCCTAATATCAGCAAACACTAACATCAAAACATAAGTATCTGTGAACAATACCAGCTTCCTACAGAATCGATGTCAGCATTCCGTCTGCCATACTGGAAACGTGGACTGTCAAAGTCCCAATAACATGTTTACAGACACAGCCAGGCTCTTTGTTGAGCGAGTGGAAGAAGTTTACCTCAACAAGCCTTTCTTTCAGAACTGTAAACAGAATGTGAAAGCGCACGAATGTCCACACATGATCTGGATGACATCACAACACTGAGTGTGACATCACCACGACAAGCAGCACACTCCTAGACCCAAGGGGTGCGAATTCAGAGGTGGACGGAGCAGAAAGCGCACCCAACGGTCACAGTATGCGCGAAGCCAGCAATGGCAGAATCTCCATGCAGCTCTATAGAGTTGAAAGGATGCACCAGGAAGCGCAATTCAAAAACAGTGTGCTTAAAAATTTAAACGAATTCAAGAAAGCTGCCATAAAGGGATTTAAACATAAAAACTCCACCTTGTACACTGCCCCATTACAAGAGATGGACTAGAAGATAACAGGCAGTCCTAGTCAGTCTCCACTGAATAAACATAACTGCATTCTACAGCGAATAAAATAAACTGCACAATACAGTACTCTCTCAAGGTCCCAGGGTAAAAAGGGAAGGAGGGGATCCAATGACTGACGCCAGGGAAAATAAAAAAGATGGTATTCAGTGGGTCCCAACCTAATTAACTGAGCCACCCCCTCAAACAAAGGTAAAGAGAAATCACTTACCTGCAGGCCCCAGGAAGAATAATCAGAGACCTGTACACCCATGATAGATGTGGGGGTATGTGGCCCCCAATCCATGCACATCAGGCACTGGAATTGGGGAGATACATTAGCAAGTTAGTCAGTTTGAAAGCCGCAGCTTAACAGGAGTGAGTTCTAAATTTTGGGGTGCCCCCTGTCACCAGGGAGCCCCAACCTGCTTGAGGTGTGCACTCCTGAAAAAAAGTTAGAAAATAAAAAATCTTCAGAGAGAATCTTCTATGCTGTTTTCCCTTCATTGGCACTGCAACAACTAGAGATCCTCTGCTATTTGGAATGTTCATGTACCCAGTAAGCTATGTTGATTCAAAGCTTTGGCTGTGCCACTTTCCCCTAATAGGGGTACACATTACCCATATGTATTATTCACCCATAAACAATGTGGAGAGCTACAGAAATTAAAATTTATCTGATTGATTCTGCTTCACCGCTCCCACTATCCTAATGTAAAAGACACACCAGAGGAAATCAGCTGGCGGGGGGAGGGGGTGCTGCTATGAGAACACACCTGAGATAGAGCACACTATAGTGCTCAACACTGCTGCACAATGTACCCATGGCAAGGGGAGGTTAAGAGCATTACTTGCAGTGTTAGCAATGTTTGTTCTGCAGTATCCCCCACCCCATACCACCTGTTAAAGACCTCCCCCACTGCTAATTCTATCTATGCAGTCAGCTTCAGGGGCAACTAAGCGGACTCTCACATCAGGATGATGGGTGAAGGGGGTCGCAGGATCTACCAGATAACCTTCAATTTTGCCCAAGTGTTTAAAAATATCTTCTTGAGCTTGAAAAAGATATCTTCCAGTCCCAGTTGGGACAAAGTTTCCTTTCCACTTTAAGGATTGTTATTATAGTTTCTTTTTTTAAGACAACTTTAACCTCATTTATTTTTAGTTAGCCAGGCAGACAGTGGCACTGTTAAAATGCACCTACCTGGTGGTCTGTTATAAGGAGACGCTGCAGTCTGCTGCTGTGGTGGCTGTTGCTGTTGTTGCATTCCAGGCAATGTCCTCTTCCCCTGAACTGCAAGCTGTAGATTATCAGGTAAGGGTTGACCTCTAGCCAGCATTTTGTAAGCTAAGATTTGAGCCCGAAGCTGATGCAGTTGAACTGGACTGAAGGGGGAAGGGCCTCTGCTCTGCTGGCTCATGGCTTGTGGGTCTCCAGTCATCATGGGTCCAGGAGGCTGGCTTGGTGGCATTTGAGGTGGAGTGGGACCACCTCCCGATATTGGACTGGGAACAAGTTCCGGACCTCCCATTGGTGATGGATGAGGAGACATGTAACCTAAAGAGAAACCAAAGTAACACATTACCTTTTGATCAGAGGATTTCTGCTGCTTGCCTTAGGATTACAGTTTCATTTTTTTTTCTGTAAACTGAGCAACTTCATGTTTCCTACGTTTTCCTTACCCCAGGACATACCTAGAAACGAGCTATTCACAGCTCAGTGCGTCTTTCCTAGGCAAGTATTGTAAATAAGCAATGTTCCCTGTCATGCCACCTACTCATGCTGTACTTGGCAGACTCCTGGCCTGTTTCTGCCATTCGGTCCAGGACCCAAATCGCAACATTTAATTGGGGGGACCATATCTACCTTACATTTTTGTTAGCTAAAAGGTCTATTAAAACCATGTCTCATGCACTGGATGTGGAGTGGTTAGCTGCACCTCCCTGATGGAAGACTCAGGGGGATTACAGTGAATGACCCAGCATAGAAGCCTGATATAACAAGGCTCAGTTTACTGTCACTTAAAGAGTTTTAATAGTGTACTTTACTGCATCAGTTGTTTTTTCATTTGTTAATTTACAAAGTGAGAGCAGTGAACAGAAAGCTGTTCAAATATCCCCAGGAAAAAAATTGCTCACCACAGTAATCTTGTTTCTTCTCAGAGATCCATCACTGTGATTTACCACAAGCCTCATCCTCCCCACTGAGTGTTATGCCCTGGAGATAGAACCTTATGCTAATGATCAAACTGCACTGTGGTCACGCACCCCCTACAGCTCTAACGTCAGATTTGCTTCTACAGCTAGGGTGAGCTGTGACAACTAAAACTTGCTAACTGGCTACCAAAACATTAAAAAAAATAGCCATTTTTAAAATTTTTGAAAAACAATCAAATCTGAGACAGGCAACATGCAGAATGGCGAAATGATTTAACTGACCACATTTTCCAATTGCCAAGGAACTGCGACAGTAATGCTCAAGCAGCCTCAATGTAGAACAGATTCTTGTGTGAGCCTGTTTTCAGGTTCTGGAAGGGGAGGCAGGGTCAGGGATTGTAAATCACAGTGATGGACCTCTGAGAAGAAACAGCATTACTACAGTGAGTATTTTTTTTTCCTAGCCCCAGGAATCCCTCACTGATGCTCTGCAAGAAGCAGACTCTCTAGCAGTACCTTAGAAGGCTGGGTCCAGAACCTGTTTGGCTCATCGGCTCTGAGACACCATTTTAAATTAAAGTTAAGCAAGGGAATCCTCAGACTTCAAAAAGTGCTACTGGAGCCAGTGAGTTAGGAAAAAGGTTCTGCAAGACAGCAGTTCTGCAACTAGCATCTCTCCTGGACCGTATGTCCAGGCAGCTGTGCTTTATGAAGGTGAGCACTGTTTTCCAGATAGCTGCTTTATAAATGTCTAGTAGGGGGATGCCCCTTATAGCTGCCACAAAGGCAGAGGTCTACTTGTGGAGTGTCCTTAGGCTTCTAGGAGGGATTATTCCAGCTTTTTCATAACATAACTGTATATAGGCAAGGCCCCTCATTTTCCACAATTCTGCAGCTGTGAAGATGTCTGTGGAATTGAATGTAACCCATGGAATATTACCAAACTATGATCACACAAATAAGGGTCTGCACTAGGATGGTGGTGCTGAAGCACACAATTGACACACTTACGAGAAATCTTCGGTGCTGCACTTACCCCAGCAAGAAAGGACAGAGACAAATATTCAGTCCAGAATCACTTTTTATTCACCCATCTTAAACGAAAGGCACTAGAGAAACTGAAGGTGCTTGCATATCGCCCTAAGGCTTCATCAGAGAATAACAGCACTTCAAATTGATACCAGCTTTATACATTGTCATCAAATTGTTCCACCAATCAAGTGTTTTCATCATTTAACCATTAATTGACATACATATAAACAAGTGTATATACCCCATCGCATCATAGTGAAAGGTAAATAGAAATTTCACAAAGCTTTTTAGCTCATTTCTCATAAGTTTTTTCTTTCTTTCTTTATAGGTACATATTTCTCAGGAATAAATGCCATCCATTGTAACATCTGAAATGGGCAAATTGTTTATTACATGTGCTGGGTGACAGCTGAAGGCTAAAAATATGCTATTTCTATCAGTCGGCTTTCTATGTAAATCCGTATATACGGAACCATCACTGCCTTTATGAATCATTACATCCAAAAAATTAATACAATTTTCCTAAGAATTCACTTTAAATATGAGATGTACATTCGTTTTTTTCAAGTTATTTAACAAATTCAGTCAATTCTTCAGCGTTACCTTTCCACACGAATATCAAGTCATCAATAAATCTCCTGTAGAAATCAATTTGTTTTAAAAATGGATTTTTTTCACTATCATAAATATTTTCATTTTCCTATTTACAAATTAGCATAATTTGGTGCCAACGTGGCCCCCACTGCTGTCCCATTTAATTGTACATAGTTTTTACCTTCAAACACGAACACATTGTTTTTCAGCACAATTTCCATTAGCCCTAATATAAAATTAATCTTGTTCTGGGGCAAATCTGTATCTGTAAGGAGAAAATACTCGGTTGCCAGCAGACCACCCTCATGGGGTATATTCGTATATAGGGAATCGACATCCATGGTGACTAAAAGCCACTCACTTTCCAGTTACATTTCATTTAGGAGGGACAGTAAATGAATAAAAATTCTTGTCCGAAAGTTGACTATAAATTTCTGATACATAATCCTCCCTGTTCTGTACTACAATACTTCCCCCTTTATCAACTGGCTTAATAACTATTTCAGTGGCTGTAGCTAATCTGTTAAGTGCTTCCCTCTCCCTGTTCGTAATATTACAGTACTTCATACTGACCCCTTCTTTATATAGATCCTGTAGATCACTTAAGGGAAGAGGACATTTCCTGGTCAAGAATTGTTATGCTGGTTTAATATATGATCCTACGAGTGAAATACAGTTGAAAGTGCAAGAATTCCTGTTGGAGGACTTTTTGAATGGTATTATTGATACAAATGAACTGTACTATTTGTCTGTTGAACATCCTAAAAAGCCAGCCAAATATACTCTGCCGAAAATACATAAAGACCCTATATCCCCACCTGGCAGACCTATTATCTCAGGTACTGGCTGGATCACTGAACCCCTATTGCGTTATGTGGATAGCTTTATAAATCCTCTGGTAACAAAATTACGTAGCCACCTTAGAGATACTGGTGATTTACTGTCCCTCCAAAATGAAATGCAACTGGAAAGTGAGTGGCTTTTAGTCACCATGGATGTCGATTCCCTATATACGAATATACCCCATGAGGGTGGTCTGCTGGCAACCGAGTATTTTCTCCTTACAGATACAGATTTGCCCCAGAACAAGATTAATTTTATATTAGGGCTAATGGAAATTGTGCTGAAAAACAATGTGTTCGTGTTTGAATGTAAAAACTATATACAATTAAATGGGACAGCAGTGGGGGCCACGTTGGCACCAAGTTTTGCTAATTTGTATATGGGAAAATGAAAATATTTATGATAGTGAAAAAAAAATCCTTTTTTTGAAAAAATGATTTCTACAGGAGATTTACTGATGACTTGATATTCGTGTGGAACGGTAACTGAAGAATTAACTGAATTTGTTAAATACCTAGAAAAAAAGAATGTACATCTCAGATTTAAAGTGAATTCTCAGGAAAATTGTATTAATTTTTTGGATGTAATGATTCACAAAGGCAGTGATGGTTCCGTATATACTGATTTATACAGAAAGCCAACTGATAGAAATAGCATATTTTTAGCCTCCAGCTGTCACCCAGCAAATGTAACAAACAATTTACCCAAGGGACAATTTATAAGAATAAGGAGAAACTGTGGTACAGCTGAATTGTACAAAGAAAGAGCAGAAGAACTAACCTCCTAATTAGAAGAAAAGGGATATAGTGTGAAAAATCTGATAAAAACAGCTGAACAGACACAAAGGATTAAGAGAGAGACCTTGCTTCATCAAAAACACATAAGAAAAGGGAAGGGGCCGGATGACCAGTTAAATTTTGTAACAACATACGGAGGGGGAAGTAAAGAAATAGTAAAAATAGTTCAGAAAAATCTTCTTTCCTTTAGAGGCACAACTGAACTCAAAAATGTGTTAAAGAAACCTCTAAAGGTGACATTCAGGAAAAGCAAAAACATTAAAGAATCAGTAGTAAGAAGCTACCAGCCTAAGTGGGTCCCTGAAGAATATGTTAATCAGCATTGGGGTATGAATCCATGTGGCAACTGTAAGATGTGCAAATACATCACTAATGTAAACAGTTTAAAAACCCACAAACTAGAGAAATTATAAATATTAAGGGAAACGTCCATTGTGGTACAGGATGCATTATTTATTTGTTACAGTGTAGCTGTGGAAGTTATTAAGTGGGCAGAACGAAGAGACAATTGAGACAACGTCTCAATGAACATGTTCTAGCAATTAAGAATAAAAATCAAAAATATACACTGGCAATGCATGTTAATACACAGGCAGACAGAACGAACCACAAGATTACAGCTGTAGGGATTGGAACAGTAAAAAAGGATGCAAGGGGTGGCGATGTAAAAAATGCCCTAGACAAAAAAGAACAGAAATGGATATATGTCTTAGGGACATTGAAACCACCAGGTTTGAATGAGAAATTTGAACTAAAGCCATTCTTGAGTAAAAGGAAATAAGCAGAATAACCAGAATGATGTTTCTTTTCCTTTTTCTCCTTCTTGTTCTCTCTCCCTCCTCTCCTTCTCTCCCACACTTTAAGCTCTCCTATTCCATTTTAAATTAAGAAAAAGCAATTACAGTTTTGTGAGTTAGAAAAATATATATCTATTTTCTTTTATTTCAGATGTTACAATGGATGGCATTTATTCCTGAGAAATATGTACCTATAAAGAAAGAAAGAAAGAAAAAAATTATAAGAAATGAACCAAAAAGCTTTGTGAAATTACTATTTACCTTTCACTATGATGCGATGGGGTATATACACTTGTTTATATGTATGTCAATTAATGGTTAAATGGTGAAAACACTTGATTGGTGGAACAATTTGATGACAATGTATAAAACTGGTATCAATTTTTAAGTGCTGTCATTCTTTGATGAAGCCTTAGGGCGATACGCAAAAACCTCCAGTTTCTCTGGCGCCTTTTGTTTCAGATGGGTGAAGAAAAAGTCATTCTAGACTGAATATTCGTCTCTGTCCTTTCTTGCTGGGGTGAGTGCAGCACCAAATATTTCTCATTACTAAACTATGGCTTATATAAACTATGTAATATTATTCTGCGGTTTACATAAACTGCGGAGTTTACATAAACCGCAGAACAGTTTTCCACAGTTTACATAAACTGAGGAACATTGTTCTGTGGTTTACAAAAACTGAGGAATATTATTCCGCAGCTTACATAAACTGAGGAATATTATTACGCAGCTTACATAAACTGAGGAATAGTATTCTGCAGCTTACATAAACTGAGGAATATATTCCGTAGTTTACACCTACTTTTCAGTGCAAACTGAAGAAAAGTATTCCGCAGTTTAAATAACATTCTGCAGAATGCTTTTTGGAATTCTGCAGAATTTTTTAAAAGTTCTGAAAAATACAGTATTTTGGAACAGCTCCTGCCCATTAATTTGCCTGCTAGTGCTTTACCTTAAAATCCAAAATAAACTGGCCCAGTGGCATGGTGGGCTGAGATACTGGTTGCCACACTGGAGACCCGGGTTCAGGAATGGTCCACGGTTAGTCAGGCCAGTTGAGGGAAGGAGCATTGAGCGTCCAAACAGCTCTCCTCTTCCTTCAGGGAGAAGGGATAGTGCATGCCACTGCTTGGCTGCCATCTAATGGAGGCTAGGTGCTGCAGCAGCGGCCACCTCTTAGACAGCCAGGTACAGATTCAGAGTGCATGTGGCATCTTTACGCCACACATCCACATCATGGCATGCATTCTGACTGCAGGAATGCGACAGAAACAAGATGAAAAAAAAAAAAAATACCGGCCTGGATGTTGTCTGCCAGCCCACCGCAGGCTCCACACCACCTACCATGTACTGGCTTGAACCAGGTAAGTCTCAGAAATGGTAGGCGATGGGTCTGGATGGGCTGGGGGCTGAAGTGGGGCCGGTAACAACAAAGGAGCACAAAGGATGAAAAAAATACAGGTAAATCCCCCCCCAACCCAGCTCCATCATCCTCCCCACCCTGAGAGCCTCCCAGAGTCACCTTATTTAAAGTAGTATATTTTTATTTTGTATTTTAGCAAAAGATTATTTATTCAAAATGTGAAAATTAAACAAGGAAAGAGTGTAAAAGAGAAAAAAATTAGACACACTGCAGATGTTTAATGTTTTGTATTTTTAATGTAATGTATGGCAGTTCTTAGGGGTGCCAGTACAGGGAGTCACTGCATGCCCTGAAATCCCCCTACCCCCCACTGCATGTCGGACGCATGACACAGTTTCCCATCCGTTTTGGCACCAGGAAGTACCTGGAGACAAACCCTGGGTGTTCCAGAGGGTCCGAGACAGGAGCCACAACCTCCTTGCAGAGGAGCTGGGCAATGTCGTCCCGAAGAGCCAACAGGATGTTGACGGACACTATGCCCTCCCGTGGGGTACAGGCTCAGCAAGGCAGGTACACCTCGAACTTCAGAGGCAGGCCCTAACCGACCACCTCGAGAACCCACCTGTCCATGGTGACAGTGAACCAGGTGGAAAGGAAGTGGCGGAGTCAGCCCCCCACAGGAGGACCCAGGGGAAGTGTGACAGGCATGAGGGAGGCACTCCTCATTCCATCACTGGGCAGGCTTGGAGGCAGAGGAGGACCCAGCTGAGGAGCCACCGGGGCCTCATCACCCTGGCTTGCGGACGACCGTGGCCACCAACTTCAGCCAAGGTCGCCAGGCCTGAGCTTGCTGCCCATCTAGGGGCTGGGCTGGTTTGGCCGCAGGAGTAGAACTGGACCAAAAGAGCTTCTTTTTCTGTTGTCTGTTGCCCTTGGGAACCATCTGGGCAGATGTCAGAGTCCAAGGTGGCACTGGTCTTCTCAATGCGGGTGAGGTGCTCCTCGACTCCCAGCCCTTACAGGTCGGTGCTCAGGAAGGGGACATCCACCTGCCTGTGCTGGGTGTCTGCCGTGAAGGTCAAGCTCCTCAGCCAAGCCCTGTGGCACATGGCCACTGTGGCAGCAATGGTCTGGGCACAGGAATCGCCAATGTCCATGGCTGTCTGGAGCAGTTTTTTGGGTACAACCCGGCCCTTCTCTCAGACCTGCTAGACCATAGTCTGTAGGTCCACTTGGAAATGAGGGAGGACGCCATCAAGAGTGCCAAACAAGGCGTGAGATAAGTGGGCCATTAGGAGGGCAGAGCTTGCCTGGCGAAGGCCAAGCAAAGAGGCAGCATAGATTTTTTGGCCGAATGGTTCAATTTCTTGGACTCATCAGGCGGCTTGTCAATGTCGGCCACGTTGCCTGAGCGTCAAAACATGGACTCAGCCACCAAGCCCTCAACCGAAGGATATTCCATGAACTCTGAGAGGGAACCGATGGGCACTGCATACTTGCAGGCCATCCTGGCTGAAAGCACAGGGTAGGAGGCGGGGTGCTGCCACAACTCCAAGGGAGGGAAGAGGATGGCCTCTGCCACTGGGAAGGCTTCGCCAGGGGAATCAACTCGGTCCAAAATCTCGGTAATCGGGTACCAAGCCCGCTTATGAACAGGTTCCATCTGGAGGCCCATGGACTCCGAGATAAGGTGGAGAAGGCCCATAAAGGAGGTAGGGCCCTCTTCCATCAAGAGAGCCCCTGCCGCCTCTGTGTCCACCGGACGAGAGTGCAAGGAGGAACCCTCAGACTCCAAAGAGTCGGCAAAGAGGGGTCGATGGCCCGAATCCCCACTGACCCTCTGTGGATGGTCTGGGGTGACAGTGACCGACAGCCGATGGGGAAGACCCGAGGCCATTCAGACTCCTCCTTCGTTAGCGCGCCTCTCGTCGGCTGTTTCAGAAACGGCTCCATCAGAATTGGCCGAGAGGCCGGAGGGGGCCGAGCCGGGACTGTTTCACGGGTCTGCTCCTGTGGACATGGAGAAGGTATCAACTTCTGCAGCGGAAGCCAAGTGATAGCTGGGATAGAACCCGGTATGGGCTTCATCCTGGCGAACACCAGCTGTTACCACATTAAATCCTTGTAGCATCAACACAACTTGCGCTGAAGCCTCTCCTCACCAGAGGAGGACAAGGATGAAGAATAGCAACAGCACAGCTTACCCAAGTGTCAAGAGCGGAAGCACTGACATCGACGCGAGCTGCTCAACCCACAGGATCGAGACCAGGAACAAGACAAGGACCTCGACCGTCAGGGTGCCAAAGGCGGGCCTGAGAGGGGGTCGGCGAGAGCCAGGGTACCTCCGGTTCTAGGCTGCTGATGAGAGGTGGCAGGTCATCAGATTGATCCGTCCCTCCCTGAGTTTGAGTAAGGACCGGAGTACGAGACAAGGAGGTATCAGCCTCTTCGGGCAACAACGGGTCGACCGGTTCGAGAAAAATCTCAGCCAGGAAATCAACCTGCATCTCGGCCAACTGGCCCTACGGGGATACTGAGGAGGCTGGGGGACCAGGGCTGATTACTAGCCATCCAGCGAGCACCACGTAATGCATCAGCCTTGAGGGCAGCACCATCTCCGAAGCCGGCCTCTCCTCCAAAGAGAAAAGCTTTAATTCTTAAGCTATAGGCTCTGGCGGGGTCTGAGACCTCCAGTTACAAGCCAACAGTAATGAATGGTGAAGACTGATCTGAGGAAGATCCAAAACTGTTCACCGCACTTGTTAAAAAGATAAAAACCGTGATTAAAAGTCAAAAGTGGTTTTAAGCAATTTGGAACTGCACTGACCTGTGGCCGTCTTCGGTTCCTAGGAAACGATCGGGTACCGGAGAACTACAATTAAATAGTAAAGTAAACAAAAAACTACTAGAAATCCTTTCTAACACAGAGTTATCGAAAAAACGAAGTAAATCAAGTTAGAAAGTAAATAAAAATTCAAGTAAATCTGTCTGCAGTCCGGAGCTGAATTCTGAGCGACTGCTTCAGGCGGAGAAACAAATCTGATGTTAGAGCTGTAGGGGACGCATGACCACAGTGCAGAGTTTGAACCCTGATTCTAAGTTTGATCATTAGCATAAAGTTTCATCTAAAGGGCATCACGCTCTGTGGAGAGGATGATACTTCTTGTAAAGCATCAGTTATGGATTCCTGGGGTTAGAAACTCGCAGTTTCTGTGGCACTTTGCTCCTGTACTACATATAAAGAAAAAATGCAATCGCCTGACTCAAGTTGCACAATTTATCATCAGGTGTAAGTGGGCAACACCATAATTCATGAGTGACAAAGCAATAAGGGATTTGTGAAAGTCCCGCGCCTCAGAACTGTACTTTGAGTCAGGTTATTGATTTATAAAACATTACATTACAAGTTATAGCTTTTAAATCTGTTGTTTGTGTTTCCCTGCAACTAAAACTGCTGGCTTCGAATTTGTACAGGGCTAGTTCGATGTCATCAATATTGTAAAGTCTGCACTCTGACTGGTTCAGTATTTTATTGTGTTGTACCCAATCCCAGTGCTTTCAGCTCCCCATCCCACTCTCCTTCCGCCCAGTCACCAGTAAAAAACACAAAGAGGCTAAAGAGATCCCCTTTACTCCACCCTTGCAGCACCTCAATCCATCCTCCTCCCATCAAACCACCAATAAGCAGACAAGGAGGGACTACAGAAGGGCTGGCCAGGTAGCACACCAGTACTCTGGCGACTTGGTTTCTGGGACAGATTCAGGTTTGGGGGGGGGGGGCGTCAGAGAAGGCAGGATGAATGTTCCATCTGACAGCTCTCCTCCTTTGGGGAAGGAGGGAAGGGGATATCCCTCCAGCTGTTTGGTCATAACTCACAACTCAACAGGCTTTTATTTTCAAGACTACATTTGAAGGGTAAGTTGTGGGGAAACTAGCTGAAGTAGTGTTTTAATTTATTGCCTGTAGGATAAACTGAAAGCAGCCACAGTGGCCTACATTTAACCACACTGAAACAAGTAACAACTGCGTTAAACAAGGCCTTCAAACTGGTACCAAGTGCAGATGCCCTCACACATACATGTGATCTTTACACCCAAACAAAGTGGCTAAACTTACAAGTGAGAATACAGTACCAAGTCTGCCTCCTTGGGGGGGGGAAGCTTACTGGGTCTAACCCCGAAAACCGTCCATAAATTACTCAAACCTGCACACAATTCTCATCAGACCACAGGCAAGGCTAGGAACCCATAGCACATCCCATTTCACCGTACTGCTCTTGTCCAGAGGACTTTCTCCTGTGAGGCCCCACTCTGGCTCAACAAGCTCCAGGCCAACATCCTAAACAACTCCAAACTCGGACCGTTCAAAAGAGATCTTAAACGGCATCTTTATGATTGAGGGAGATGCGATTGCTTGGACTAACCCCCCCCACTTTTGATTTCTCACTCCTCCTGGCTTCCTCCTCCCTGTAGCATGGGTATGGATATCCACTACCACGATCCTTGCTGTACTTCCTGCCACCTGCACTATCGCTCTGCCCTATCCCTAGTAACAACTCTCAATTCCACCCCATATACCCTTTTCTTTCTTTTTCCTAATTACCTCCCTCTTCCAAACCAGCCCTTCCAATCAACCTAGCACTTATGTTTTTACTCACCTTGCCTCCCCAGTCTTTCCCTTCCTTCCCTCTCCTCCCCTTTCCCATATCCATACTCCGTCCACTGCCCCCACTCGCTGCTCTCCTGCTGTATCCCTACTACTAATCTTGCTCTACCTCCTCCCCCTATTCCACCTCCACCCACCCCTCCCAACTCCATTTCAACCTGCTGCTCTTACTAGGATTGTACAAGGATTCCTCACCCTCTCCTCTCCACCACCTCCATCCAGACTCCCCAATGCACTCCCCCTCAAGTTCCCTCTCTCTACTGCCCCCTCCCATCCCCCTTGCACATTGATCCCCTTTTCACTTTTCTGCCAGAATTGCCTGTCTTGTAATACTTTTGGCTAACATAAGTGCAGCCTTGTGTTATTGTATTAGTGTTTATTGCCATCTGATCCTGTTATGTTTTATATACTGCTTTACTGTTGTTCCCATGTAAAAATTCCCACATGTTGCTGTACAATTCACTGTAATTGCTCTACCTGTTTGTTCTCACTCTGATGTTGAACCTTTGTAAATGAGCTTCTAGCTCAAAGGTTATAATCTGAGACACAAAATAAATAAATGGACATATTAAAGAGCACCGTCTTGCCTTGTAGTTTAGCGGCTGGGTGAGAACTGTCTGGCCTGAGGCCACTGAGCTAGGTGTCAACTAGAGGAAGGGCACAGTCACATATCTGTCTGGAGGTTAGTTCTGTCTTGCTACAGACTTGTATACAGGACTCATCCTTAGAGTGTTTTGGTCACAGACAATGGCTGAAGAGGCTCCGCCCACTAGAGCTACAGCAGTCAATCTCCTGTGCAGCCATTACTACCACTTAAAAGGCAGTTATCACTAGCGGCCCCTCTGCGTGAAGGACCGAGTGCAAAGAACATCACAGGAGTCTGCCAGGGAGCCAGCCAGCAGCCAAGACCTCTGCCTGTCACATCCTAGGTAAAACTGTGTAGGCACAGTTAACAGCATAGTTTGTGGGAGTAGCATGTGAGGTCCTGGCTGTAGTATATTGAGGAACGTACTACATGTTATTGTAAAGTTTATTTGTAGAACAGTGTTTGTGCTATAGCTAGTGAGCATTTCATTTGCAGGGTTGTTTTGTGCTACAGTTAAATCATACAGCTGCTCCCTACCTGGGCAAGCACTGCAAGGTAGTTTAACTCCAGTTTTCTGTGCTATACTTAGGCCTACAGCCACACCATATCTTGGTGAGAACTACAGTTTTAACTGCTGTTATTCTGTGCTACAATCAAACCTACAGCTACACACTATCTGGGTGTACACTATAAGGTAGTTTTGTTTTATCCTTGCTTTTATGTGCTACAGCCGAGCCTTACAACTAGACCCCTATGACTTAAATTAGACATCTGCTTAGTATAGGTCTTTTTGTAGTGGGGTTCAGAGACGAGGCAGTCAGTTATGCTGGCTGTGGGGTGCTCTTCTCTAGGGATATGCTCTGGAGAAGGGGGCACTGGCCCATCTACAGGACCTTGGGAAAGCTCCAGGCTCACCTGGTGGCAGCAAGGGTAGAAATACTGGTATCTCAACTCAGCAACAGTCCACCAACCCCCACACCCCCACTACCCCAGAGACTCACTGGTCCAGTGGTGTGGAGAGTGTGTATGTGGGGGGGGGCGGTGAAGGGAAACTGGGTTAGCCATAAGGAGGTTGTCCAGCCCCTCACCATCCAGATGGTGAATAGCTTTGCAACCAGCTAGAGGTGGTTCAGGCACCTGACTCTGCTGGGGGTCTTCGAGACAGCTGATGGGAATGGGCAAGGCAATGTGCTGACACCCAAGGGAAGCAAGTCTGCCAGGAGAGTCTTGTAGGGTAGAGCATCTGCCATCCGGGATTTAGACTGGATAGAGGGGGATAGTGGAGAGGGAGCTGGGAGTGCTGGTACACCTGGGTATCAATAATCTATCGAACCAGTTGGTGGAGATGGTGCTGTGCTTGGGGGTGATCTACAGACTGTCAGGGCAAGGGAAGGAGAGGGACAGCGAACTCAGAGAAGAACTGGAAAGAGGGCTAGCTAAGGGGGAAGTAGCGGTGGTGGGTGAGCTGAACCTGCCGGACATCAACTGGGATGTTCCAGTGGCCAGGAGCACCAAAAGCTAGGTCCTGCTGAATGCGTTCCAGGACTGTCTGCTGGTACAGTTGGTTAAGGAGCCCACTAAGCAGACATCAATTCTCAATGTGGTGCTCACCAACTCGGAGGTCACAGGAGCTGTGGGAGTAGGGGAGCCATTAGGGAGTAGTCCAATTCAATTCAATTTATTGGAAAGCAAAACTGAGAGTTAACTTTCTTTTACAATTGGGTTCAACATGTAATAAATAAACATCAAATATACGTATAATACAAGATAGACAATATCAAAATGGAGTCAGGTAATTCAATAATACAAAAACAACAGTGACCATAACTCTCTTTTTTTCCCCCCTTCAAACTGGCCTTTGCATCTTCTAAACCGCAATCAAGACCTGAAGTCCTTGATTTTAAAAAGGCCAGACTTCAACAGGCTGAAGGAGCTGGTCAAGGATAAGTTAGTAGGGGTGGACAACATAGATAGGGTGGAAGAGTGATGGGGATAATTAAGGGGGCCATTCTCAGCGCATCTGAGGTATTCATGAGATAGGTAACCAAAATGAGCAAGTTCAAGAGACCACTATGGTTCTATGTAAGGGTCAGGAAGTGGTGAGGGCCAGGAAAAGGCATTCTAAAATTTAAAGTAAACTGGGATGGAAGAATATGTGTTGAAAAAAAATAAGGAGGCAAACGGGAGAGTTAAGGAGGCAAAAGCAGACACAGCGCAGAGGGGGTCAAGAGCAGAGAAAAACAGTTCTTCAGGTATACTAGTGAAAAAAGAAAGAAAGAAAGAAAGAAAGAAAGAAAGAAAGAAAGAAAGAAAGAAAGAAGGAAGGAAGGAAGGAAGGAAGGAAGGAAGGAAGGAAGGAAAGAAAGAAAGAAAGAAAGGATTTGTGAGGCTAACAGAGAGGGATGGGGTGGATGGCCAAAAGGCTGCCGTCCATAATGATTACTTCTGCTCAGTCCTCACTAGGGAGGATGGTAGGCCCTTGCCAGTGGCTGGCATCAAAGCGCGACATTAAGGGGGTCCCAGAGAAAAGGCAGCCAGCATTTATTAGTGAAAGGGACCTGAAACGGCTGGCAGCCCTGAAAACTGAAATGGCCCCAAGACCAGATGGGCTGCATCAGAGGATAGTCAGGGAACTGGCTGATCCCCTGGTAGGTCTATTCAACAGCTCTCTAAGGACAATGGTGGTTCTGAAGGATTGGAAGGTGGCAGACATAATTCTGCTCCATAGTGGGGGGGAGACAAAGAACAAGCAGGGAACTACAGACCTGTCAGTCTTGCTTCTATTGTAGGAAAATCGATGGAATCACCAGTCACGGAGGATCTCGTGGACTACTTGGAGAGCAACTGTCTCCAGGACAGTAAGCAGCACGGATTCATGGCAGGGAGGTCTTGTCAGGCTAACCTGATTGTTTTCTTTGACTGGGAGACAAGGGACTTGGATAGCAGCTACACTGCAGAGCTGCTCTACTTCGACTTAAGCAAGGCTTTTGACTCAGTACCCTACAGACGCCTGCTTAAGAAGATGGAGGATCTGGGTGCGACTAAGGTCACAGCAAACTGGGTAGGTAACTGGTTAAAAGGGAGGCAGCAGAGGGTAATGGTCAACGGGGTTAAATCAGAGGAGAATGAGGTTATGAGCAGGGTTCCACAGGGATCTTGTCCTGGGTACAGTTCTCTTCAACATGTTCGTCAGTAACACTGGTGAGTGGATCAAGAGCAGACTATGTCTCTTTGAAGCGCCATGTGATATGGGCGAACGTAAAAGAGCGAGCGCCCTTATCAGCGGTGGTAAAACAGCAAGGACCAGAACAGCGACTGTGTTTTTCTGGGGCATTGCCCCCGCACTTACCTTTATTTATTATCTAACCTAAAGGTCGTAGCACCTCAGGGAAAGGGAATACCAGTTTCACCATTCTGGTACTCGCTGTTGTGTATTTGCCATGACTTGGGCTCGCTATTATACATCGCCCAAATCACGGGTCACCTCTCTTTGCAGATGACACTACGCTCTGTGGGAGGGTGGACAGTGATGGGAGAATAAAGGAAATGCAGAGAGAACTGCAAAAGTTGGAGGGATGGCAAGGGGTTTGGCAGCTGAAATTCAATGCCAAAAAGTGTGAGGTGATGTACTTAGGGAACGAGAACCCCAGAAGAAATACTGATGAGCTGGGTTAAGACTCAATACCACAGCAAAGGAATGAGACCTTGAAGTGATCATCAGTGACTCCCTAAAGCAATCAAGTCAGTGCAACACGGCTTATAGCAAGGCAAATAGGATGCCTGGATGTTTTGGGAGGGTCAGTGCCCTCCCTGTCGCTAAACTGTAGCCATACATTGCTATTCCTACAGTCAACCCTCTACACTTTCTATCCTCTCATTAGAATTACCCTAAGCCATGTTCCTGGACTCATCCTTGCTTTCTACTTGCTGCTGAGCCCCCAGCTTGCACTGTCGCTAGCATGAACTCTGCTCTACTAGAGCTATCGCTGTCTAAAATCAATGGTTCGGCACACTGGTGCCGACTTGCTTCTACTTCTGTACTGTACTGTTTACTGGGATGGGGCTTCACCTTACGACCGCGCCTCATTGATTATCCTTGTATCTTGTTTTTATTGCTATGTATTGTATTACTATGCCCATTTGTGCTATATATTCTATTGTGCTACTGTATTATTTATTCTGTACCTACCAGGCCCTCCTTGAAAATGAGCTTGCTCAGTGAAGTTTCACCTGGCTAAATAAAGACTGATTGACTGATTGGTACAGACAGCAGAAAAAGGGAGGTAACACTTCCCCTGTATAGATCCTTGGTGAGGCCTCACCTGGAGTACTGCACCCAGTTCTGGGGTCTTCACCTCAGGAAGGATCAGGATAGGCTGGAGACAGTGCAGTACAGGGTAACAAAAATGATTCAGGGCCAGCAGAGCATGTGCTATGAGGAGCGCTTCAAGACACTGAACCTGTTCTCACTGGAGACCAGAAGGAAGAGGGAAGATACGATAGGGACCTTCAAATTGCTAAAAGGAATTAACAGGGTGAACTGTGGGGAACTATTTAAATTGAATATCAGCTCTTGGTCACATGGTCATGAATGGAAGCTGACAGGAAGGTGGTTCAGGAGGGATGTGAGGAAGTACTATTTTACAGAATGGGTGGTGGACCCATGGAACAGGCTGCCAGCCAAGATGGTGGGTGCAAAAACCATTAGTTGTTTTAAGCATGGCTGGGATGAAATGAAGAGTACAGTGGTTAGAATTGGTGGGGTAGGAGGGCTAGGACCCTGGAGGAACAGTAGGCCCAAGGGCTAAACAGGGAACTCGGGCAGACTAGATGGACCTCAGGTCTTTTTCTGCTGTCACTGTTTGTGTTTCAACCGCTGTTCACTTGCCACCTAGAGGAAGCTGAGTAGACGACTGACAGCAAGAGGGGATGCAGCTGGATGCTGATTCATGCTGCGTGTCATCACCTGCACACGAGTCACTGCAAAGCCGGTGACCCTGGGGTAAAACATGGGAAAACGCCAACCAACCGGCTGACACTGGGGCATTACCAACAGGGCAATAGACTGCCAAATGCTAGTACCTGTTGCATGCGCACATGCGAGTCATTACATGGCCCATGACCCTGAGGAACCTGTCATGAGAGGGAAGCCATGGAGGAGCAGAAGGGTGGGTACCTAGGGAAAGTTGTAATGGAGCTAAGGGGACAATAAGAGACAGGGGGAGATGAAACACACAAATCACAGAACTGAAAGAGACTATAGAGACCCTCCTTCCACTACCCTCATAGCATCCCAATTCAGCCTGCTTCCACCCATCCACCAGTAAAAACAGTGTTAAAAAGGCACCCTTCCCCACCCACGTAGAACCCATCCTGCCCTCCTCAAACCACTCACCCCCACTTGCCTTCAAGCAAGATGTGCTGACACACTGTTGTTTGTAGATAAATTATGCAATCAAGAAATTTCAGTGATCAGTTCAAACTCTCCTCAGATCACCTTGGACGGTCATCACCCTTGTTTTTTTTTTGTTTGTTTTTTTTTAAACTACCACCCTGTATTTTTAGCCATTAATGTAATATGTTTTCAAAAAATCATCCGAAATTGTTTTACCGCCATCCTTTATTGCACTACTACCCCTGTTTTAACAACAGTGCTCTAAACATTAAACTACTGTATATATGTATATGCACATGTACAGTGTATACTGGAAACCTACAGTAAGTAACACACCTTCAGCCCAGATCACAACAATCGTTGCCCTTATTTGCAGCCTATGTAGAATCCTGGACCATCATCATCTGAATGAATGAGACAGTGCGCTGATAAAATACGAACTCAGCACACTCATCTATTCAGCCAGTGGCCAACTGAAGTGGTGCCAGGAGAGAGTTAACAAGCAGCGATCATTTTTGGACTTTTAGTTTTGTAAACAAAGGGCCATGTCAGTGCAGTTGCTTGCAAGCAGCTGGCGGGGGGATGGTGCAACATGGTGGAAGGTCTCCACATCGCTATCTAAGTTTTCACTGGTGGATGAGCAGGAGGGGTGGGATGGGGCACTGCTAGCAGATGGGTGATTTTGTTTAATTGGTGGGGCTGGGAAGGAAGGAAGTGGGTGAGACAGCACTGCTATGACGGTGGGAAGAGGGCATTTTGTGTAAACTTCATCCCTTCACAAAGAGCAACTTTGCAGCAATCTGTACTTCACCTACTTGCAAAATACTTTGCAAAATGACAGAACTCTGCAAAGGGGTTTTGGCACTTCGCACATCAGGAATTTAGACCTTTTCTTTGGCAATCCAAAACAACACTGGAACCAGTGTTCCCATTCACAATAGATGTACGTGAATCACATAAAGAAATCAAAATTCACATTCATCTATGTGAGCGGGAGGTGCACCTGCATGTAAAGAAGCCTGCCCAAGTTTTGTGAATGCAGACATGCTCGTATCTTTAAGTGCAGACACTACAGGCTGTGCCATTGGAAAGATCCCCCCAACAGCTGATTGGTCCGGTGCCCTGTCGTAATTTTTGTTTTTCCAAATCCACTGCGATTGGTGCCCCTCTCCATTCACCAGGTGTAATGTGGACATGCATCTATATAGGAGGGACTGGGACCATACCGCGGGCTTCACGTGTGATGAGAGAGAGATTGGAAGAGAGGAGGAGGAGAAGTGTGTGCAGGAGGAGACTATGCATCCCACAACGTACAAACCTGGCCTGCCCACCCTATCGACGCTCCACTTGAGTCCGGAGAAACAAGACAGACTGACCCGGGGCGGAGTGCAGATTCCTGAAGAGGAACCATCCCATGCATGCCTGTATTAGGTTGGTAATATTATTTGTGGATTTTGTTTTCAGAAATTGAAGTGGTTGTTTTCCATTCTGCGGTTTCCACCAAATAAATTGACTCTGTCCTGGTGGGCGGAGTGGGTGATGTATGTTGCAGCCTGCAGGAGTTGTCATGGCCGGGCTTGGTTCGGTGGTTTCGGTAGGTTTTTCACTTTCCACCCTCCTATTTTTGGAGACTCCGGCTGAGTCTGCCCAAGTGCCCAGTGCCCAGCAAGTCCTCCTTCACACTGGCATCCAACCACCCTGTTACTGAGAGTGATCCCCCTCCCTGCCCTGGCCTGCACATGCTGTTCTAACTTGTTCCTTCCCTGGGCCTCGATTGCTCCCGTCTCCATCTCGTCTCCCCATGTGTCACCGACCCCATCCTGGACCTGAAGTGGTCCGTTCTCCTCCTGTCTGCCAGAGTGAGAGTGCTGATGGCCTGCTCCAATGCTTGGCCTGCTGAGTCCCAACGAATGAGTCTCTCTTACCTCCCTCGCAGTTCCGAGTCCCTCCCAGTCCCTGGCCTCTCACCAGCCCATCCCCAGGCTGGGACAGGACCATCTCAGACTCCTATTTGGGAATTTAGGAGGAACAGTAGTACCCACCCACAGCCGTCAACCACGTGCTGTAGGCTCCTCAGTTGGACGACAGGACACCTCTTGCATCTTGCTGAGTGACCGATCACCGAGCCAAGGCCTCTTCAGTCTCCTCCTGTCCCGAGTGATTCCTAGTGCGATGCGACTCTCATTCAGGTCCTCCTGCTGCCCAGGCCATCTCATAATGAGTAGACTCGAGGACAAGCAAGTAAAAGTTACTTTACATTTGCAGAGTGGGAGTCGGTCGTCAGCTTAAATGAATTCATGATGATGTGCAGTGCATTCTGTGACAATGGAGACTCAGACTCGAGTCTGGACTCCCGCTGTCTGTCCCTCCGCTTCAAATGCCTGTTGTGGTCTCGGGGAGTGTGGGTGGGAGGGACTGGGGGTCGGGAGGTCTTGGTCTCAGTCGAGAGGAGGAGGAAGGGGTGAAGAGGAGTGAAAAAACACCACCAGTCTTGCAGTTGTAATGTGTTTTCTCCAACTTAAAGTCAGTCCCCCAATATGTGTGTGTGTGTGTGAGATACTCGCTGACTGCTCTGCTGGTCCGTCTGACTGTGGTCTACTCTACTAGTCTGGACTTGTCATAATTCTGCTGCAGCCTGCCATACTATGTACATACAGTACAGTAAAAGTAAATTTTGCTGCCTGCCTTGAACCAGATTTCATTTTGTGTGTGTGTGACTGCAATGCATGCATCATCCTGGCTTCATTCATCTGATCCTTCCCCATCATGTAACTCATTCACTGTGTGTTGCCAGGTGTGTGCACTCTGCTCTTAGCTCTCTATTTATTTACAATAGTGTGTACTGTTGTGCATAATTATTTGTCTCATACTACTACTGTAACTGTTACTGTAGTATTAGTTGATTAGCTCTAGCTTAGTATATGAGCTATTAATTACATAAAATATTACTCATGCTACTACAGTTAAGTACTCAATTACTTGTCATACTAGTGTGTCTGAGTGTGTCATGGTCTGTTTGATTACAGCTTTCTGCAGCTGGCAACTGCTGTGCTGTAAGAAATTAATTCATATTTTGTTTGTTGTGATTTGATCGAATTAAATTAATAAACTGTGTGACTGTGTGTGTTGCACTGTCAGTCAGCAGGTCAGTCTGATTGTTATAGATGTGGACTGGAAAAACAGGTTACTCACCTGTAACAGTAGTTCTAGGAGTGGTATATGATGTTCATCCACACTCTTTTGCATGTCCCTTTCCCCTCTAAATCTTTCTGGAAGTCTTCAAGCTGGCTCCTCCCACCCACCCAGGTGGTATATACCTCGGCTCCGCCCCATGACGCCAGATCTTAGCCCGCTGGAAGCAGGTGATGCGCCCTAAAGCCGAGGAGTTCGGTAGGTGGTGGATGAACAACATATACCACTCCCAGAACTACTGTCACAGGTGAGTAACCTGTTTTCAGGAGCGTGATATGTTGTTCATCCACACTCTTTGGCAGACTCCTAGCAGTTCTCCGGGAGGAGGAGAAGCGCACACCCCCTTCTTAGGAAACAGAGATTGGAGAACCAAGGCCCCAAAACCAGCATCCCGACGTGACTCAAGGTCGATGTGGTAATGGGTAATGAAGGTGTTTGCCGACTTCCAGGTAGCAGCCCGACAGATTTCCTGGATAGGGATGTCCCTGGAAGCAGCCACCTATGCAGCAGTATGGCGGATAGAATGAGCCCTTATCCCTCTGGGAGGCTCCTTGCCCGCCAACTCACAGCACAGACCTATGCATGATGTAATCCATCTTGCAATAGTCCGTTTGGCTGCAGGTCTGCCAGAAGCGGCTTCAGCGTAGGTGACAAACAGCTGGCAAACCTCTCCCCAAATTTACGCCATCCTCTCCTTGTAGTAGGAGAGAGCACGTCTAAGGTCCAGGGTATGGAGCCTGTACTCGGCGTCCGAGGTGTAGTTAGGGTACTATACCGGCAGAGTCAACACCTGGTTAAGGTGAAACTCTGACACCACCTTGGGAAGGAATTTTGGGTGGGGGCGCAGGACAACTTTGTCCCTGTGAAAGACCAGATAAGGGGAGTCCACCGAGAGCGCCTGGAGCTCCCCCGTCTTTCTGGCTGACGTAATAGCCACCAGGAAGACAGTCTTCCACGACAAGTGTGAGAGCTCACACTTGTGCATGGGTTCGAATGGCTTGCCTATGAGCTTTGCCAAAACCAGCAGAAGATCCCACGGGGTGGAGGTTCACACACCGAAGGGGATATCTGATCCAGGCCTTTGAAAAAGCGCCCGACCACTGTCTCCTGTGCCAGTGTCGACTGACCGGCCCGTGCCCGGTAAGCAGAGATGGCTGCCAGGTGCACCCTAAGGGTCGATGACCGAAGACCCCCTTTAGAGAGAGACCAAAGGTAGTCTAAAATGTTAGCCATAGAGCAGGATAAGGGGTACAGACTCCTTTACTGACACCAAATGGAAAACCTTTTCCATTTGAAGGCATAACATTTCCTAGTCGACTCCTTACGAGATGCCTCCACCACGGTGTAGACATCCTCGGTAAGACCCAGAGCATGGAACTCTAGCCGCTCAGGTACCAGGCTGTGAGGTGCAGGGATTGAAGGTCCGGGTGAAATACCTTCCCCTGGTTCAATGATATCAGGTCCGGGTGTGTACAAAGCCGCTCCGGGGCCCTGCAGCTGAGTCTGAGGAGATCTGGATACCAGAACTGGTGGGACCAATCTGGGGCTACCAGGATCACCTTCGCCTTGTCCCTCCTCACCTTGAGTAACACCCTGTGGATCACGGGAAATGGAGGGAAGGCGTAGAGGAGGCCTGGGGTCCACGGCTTTGAAAAGGCATCCCTGCATGTAGCCCCGCTTGAGGGGGCGGCATGGTAGCTCAGCTTGGTGTTCTCCTGGAGGCAAACAAGTCCACCAACGGTTTGCCCCAACGGGAGAACAGATTGTAAGCTACCCTGGATGGAGAGACCACTAGTGGGATGTCTGGCCATGCAGCTGAGAGCATCCGCCAGTTGGTTCAAGACCCTGCCCATGGATGGCAAGGAGATCCGCCCAACCGGCTGAGAGGTCCAGATCCGAGCACCTCTTGCATAGCAAACGGACTGCGTGTCGCCTGTTTGTTGAGGTAGTACATGGTCGTGGTGATTGTCCGTCTGGACTTGACCACGGAGCTGAGGAGTGAAAGCTGACAGTGCCAGTCTGACTGCTCTGAGCTCCAACAGGTTGATGTGGCAACGGGACTCCTTGGGGGTCCAGAACCCGTGGGCTCTGTGGTCCCCAATGTGGGCTCCCCAGCCCATGAGAGAGGCAACGGTCGTGAGGACGACCATCGACGCGGGCCGGACAAATGGGCTCCCTTCCTGCAGATGACTTGGGACGGTCCACCATTGGAGAGCGTCCCACATCTTCTGGGTGACAGTGACCAGCTGGTCGAAAAGACCCTGACGCTGAGTCCACTGAGCGGCCAGCTCCCACTGGAGGGGGCGCATGTGCAACCTGGCCCAATAGACCACTGAGGTGCATGCCGCCATGTAACCCAGAAGGCGCAGGAAGTCCTGGGCAGGGCACAAGTGCCCAACCAGAAATGATTGGGCAAAGGAGGAAAGAACCTCCGCCCTGTCCGCTGGAAGCCGAGCTCTGGCTTGACGAGAGTTGAACTCTGCCCTGATAAAGCCCATCACCTGAGAGGGCACGAGTTCCGACCCGGTCTCGTTGATCAGGAGGCCTAATTGGGAACAGGTTCAGAGGGCCAGGTCCCTGGACCTCTCCACCTCCTGCAGGGAGGAACCCGCCAGGAGCCAATCGTCGTTAGGTAGGGGTATATCCGAACCCTCGACGTCGAATGGCTGCCACCACTGCAATGCATTTGGTGAAGACCAGAGGCCGATGACAGGCTGAACGGCATGGCTCGGAACTCACAGGGTCCTTCGACCCTGAAGCGGGAGGAACCGCTGGTGGACGGACGGATTGGGACATGAAAGAACGCTGTCCTGTAGATCCAGTGAACAGAACCACAGTTCTGCCTCCAGAGATGGTATGGATCTTGGTTCAGAGTTACCATCCGAGCAAAAGGACCTGAGATATTGATTCAGGTCGTGGAGATCTAGGATGGGGCGCCAACCCCGTCCACTTGGGCACCAGGAAGTACCTGGACAAAGCCTGGGTCTGTAGGAGGATCCAGCACTGAGCTACCGCCCTTGCAGAGGAGCTGGAGCAATGTCGTCCGGCAGGGCCGACTGAGCGCCAACTGAGATCCTTTCTCCCGTGGGGCACGGGCTCGGGCAAGGAGGGTACTGTTCGTTCCCAGAGGCAGCTCTCGACCGACCACTTCAGGACCCACCACCTGTCCGAGGTGATACCGGACCAGGCGGAAAGAAAGTGGCGGAGCCGCCCCAAGGGAGTGAGAGACCCAGAACTGGCGTGACGGGAGTAGGGGTGGCCACCGACCTGTCACTGCGAGGGCTTAGAGGAGGAGGACGCCCTGGACCGGCACCTCGGCCTCCTTTGCGGGGCTGTTGGGGACCCTGCTTGGGCCTAGAGCGCCAAGCTTGAGCCTGCTGTTGCTGCTGATGCTGCTGACCTCCCTAGAAGGGGGGGCTGTCTAACCGCAGGAGAAGAGTGCCAAAAAGGCTTTTTATTGCGCTTCTGCTTTTTCTTGCCCGAAGAACCCTTTGCAGAAATGGCATCCAAGGTGGCATTGGACTGCTCTATGGGCTGGAGGTGACCTGCCACTCCCGGACCGAAGAGGTCGGTGGCAAGGAAGGGCACGTCAGCTAGCTTGTGCTGAGTATCCACCGGAAAAAAGGATAATCTCAGCCAGGCTCTGCGGCGAGAGGCCACTGCGGCTGCTAGTGAACGGGCACAGGAATCTCCAATGTCCAAAGCCGTCTGGAGCTGCTGTTTTGCAACAGCACAGCCCTGGTCACGGACTTGCTTAACCGTGGTTTGCATGTCCGCTGGGAGATGAGGGAGGACTTCATCTAGCGACCCCAAGAGGGCGTGAGAGAAGTGTGCCATGATCACTGCCAAGCTGGCCTGACGAAGGCCCAAGGATGAGGCCGCATAAACCTTCCGGGCAGAATGATCCATATTTTTGGACTCCTTGTCCGGAGGGCGGTCAGTATCCGCTGGGCTACCCATGCGCCCAAACACTGAGGCAGTCACAAGCCTCTCGGCCGAGGGATGCTCAGTGAAGCCCGCCAAGGACCCCATGGGTACAGTGTACTTGCAAGCCATGCGGGCAGACGGAGCCGGGCAAGAGGCAGGGCGCTGCCATAGCTCAAGGGCTGGACCAACGATGGCTTCAGCCACTGGGAAGGCCTCCGTCAGGGTATCCCCCCCTCTTAAGGATATCAGTGAGAGGATATTCTGCCTTCTTTTGGATAGGCTGCAAGGGCATACCGGTATACTCAGAAATAAGTTGAAGGATGTCCTGGAAAGAGGAAGGTCCTTCCTCCAGGCCTGTCACTGACAACTCATCATCAGGGTGTGAGTGAAGACCAGTGGTATCCGAGTCCGAGGAGTCGGGATACAGGGGTCTCCACCTATGTCCCCTTCAATACGCCAAGGGCAATCAGGGACAACAGTGATGGACAGGCGACAGGGCAAGCCCGCATCTGTCCGATCCTCCTTAGAGGGGGCCCCTCCCTGAGGCTGCTTAGGCGGTGGCTCCACCAGAATTGGTGGGGAGACCGGAACAGGCCGAACAGGAATGCGTGCCGGTCCTACTGGAGGGAGAATCAGAGTCCTTGGTACCAGAGTCGGTGTTGGCCTAAGAAGCTGAGGCCAAGTAATGGCCGGTGTAGACGGAGTAGCCGGCTTTTCACCGGTCAGAATTAGCTGTTGCCACGAGGTCCTCATAACGTCAACGAAGCTTTCGTTGAAGTCTCTCCTCATCCGAGGAGGATGAGGATCAGTGGCGGCACCTCTTCCGGGAGTGTTTGTGACCCTTTTCCGGTTTTTCGACCGACAGGGTCCTAGTCCTTGATCGAGACCAACGGCGTTGGCTCTGTTGATCGGGAGAGGCCGGATTCGGTGAAAACTGAGGTTCCAGCTCCTGTCCCTCGATCGGGATACCCGAAGGACAGGTCTCCTCATCAGGGAAAGAAAGGATGGGTGTCCTCTCCAAGGAGTCATCGACCGGGGTTGGCGACAATGGCTCGATCGGGTTGAGAGAAATCTCGGCCGGTTCTGCCGTATCCTCGGCCTCAGTGCCTTAGCCTGATGGAAGGTCCGAGAAGCCGGCGGCTGAGGAAGCGATCTCGACCGAGGCCGAGACCGCCAGGTCCTGAGAATCGGACCGCTCTCAGTCCCAGGAACGTCTTCTTCGGACAGAAGAAGATTTGGGGTCCTTGTCCCTTTTCTTAGAGCGGGAGGAGTGTGAGCCCGAGGGCGCCTCACCCTTGGTAGGGAGAGACTGGCACAGTTCCCGAAAGGACCTAGTAAAGGTGGAGCTCAGGTTAAGTGGCACAAAAAAAACTTCGGCTGGCCGAAGCTTGAGCAGCTTCCTCTTTGAAAGCTGCCATCTGGTCGAGCTGCTCGTCGGATCCTGCAGCCACGGAAACCGCCCACCTGGCCTCCTTAGATTTCACCGGTGGATTGCGAAGCTCCAGTCTCCCTAGCTGTAGGCGCGCCTTGCGGTTGTCCAGGACGTTGGGAAGGAAGGCCAGACAGATGGTGCAAGCGGTGGTGTCACGCATCACACCCAAGCAATAAACGTATGAGAGGTGGGGATCGGTGCAAGACATTTTCTGTCCATAAGGACACCGGCGAAACCCGGGGGATGACTTGTCCTCCATGTCCGATGCGCTCAGATCGGACTCGTAAACTCTCACGAGTTTCAAAGAAAGCAAATGCGGCGAAAACTGTCGATTAGAATCTAGGGCCTACGGTATTTGTAGAAGTAGCATGAGGGAACCTGAATCTTCCAACGGAAAGGAAGATCAGGCGTCATGGGGCGGAGTCGAGGTATATACCACCCGGGTGGGTGGGAGGAGCCAGCTTGAAGACTTCCGGCAAGATTTAAAGGGGAAAGAAAGGATGGGTGTCCTCTCCAAGGAGTCATCGACCGGGGTTGGCAACAATGGCTCGATCGGGTTGAGAGAAATCTCGGCCAGTTCTGCCGTATCCTCGGCCAAAGAGTGTGGATGAACAACATATCCACGCTCCTAGAAATAATAGATTTGGAATCATTTACAAAATGTACAGTTCGTGTATGTATTTGTATATCCTACCTAGTCCTATCTTATCTATAAATGAGAACAAATCATTAAACAGCCCTGCAGATATAAAATAATATGCAATTGCTATCTTTTTTTAAATGACAAATACAATAAAATATAAATATATATATACATGTATAACATGGTGTTCTGCTTATGTTGAGTCACTGTGGCTGTGCGGTATCCCCTTTAAAACAATGTGTACCTCCATGATTTTCCACAAGGGGTGTGGCGTACCCTCAAAACACGATTTGTACCCCTGAAACATTTGCAGGAGGGTACGATGTACCCCCTGTTACGTGCCTCCAGTGGGAACACTGACTGGAACATTGTGGATCCTGCCCAGGCTGAACAGCTAGGTGGACTGAAGCCCTAAGGGAACTTTGTTGTAAAATCTAGTGGGGCTATCCTTAACTCTTCTACTTCTGTGAAAATGACATTTCACAGAGAAACAAATTTGAGGGGCTTTCACAGCAAGTATTCATTTTTTCCCCCAAGCAATGTGTTTCATTAAATGGTAAAAATGCTTTTTTGAAGATATGAAGTTGTGAATTACAGGGATCACTCTGGTGTATAATGCAGCACCACAAAACAATTACCCTTCTTTGCAGTAACAGGAAGAAAAAATTACTCACCATAGTAATATTGTTTCTTCTAATGGAGTCTTGCTTTATTCAGACATAATGCAGTTAGCCCAGCACTTGAACTGCCCCGGAGAGGAAAGAGTTAACTCTATGCAGAAGCATAGAACGTTGAGCTCGAGCTCGGTTTTCAAACCTCTGTCTGTGGTACTTCCCAGTGTAACCGTGATTCTTACGAGCACACTAACTAACATACTATAGTATGGAAATTGTTCAACATATAGCCAAAGGGCAAAAAATTATTTTTGGCCCCAAAAGACTCCAGTCGAGAACCCAAGAAGGAAAGGTAGTGACAATATTTAAGTATAAAACACCAGAAAAAATAATAACATCCACCCCACCCAAGAGGGAGGGTACAAGGGTACAAGGTACACCCCTGAGGTGCAACACTATACCTCCCAGCCCACTGCCCAAAAACCAGGTTCTGAGAGGGGAGGCGGGGGGGGGGTCTGAATACAGCAAGACTCCATTAGAAGAAACAACATTACTATGGTGAGTAATTTTTTCTTCAAACAACATGAAGTCTTGCTGTATTCAGACATAATGCAGACTACCAAACAGTTCCCTATGGAGGAGGGAATGCAGAACCTACTTTGGGAAGAGACTCTGCAGTACTGCTGTGCCAAACCTAGCATCACTCCTAGCCTGGATGTCCAGGGAGTAATGCTTGGTGAAAGTATGTACTGTTTTCCAGGCGGCTGCTTTACAGATCTCTAACAAAGGTATATCTCTGGCTGCAGCTAGAGAAGCAGCTGTACCCCTAGTCGAATGAGCCCTCAGGCCTGAAGAGGTGTTCTACCCAACTTGTCATAACAGAATTGTATACAAGAAACAATCCACCTGGCAATAATTCGTTTAGTGGCAGGCTTACCTTTCCCCACTTCACCATAAGTGAGAAACAATTGAAGACAGTCATTTCTATGTGCCTTAGTATGCACAATGTAGTAACTAAGGGCCCTCTTAACATCCAGACTGTGTAACCTTCTTTCACCTTAAGACGAATGATCAGTGAAAAAACACAGGGAGAGAAACAGATTGGTTCAGATGAAAATCCGATACCACTTTAGGCAAGAACCTCCTATTGGTTCTTAGGACCACTTTGTCCCTATGGAAGGAGATGAAGTCAGATTCAACTGACAGAGCCTGTAACTCACTAATCCACCTGGCAGAAGTAATAGCTACCAGGAACACAGTTTTCCAGGTCAAGTACTTCAATTCGGATGAAGCCAGAGGTTCAAAGGGTGGCTGCATAAGCTGAGCAATGCAGACATTAAGATCCTAAGGCGGAGTGGGCTCCCTAAAGGGAGGGTTAATGTGAACCAGACCCTTGAAAAACTTTCTGAAGACAGGATGAGATGCCAGGGAAGAGCCCTTCCCTGCTGAGAGGAATGCAGAGACAGCTGCTGGATGAACCTTCGGAGTGGCAGGCCTAAGGCCTAGACCATTCAGATGAACTAGACAGTCTAAGGTTGTGGAAATGCCTGCAGAATCAGGCAGGATGCCTTTCTGAGAGCACCAAATACTGAACCTTTTCCACTTGGAGTTGTAAGTTTTTCTAGTGGAAGGTTTCCTGGAGATCTTCAGAATATCCAGAACTCCCTGAGAGAGATGTAGTGCTGCATATTCTAACTCTTCAAGAGCCAGGCCTTGAGATTGAGAGACTGCAGATCGGGGTGCCAGATCCGCCCCTGGGAGGAGGACAGGAGATTGTATGTCCTGGTCGGAGACAGGGGACATGACACTGACAAGGACAACAGCAGAGGATACCACGGCTGTCTGGCCCAATCTGGAGCCACCAGTATCACTGTGCAGGGTTGAGTCCTGATCTTGATCAGAACTCTGAACAGCAGAGGGAAGGCATAGAGAAACCTGCCCTTCCGGTCCAGAATGAAAGCATCCTGGGGAACTGTCCCCAGAACTGGAGATCTGCAACAAAACAGAGGAAGTTGATGATTGTCCGGTGCTGCAAAGAGATCTATCTCTGGAGTGCCCTACCTGGAGAAGATGACCTTCAGGACGTGAGGATCCAGGGACCATTCGTGATGTCCCTGTGAAATTCTGCTCAGAGCATCTGCTAGTACGTTGTCCTTCCCTGGAAGGTGAACTGCCACCAGAGAAGTCTGAAGAGAATAGGCCAGAGACCACAGCTTCATAGCCTCTGTGCACAAGGCCGAGGACCGAGTGCCTCCCTGTTTGTTGATGTACCACATTGTGGTGGTGTTGTCTGTCCTGACTTGGACCACCTTGCCCTTGACTGAATCCGAGAAGCTCTGCAGGGCTAGGAAAACTGCTCTGAGTTCCAGGAGGTTGATATGAAGGAGAGACTCTTGTGGAGACCAGACCCCTTGAGCTGTCAGGGCTCCCAGGTGGGCTCCCCACCCTAGGAGAGAAGCATCCGTAGTTAGAACTACTGATGGGACTTGAGGGAGAAATGGAACCCCTTGCCTGAGGTTGTCCTGGTCCAGCAACCACTGGAGAGCTTGTACCAGAGTCTAGGTCACTGGAATCAGTTTGGTAAGTGAATCCTTCTTTTGAGACCAAAAAGACCATAGATGAAACTGAATATCCCTCATCTGGAACCTTGCTCCCTGCACCACTACCGTGGAAGCTGCCATGTGGCCCAGGAGATGGAGGAAGTGTCTTGCTGGGCGGGAGACCTGAGGTCGAAAGGAGGAAGAGAGATCCACTAGGGCCTTCACCCTTGCCAGGGGAAGGAAGGCTTTTGCTTGTACAGTGTCCAACTCTATGCCTATAAAGGTAAGAAGTTGAATTGGTTCGAGGACAGACTTTGGAAGAGTGAGAAGAAACCCCAAGGAGCTGAGTAGGTCCTGGGTAGTTTGAAGAGCTGATTTGACCTGTAAAGGTGACTGACCCACTAAGAGCCAGTCGTCCAGATACAGGAAGATGGTGATACCCTGTCTTCTGAGGTAAGCTACCACTACTGCAAGGCACTTTGTGAACACCCTTGGAGCTGATGTTAGGCCGAATGGCATAGCTCTGAATTGGTAATGGCCTGAAGGCAACTCGAACCTGAGGTATTTTTTGTGGGAGCACCTGATAGGAATACGGAAATAGGCATCCTTGAGGTCCAGAGATGCTAGCCAATCCCCTGGCCTTAGAGAGGGAAGGATTATTCCCAGAGTTACCATTTTGAATTTGGGCTTGGAAATGTGTTTGTCCAAATACCTTAGGACTAGGATGGGTCGCCACTCCCCTGTTTTCTTTGGGGTATGGAAGTACCTGGAGTACAGTCCTTTTCCCCTGTGCTGAGTAGGAACCTTCTCTATAGCTCTGAGAGCTAGAAGAGAGGAAACCTCTGCCTCTAGGGCAATGGTTTCTGAGAGTGATGCAGGTGGAAAAGACTTGGCCCTCTTTTTTGGAAATATTTTGAAGCTGAGGGCTAGTCCGTGGCTTACTACTTCCAGGACCCACTTGTCTGAGGTCACAGACTTCCAGGCCTGGAACTAGTAAGCCAGTCTGCCTCCTACTGGAAATGGGGAGTCAACCCGGGCGGACACATCAGGGTGTCTGCTTGGCAGGAGCCTTAGACTGAGAGGAGGAGGGGGAGCAGCTCTGCTCATCCCCCTCCTGCTCCTCCCTCTGAAGAACCCCCTCTGTGGGAAGGGAGAGGATGCCTGGGCTTGGTAAAAAGGCCTTTGAAAGGGCCTGCCCCTGCCCCTAGACTGCTGCTTGTGCGGAGTGGCTTGCCTTTCCTTGGCCTGTGCACTCCTGTACGTGGTCCTGTATTCATCCATTTTCTTCATGTAAGCCTCTGTCTGCTCCCCAAACAGAGAGTTACCTACTACAGGAAAATCCATAGCCTTAGTGTGGGTATCCTGTGAAAGACTAGTACATCTGAGCCAAGCATGTCTTCTGAGAGACACAGATGTAGCCATGACTCTAGATGCTACATCACTGGAGTCCACAGCAGCATGAAATTGCATTTTGGATGCCTCAATTCCATCAGCAGCCACCTCCTCCAGCTCCTTGGCTAGCTGGGGAGAGGCCTGTTTAGCCAGTTCCAGAACCGTATCCCATCTGGATTTCTGGTACCTGGCTATGTAGACCATATAAGTAGCCTGCCTGAGTCCCAAAGAGGATGCCAAATACCGTTTTTTGGCCATGGCATCCACTTTCCTGGAGTACTTATCTGGGGAGTGTGAAACCAAAGGAATGTTAGCCCTGTCACAGGCTGCAGCCTGCACTACCCCAACAAGGCTGAAATGACTATAAAGGAACTCTGCAGCTGAGCCTGATAACAAATACCTCCTGTCCATTCTCTTATCCACAGGACGTATTGAGTTAGGGGTTTGTAAAATGTTATGGACTCTGGGATGTCCATCATTTCCACAAAATCAGGCTCTTCATCCTTCTCTGCAGCTTCAACCAAGGGAAGCTGCAGGGTTTCTGCCACCTTTTTGTAGAACAAAAAATGTGAAGGGGACTCAGAGAGCTTGGGAGGAGAGACACCCGAGGGCCTGTCTGGGGAGATGTCCGGTTCAATGGGCACATCCAGACCCCCCTGGTCATCCGTCGTCATCGTCATCATCATGATAGTCTGTCTCCCTCCCACTCCTCATAATAAGCGTCTGGATCATAATCCAGAGGAGACGGATCCGACCGAACCGACCGCCTAACCGGCAGTACCGGTTCGGACGGAACCGGTCTAAGCGACTGAACAATGCTATTCGCTTTGGCTATTTCGTCCACGGTTGGAGAGTGCAATACCGGATCCGAACCGGCAGACTTACGCTTTTTTGATGGAACCGACCCTCGGGTCGGCTTCCTTTGCCCGAGGAGGTATCGCCAGGTCAGTAGGCACCTCCTCAGGTTCGCCGCAATCAACCGGCTGGCCATCCGGATTCACGGACTTCTCGGCCTCCCTTTCCTTCTACTCAGTCTTTTGTCTAGAGTGGATTTAGGAAAGTTTTTACGGATCTGGCAGTCTGACTTGAGGTGGTCAAACCCCAGACAATAAACACAGATGAGGTGGGGGGTCAGCCTTAGCAAAGGCCTCCCCATACTCAGTACAGTGCTGAAACCCAGTGGGATAATTTTTTTTCCTTGGGTTTCTCAGACGCCAACCTAACAAATTACCCTATTGCAGCTTTCAAGCCAGGTAATACAATAACCGATCGGTTACAAACCGTGTCACGGGCTTTTTAAAAGAACTGGCAAAAAAAAAAAAAAAAAAACCCGGTTCTTTTGATCGGTACCGGAACACCACTCTAATCCCAGAAATAAAATTAAACAGAATGGGTCAGCTCCAAACAGGACCGACCAGAAAGAAACCGAAGAAAAAAACAATTTCCAACTTTTCACAGAAATAAAACACAGTCACTACCTATCTACACACTACCTGTACCGTAGACAGAGGCTGGAATTCCGAAAATAACAAAAAATTATACGGTTTAAACTGAACGCTTTACTTGTACCGAACCGAGCAGAGATAATCTCTGGAGCGACTTCACTGTTAGGCGGAGTAAAGAATCTAACGGTTACACTGGGAAGTACCACAGACAGAGGTTTGAAAACCGAGCTCAAGCTCAACGTTCTATGCTTCTGCATAGAAATAACTCTTTCCTCTCCGGGGCAGTTCAAGTGCTGGGGCTAACTGCATTATGTCTGAATACAGCAAGACTTCATGTTGTTTGAAATGGAAATTACGTACTTACCATAATTACTGATCTTCTTCTTGGACGGTCTCCATCAATCATTTACACTAGTGGAATAGCGCCAGGGCGCTAGGACGAAGCGGGAGCCTAAAATTTTCTGAAGGGTCGGTGCCGAGACAGGACCACGCATGCGCGGCACCGCGAGACTAGCTCGCGCCTGTGTAGGCTATCTCGGTGTTGACCCTCCAACCGCCTCAGTACCTTTTCGACCAAGGAGGTGCAGCGTAACTAATGAGAATACCTCATCCTGAGTTTCTGGGCCTGAGAGGGCCCAGATGGCCTTTGCAAGAAAGGTCAAAGAACAATGTCCTCACAGTCTGAACCACAGGACCGTGAAGACCAGGAAAGAAAACGAGTGAACCCAGGGGATGGTGGGTGGGCATGTGAATGAGTGATGGAGACTGTCCAAGAAGATCAATAATTACGGTAAATACGTAATTTCCATATCTTCCTGGACTAAGTCTCTATCACTCTTTCACACTAGTGGGAGAGTACCGAGCTAAAACCAACAACCCTGAGTAGGGTGGTAGGAGATAGGGTTCACACAGAAAGGACAGCTTAGGACTGTCTTGCTAATAAAAAGAGCTGTCTTGTAAAGAGCATCTAGAACACAGTGCTTACAAGATAAGCGCTCGAGTTGTAACTCGCCACTTTGCAGACGACTGCAATGGGCATAAAATGAAAGTCTGCCAGGAAGCCGCAACCACGCTAGGAGAGTGGCAAGAACCTGGCCTCACAATTTGGTCTAGGACCAGAATTAATAGTGTCAAAGACATGTACTAATGTAACGTAAAGGAACCTCAGGAACTGAAAGAGTCGGAGGTAAAGTCTACTGGTTCAGGGTAGACCGGAAAGTGCAGATGGAAACCCCCACTATCAAGTATGGCTGACCTGTAAACAACAGGTCCAGGAGCACTTGAACCCCTACTTGATGAGCAAGGGGGTCCAGGTGGGGTTAGCCCATCAAGGAGTATGGTCTTCACTTAGTCACAGGAACCTTCCTGATGGAAGGCCAAGCATGACCTAGAAGCCTCTTGTGGTGGTCTAGCAGAACCAGATCCTACCCACTGCATATTCCAAAAGGAATCATCTGGCCCCTGTATGTACAACTGTAGTAGAAGTCTCTGAACTCAGGGACGAAAGGAAAAAGTGTACAGGAGGATGTGTCCACCGCGGAAAAAAACATTCCAACAGAAAAAAACAGGGGCTGGATTTCTAAGGCAAATAGAGGCAGATGTGCATCGAGGAGGGACACAGCAGGACCAAGTAAGGGCTAACCCATTTGTTGAAGTGACTGAAAAAGGCAGTGACTCAATGCGGTGAGGCACTACCCACTCTGGCCTCCCTGAAGGGAGTAGGAAAGGATTTTAGTTTCTTGCTGAAAAACAAACATAATGACTCCATCACGCACTTGGAGAGGATAGCTTCGTGAGCGACTGGCATGGACCAGTGCGCAGGAACCAAAGGTGAGAATATTTGAGAAGCTACCTCAGAAAAAAGACCTACTTGACCTTCCGTCAAGAAGGAGAAAATCTCCTGTTAAGTTAAAGCAAGCAAGGAAGTAGGAACCCAAGTTCCGACTCCGGTGGAGACTCGCTTCTACTGCTGCAAGGCTCTGCTCAAGTGAAGAAAGCCTGATAAAGACTGGGCAGTCGCCTAGGTCTAGGAAATGTCTCTGAATGAGAGAAATCTCTCTTAGAGAAAGAGATGACCCATACCGCCACCAGATCGGACTCCCCCTAGGGGAAGAAGAAGTCAGGTACTCTTCACCGTACTTTGGAGACGAGTGCCTCAGGGGCTGAGGCGGAACCTGACCTGATCCAAAAAGGAGGGTATCGGGTAACTTCAGCTAGGCCCTGTGCTGTGATAAAAAAAATTTTTTTTTTTTTTTCAGTCCAAGCCTAACAAGGTTTTCAGGCTGCTATTTCGCAAGGATTGTCTTGATACAAAATGATGAAGATGTTCTCCATCTGAGTGCAGAAGGAGCCTGAGCGTCCATACTGAAATCATGACCAGACTAATAATCACAGCTGGAGAGATGTTAACCACCTGCGCCGAAGAAGCCACTGAAGGGCATATCACAGGGGCTACATACCCCTATCAAAGGAGCAGAAGAGCCATAGCGGCTCCCGACCATTAAATTAGAATGTTCCACAGAGTGTAACTGTCCTGACGATTGAAAAAGTCTAGACGCAGAAGTGTATGGTCCACGGTCGCAGTGTGAAATACTACAGTGGACCCCATTACTGAGGAACTACTGAAAAGATTTTCCATCACGGACTCGGATGATAGAGAGGACGTGCCCTTCAGTATATAAAATGAGTCGTCCGCTGTATTACTGACCAGAAAGATAGGGAAAGACCCATCTAGATGCACTTCTACCCCAGAAGGACCTCCAAGAGAGGTCTAGGTCAGAGTCACTAGAGACTCCGCCATCAGGAAGGATGTCGAGGAGCTTGGTACCATGTAGGAAGCAGAGAACGTGCTGAGCAGAATGAGATTCCGCTGGCACAGCAGTACAGCAGAGTTCCATCAGCAGAAAACCGCTGAATGACATAAGATCCCACATAGACCGCCACTCTCTAAGATGTGTGGAAAAAATAATCTGCAGAACAGGAGTTCATTCTGCGGAAAACATCCCGCCACAAGTTTTGTGGAAAGGAAGTCCGAAAAGGAAAAATGTGTCACTAATTCTTCCATACAGCACCCACTAGCACCCGTGTGGCATCAGCATCACTCATGGCACAGGAAGGCACCAAGCAGTGCCTATGCCAACCTGGGCAATACCCGAGGGCATCCCCAGCACCCATGTAGCAATGGCACCCGAGGGCACCCCCGACACCCATGGTACCATGGCACCATGGTACCCATAGCACCCATGGCACCCGAGAGCACCAGTGGCACCCACAGGTGCCCCCGGTGCCACACATGGCACCAATGGCACCCATGGGCGCTCACAGCACCACCCATGGCACCCAAGGGTGCTCCGGCACCACCCATGGCAATCATGGCACCCGTGGGTGCCCGTGGTGACACCCACGGCACCCGTGGATGCCTGGCGCCGCCACCCATAGGTGCTCAGTGCCACCACGGGTGCACAGCGCCACCCAGACACCCGTGGCACCATTGGCGGCACAGACAACCAACGGCAGCAACAAGAGCACCCACGGTGCCGCACAGAGCGATGGCTGCCACCCACGGCGCCGACTAAGGCACCGGCGCCAACTAAGGCTCGTCACGACTGGGCATCTGAGCCACAGCCCGAGGGCACCGGCAATCAAGGAAAATGCCAATGGAAACCTGAGACGGGGAGAAGAAGGAAAGGTGGTGCCCATGCCAGCCCCTGCATGGAAAAGGGAGAGGGGGTAGACATGAGGGGTCGACACGATGGCAAAGGCACCAAGAGGGCGCCTCGCCCATCGTGATCCAATCGACCCAGCTCCGGTCCAATGGCTCAGAGGCCCAGAGGTCCCAAAATCAGAAACAGAGCCAGGAAAAACTGGACAGTCAAACCCCCTGCTCCATAGGAGCGGCCCAGAGGTTAAACTGCCCACCGGAGCTCCAACGAGGACAGAGATGGAGCTCGAAGTCGAGAATGCAGCCGTTAGGAGCGGGGCCAAGAGGAACCCACCAAAGTCAGTTCAGCCTACCGCCTCCCTAAACGAACAACTCTGCAGACTTTACCAACGGGCAATTGAAGCGGTATCGATTCTTCTTCCTCCAACGAGGAAGAAGAGCTCGAGGTTAAGCAGAGCCAGATCCCCGAACTGCTAGATTTGTGCTTCGAGGACTGTCCCCGAGCACAGGACTGTCCGTAGTCAGACCCCCGTTAATTAAGGGTGGCGACCGACACAGCCCTCTGCCATAAAATCTTCAAACAAGTCCTCCTACCGCCACCGCTACTCGCTCTAAGGAGGACTCCGTTGATGGCAAGAAATAATTTCTTTTTCTTCTTCTTCATAATCTTCTTTTCTTGTTTGTAAAATAAGAAATTACTACCTAAAATATTTAAATTAAACGTTAAAAGCTGCTGTCGTATACACGAAAACTTAGACTCCGGCAGACGAGCGACGTCGACATCCAAGCACACTCGACGGCGGGAGAAAAGGAACTGAGGCGGCTGGAGGGTTGACGCCAGATAGCCTACACAGGCGTGAGCTGGGTCTCAAGGTGCAGCATGCAAGGGTCCTGTCTCGCGCTGACCCTTCAGAAAATTTTAGGCTCCCGCTTGATCCTAGCGCCTCCGGCGCTATCCCACTAGTGTGAATGAGTGATGGAGACTTAGTCCAGGAAGATCTAGCAACAGACCAAAGGAGGGGATTAGCTTTCTTAGAAAATCTATGCTGTTAAGGGGAATATTATGCATCAGATTAGCACTGGAATTTATAGCTCCTGTTTTTACATTTGCATATCAACATTTTAGAATAAAAAGACAGGGGCTAGTGTCAAAAAACTCAAGGCATACAATACAGATACTAAAATCGACATAATTTACCTTGGCTATGCTGATCCATGGGACTTTGTGGTGGGCCCATTCCAGGATGTGGCGGTCTCATTCCCATACTCTTCATCGGACCATAATGCATTTCTTCATTCATTCCTTTATCATGCATAACATCCATCGGCTGTCACAAAAATCAGTTGCACAGTACTGTTAGTGCTTCCATAGTTGTTGCAATTCATTTTTCCCCCCCAACTAGGAAAATATTTCCTAGAATTATTTCATCACACAGTTCCTAAAGGACAGCACCTGTCCACCCACCACCACCCCCATTAAGCTTTTAAGCCAAATAAATAATTGTTTAATTACTTCTGTGGCTTTATACGCAACCCGATGCAACAGCCATAATGTAAATAGTGTTGCAGTAGAGTGGTGCCATTTCACATTCTCAGCACAGAGCAGCACCACTCACTGTATCACGTTATACAGTAAGCAGCATGGTGGCCATGCTGAAAATTTGAAATGGCGCCATGCTGCTCCAGAATGGTTTACATTACGGCTGCTGCATCGGATTGCATCTAAAGACAAAGAGGTAATTAAAAAATTAATTTGGCTTAAAAGCCTAATCAGAGCTGGCCCACCGGTGCAGCTTAGCGGGAGGATGTCCACCGTACACCAGACCCCATGCAGCTTACAGAGGCACTCCCCCAGATCACAAACCAGTCTCTGTTCGGGTAGCCTCCCTCCCAGATGGCCCCACCCTGAGAGGGTAAGCCAAGGTGCACTCCAGAGGGCAGGTAAGTCCTGGGAGATTGGGGCTGAAGGTGGCTGGCCAGTGCCCCCCCCCCCCCAAAAAAAAAGCCTAAACAGTGGATATTGGTTTTGGGGGTGGGGTGGTGGGAAGAGACAGGTATTTGGATATTGGTTTTGGGGGTAGGGTGGTGGAAAGAGACAGGTATTCTCCATTAAGTATAACACATTATCAAAAATGATCTTTAAAAATATTCCATATGACATTAATAAAAATGTCCACATAATCTTTCTATGCAATGTGCACTGCTTTTATAGTAGCAATATTTTCACCCTTCTTACCAGGAATACTTACAATATCAGGGTTAGAAATTTACTTTTAAATTTGGTGTTTCAAAAGGAATAATATGGGATTCTAATTTTTGGCATCCCACCTGAAAATCTGTTATACCACCTCAGGCTAAATACAGTATCACCAGGGATCAAATTTAACATTTTGTGGCTGTTCTCTGTGCAAGTGAGAATGGGTTACTGCAAGCAGTTCTGCCCCCTGTATGCACTGCAGTGCATGTTGTTGTGCTTAGCCACGGTGGACGACTGAGGGGATGGGCTGGTCTAGCGGCTACTGCCCATCAGTCAAATTAGTCAGTCTGTTAGCTGACGTCACATGGTACCAGTGAGATGCTGGAAGAATACCATGATGTTCAACAGATTTAGTGTTTTGCTTGTCAGTATAAGTCAGGCACAATCGATAGGAGAGAGCAGGCACACCATGGCAGCTTCAATATGGAATAGTTCACCATCTGAGGTGGTAGGCTCTAGGTCAATGAACGAATTTAAAACAAGATTAGATGAATACTGTATAGGGAAAGAAATTTTAGGCTAAAAATATTAAGGACTGTTAAGCATCTTAAGGACACGTTCTCCAATGTTGTTAGTAATAACCTATGTAACCTGTGCAATGTAGCTTCAGCAGCTGCAGTGAAACGTGCCACTACAAGCTGGTTGAGGCAGGTGTAGGGGCTCAGCACAATCAACTGGAGCGAATGGGTATGGCATCAGAGGCCTCTACCGCAGAGTGCCATCTCCTGATGGCTGAGGCACGTCACAGAAAAAGCACGTCTACATTGGCTTAGTTGGAGATTGGGTGTTAAGGACGAATATGACATTTTATACTTTTTATATCTCTGGTTTCATTTGATTTTTTTCTAATTTTTGTGACTAATGAAAGTAACCCCACTCTGGTGCATATAACTTTGTCCCCTACATGCACAGCGTGCAAGTAAAGGTGTCAACATGGCTCAGTTGGTAGCACATCCGCCTCTGTGCCCGATGGTCATGGGTTCTAGTCCCACATCAGGATTTGAGCTCATATCATAAATGCTGACACCCAAGTGCAGTACTTGGGGGGAGGGGGGTGCAGTACTGTCGGGGTGTGTCTTCCTTCAGATCAGCCATTAAACTGAGGGGTATCTATTTAATATCCCGTGGCTAACATTTCCGACACTCACCTGTCCGGGCACTACTGCCCGACAGCCACAACATCCCGACACCTACACTCCAAACAGGGAGGAAGTGGATGCCAACAGGGGTAAGGTAGCGGATGTGACGGACCGCTACCCTACCCCTAGTGAGGCACTACAAGTAACTGGAGGATGCGGAAGCTGGCTGAGCTGCTCCCGTGGCATGGAGGGCTAAGCCAATAGCAGCTTGGTCAGTGCGATTCGGTAGACCTGGGTTCTGTTCCTGACTACCACATGTTGCCGGAAAAAAATTTCACACACACCCCTCCTGTAACTATATATATATTTTTTTTTTTTTACATGGGGCCCGCTCCCCCTCGGAGTTTGTTCTATAAGTTACGGGGGTGCGAGGCCAAAGCCCCCCTTATTACGTTTATGTGTCTAATTTTACTGTCTGGTATTGTGTTTCCTGACATTGTTCTGTTCTGTCGGGCATATGGTGTTGTGGATTTCAGGACTATATACTCGGTATCTCAAGTGTCGGGATACAGAGTTTCAGTCACTCACAGTATATCCAACTGAGTTCCCTTCTGCCCATCTCTGGTGTTTTCCTGGTGGGTGTCCAGCTGGAAGTAACAGAACCCGAGGCATCTTTTACAAGAGATGGGGATTTTCCCTGGTACCCTAGCCAACATTCTCCTTCCCCTAAAACCGGTTCATGCAATTGTCCAAGGCTGTGTTTGAGTGTTGATGTGAGGAAATGGCTGCCGCTACCCATTTACAGTCACTTCACTACCAGTCACTCACTGCTTGTAAAGCACTTTGGGATATGATGTACATGAAAACGCTGTATAAATGCTGATTTTTCTTCTTCCTAAAAGTATGAATTCTGTCACCCGCTATGTGTTATGTACTGTACTCCGAATCAGTGCTCCAGATAACGTTGGCATTCAAGAGTAATGTACTCACCATTTTTGACATAAGTAAGCAAAATATAATTCTGATGACTAAAGGTCCTTTAAACTTGGAAAAAAAAACAACATCTTTTGAAGTACTTATGGTGCAAGGGCTGGCTAAGTATCAGAACTCATTAAAAAAAAATTTTAAAGAGTATTTCTTAAAAATTAGTGAGTAAAATAGGCAAGTACACACTTTATCTGAAGCACTGCTCGGAATACCAAATAATGTTAAAATCTGAGCCCTGCATATGCTTAAAATGAAGATTCAATTGCTGTTTTCATTATCTCTGTCTTCAAATACATATAATCTGTCATCCATTTATCCTGTGATGTAAGAAATTCTTACCTTATGTATCTGATGCATGCTTTCCTGTGAGTAATCAACTGGCCCCTGGGGTGGCATCGGATGTGTAACACTGGGTGGTCCTGGACTCGGCCCCATCATGCTGTGTACTGAACCTGGTGAAGGCCCAGGTCCCGGGCTGGGTCCTAAGATTGGTCCTGGGGAAGGACCTGGCCCTGGAGAAGGGCCGGGGTGAGGCATAGCACCAGGGTCTGTTGGTGTAGACATCTAGCCGCTGGATGAGCTCTGCATTTGTAGGAGAGAGAGAGAGAGAGAGAGAGCAGAATGTCAGAGAAAGCTTGGTCCATCATAACCAGCACCTGGAAGATATTGGGGGCATATATTCAGGTCTCTTGGAATGCAAAGTCCTATGCCCAGGGTCTTGACACCCCAGCAACTTGTTAGGATCTAGGTTCAACAGTGTGTTGCATCCCCTGAGAAGTCCTGCCAGCATTTCAGCATGCAGAAGCCGCTGCCCAGCACCCACCCACCCACCCACACTGTAGGGAGACACGCCACAGTGGCTTCATAAAAACATCAATGGTCAAATTTGGTCTAGGGCCCCAAACTTGAGTCCCCAACCCCAGAAGTTGGAAAGTTACCAAGAGCCCTAATACAGACACCTAATACGTTTTTTAAACTTAGTGCTACAGATAGCAGCAGGCAGTTGAGTTTTATTATAAAATATAAACAGCAGTATTTGCATTATTTTTGGCGAATGAAATTGGCAGGTATTTCTATTCATCTTCTTCGCATATCGCCAAGTCGGTGACATAGTCAGCAGCATAAAAACCACAAAAAAGATTTGACTGACCCATTTAAGCACAGAGAGGTACCAGGGGCATGCATTTCCCATAGCAAGTTCATCACTGTTCAGAATGAACTGTGAGGAGCGTACCTAGGGGCACATGCACACATCCAACAGTGCTAAGAGGTTATTTATTTTAGCCATATTTAGAGAGACCAAAATAGGCTTTTTTTCAGTTGTAACCTGGGTGGGGGGGATTATAAGCAAGTAGTAGAGTCAATACAATGTAACAACGAATAGTGAATATAAATCTAATCAAACAATGAGGACAGCAAATATACCTTGTACAAGTGGGCACAGGCATATCCCATATGAACAATAATCCGATACAGCCTCGAGGAGCCAGCCAGCATATGACAACATCCCGACAAGCCCATCAAGTGGGGGAATGGTAACAACAGCTGTTGCAAAAGCCTAGGGCACTGTGGTGCTGCCCAAGCATCACCTTAGCAGACCTAAAACTGGTTGAGGTAGTAATGGCATCAGGTATCCCATTCCACAAGTATAAGAGTCAGTTAACAAAGGGATGTTTGCCTAGCATTTATCTTGCAATGCAGGGTTTGTAACCTGCTATAAATTTCAGACCCAAGAGAATAAGATGAGTTAGCAGCAGGTGTAAATACACCATTAAGACACTTGGAGCCAGCCCAGTGGTGCTGAGGGTTGAGGCATCAACCTTACCTCTCGCCACGCCAGTGACCCAGGTTCGGTAGCGGACACGGGTCGCCGGGGAGGAGCGGATTGAGCATCCTTTAGACTGCTCTCCTCTCCTGGGTGGATGGGTTTGTGCTCCTCGCACCTGCGGCTCCCGGTGGAGACTGGGAGCATCGCAACAAACAAGGGCATGCACAGGGGGTTGGGGGAGTGTCGGCAGACATCCTGTGGGTGGGTGCACGCCCGTGCTGCGCTGGACATCACTGCACGTCCACGCTGCCTGGAGAAACGAACAAGAAAAAACGACCCTGGCAACCAGACAGGCGAAGGTGGGTCCAGTGGTTGGCCCCCACGCCCTGAGCTGGGTTTATCCCAGCTGGACTCCATATCTCCTCCACTCCCCAGCTGCCCTTCTAAATTCTAGATAGAGCGCCAAAGGAGTTAAGACTGACCCACCCTGGGGGCCTCAGAGCCGGGGGATGGGGTGGTCAGTGTATGTGGAGGACTGTTCCTATGAACAGAGACAAGACTAGGTGGGACCTCAGGCCGGGTAGGATAAGGTTGCACTGAGAGACCTCACTGGAGAGAGGTCTAAGGGACCAGTACAGGAGCATATACAGTTAACAAAACAAAAAAAAAAAAAAGATACTCAGGAGCTTATCAGCCCAATGTTTAGCACCTAGGAAGGCATCAGATTTATTTGGTTTTTACTGACAAGGTAAGCACACTAGATAAATATATGCCTATTTTCATGAGCAACCCAGGAGGTTCACACAGTAGCAGGGCTTGAGTTAGCATTAGTAGAGTGCAGGTTAGTCTGACGCTCTGTTTCCAAAGATGGGGGTAGGTTGGGAAAATCTAGGGGTCAGACACATGACTGAATGTCTTTAAACTAGAACTACCTACACTTTTCTTACAAATAACAGATGTAAGTCTTTCAATATACAAGGTCAGTGATGAAGCACAACTTTTATTTTTGCGCTTCTAAATCCTCAAATAAACAGTTTAGGGGCTTCAGTAGGAGTGTTAACACAAGCCCTGCATCTGTGCAGGGCATTAAAGGGGGTTACAAGTTTAAAAATGGCAGAATTCCGGGCAGCAAAGTAAACAGCATCGCCACAGTCTAAGGTGGGGAAAAAAGTCATTCACTCTACAGCAGTTACTTGCGCTAGGCCAAACTATCATACATTTTCAATAGCAGTACCAGACTGGAAGCAGATATTCATGGGATTGAATTTGTTTAACTTGAGTTTGGGGTGAAAAATCATAGTGACAGTCTTTTTTTTTTTGCTTTACCACCAGTTAGTAAGCAAGCAGGAAAACATACAGAGAGTGAAGGAGTATTTTATTACCATTTTTCCAGGAATTTGTTCCCATCCTGTACAGACCTCTCAATTGCTATGCATTTCACACAGTGCTGTGTATTTAGCACTCAAATCTACTTCTGCTCCACAAAGATTTACGGACGTCCCTCATAATGTTAAAGCTATTTCTGGAAACAGAAACTATTAAAAAATTTAACTTGAGGGTGCCCATTTTCAGGAGCGAGCTGGGAGCACCTGGGAGGTTAGGTGACTTGCTCAGAGTCAATCATGCAGTATGTAAATGGAGGTTGTGGAAATCAAACCCAGGTCTGTCTGCTGGATCTACTAAGCCCATTCACAGCACGTTAGCCTAGCCTCTAGGCTATACTGTCAGCCCCGTGTTACATATTCCAGCTATCTGGCTTGCTGGCACAGAATGGCACTGAATCAGCTATCTGCTGATGCTGCTTATCTCCTCCCCTGCACTTTTTCCCTGGCCATCTAAGGGTTCATCGAATGTTTCCCTGTTCAGACCTGCTATCCATTTACCTAAGTAGGCAAACACCATCTTCTGCAGGTGTACCGGTGGTCATGAGACAGAAGCCCCACCCCCACCCCACCCCACCAATGATGCCACACTTTGTGAGAGGACTTACTTGACTCTACAGAGACCGGCTTCAAGCTCCACTTGCACAGCTGAGTCTTGCTATTTTTGGCACTGAAACTGACTAGCTGCTTGAACAAAGGAACCTGGTCCTATACCCTTATACTTTCGCTCATTTCACAACCGGACTGGCCTAACAGGTCACGTGACCCGAGCAGCCAAATCATGCTGAGCCCAGGAACCTGTTTCACTCTCTAGGACTTCTGCTTGCCCAGTCTGGGACAGCATTTGCCTGAGGAGGTTGCTACCATCTTCTGCAGGAGTGCTAATGGTCATGAGACAGAAGGCCCCCAACCCCCCCAAAAAAAACCAGGGGTCGAAATTAAGTTTTGCAGCTACTAGCCAACAGGGCTAGTGAATGTGAAAATCCACTAGTTCCACAGACTTTTCCACTGGCCCAGCAGGTGTACTTACTGAAAAGTTATTTTCTCCAGTACAAGCCCGCAGGGCTAGTTAAAGGGATCTCTTGCTAACACAATACAAAGCCTACCAGCATCTGGCTAGTGGGCCGGTGCCAATTTTCACCCCTGCCTCCATACTACATACTGAGAGAGAACTTGGGTTGAGAGGGTCTGGGATGGCACTTCCACCACCACCCCACCCCCCAAACCCCCAAAAAAAAAAAAAAAAAAAAACAATACCAGGAGAAGCTTGCAACTCTGAACTTTGGCATGTCCTGCTACACAGCCAATCGAGCTGCGGAGGGCATGGACTTCCTGTCCTTTTCAGCTTAAGTTTCCTCCAATTACGGCTCACTCAGCTGTGTCTGTGTTTGTGATAGTGGTTCTTAGCTCTAGCTATTACTACTGTTTTTGTACCTTTGACTGCATTACAATGTCTCATTTCATTAACAGCACATAATCACTAAATGTATCCCATCATCTCCCTCTTCCCCTCCACCTGGAGACCACCCAAAGATGAGTCCTGGCCCAATGTGCCTTATCCAGATACCAACCTGAATGTTAACCTGGATGTGAACTGTGTACCACTAACAGAACTATGGTTACTGGTGAGCAACCTATATTTTAACTTCACTGCCAATATCTACTATATGTGGAAAACGCACGGTAGCAGTAGTGAGTCCAGAGGCTGATGAAGGGGTAAAAGTTACAGTAAAAACCTTCTTGTTCTATCTTTCTAGAGTCAGTCTTCTCCGTAGAGCCACACTCTTTGGTCGAGTGACAAGCAATAAGAATATCCCAAAACTGAGACGTTAGAGAACAAGTGGACTATGAAAACCACAAACTCTGCAGTACAGCCAACCCAAATCCCACATGCCTTCTGGACTGTACATCTCAAGTGTGGTGTTTCGTGACAGTATAAGCACTACTCCAGGTAACAGCTCTACATATCTCATGGATACAGAACGAGCTGAGCGAAATCACCAAAGTACTGTGGCCACAGCCTAAGGGGAATGAATGCGGACAGACCCTTCCAACTACTACCTTTCTAAGGAACAGTACTGCTGAATGCTACTGACCAGCTAGCTGGACATGGTTTTAATCGCACAGTTTTGATTTCCCGACTGAAGGCTACAAGCAGCTGGGAGGACTGAATGTTTAATCAAGCTCACCATTTAATGTGCCACCCCCAGCCCAAGCACAAGGGAAATTAGTCATGTTTGTTTTTTTCTGTTTCTGTCTTTTTTTTTATTTATGTACAGGACAGGGCTGGCATATTACCCATCTCCCACACATCACTCCACCGTTTCTTCCTCCACAGAATCCTCACTCCACTATCCCATGCTCCCCTGATCACTACCCACACTGTCAGCATCTCTGTCTTCTTACTCGCCTCACAGAAACAGCACAGTGGGACTTGTCCTTGTGCCATTTTCAGAATCCTCACTCCACTATCCCATGCTCCCCTGATCACTACCCATACTGTCAGCATCTCCGCCTTCTTACTCGCCTCACAGAAACAGCACAGAGGGACTTGTCCTTGTGCCATTTTCAGAATGCTCACTCCACTATCCCATGCTCCCTGATCACTACCACACTGTCAGCATCTCCGCCTTCTTACTTCTCACAGAAACAGCACAGTGGGACTTGTCCTTGTGCCATTTTCAGAATCCTCACTCCACTATCCCATGCTCCCCTGATCACTACCCACACTGTCAGCATCTCCGCCTTCTTACTCGCCTCACAGAAACAGCACAGTGGGACTTGTCCTTGTGCCATTTTCAGAATGCTCACTCCACTATCCCATGCTCCCCTGATCACTACCCACACTGTCAGCATCTCCGCCTTCTTACTCGCCTCACAGAAACAGCACAGTGGGACTTGTCCTTGTGCCATTTTCAGAATGCTCACTCCACTATCCCATGCTCCCCTGATCACTACCCACACTGTCAGCATCTCCGCCTTCTTACTCGCCTCACAGAAACAGCACAGTGGGACTTGTCCTTGTGCCATTTTCAGAATGCTCACTCCACTATCCCATGCTCCCCTGATCACTACCCACACTGTCAGCATCTCCGCCTTCTTACTCGCCTCACAGAAACAGCACAGTGGGACTTGTCCTTGTGCCATTTTCAGAATCCGAACCAACAGCTACAGCATGATCCGGACCCGATCTGCAACACTGATGACAACCGCTGACCACACGAGTAAGACTGCCCTAGATATCAGAGAAAGCTGGCAAATCCTTTTTTTAATTTAATATTTTTTTCCTGATCACATCTGCAACAGAGTAACTGTCCTACCCTTCCAGCCCTGACCACAGTGACCCGCTTGCCCATGCTGCTAGACCCGAAACAGTACTGAAGACACTGAATCACATGTCTATTTTGTATTATGCGTCTCAAACATACACTTAAAATAAGTATAACACTTACTGCTGCACCGAAATAATTTTTTGTCCACATCACCTGTCTGTGTGCACTGCCTTTCCTTGCCAAACATAACAAGAACAATGAACCTAAATAAAGCAGAACTCAGGAAAATAACTTCTTTAATTGGTAAAGAAAGTACAGTTATGTAAGAACTTACCGTAACAGTAAATCTTCCAAGAACAGCTCTTGCAGCAGGTTACACCATTAGGACTGAAGCTGGTAGGTGCCAGGACCCCATGGAAATTTTCCAGCTAGCAGTATCCAGCAGGGACTGCCCCCGACGTCGGCCCGGCCCCCGACATCTGGCATCATATAAAAGGGGGCGGCCCCCCAGAATCCCCAGTTATCTCGCCGGAGACTCCCGGCCGCTAGATGACATCTGAAGTGGAGACTGAGGATCCACCTTCAAAGAAGATATGCAGCAGGGAGGTGTTGTAAACACCGAAGCCTAGGTAAGCAATAAATGGAACAACTCTACCTCCAGAAGGGATGGTGGGAGGGAAACTACCTGCTGCAAGAGCTATTCTCGAAGATCTACTGTTACGGTAAGTTCTTACGTAACTGTACTATCTTACTTCGAGAAACAGTTCTTGCAGCAGGTTACACCATTAGGACTGATTCCCAAGCAATTTTTGGAAATCCCACTCAGATGGGAGGAGGCTAGGGAGAGATCGTGAGTTGAACCGGAGCCTAGGACAGTAGTCCCTGAAGGACTGCTAGACCAAAACCAGCTCTTCGCCTTGATGCAATGTCCAGGCTATAATGCCTAATGAAGGTGTGCACGGTGCTCCAAGTAGCTGCTGCACAGATGGCAGAGGTGGAAACGTTCTTCAAAGCAAAGGAGGTAGCCACCCCCCTTGTAGAATGTCCCTTGACCGAGCCCGGCAGGGACTTGTTACGCTTCTGGTAACAGAACGTGATGCATTGTATGAGAAATCTGGAAAGAGGTTGCTTAGAGACCAGAGCACCCAGCATCCTATGGGCGAAGGAGACAAAAAGCTGATCAGATTTACGGTGTTGTCTGGTTCTGGTCAGGTAGTATCTAAGACACCTATGCACATCGAGAGTGTGCAGCAGGGCCTCTCCTCTATTGGAGTACTCTGGGAAGTTCACCGGGAGGTCGATAACCTGGTTAAGAGTAAGGGCTGAGATCACCTTAGGCAGAAATTTTGGATTTGTCCTTAGGGACACCCTGTCCTGGTGAAAAACCAAATAAGGTTCTTTGCACAGGAGTGCGTGTAGCTCAGAAATCCTTCTGGCAGAAGTAACAGCAACTAAAAATAATGTCTTCCATGCGAGATGACGTAGCTTGCAATCCGCAGCTGGTTCAAACGGAGGCAGTGTAAGCTGCTCCAGGACAAAGGGTACATCACAGGCTGGAATGGGATCCTTAATCAGAGGTCTAAGTTGGAGAACGCCTCGCAAAAAAGCATGTGCGGCTTCCAACTGGGATATGGACTGTAGGCCTATAGGTGCGTGATAGGCCGATATGGCACAGAGGTGTACCTTTATCAAGGAGTAGGCCAAGCCTGCCTGAAATAGGGACAGGAGGTAGTCTAATACCGAACCTTCAGAACAATCCAGTGGGGAAGTCCCTAAGCTTGAGCTCAGAGACAAACTCTGTGCCATTTCATGGCGTACGTGGCACGAGTGGCCAGTTTTCTAGCAGCCACTAGAACATCTGCTACCTCTTGCAAGACCCCGTATCGCAGGACTGCTACGTCCTTAGGAGCCAGGCATGCAGGTTCAGAGAGCATAGGTCCGGATGGACTAAGAAGCCTGCCTCCTGGCACAGTAAGTGAGAGCTGAGTGCCAGAGGCACTGGCGGTTCCTGAGAAAGTTGGTGCAGCAGAGGGAACCAAATCTGCCTGGGCCAAAAGGGCACGATTAAGATCAACGTCACCTGCTCTCTGCAGAGTTTCAGAAGAACCCTCTGGATCAACGGGAAGGAAGGAAATGTGTACAGGAATCTGCCTGCCCAAGAGAGGGACAACGCGTCTCGCCAGAAAATACCAGGCCCTGGATCTAGCAAGCAGAAATTGGGCAGTTTGGATGGGGACGCGAAAAGGTCTAACTCTGGTGTCCCCCATCTGCGAAACAGATCCTCTACGACCTCTTGGAGTAGTTCCCATTCATGTCCACTCCTGGAACATGTACAGCAATAAGGTTTGTGCCGTGTTGAAGTACCCAATCCCACACCCTCATGGCCTCCCTGCAAAGAGGGTAGGAATGAGTGCCTCCTTGTTTGTTGAGGTAGTACATCACCGTGGTATTGTCTGTTTGCAGCAGAAGAGTACCCGGTAGAATCTCCGATTGGAAGGCCTGCAAGGCATAAAGGACCGCTCTCATCTCCAAAATGTTTATGTGAAGATGAGCTTCCTGGGTCGTCCACGAGCCCTGAGACCTGACACCGTTGAGGTGTGCTCCCAACCGGACCCTGAAGCATCTGTGGAGAGTGTCACAACCAGAGACGGCGCATCGAAGGGGACTCCCAACGAAAGGTGCTCTGGGACAAGCCACCATTGCCAATCCCAGATGAAGGCATTCGTGATCCTGATTGGATGCTGCAGATGGTCTTGCTTTTGATCCCATTGCATTCGTAACATCCACTGGGTCTGTGGAGATGGACTAAAGGGACTGTTGCAATGGCCGCAGCCATGTGTCCGAGCAGGCAAAGGACCAATCTTGCACGAACGGTCTTCCTTGCCAAGATATCCCCTATGAGGGATCTGATGTGTGCCGCTCTGTCCTGAGGCAAAAAGGCTTTCCCCTGGACAGTGTCCAGGACTGCGCCTATGAACTGCAGTCTCTGAGACAGAACCAGGTGCGACTTCTCCTGACTGATGGTGATGCCCACCGATCCGAAGAGGAAGCGAGTACAATGAATCGCAGACATCAGGGCCTCCCGGGAGAGGGCCATGAGGAGCCAGTCGTCCAGGTAGGGGAACACACAGTGGCCTTGTCTCCTGAGAGCTACCGCTACAACTGCCATGCACTTCGTGAATACCCGAGGTGCCGAGGACAGTCCGGGGAGGGCTCGGAACTGATAATGGCGACCCAGAAACTCTAAGTGCAAGAATTTTTTGCGCCCGAGCTATCAGGATATGCAGGTAGGCATCCTGCATGTCCAGTGATGCTAAGAAGGCACCCTGCTCGACCATGGGAATTAGCCCTGGAAGAGTCACCATGCGGAAGTGTTTGTAAAGCACTGAAGCATTGAGGTCGCTGAGGTCCAGGATCGGACTGAGGTCCCCTGTCTTTTTGGGAACCAGAAAGAAGTGGGAATAATATCCTGTGCCTCTCTGGTTCCGCGGTACGTGCTCTATGGCCTCTTTGTCCAGAAGCGCTAGCACCTCCTGCTGAATGAGCAGGGCGTGCTGTCCCAAGTAACGGGAAAGTAGGGGAGGCGTTGAAGGTGGGTGTTCGAGGAATTCTATAGAGTATCCTCTCTCTACCAATTGTAGAACCCACCGGTCGGCGGTTATCGTCTGCCACCCTGAAAGGTGGCAGGAGATGCGACCCCGATCTTTTCTTCCCGTTGATCCAGAGGAGGGCCGGGGGCCGGGAAGGAGTCATGCTGCTGCTGCGGCGTTGCCTCCCGCAGGCTAGGTCGCTTTAGTGCATCTCTGACCTTGGCCTGGGGAAGACTTAGACTGAGCCATATGGTTGAAGTTGCCCCTTTGCTGCTGGCCGGAACGTGGCTGTTGCCGTTGTTGCTGGCTGCGAAAGTGACTCTGGTTCCTACTAAAGGAACTAGTCTTGGGCCTGTACAGTCCTCACCGCCTTCCCGGCGTCCTGTAACTTGGTGATTACCTTTTCGGATTCTTCACCAAACAGGACATCTCTGTTGTAGGGGACGTCCAGGATGTTTTTCTGGATGTCCGGAGAAAATCCGGAGACGCGGAGCCATGAGTGTCTCCAGAGACAGACGCCCGAGGCTCCTCCCCTGGCCGCAGAGTCTGCCGAATCACAGGCAGCTCTCAAAACTTGGGTCCCCACGTCTGACCCTGTGTGAAGAAGGTTCAAAAGTTCCTCCTTCTGCTCACCATCTGGAAGGACCTTAACCAGATCCTGGCCCTGTTCCCATAGGGCGTTCTGAAACTGATCCATGTGTGTTAGGTAGTTCAGTGACCTGATGGAGCATATAGCAGCCGCATACATGCGCCTACCCAGTGAATCCAGTTGCTTGACTTTCTGGTCCGGTGGCTGGGTGCTCAAATGCTGCGGCCATTGAGACTGGTCATGTGAGGCCGTAATGACCAGTGAATCAGCCAGGGGTTGGTGCGCCAACTACGGGTCCTCCAAAGGATCCCTGTACAGGCGGTCAGCCTTCTTTGGCACAGTGGGGGTGGAATGCGGACATTTCCACGCAGTCTTGGTGACATCTGAAAAGGTATCCACCAAGGGTGGCACCACCACAGGCTTAGGATCTTTCTGCCGAAGATATCTAGTTAGGTGCTGTCATTCAGGGTCTAGATCTTCTGTCTCCCATCCCATATTCTCCTGGATGTGCCGCATGATTTCAGCAAAGGAGGGATCATCCAGAGGTGACCTGGGGAGGTCTCGTGGGTCTGGTGATGGAAGACTGATGGGAGAAGGAAACCTGGAGGTATCCGATGGGTCCGGTCTTAAGTCGTCCCTCTGCAGAGTGGACCTTCTTCCTCTGGGTCGCTTGGAGCTGGGGGACCCTGAGGGAGACCGTGAAGGGGGCCTTCTTCTTTCTCTGGATCTACCCCTAGGAGGTGGAGTAGGCTCCTTGAGGGTCAGGGGTCTACCGTCTGGACCCTGGGGGGGAGGAGGAGGCTTTACTGGGACCACATCCTTCTTGATAGTGTCCCACCAAAAAGTGAAGAGATCTTTAACTTCCTGTATATTCATGCCGGATGACGGGCCAGGCTTCGGGGTTGGCCTGTTGTCGGTGTCAGGTCCGAGGTCGTCGCCGGTTCGGGCGAAGGCTCCCGAGGAAGCCCATCATCTTCAGTGTCGCCTGCCTGGTCGTCAGGCAATGTCAAATTCTCCTCCGATGAACCCCGGTGACAGGTATCGACCGGTGAAGGGAGGGAGGTCGTCGGCTCCAAAGGTCACTTGACCGATGACGGGTGCTTGCGGGATGTCTGGTCTGTCAGGCATTTGGCCGATGAAGGATCGGCAGCCCATTTCGGCTCCAACGTCCGCTTGAGGGACGTCAGGTCCGTGGTCTTCCTGGGAGGGGGATCAGGTCCCCTGGGAGGCTGGGAGATTGACCTGACATTGGGTTCCCAGCGTCTGTCCGAGGAAGTAGAGGCAGACTTCGAGGAGGACTTACCTATGATGGTCGGAAGACTTGGCTGAGGCCCGGGAGGGCGTTGGAGAAGGATCCGAAGTCCTGGAAGTCTTCAGCGGGTGGAGAGAAGCCGAAGGACTGCCCGAGGATCTGACTTTAACAGGTGGAGGCTGAGCGCGAGCCCTGGAGGGAGAGCGGTCTGAGCGCGTGGAGCCGAAGCTGGTGCTCGAGTCCGAGGCCCGGTTCGGGGATCCGGACCTGGCCTTCTCCTGTGTTTATGGGACTAGGAGGTTGACTCACCTCTAGAGGCAGGGTCTCCTTCCATCGTTTTTAACTTTTCCTCTAACAGGAACCCCTGAAGTGCCTTCTGACAGGGGATCCTGGTGCAGCTGTTAAATTGCTGACAAATGGAGCAGGCCTTGGTGTCGTGCTCCAGGCCTAGGCACCGCAGGCAGGCCGTATGGAGATCCTTAAAAGGGATCTGTTTGCCGCAGACACACTTAGAGGGGTGTCCTTCTGTGGAAGGAGTAGGAGATGCCGACATTTAGTAAGCAAAAGTTTTTCTGGAGGTTTCTGAGCCATGGTTACTTCAATAAGGCATCTGGCAAGGGCGATGCTGGCCCAATCGTGGCCCGGGAAAAGAACTGGGGATTCTGGGGGACTGCCCCCTATTGTATGATGCCTGACGTCGGGGGCGGAGACAACATCGGGGGCAGTCCCCGCTGGATACTGCTAGCTAGAACATTTCCGTGGGGTCCTGGTGCCTGCCGGCTTCAGTCCTAATGGTGTAACCTGCTGCAAGAGCTGTTTCTCGAAGTAAGATTACCGAGCACCATCCCCAGCAATGATGTCAGATTTGGAGTATTTAGACCCACTTATTAAAAAAAAATGTGTTCTCTGATCTATGGTTAAGCTCAGCGCCACATCAAGGCAACTCCAATGGCATGGCTGCACCCATCTCCCTAGACCCGAGTTTAACAAAATAACAAAAAGAAATACAAAGACAACACTACACACTCCCAAGTCCACTGATAAATAAATGGAAGGAACATGTAACCCCAAGTAATAACAAAACATTTAACATGCCAATTCTCATCTTCCATTAACACCATTCATGTACAAAATAAGTACATCTGAAGAAGTACTAATGTAGTGCGGAACAGCCAGTGGACACCTTGGCACACTTGAGGTTTTCCGTTTCCTTTGCACATGAATGTTGTTAGCAATTTTCAGCACCTGAAATCTGGTGGTGTTACTTTTGTGTGGGGATATTTATGTGTGCCTTCCATTTATTTTTCAACAATAAAAAATAACTATTTGGTTTTCTTTGTCATGTAATGGTCGGGGTTCCTGATATGTGTATATTTGGGGGCGAGGCAGTAGTAGAGTAAGATGGTAGGTCATAGTTGTGGTGTTTAACACACAAGAGGTGTCTGTGTTTGTGTTCGGTTTTCTGAGAACTCTGCTGTCGGGATTAAACAGAAGCATAACAGGTTATTATGTAGATGTTTTGTTTATATGGTTTAATCAAGGCCTGAATTGCACTCTTTTAAGCAGCACTTGCTGCCTTTGCATAATGATGCGGTTTGTTTAAGTTATCTGAAGCCATGACATGTGTGACTGTCTGCATAGAGGAAGTTAACATCTCTGATGGGCTATGATCAAGTATTCTTTCTCATTTTACGTTTGTGTAGATTGCTTGGGGGGGGGGGGATACTGCCAATACACACAGACCAGAAGAGAGAAACTACAATGCATGCCAACTGGAAATCCATCATTTGATTGGGTCAACAACAGCAAATGAGGGAGCACTTGTGTGTTCTGCAAGCTCTGCTGCTGTGATTTCACCTCATGTCATGGAGGATGGCATGATCCACAGCACCACACAGCTTCAGGGAAGCATTGCCAGAATACTAAACATGCTGCTTCAGGGAGAAAGCTCTTCCAGTTTTTTTGCAGCACATACCTGCTCCAAGGTCACTGAAGCTGAAGTTGCTTTTGTTTCCATGCTTGCTAAGTACAGTTTATTTTTTTCATGTGGGCACCATATTAAAGTGCCAGTGAAGCCAAAAACAGGCATACAGGAAATTAATACAAATTTTAAGAAGTAGTCAGTCGTAACTTTTTATTTCAGAAGTATTTTCCTTTTTCCTTTTGCTGATTAGAAAGTCTTCTATGTGATAATATTGTGCTGCATGTGTGAAACAGCTCTCAGCCTGGCAGCTGACATATCTATCTCTATACCCCTCCCCCACACACACACACTACATCATCAGCATTGCGAGCTCACTGACAGTGACATCACAGGTGACTGACCTGGCAGCTACTGAATGGCTGTTCCTAAGCTGCAGGGATGTCACAGTCAGTAAGGTCACAGTGCTGATGACGTAATTGGGGGGGGGGGTACAGTTAGATATGTCAGCTGCCAGGCAGAGTGCTGTCCCACACATCACACCTACTAACATCAGGAAAACAATCTTCTAATTAACCAAACGGAAAGGAAAAAGTATCTCTGATATAAACGGTGACGGTTGACAGCTTTTAGAAACTATCAATAGTTTAGATAGTACACTAGCTCTTTAAATATATAAAAAAATATTGTGCAGATCCAAAAAGCCTAAAAAATTAGCTGTGGGGCAACAAAGGCAACTTGCACTGTAAGACATGTCACAGGGCTGAAATACCAAAATGATGTGGCTGCAAACTGCCATCTATTTATTTATGACTTTGTTAACCAGGTAGGTGCACTGATCCCAGGGACCATTTTCAGACATGACCCGGGCCATGAAAGGCGGCACAGAGTAGAAACATCAAAATAACAAGAACATAACAAGAGCAGGTAATACATAGTGAAAGGTTACAGTTGTTACATTTGGCAATACATGGTGGCAGTAGTTGAGGGACAATATGAAGTTGTGTGTTATATGGATCAGAGCACAGATACGGGGGATGAGAAACTGCTTGTAATTTTTGTTGGCTATTTTGATGGTGATTTAGGGAAGAATGTTATGAAAACGCTTGACGTGCCAGAATGCATTTTTGGGAATGGGCAGGCCATGCTGACTAGCGCATGGGAATGCTGACCACTGATATTCCATCGAAAAATCTTGCAGCAGTCTCATCAGATAATGTTGTTTCCATAACTGGCAAAAGGAACTCTTATCTAGACTATGAACTGTAAACCCAAATATTGCAAAACTGGAGTGTCTGTGCCATATTGCGGAATTTTTCTTTAAGCAGCAGTCCAAAACCTGCAGGGCTTGCGTTAACGCACTACTGATGTCCCCCTCAGGCAAAAATCCTAATTTTGGTGCATTACTCTGAAAGCACTGCATCTGCTTTGATGCAGCCCTTCTCTGCTTAACTGGTGCTGCTGTCACTTTAAATGCACTGTTTCTCCATGGGAAAGTGAGAAGGGTGGTGATGACTGGTCCTGTATTTGTTTGTCTTTACATATTGGAGGCGAGCTGCAATTGGTGATGTGACTGTAAGGGGGCAGGGGACCCAGATGAGTAGGCGTTGCCAAGTTATCAGCATGGGCAGCGATTTGACAGTAAATCTGGCGGGAGGATTATGTGGGCCAGCAGTCTTCTTCAGTTTGTATACCTGATCTGTGGCAGTTGAATTGGCGTGGCAAAGACAAGCAACTTATGGCGTGGTAGTCCCTGTCTGTTTGGGTCTGGAAGAGCCAGCAAATCTGGAGAACTGAGCACGGAAGAGCCTGGAGAGATGGGCCTGACAATGTCAGCAGCAGAAGACTGTGTCCGGCTTGGCAGTTCCACCTACAAGGTAATGATGTCAGGCGGAGCAAAGGAACATGTGTTCCTCCTTCCTTCTTTGTGTGGGTCCTCTGAGTGTGTCAGGAATCCAGAATAGTGCCGCACTGGAGACTGGGTGATGTTCATTCAGGCCGACATCAATTCAGAGGGAGGGAGAGAGACTGTAAAAGTTACTGTTATTAGGGGGGTAAAGCCAAGTATTTTCTTGTCAGTCTAGTCAGTGCTTTGAGTAGCACTGCCCTCCTCTGCTGCAGTGAAGTGAAGTTTGACTTGGAGACTGGCTTCCTGCATTTTCTATGGGCTGGCTGAGGAATGAAAAAGGTTACCGGCTGCTAGATGAATGCCTGTGGCTGCCCCATCGTAATTAGGGAATATGGGGGTATTTTCTCTGTTTTCCCTGGCACCTGAAAACAGCGTTTTATTTGGTGACTTCTGATCCACAGACTGCCTTGCACTGAATCCGAGTCAGTCTGTGGAGCAGTCCGATGGCCCCGGCAAACTGAGATTGCACCTCTGCTTTTGCTATTGATGTGGCAGCCGCAGGCATTTCTAACAGCTGGTAACTGCTTGTATGTATCTGCCGGTATTTTTTTTTTTTTTTTTTATTCCTCGACAGCCTGACACACAATAAAAAAAGGCAGGGAGGGTTTCACTTTTACGTGTCATGCAGAGCAGAGTACTACTGTGCTGATGAGGCATAGCAGTAAATACAGGTTACTCACCTGTAACAGGAGTTCTAGGAATGGTCTATGTTGCTCATCCACACTCTCTGGCAGGTATCCTTGCCGCTTTAATTCTTCCCAGAAGGTCTTCAAGCTGGCTCCTCCCACCCACCCGGGTGGTAAAACTCTCGGCTCCGCCCCATGATGCCAGATCTGGCCCGCTGGAAGCTCAGGTTGTGTGTCGGCCGGGGAGGTAGGGTGGTGGATGAACAACATATACCATTCCTAGAACTCCTGTTACAGGTGAGTAACCTGTATTTCTAGGGACATGGATATGTTCATCCACACTCTCTGGCAGACTCCTAGCAGTTCTCCGGGAGGAGGGAGGCAAGGCGCACACCCCCAATACTTACTTGGGAAAGAGAGATTGGAGAACTGAGGCCCCAAAACCAGCATCCCGGCGTGACTCGAGGCCGATGTGGTAATGGGTAATAAAGGTATGTACCGACTTCCAGGTAGCAGCCCTGCAGATATCCTGGATAGGGACGTCCCTGGAAGCAGCTACCGATGCAGCAGTATGGCGGGTAGAATGAGCTCTTATCCCTCTGGGAGGCTCCATGCCCGCCAACCTGTAGCAGAGCTCTATGCAGGAGGTGATCCACCTGCCTATCGTCCGCTTTGCTGCAGGTCTGCCAGATGCGACTTCAGCGTAGGTGACAAACAGCTGGCGAACCTCTCCCCGAACTTCAGCCATCCACTCCTTATAATAAGCGAGCTCTCGTCTAGGGTCCAAAGTATGGAGCCTATACTTGGCCTCCGAGGTGTGATTGGGGTAGAACACCGGCAGAGTGAACACCTGGTTAAGGTGAAACTCCAACACCACCTTCGAAGGAACTTCGGGTGGGGGCACAGGACAACCTTGTCCCTGTGGAAGACCAGGTAGGAAGGCTCGATGGAAAGCGCCTGGAGCTCTCTCATCCTTCTGGCTGACGTGATAGCCACCAAGAAGGCGGTCTTCCACGACAGGTGTGAAGATCACACCTGTGCACTGGTTCGAATGGCTTGCCCATGAGCTTGGCCAATACCAGCAGTAGATCCCACGGAGGTGGAGGTTCTCGCACCGGAGGGGAAATGTGGTCAAGGCCTTTGAAAAAGCGCCCGACCACCTTCTCCTGGGCCACCGACTGCTTGCCGGCCCGCGCCCGGTAAGCAGAGATGGCTGCCAGGTGCACCTTAAGGGTCGTCGACCGGAGCCCTTGCTGAGAAAGGGACCACAGGTAGTCCAGAATGCTTGCCAAGGGGCAGTCGGAAGGGTCCAAGCCCTTCCCCTGACACCAAATGGAAAAACCTCTTCCATTTGAAGGCATAGCATTTTCTGGTCGACTCCTTACGCGACGCCTCAACGACGTTGAGGACCTCGTCGGAAAGACCCAAGGCCTGGAACTCTAGCCGCTCAGGAACCAGGCCATCAGGTGCAGGGATTGAAGGTCCAGATGGAATACCTTCCCCTGATTGACTGAGATCAGGTCCGGGCGGGCTGGAAGCCGCCTCAGGAGTCTGGGGCTGAGGCTGAGGAGATCTGGATACCAGAACTGGCGGGGCCAGTCTGGGGCTACCAGAATCACCTGCGCCTTGTCCCTCCTCGCCTTGAGAAGCACCCTGTGGATCAAGGGAAATGGGGGAAAGGTGTAGAAGAGGCCCGGGGTCCACGGCCTCGAGAAGACATCCCCCTGCAGCAAGCCCTGCTGAGGGGGGCAGGCATGGAACAGACTCAGCTTCGCATTCTCCTTGGAGGCAAACAGGTCCACCTGAGGCGTGCCCCAGTGGGAGAAGAGATCTTGTACTACCTCCGGCAGGAGAGACCACTCGTGAGACGCAGCCCCTATCTGGCTTAGGGCATCGGCCAGGGTGTTGGAGGCTCCTGCCACGTGAATGGCTAGGAGATCCGCCTCTAGGCTGCACACTAGGGACCAAATGCGGAGAGCTTCCTTGCATAACAGCAAGGAGCGGGTCCCGCCCTGGCGGTTCAGATAGTACATGGTCGTGGTGGTGTCCGTCTGGACCTGAACCACTTGACCCCGTAGAAACAGAGCGAAGGCGGTGAGAGCTAGACGGACAGCTCAGAGCTCCATCAGGTTGATGTGGCATCGGGACTCCCGAGGGGACCAGAGGCCGTGTGCTCGGTGTTCCCCCAGATGGGCACCCCAACCCATCAGAGAGGCGTCGAGAGAGAGAGACCGTCGGCTCGGGGCGGACGAACGGGATACCCTCCTGCAGATGAGCTGGAACAATCCACCACTGGAGAGCGATCCACATCTCCTGGGTCACTGTCACGGGCTGGTCCAATGGATCGCGACGTTGTGACCATTGGCTGGCCAGTCCCCATTGAAGGGGACACATGTACCAACGGGCCCAATGGACCACACTGGTGTAGGCCGCCATGAGGCCCAGGAGGCGCAGGAAGTCCCGGGCAGGGCTCAACTGCCCAACCAGAAATGATTGGGCAAAGGAGGAAAGAACCTCGGCCCTGTCCGCTGGGAGCCGTGCTCTGGCTCGCAGAGAGTCGAGCTCTGCCCCGATGAACAGAATCACCTGCTTTGGCACGAGTTCCGACTTGGCCTCGCTGATGAGGAGGCCAACCTGAGAGCAAACCTGGAGGGCCAGATCTCTGGACCGCTCCACCTCCTGTCTGGAGGGGGCTGCTATCAGCCAATCATCCAGGTAAGGGTACACCCGGACCCCTCGGCACCGCAGGAATGCTGTCACCACTGCCATGCATTTGGCGAAGACCCTGGGAGCTAGGGAGAGGCCGAAGGGCATGGCTCGGAACTGGTAAAGGGATCCCTCCGCTCTGAAGCGGAGGAATCTCTGATGGGACGGACGGACTGGGACATGAAAGAACGCATCCTGGAGGGCCAGGGAGCAGAACCACATGCCTCATTCCAAGGATGGGATTATCTGAGCCAGAGTGACCATCCTGAAGGTCCGAGACCTTAGGAACTTGTTCAGGTCGTGCAGGTCGAGAATGGGGCGCCAGCCCCCCGTCCGTTTTGGGACCAGGAAGTACCTGGACACAAACCCCGGGTCTGAAGGAGGATCCGCCACCTTCCTGATTACCTCTTTTTCGAGGAGCAGGGCAATATCGGTCCAGCGGGCCAACAGCGAGGCTGCGGACCCTGTGGTCCCCCGAGGGGCGACAGCTCGAAAAGGCGGAACCTGCTCGAACTCCAGAGGCAGGCCTTTTCCTACCACCTCCAACACCCAGCGGTCCGTGGTGATAGTGGACCAGGCGGAAAGGAAGTGGTGGAGCCGTCTCCCCATGGGGGGAACCCAGGGCCGAGTGACGAGGTTGGGGGCGGCACCCCTCAACCCGTCACTGGGCAGGCTTGGAGGAAGAACCGGCAGAGGGACCTCCCGGGCCTTTACCTCCTTACTTCCTGTTGGAGGAAGCCGTCGGCTTGGGTTTGGGATGCCAAGCGCGAGCCTGCTGGCCCTGTTGCTGGTGCTGCTGGGTCGGTCGAGGAGCACGGACCGAAGGACGAAAGGACTTCTGCTGCCGACGGCGGCCTTTGTCCCTCTGGGCAGAGGTGACCGAATCCAGAGTGGCATTGGACTTTTCGATCCGCTGGAGGTGTCCCTCCACTCCAGGGCCGAAGAGGTCCGTCTCCAAGAAGGGGATGTCCGCCAACTTGTGCTGGGTATCCGCCGTGAAGGTGGATATCCTCAGCCACGCCCTGCGTCGCATGGCCACTGCGGCCGCTACTGACCTGGCACAGGAATCACCTATGTCCAGAGCAGTTTGAAGCTGCTGCTTCGCCACCGCCCTGGTCCCGCACCTGGCGGACCGTGGTCTGCAGGTCAGGCGGGAGATGAGGAACAACCTCATCCAGGGAGCCCATGAGGGCGTGAGAGAAGTATGCCATCAGCACGGCCGAGCTGACCTGTCGGAGGCCGAGGGAGGACGCAGCGTACACCTTGCGCCCGGCAAAGTCCAGCTTTTTGGACTCCTTGTCGAGGGGCTTGTCCACATCCCGTGCGTTACCGGAACGCCAGAAAACACTGTCGGTGACTAACCCCTCAGTAGAGGGGTGTTCCAAGAAACCGGGTAAAGAGCCGGTAGGGACCGCATACTTCCTGGCCATCCTGGCCGAAGGCGCAGGACAGGAAGCAGGCCGCGGCCAAAGCTCCAAGGCTGGGCCGACAATGGGCTCAGCCACCGGAAAGGCCTCCATAGGAGAATCCCCTCAGTCCAGAATCTCCGACGGGGGATACTTGGCCCGTTTGGACACGGGCTTGAGCTGCATCCCGGTGGACTCTGAGATGAGTCGAAGCAGACCCAAGAAGGACGATGGGCTATCGTCCACTGACTGGCACCCGGAGGACTCCAGATCGCACTGCCTGGAGAACAGGGAGGAATCGTCGTCGGATTCCGAAGAGTCTGCGAAGAGCTGCCTCGGCCCTGAGCCACCCTCCACCTGCTGAGGATGGTAGGGAGTGAGGGTGACTGACAACCTGTGGGGCAGGCCATGACCTGACCGAGAACTCTTGGTCGGTGCCCCCGACTTAGGTTGTGGAGGCGGAGGTTCCACTACAATCGGTGGACCAGCTGGTTTCGGCTTAGCAACTGGCCCTGGGGCGGGCAACTTGACTGGAACGAGTGGTTGCTTCGGCCATTCCAGCGACAGCCACTTGATGGCCGGGGTCTTAGCCGGGGTCGGCTTAGGCCTGGATAACAGCAACTGCTGCCACATCAAATCCTCGCAGCGGCGGCGCAACTTGCGCCATAGCCTCTCCTCACCCGAGGAGGAGGAGGAGGACAAGGAAGAACGGCGTCGCCACTTACTTCGGTAACGAGACCGCTGATGTCAGCGGGAATGGCTGGACCGAGAAGAGGTCAGAGATCGAGACCGAGACCCCCGGGAGAACCGAGGGTGGATCTGGGAAGGGGCGGGGGATACCCGCTCTTCCCTCGGCTCAGGAACTTTAACCGGGGACTGCGGTCCCGAAGGAGCAGGCAGATCCTCGGTATCCACCGGGGGAACCGAAGAAGTAGGGTTGTCGGCTTCTCCAGTCGACAGCCCGTCTAACAGATCGAGAAAAATCTCGACTTCATCGACAGGAGTCTCGGCAGGCTGGCCTGACGGGGGCACCGTGAAGCCAGCGGCCTCAGCCGCAACCTCAACCGAAGTTGACGGTCGGCTGCCCGGGAAAGGGGACCTCTCCCGCTCCCACAAACACCGACGATGGGACTTACCTTTCGATTCCCTTTTCTTGGGCCGAGAAGAATGTCCCGAAGGCCCCTCTCCTTCGTGGAAAGGGACTGGTAAAGCTCCTTGAACAAAGCTGTATAAGAGGAACTCAGAGAGAGCGTGATAAATGCCGCGGCCGAGGAGGAAGAAGATGCGGCCTGGGCCGCTCCTCCTCGAGGGCGATCATCTGCTCGAGCTGCTCAGCTGAGCCAGCCGCCACAGACACCGCCCAACGAGCCTCTTTGGATTTTACCAGCGGAAAACGTTTCTCGGGGCGCCCGAGCTTCAAACGGGCAGCGCGATCGCCCAGAACATTGGCCGAGAAGAACGCGCACACCGCAAGCCTGCGGGTCGTGTTTCTAGGCCTAGCAGTAGACGACAGTGGAGTGCGGATCTGTCCTGGACATTTTCACCGCAAGGGCACCCAAAGCCAGGAACAGATTTGTCCATCGCAGTCATGAGGAAAAGAAGACCAAGTTTGGAAAACTTCAAAATCACCTTCGGGCGAACCAAAGAATTAGGATCCAGTCTCAAACGCAGAGCGCTAAGGAGGGAACCTGAGCTTCCAAGCGGTAAGGAAGATCTGGTGTCATGGGGCGGAGCCGAGAGTTTTACCATCCGGGTGGGTGGGAGGAGCCAGCTTGAAGACCTTCCGGCAAGAATTAAAGCGGCAAGGATACCTGCCAGAGAGTGTGGATGAACAACATATCCATGTCCCTAGAACTTGTATATACTATACCTTCCGGCAAGGGTTAGGGGAACATTTTTAACCAGGAGAGGCACACTAAGCCAAAGCTTGATTCAAGGTATGACCTGAGAGCACAAGAAAGTTAAGTGACTTGCTCAGGGTCACACAGTATGTAAGTGAGGAAAGTGGGATTCAAACCCAGGTCTCCAGGTTTGCAGCTCAGAGCCTTAAACCACTGCGCCATACTGCCTCCTAGCTGACATATTATCATTAAAAAAAAGGCCATTTTTGGTTTTTTTCATGACCATACAAATTTGGTGCAGCGACCCCCAACTTTTGGCTTCTGACTCCCTATATTTCTTTAGAGAAGGGGTCAAACTGACCCCTGATTTCTGACCCTAGCGCAAGGCCTGAACCTGTCACAGATAGAGGAACAAGTACCAGATGTGTATTGTCACTCTGCATCCCCGATTCAGTGCACATCAGCTGAAGTTCAAAGAACTGTTTGGAGCCAGTAAAGATGCAAGTATCCCCCAACAAGGTCACCTAGCTTCAATAAAGTAGCTGAGGTTTTGCTCAATATGAAGCCTGCATTTCTGTCTGTGGAACGTATTAGTATATGTCTACAGAGTCCTGAGGTCAGAATGCAGTTTACGTAGTTGAAATATGCACTTGAACCTATGTGCAACTTTAAAATCCAATTACAAAAAAGAAGAAAGCCAGCTTAAGACTCTGCAAAGGGACATTTCCAGGATCCTTCACCTTAACGCTGGCAGAGTGACACAAACTGAGGCTGCAGGAAAGCTGCTAAAGGACAATGACTGCAGTCTCAGAATCCGAAAAGCTTTCTGTGTCACACAGAACTCTGTCTTGAGAGCGACATGAGGCAGTATATGATGGATAATGAAGACAGGAAAGCAGAGGTTGTGGCTTACAGCAACATCTATAGTTTTTCTGGTTGCAGGCTGACAACTTTTCTTGTTCAGAAAACTTTTTTATCTTTATTTTTTTTTTTTTTATTTACATTTTATGCCCCTGATTTTTTTGGAGCTGGCATGGGGGGGCTCGTATCCATTTCCGGTCAGTGTCCCATTCTGGGATTGCTTCCGGAACGTTCATGGAGCCTGCCAGCTCTGACTGTCGCCCCTGCCCCACGCTGCAGCCCTGAATGCGCGTGTGTAGGCAAGGACACCCCACGATCCAAGGTGCCCTCCCTACTCTTGCCGCTCTCTGCTGCACTACCCTCAGGTCTCCACCTGGGGGCAGCCTACGATGGAAGTGACCAGAACCCTCCCCAGCAGAGGAGAACTTGCCTTGTGGCAGCTCAGTCCAGTTCCTGCCCTGCCCCCCCCCCCGGCCTACCCCAGACAACCCAGGCTCATTCCCGAACCCGGATTGCTGGTGTAGCGCAAGGTATGGCGTCCAGTGCCTCAACCCTCAGCGCCAACGGGCCAGCATTCAGACAACTTTTGAAGTGATTTTCCCACTTTTTTCCTGTACCTTCTCACTTACTTTATTAGGTACCATATAGTGGTGGTAACTAGTTCCTGCCATTTTCATAAAATTATACTGTACCTGTATTTAGGCGCAAGGGATCATAATTTGGCCCCAGCAAAGGTGGCCCGCCAACTCCCTTCCACTTCCCAATTCCTCAGGCACACCCCCACGCTCAACCCACAATGATGTGAAGGAGGGGAAAAGCGCTGAGGTGAGCCCCACTGAAGTCAATAGGGGCTGAATTTTCACTACTGTTAATGCACAGTGATGGTCAGTTGGAGATAAAAGAAGGCTACTGCTCGATTAACAAGGGCCATAACACAACAAGAGATAATCAGCTCCTAGTACTTATGTACTTTTAACAGTGCTGGTCACGGAGACAACCGAGACCTGGATGTAGATATTTTTTTAAACACTCAGATTAATGCCACAACGACAAGGCAACAAGGCCAGGATAAGGCAAGCTCCCAATGCGAGTGTATAGATTCATCTGACTCCCTGAGTAAATATTTGTTTAAATGCTCGGATTAACACCACAAGACAACTAGGCTAGGATAGGGACCACAGTTAGACAAAGTAGGCACAGAGGGTAGGGAAGTAGACAGCAGTTGTTTTACAGAAGAAAGGGTACTAAAAGAACATGCAAAGCTAAAAGTGGACAAGGCTATGGGTCCAGATGGCATTCACCCCAGGATCTTGAAAGAGCTAAGAATGGAGCTACCAGCCCCACTGGCGGATCCACTCACTCAGTCCCTCCATACTGGCATAGTCCCCAAGGACTGGAGAAGGGCACATGTGGTCCCTCTTCACAAGAGCAGCAGCAAAGGGAACTACAGGCCAGTGAGTCTCACGTCAGTGGTGGGTAAAATCATGGAGACACTCCTTAAAGGACAAATTGTGGAACACCTGGAACCATAAGGGCGCAGGATCCAAGGCAACATGGATTTACAGCAGGAAGATCCTGTCAGACAAATCTAATTGATTTCTTTGACTGGGTGACAAAGGCTGTATATCAAGGTGGTGCGGTGGATGTCGCCTACCTAGATTTCGGCAAAGCCTTTGATACCGTTTCACACAGAGGGTTGGTCAACAAGCTGGGGAGTCTGGGGGTGGGCCAAAAAGTGGTAAACTGGGTTAGTAACAGGATGAGCGACAGAAGGCAGTGGGTAGTAGTAAATGGAACAGAGTCTGAGGAAATGGATGTGACCAGCGGGGTACTACAGGATTCAGTGCTGGGGCCAGTCCTCTTCAATGTCTTCAACACCAAACAGGACACTGCAGAAGGACTGCAGGTGAAGGTATGCCCGTTTGCAGATGACACCAAGATCTACAATAGGGTTGATACACCAGAGGAAGTAGAAAGAATGAAAAGGGACCTGGAGAAGTTGGAAAAATGGTCTGAGGTGTGGCAACTCAAGTTTAATGCCAAAAAATGTAAGATCATGCACGTGGGGAGTAGAAACCCGGGGGAGAGCTACAGGATTGGGGGGGGCTGCTGTCACACACCAAGGAGGAAAGAGATCTGGGGGTCATTATCACAGATGACCTGAAGGCCACCAAGCAGGCAGCAAAGGCAGTGGGGAAGGCCAATGGGATGTTGGGTTGTACAGGAAGGGGTGTCACAAGCCGGAAGAGGGAGGTAATGGTTCCACCATACAAAATGCTGGTCAGGCCTCATCTGGAATACTGTGTGCAGATCTGGAGACCACACCTACGTAAAGACATGGACAAGATGGAGAGTGTGTAGAGAAGGGCGACTAAGATGGTGCAGGGATTACAACATAAGACATACGAGGATAGGCTAAAGGATCTCAGTATGTACACACTGGAACACAGGAGGGAGCGGGAGGACATGACAGAAACGTTCAAATACCTCAAGGGCATAAATAAGGTGAAAGGGGAAAACATCTTAACCTGCTGGAGAAGGTCTAGAGGAGGGCTACAAAAATGATAGCGGGTCAGCAGGGTAAGGCATATGAGGAGAGGTTGAGGGCACTGAACATGTACTCCCTGGAAGATAGGAGAGAGAGAGGGGACATGACTGGGACCTTCAAGTACTTGAAAGGGATAAAAAAGGTTGATAAGGAGAGTATTTTTAAGCTGAGTGGCAACCATAACACAAGGAGGCACAGGTTTAAGCTGGAGGGTGGGAGGTTTAGGAGGGAGATCAGGAAGCACTTCTTCACAGAGAGGGTGGTGGACACTTGGAATGCGCTGCTGGAAGAGGTCATCTCATTGAAGACAGTGGGCAGCTTTAAGAGAGGCTGGGATAGCTATAGGGAAGGTAAGGATCATGGGTAGGGAGGGTGGGAGGAGTGGGGAGGGAGGGAGGACAGGGACAGTAGCTCAAGCTGTGGACCTTGCTATACGAGCACACTTGATAGACCAAATAGACATCATCTGCTGGCTTTTTCATATGTTCGTATGTATCTTCCAGTATAAAAAGAGTACTAGAACAAGAAGTCATGACATGCGATTGGAGGTGGGCTGCATAAGGGGTAATAGGAGGAAGTTATTTTTCACTGAAAGGGTGGTGGACACATGGAATGGCCTGCCCCATGGGGTAGTGAGAGCCAACACTGTAGCGGGATTCAAACATACATGGGATAGGAATAAGGGGGCCACAGAGATAGGTAGGAATGGCTTAAGCAGGTGACCAACTATTGGCACCAGCTGCCGTCACAGGTAGGGAAAATGGGCAGACTAGATGGGCCTGGCAGTCCTTTTCTGCAGACAGCTTCTATGTTATAGCAGGCAAGTTAGTTCCGTAACCAGTAATTTTCCGTAACTAGTGCTTAACATTGGTCGCAGACTAGGGACAGACTCAGATGTAGAGATCTGACTCTCTGAGTAAATATTTGTTTAAATGCTCAGATTAATACCACAAAAAGGCAACTAGGCAAGGACAAGGCAAGCTCCTTAAGTAAAGTACAGTCACGTAAGAACTTACCGTTACAGTAGATCCGCGAGGGGCTCTCTTGCAGCAGGCCACACTTATGGACCTACTGCCATCAGGCGCTAGGACCACCCGAACGTTTTCTAGCTAGCAGTCTATCTGGGGGCCAACCACTCTGACGTTACCCTAGGAGGACGGACAACCTATAAGAGTGGGTGTCCCCCGCTCCCTCCTCTGTTCTCCAGTAGGAGACCAGAGCGAAATGTCCCCTGCCGGAGAACCGAGGAGGTACTGAAGGCTCCCACCAACATGGAAGCATAAAGGAATCCACAGACTACAGAAAGGTCTACCAGGCCCAGGAAGTAGGAGGGAGGGACGGCATTGCCTGCTGCAAGAGATCCCCTCATAGATCTACTGTTGGAGCACATTCTTACACAACTCTACTATCTGATATTGGGGGCATCTCTTGCAGCAGGTCACACCTGTGGAACGAGTCACAAGCAGTTCTGACATCAGAATAGCCAGTCTGGGTGGTTGGAACCAAGAGCCTAAGAAAGTAGTACCTGTAGAATGTCTAGGCCGAAACTGGCCCTGCACCTAGAGGCAACGTCCAGACTGTAGTGCTTGGTAAAGGTGTGAACAGAAATCCAAGTAGCCGCTGCACAGATATCTGCAGCAGAGATGTTCCTGAAACAAGCAGCTGGAGCAGTCATGCCCCTGGTGGAGTGGCCCTTTACATCTCCAGGATGTTCCTTGCTATACTGTACTTTCTGTAACAAGACGAAATGCAGTTGGCCAACCATTTGGACAAACGCTGCTTAGAAACAGGGGCACCCTCTTTCCCAGGGGCAAAAGAAACAAACAACTGTTTGGACTTCCTGCAGTCTTTGATACAGTGTATACAGTAACACAGAATTCTATGCACTTCTATCATGTGGAGCAATGCTTCCCCTGAACTGGCATGCTCTGGAAAATAAACAGGCAGGTGGACGGATTGGTTTAAAGTGAACTCAGACATCACCTTAGAAAGAAACTTTAGATTAGTACGCAAAGACACAATGTCTTTGTGAAAAAACAAATAAGGCTGCTTGCACGAGCACCTGTAGCTCTGAAATTCTTCAAGCAGAAGTAACAGCAACTAAAAATAATCCTTTCCACGGCAGAGAGCATAGCTTGCAAGTCACAGCAGGCTCAAAAGGAGCCAAAAGTCCCATGGAGGGATGGGATTGTGGATAGGAGACTTCAGGTGAAGGATGCCTCTCAAAAAAAGTACATGACACCTCCAATTGTGCCACCATATGGCCATCAATGGGCACATGGAAAGCAGCAATGGCAGACACGTGCACCTTAAGAAATGAGTACCCCAGCACCGAATCTGAAGGACAGCTGGTACTCCAAGATCTGATTCAAAGGACATGCAAAAGGGTCCAGCTGGCATGAAGCAGCCCATAACAAAAATCGCTTCCACTTCACGGAATAAGTGGCTCTGGTGGAAGGCTTTCTAGCCACCACCAGGACATCAACCACTTCGGGGGACACACCAAATCGAGCCATGGCTATGCCCTTAGGAACCAGGTGTGATGGCACAGGGACTTGAGCTCCGGATGGACCATGGTGGCCCAGTTCTGGGGCAGCAAGCTGGTGAACACAGGAAGAGGTACTGAAGGTTCCACTGCTAGCTGCTGGAGTAAGGGGAATCAGATCTGAAGAGGCAAAAAGAGGGCGATGAGGATCACCGTGGCCCCTTCCATCTGTAGCTTGATTAGCACCCTCTGAAGCAGCGGGAAGGGAGGGAAGGCATACAGAAACCTCTCTTTCCAGGAGAGGAACAATGCGTCTCGCCAGAAAACTCCAGGCCCTCTGGATCTAGTGAGCGAAAAAGAGGCAGTTTTGCACTGAATGGGGACGCAAAAAAGGTCCAACCCTGGATGACCCCATCTGTCGAAGAGGTCTTCGACGACCGAGGTCAGGAGCTCCCACTCATGCATCTTTGACTTTGACCGGCTTAGACTGTCCACCAGAATGTTTTGGACACCTGGAAAATGAACAACTGACAGTTCTAGGCCGTGGTCCAGAGCCCAATACCGGACTCTCATCGCTTCCCTCCAGACGGGATACAAGTGAGTACCTCCTCGCTTGTTGATGTAGTGGACGACAGTCATATTGTTAGTCTGCACCAACAAAGGCTTGGGGACAGCTGCATCTGAAAGACCTGGAGGGCATAAAGCACCGCCCTCATCTCCAGAACACGGATATGGAGAGAGGACTCCAGCAGGGACCACGTCCCTTGTGTATGGTGTGGGCCCAGATGAGCTCCCCAGCCCATCCCAGAGTCATCTGTGTTCAGAATCTGCTGAGGGGAGGGAATAGCAAAGGGGAACCCCCCCCCCCCCGAGAAGACTGGTGGGTTCCATCCACCAGAGGAGAGTTCTGAAAGAGACCAAGACCTCCTATTCCAGGTCATCCATACATTGGTCCCACTGGACTCTCAGTGTCCACTGGGGGATCTTCATATGCAATCTGGCCAGAGGCCCCATGACTATGGCCGCTGCCATCATGCCCTGGAGCCAAAAAAAAAGACTCTGGTGGAGACACAGCAGCTATGAAACAGCAGCCTGGCTTGGGCTATGAGACAATCCACCTTGTCCTGGAGAAGGAACGCTATGCCCTGAGCCATGTCCAGGACTGCCCCGATGTACTGGAGTCACTGACCAGGTGTTAGGATGGACTTGGGCAAGCCAACTCTAATGCCTAGGTCCCGGAACAGATGAATAGCAGGCTATCCCTAGACACAGCTTTGAGCAGTCAATCATCCAAATAGGGGGAAGACATAGAATCCCTGTCTCCTGAGGGCAGCTGCAACCACTGCTAGGCACTAGGTAAACACCTGAGGAGCTGAGGACGAGCCAAAGGGGAAGGCCCTGAACTGGAAATGTGCTCCCTGGAACTAAAATCTGAGATGTTGTCTGTGGGGGCACATATCTTGATATGAAGATATGCATCCTGCATATCGAGGGGGCATATCCAATCCCCTTTGTTCGGGGGCAACAATCCTGAATGGTTACCATCTGGAACTTCTTGTGCTAGATGAGAAGATTTAACTCTCTGAGCTCCAGAATGGGCCAGAGGTTGCCCATGCATTTTGGAACCTGGAAGAAATGGGAGTAGAACCCTCTGCCCTGCTGAACATCTGGCACAGGTTCTACTGCTTTCTTCTTGAGCAGGAACCAAATCTCCTCCTAAAGAACGGGGATGTGGGGGGGGGCAAGAAGAAGGGACTGGAGGCCTCTGTGGGGGCCACTCTACGAGTTCCAGAGTGTGGCCGTGACTTATGAGCTGTAGCACCCAACTGTTACCTGTGATCTCTACCCACCTGTCTTGGTGCAGGGATAAACCGACTCCCTACCTCCTCCGGCAGATCCACTGGAAGGGGGGGTGTCAGGCAAGGAGTCAGGTTGAGGCAGGGGCAGGGGCTGGTGCTGCCCCTCCTCCTCTAGAACCCTTGATGGAGAAGGAGGGGGTAGGCAGGGCTGAGACAGCCTTATGTTTGGTTAGCTTGGAGGCAGGCCAGGGTATGTGGGTGGCCCGATGAAAGGGCACCCATTGGACACTCTTAGGCTGAGTATGGTAGATCAAATGTACCAACCATAGAGTGCGTCCAGAGGCTTGTAAGTTGGAGAGAACATCCTGGACAGTAGGATGACCTGGTGCCGGGTAGAGAAATGACTGCGGACAGTCATTTATCTGGCATGGAGTGAGTGTAACCCCCCCCCCGGTCCCCTAGGGTTACTAGAATCCCATCCGTGTCAGTGCTAGGTAGGGAAGGCAGCTGGTGAATAACTAGTTTAATGAGTTTTCACCTGCTCCCTCTCTGTTTACTTGGTCTCAGCTGAGAGGAGAGAGGTGATGTCATTCAGAACTCTCGCAGCAGCATAAGCCACATTAGCTAGCTGGGAGTGGGGAGTTTTAGAACCTTCAGTTAGTTCTGAGTGGAGATCAGTGTGAGTAGTTGGAGGAGTGAAGAGCTGTAGTGTGGGCTCGGAGGACAGCCTACTTTTTCTCACCCTAGTTATGAGAACCATCTGCCTGCTTTGTAGAAGTGGTGGACTGCAGAATGGATCTGAGGGGCAATCCCCTGACTTTGATCCAGGACACTGAAGCTGCTTTTTTGTGTACAACCATGAGTAATCTGACTGTGGGTATCCCAGGAGAAATGCACCTGCCTGTGTTTTCTTTTGGGGGTGTACTCTGACAAAGGGATTAATACACAAAGTGCTGTTCTGTTTGAGATTGTTCTCATGCCTTTTCTAAAGTTGGCTGACAATCGTGGCGTCCCCAGTGAGACTTGGCACACTGTACAGAACTTTAATTTGCACTCCAAAGTAGTGTGTTCCTAAGGCTGAATGTGAAAGTCATTCCAAGATGCCTAGTTCTACAGTTTGCAAATGTTGAGGTGTAACTCTGAAAGAATGGCTGGGTATGGACTGTGGAACCATCTGGAATGACCAGTTGAACAATACAGGTTCCGTAACAGCACCTGCTTATTCAGGACATGGTGGCCAATGACAGAAGGAAAGTTTACCCCCTGGTGTGCGTTCTGCTAATTTTGAACACCAGTGTGCTCTGTTGTGGCCAGCTGCCACACTGCCAAACCTCTAAAGCCTATGCAATATGGGCAATGTTCTAAGCTGTGGCCAGCGCCACTAGAAGAATTTGTGTGTTAAGTTGTGTCCAGTGTCACTAGAAGAAACGTGTGTGTTTCAGCTCAAGCTTTGCTGCTGAAAAGGGTTCGAAGTCCTATGCAATATGGGACGTTTTAGAGTTTCTACCTGCTACAGATGTTGTTCTGCATTGCCTTGTGCCATGAAGTGTAAACCCTTGGGGGTCTACCTTTGCTTTTGTGTACCAACTTTGGAATAAAGCCACACTCTAGAACCCCAACCTGGTATGTACAATCTTGTTACTGCTTCCTGTGTGGAATTACTGGGTACCCCCCTAGAAGTTCAGACCTAGCATAGCCCCTAGCAAAAGTTCTCTCCTCAGGACCTGAGTTTAGTAATGGTTATTTGTTCTGCAATACTATGTTTTGTACCCCCACCCCTCTCTTTTCCCTAGACAGAAAAATAAGGGAGGTGTGCTTACTAGTTAAACAAGTGGCCAGTGGGGGGTTACACTCATGTCCCTTCAGAACCTCCCCTTCTCCTGTCAGTTTCCACTTGTGTCCATATGACTGTGAAGTAGCATTCAAGCTAAATATTTCCCCGCAGTTACCTTATTAATTCCCTTCAGGAACTTGAAGGTCTCTAGCATATCTACCCTCTCCCTTTCAGTTTCCAGCGAGTACATTAGTGTCTTGAGGAGCTCCTTTGGGACCGGAATCATTTTTGTTACCCTGCACAGTCTCTAATCTACCCCAATCCTTCCAGAGGTGAGGACTCCAGAACTGGTCGCAGTACTCCAGGTGTAGTCTCACTAAGGATCTATATGTGGGCAGTATTACTTCTTTCCTCCCGATACATCCCAGTATCCTATTCGCTTTACTATACTGTATGCCTTGTTGCACTCACTCGATTGTCAGAGTCACTGATGATAAATACAGGTTACTCACCTGTAACAGGAGTTCTAGGAATGGTATATGTTGTTCATCCACACTCATTGACAGGTATCCTTGCCGCTTTAAATCTTGCCGGAAGGTCTTCAAGCTTGCTCCTCCCACCCACCCGGGTGGTATAACTCTCGGCTCCGCCCCATGACGCCAGATCTGGCCCGCTGGAAGCTCAGGTTGTCCGCCAGAGGCTGCGCGCTTGTCGAGATCGTAGGATGAACAACATATACCATTCCTAGAACTCCTGTTACAGGTGAGTAACCTGTATTTCTAGGGACATGGATATGTTGTTCATCCACACTCATTGGCAGACTCCTAGCAGTTCTCCGGGAGGAGGGAGGCAAGACGCACACCCCAATACTTACTTGGGAAAGAGACTGAGAACCGAGGCCCCAAAACCAGCATCCCGGCGTGACTCAAGGTCGATGTGGTAATGGGTAATGAAGGTGTTTGCTGACTTCCAGGTAGCAGCCCTGCAGATTTCCTGGATAGGGACGCCCTGAAGCAGCCACGTTGCAGCAGTATGGCGGGTAGAATGAGCTCTATCCCTCTGGGAGGCTCCATGCCCGCCAACTTATAGCAGAGATCTATGCAGGAGGTTACCCACCTGCTTATCGTCCGCTTGGCTGCAGGTCTGCCAGATGCGGCTTCAGCGTAGGTGACAAACAGCTGGCGAACCTCTCCCAATTTCAGCCGTCGCTCCTTATAATAAGCGGCGCCCTTCTAGGGTCCAGAGTATGGAGCCTATATTCGCCTCCGAGGTGTGATTGGGGTAGAACACCGCAGAGTCAACACCTGGTTAAGGTGAAACTCCACACCACCTTCGGAAGGAATTTCGGTGGGAGAGGACAACCTTGTCCCTGTGGAAGACCAGGTAAGGAGACTCGATGGAAAGCGCCTGAGCTCTCCCATGCTTCTGGCTGACGTGATAGCCACCAAGAAGGCGGTCTCCACGACAGGTGAGAGAGAGCACACCTGTGCATAGGTTCGAATGGCTTGCCCATGAGCTTTGCCAGTACCAGCAGTAGATCCCACGGAGGTGGGGGTTCCCGCGACTGAGGGGAAATGTGATCAAGGCCTTTGAAAAAGCGCCAGACCACCTTCTGTCCAGCACCGACTGCTTCCCGGCCCGCCTGTAAGCAGAGATGGCTGCCAGGTGCACCCTTAGGGTCGCCGACCTAAGCCCTTGACTAGAAAGGGACCATAAATAGTCCAAGATGCTTGCCAAGGAACAGGAGGAAGGGTCCAAGCCCTTGTTCTGACACCAAATGGAAAACCTTTTCCATTTGAAGGCATAGCATTTTCTGGTCGACTCACGGGACGCCTCAACTACATTGAGGACCTCGCCGGAAAGACCCAAGGCCTGAACTCTAGCAGCCAGGAACCAGGCCGCCAGGTGCAGGGACTGAAGGTCCGGATGGAACACCTTCCCTGATTGACTGAGAGCAGGTCCGGGCGAGCTGGAAGCTGCCGCGGGTCCTGGAGCTGAGACTGAGGAGATCTGGTACCAGAACTGGCGAGGCCAGTCTGGGGCTATCAGAATCACCTGCGCCTTGTCCCTCCTTTGAGAAGCACCTTGTGATCAAGGGAAATGGGGGAAAGGCGTAAAAGAGGCCCAGGGTCCATTGCCTCGAGAAGGCATCCCCCTGCAGCGAGCCCTGCTGAGGGGGGCAGGCATGGAACAGACTCAGCTTCGCGTTCTCCCTGGAGGCAAACAGGTCCACCTGAGGAGTGCCCCAAAGGAGAACAGATGCTGTACTACCTCCGCAGGAGAGACCACTGTGGATGCAGCCCTATCCGCCTCAGGGCATCGGCCGGGTGTTGGAGGCTCCTGCCACGGAATGGCTAGGAGATCCGCCCCAGGCTGCGCAAGAGTGACCAAATGCGGAGAGCTTCCTGCATAGAAGCATGGAGCACGCCCGCCTCTGGCGGTTTAGATAGTACATGGTCGTGGGTATTGTCCGCCTGACTCGGACCACTTGACCCCGGAGGAACGGAGCAAAGGCGTGAGAGCTAGGCGGACCGCTGGAGCTCCAGCAGGTTGATGTGGCATCGACTCTGCTGGGACCAGAGGCCATGAGCCCGGTGTTCCCCAGATGGGCACCCAACCCATCAGAGAGGCATCGGTCGATAGAGAGACCGCCGGCTCGGCGGACGAACGGATGCCCTCCTGCAATGATCTGGAACGGTCCACCACTGAGAGCTGCCCACATCCCCTGTGTCACCGGCTACAAGCTGGTCCAAGGGATCGCAGCGCCAGACCACTGGCTGGCCAGTCCCCACTGAAGGGACGATGTTCCAGCGGCCCAACGGACCACGCTGGTGCAGGCCGCCATGAGACCCAGGAGGCGAGGAAGTCCCGGCAGGGGCATTGCCCAACCAGAAATGATCGGGCAAAGGAGGAAAGAACCTCGGCCCTGTCCACCGGGAGCCGCGCCTGGCTCAAGAGAGTCGAGCTGCGCCCGATGAATAGAATCACCTGCTTCGCTCGAAGTTCGACTTGGCCTCGTGATAAGGAGGCCCAGTTGAGAGCAGACCTGGAGGGCCAGATCTCTGACCACTCCGCCCTTCCTGGAGGGAGCTGCTATCAGCCAGTCGTCCAGGTAAGGTACACCCGGACCCCTCGGCGCCAGGGAATGCTGTCACCACTGCCATGCATTTGGTGAAGACCCTGGGGCTGGAGACAAGCCAAGGGCATGGCTTGAACTCGAAGAGGATCCTTCCGCCGGAAGCTAAGGAATCTCTGGTGAGACGGACGATAGGGACGTGGAAAACGCAGCCTGCAAGTCCAGAGAGCAGAACCACACGCCGGGCTCCAAGGATGGTATTATCTGAGCCAGAGTGACCATCCTGAAGGTTCGAGACCTTAGGAACTTGTTTAGGTCGTAGAGTTCAGAATGGGGCGCCAGCCCCGTCTGCTTCGGAAACCAGGAAGTACCTGGACACAAACCCTGGGTCTGAAGGAGGGTCCACCACCTCTCTACCACCTCCTTCTGGAGGAGGAGAGCGATGCCGCCTCGACGAGCCAGTGAGGCTGGGGATTCGGTTCCCCGAGGGCGACGGCCTGAAGGGTGGTGCCTGTCAATTCCAGAGGCAGGCCTCTTCCCACCACCTCCAAGACCCACCTGTCCGTGGTAACAGCGACCAGGCGGAACGGAAGTGTCGGAGCCGCCTCTCACGGGGACCCAGGGTAAGGGACGGGATGGGGCGACACCCTCAGCCCGCCACTGGGCAGGCTTGGAGAGGACCGCCGAGGGACCTCCTGGGCCCTTTCCTCCTTGCCTCCTGTTAGAGGAAGCCGCGGTTGGGTTTGGGATGCCAAGGTCGAGCCTGCTGGCCTCGACGTTGGTCCGGGCGTGCCGGGGCACAGAAGGACCTAAAGGGCTTAGGCTGTGGTTTGCGGCCTTGTCCTTCTGAGCGAAGAGACCGAGTCCAAGGTGGCATTGGACTTCTCGATCCTCTGCAGGTGACCTTCCACCCCAGGGCCAAGAGGTCAGTCCCCAAAAGGAACATCCGCCAACTTGTGCTGGGTATCCAGGTAAAGGTGGATATCCTCAGCCAAGCCCGCCGACGATAGCCACTCGCGGCCGCCACCGATCTGGCACATGAGTCCCTATATCCAAAGCAGTCTGGAGCTGCTGTTTGGCCACTGTCCTGCCCTGGTCCCGCACCTGCTTAACCGTAGTCTGCAGATCGGGCGAAGATGAGGATGACCTCATCCAGGAGCCCAACAGGGCATGAGAAAAATGTGCATGAGGACGGCCGAACTGGCCTGATGAAGGCTGAGAGAGGACGAGCGAGACTTTTTCGCTCGGCTATAGTCCAATTTCTGACTTCGTCAGGAGGTTTGTCCACATCCCTGGCGCTAAGCCGGGCGCTACCGAAAACGCTGTCGGGTAACCAACCCCTCAGCAGAGGGTGTTCAAAACCGGACAAGGAACCGTAGGGACCGTGATACTTCCTGGCCATCCTGGCCGGGCGAGGGCAGGAAGCAGGGCGCTGCCAAAGCTCCAGTGCCGACCCACTATGGCCTCGCCACCGGAAAGGCCTCCGTCGAGAATCCTGGTCCAGAATCTCCGTGAGGGGATACCTGGCCCTGCTTGGAACGGGTTCGAGCTCCATCCCGGTAGACTCGAGATGAGCCGAAGCAGTCCTAGGAAGGACGACGGTCTATCGCCCATTGACTGACCTCTCTCAAGACTCCAAGTCCAGTCGCTGAGAAAAAGGAGGAATCATCTTCGACTCGGAAGAATCAAGAGCTGCTCTGGCCTGAGCCACCCTTCACCTGCCGAGGTCGGTCGGGAGTGAGGTAACTGACAGCCGATGGGTAGGACCTTAGCCGATCGAGAATCCTTGTCGGAGCCCCACTGGTGGCTGTGGAGGCGGAGGTTCCACCGAATCGGTGGAGCAGCTGGTTTTGGCCTAACAACCGCCTGGGTATAGGCCCTCGGATAAGTCGAGGGGTTGTGTCGGCTGCTCCGTGACAGCGCACTTAATGGCCGGGAAGGCGACGGGTCGGCTTATTCCCGCCAGGAGGAGTTGTTGAACATAAGGTCCTCGCATCTGCCGACGCACTTACGCCGAAGCCTCCTCATCCGAGGAGGAGGAGGACGAGCGGCGACGCCGCTTACCGCGGTGCCGAGACCGAGACCGCCTATGACGGTGGGATCGGCTGGACCGCGAAGAGGTCCGAGACCGAGACCGAGAGTCCCGGAATTTCCGAGGTCGGTGCGGGGAGGTGTCGGCCGGAACCGGCACTCCCTTCGGCTCGGATGGTCCATCCGAGGGCTCCGGAACCGGAGGCATAGGCGAGCCCACGGGATCCTCAACTCCTCCCGGGGGAACCGGGGAGAGGGGAATCTCGGCAAAGGCGACAGCTCTGTCAATGGGTCGAGAAAAATCTCGATCATCGGTGGGAGTCTCGGCCAACTGACCTGACGGGACACTGTGGAGGCCAGTGGCCGGCCGCCGGTCGATCATGCCGAGACAGTCGACGGCCCGGGAGAGGGACCTTCCCGCCTCCCAAGAGCGCCGACGGAGGGATTCTACCCGTCCCTCTTTTGGACCGAGAATAAGGTCCAGACACAGGCCCTTCTCCTTTAGTGGAGAGGGGAGACAAAGCTCCTTGGAGTAGCTGCGTAGGAAGAACCCAGAGAGAGCGTGATAAATGCCGCGGCCGAGGAAGATACGGCCCGCGCCGCCTCCTCTTCGAGGGCGACCATCCGCTCGAGCTGATCCGCCGAGCCAGCCGCCGCGGACACCGCCAACCGGGCCTCCTTGGACTTCACCGAGGGAACGCTTCTGACGCCCAGTTGCACCGGGCAGCACGGTCTTCGAGGACGAGGGCCGAGAAAGATGAGCACAGGTCGCAAGCCCGCGGTCGTGTTTCAAGGCCTCACAGTAGACACACGTGGAGTGTGGATCCGTCCGAGACATCTTTCTACCCGCATGGGCATCTCCAAACCGGAGTCGATTTGTCCATCGTGAGTCATAGGGATAGAAGATCTGAGTCTTTTTGCAAAATTTATTTTAAACTGCAAACGGAGAATAGAACTAGTCACAAACGCAGAGCGTTAAGGAGGGAACCTGAGCCTGCTGTAAGGAAGATCTGGCCATGGGGCGGAGCCGAGAGTTATACCACCCGGTTGGGTGGGAGGAGCAAGCTTGAAGACCTTCCGGCAAGATTTAAAGCGGCAAGGATACCTGCCAATGAGTGTGGATGAACAACATATCCATGTCCCTAGAAATAAAAATTATGTACCTACTGTAATTCTTGATCTTCTCTTGTATCTTCACCATTCATTACTGATGGGTGTAAGCCAGAGGCGTGCACCTGCCACGGGAGCTTTTTTTTTTGGTGGGAGGAGTCGGTGCCTATGGTGCCACCCATGCAGCTGACGCGCTGCGTGAAGCACGAGGGTTGGCCGTTAGGCGCCATAGACTCCTCCTCCTCTATCCCAGTTCTGTTTAGCCGGAGAGGCAGACAGACAGGTTTCAGAGAAAAAAGGGTGAGGCAAGACAGCCGAAGGATAGAGAAAGGAAAGGCTATAAACTGAAAAAGGGATACGCCGACTAGGGGACAGAAAAAGAGAAGCCTACCCTAAGTGGCCATAGGGCCCCAATCCTTGGGCAGTTTTGGAGAAAGGCGAAGACAAAGGATAGAAGGAAAAGAGTAGAGAAGGGAGAAAGGGATAAAAGGGGGAGAGAAGAAGGGTTGTCTGCCACATTAAATTGGAAGACCACTGGCATGAGAGTTTCAAATCCCAGCGGGATTGAAGACAAGGAAGCAAAGATCCCGCCAGTTAAGGATTTTTTGAACCAAGGTCTGAAGGGGATTAATGGTCTGGTCAGACTTGACGAAGGCAGACCCTTCCTTACCCCCTTTATCCAAAACGTTAGTAAAACTTAAGCTTAGGTCCCACCGACTGTCCCTGGGAGGGTAACAGTCCTGCTCAGAAGAGGAGTCAGTCCTGAGTTAGACGTATGGAAAGAAATCTGGAAGGGTTTCCATGGTAGTACTGGAGTAGTCCCCACTTCAGAAGAAGAGAACCACGGGACAACCGTGTCATAAGAAAAGAGAGGGAGGAGAACTCCCACAGACTCTCTTAGGGCTGCCAAGAAATAAGACAGCTAGAGGGTGACATAAGCCAGAGGATTATTCAAGCCTCAAGCAGGGGACACCCTAGAAAAGTAAGAGAATCAGAGGGAGTTCCCTCAGAGGGTTTAGGTCGAACACCCTACTCGCCATCCTCCAGAGTGAATGCTCTGTGACTTTAAAGAAGGAACAGAGAGCTCTGAGGTACCAGGGAGACTCAGCCCCCAATTGGCCCCTAGGAGGGGGAGGGCGAGCAGGGCGGAGGGGACGCCCAAGAATTGAGGCCATGAGGGGATGGAGGGTGGGAATCAGTAATGAATGGTGAAGATACAAGAGAAGATCAAGAATTACGGTAGGCAAGTCATTTTTATATCTTCCCCTTGTCAACCTTCACCATTCATTACTGCTGGGTGAGTACGAAACCCTCCAAAGGGGACCTGGCACAGCCAAGGGAACAGATCCCTCAGCCTCCTGTGGGTGAGACGCAGGGTGGGACCCTAGCCTTACTAGGCCGAGCAAGGTCGAAGGCTGCTCAAGACGAGGAGGTGTTCCCCGAGGCCGGGGAGACGGAGGGCACCCCTGAAGAATCCTTCCTGTCCTGTGGAAAAAAAGACAGGTCCCCATGAAAGCGGAGGAGATCACCCTACAATGGGCAATGGGTGACAATCTGGATAGACGAAGCCACGCCGTCCACCTAATGCAGATCGCTGTCCCTGCCAGTCTGGAAGCCACCTCATTGGCATTGTAAGATGCCCTTGCTTGGTGCCTTGCAAGCTCCAGACCCTGAGCAGAGAGGGCAATGGCCTGTCTAGCTTGCTCCGTATGAAGCAAAGCTGCTAGCAACTGAGCCAACATCGACCACAGGTGCCTGTTATAGGCAACGTGATGCGCCTGATGTGAACTTATACACATCAACACATGCGACGAAGAGAAAATCCTTCGTCCCCACCAGTCGAATTCTGCAGAATCCGGATTTGGGGGTCGGTCGTGCGCCAGGCGCTGAGGCCCGAAGGGCGTGTCTAGGAACATCAGGCCCGAAGAAGGGCGAGGTAGGGAAGCTACAGACTCCTGGGGGGGGCACAATACCATCTCCTGCAGTCTGCCGGGGCTGGAGAAGGGGCGGCTGGAGACTGCCAAGTGCGGACAGACGCCTCCTGGAAGTGGATGGGCCAGGAGGGCACCACTAGGTGGTGAGCACTAATTCACTAAGGAATGAACGCGCCTCCCACTCGGTATTGGTCCTCAGAACATGGGAAATGCGCAGCTTCTGTACTAGCCTTGAAAGGAATCGCTGATATTCTGTGAAATCAGCGTCGGAGGACAGGTGGACAGAATGTTCCTCTCCCTCAGATGAGGAAGACGAGAAGCTTGAATGTCCAGAGGACTCCTGCAGCAGAGGAGACAGGCAGAAACCTGTTCATCCATGGCCCTAACATAGGAAGGAAAGGCCGCCACAGTGGTTCTGAACATCTCCCAGAATAAAGGCCCCGTAGGAAACACATGGCCTGGGACAGGAGGGGGTGTTTGCAGAGGGATGGGCGATTGGCACCGTACTGAGCGTGTCCGACCTCTGCCAGGGCTCGGAGACCCAGGACTGATTCCACTGTGCAAGGGGCCCTGAGGCCATACCGGCTGAAGTTTGAGTCTGGGAAGGCAAACTCCAGAAAGCCCTGAAGGGAGTCTCCCTCTGACGCGTGCCTGGGGTTGCAAATGTCCAGAAGGGTAACCCTCTGCACTGCCAACCAAGGGTGTCTCCGAAACCTTAAGGGAAGGGTGGGGCTCAGCACTACGACTCCTCCCCACCCCCTGCAGGGTGGTGGAAGGGGGCCGCGGTACCTCACCCCAACCCCTCAACCTCTCGGACTCAGAGGCAGCCCTCTTCCTTGGTCCCAGCGAAATGGGTTCTCTCGATCCCGCAGACCCCCGAAGGAGGCCACAGAAGCGAGGGCTCCCATCCCCCCCAGAGGTCCACAGCAACACCAAAGATGGCAGCTGCCTGGACCCCCTCCCCAGAGGAGGGTACCCCACCCCGGACCCCTGAACCATCACCCTCAAGGGATCCGCAGCCATACCCAATCAAAAAATCCTTGAGGGCAGCTGGCTCTGGGGACTTAGGGATAGGGACGCTGGGACGCCTGGCACCGCGTCCCACAGAGCTCTCCGACCCGAAGAGTCAGGCTGCCAGTCCGGGTCCACCTCCGAGTCATCCCCCTCCGAAGAGGAGGTGGCCAGGTGGAACTCCAGGCTAGCGACCCTGGGAGAGCCCCTGGCTATGGGTCACGGCGCCACCCGAGGCACTGTCCTGATCACTGACGCGACGAATGGTGCTGGGATCCAGGAAAGCGCAGAGGGTCTGCCAGTGCCAGGCCCAGCAACCATTGGCCGTGACACTGGGGGAGTCTGCACCTCCGAAGAGGTGACTGCCGGGGCGATGCCAGCAACGCAACTCCGAGGGGAACCGTGCTGCCCCTCCGGCGTCGCAGAAGAGGCCTCCTCCACGGCAAGGCTGGAACTGGAAGAGGCCCCTCCTCTCCGGGCCATATAGACTCAGGAGGGGACCCAAAGGAAGGGTCTAGAGTTCTAGCCTGGGAGACCCACGAACGACATTGTCCTCCAAAAGTTGGCGGGACCCTGCTGAATTCAAACGTGCGGATTTCCAGAACACAGCGGTGCATGGAGAAGCAGGCATCGCAGTGGTCCATATCACGGTTGGGTCCCAGGCAACGGAGACAAACACCATGCTGGTTTGTAACGGAAAAATGCCAGCCACAGGGGCACCGACGCATGGGGGCATGGGGCACAGCCCACTTCAGATTTTCTTTTGGCCCCAGAACCATACATGATGCAAAAAAAACAAACTACAGTAACAGTGCCCGGCACCATCAGAAGAAATAAAAGAAACGGGCTTACCAGATTTCCAATGGTGTCAGGCGGTTCAGAACCAGGATGAAGCCTGGAGAAAGGCAGTGTCAACAGGCGAAGGTCTGTGGCACAGACAAAATCTGTTTATTCGCACAGCAGGTGCGACCTCAATGGCGGGAGAAACAGAACTGCGATGGAGGAAGTGCCTAACTGCCAACCCGCATGCTTCACACGGTACGCCGACTCCTCCCTCCAAAAAAAAAAAAAAAAAGCTCCCATGGCGGGTGTGCGCCTCCAGCTTGCACCCAGCAGTAATGAATGGTGAAGACTGACAAAGGAAAGATCTCTGAGTTACGTCTCACCCCACCCATCCAATACTTTGTCCTCGGGGGTCTTTTTCCATTGTACATTACCTTGCCTTTTTAGCACTGAATTTCAACTATCAAACCTTAGCCCACTCTTTTAGCTTTCATTCGTCATTCTGCTCTCTGCATCTCCCCGATTCACTCATCGCTATCCACCCTCCCACAGAGTTTAGTGTCATCTGCAAAGAGACACAGCCTGCATTGGATACTCTCACCAATGTCACTAATGAACAGAAGAGGACCGGTCCCAGAACAGATCCCTGTGATACCCCGCTCGTGACCTTCCCCTCTGCTGACTTGATCCCGTTGACTACAATGCTCTGCTGCTCCCCTTTAGCCAGTTACCTACACGGTTTACTATGGCCTCAGCCACAGCCAGATCCTCCATCTTCTTCCGCAAGTATATGTGAGGCACTGAGTCAAAAGCCCTGCTGAAGTCAAAGTACAGCAAATCCACAGTGTGGCTCCTATCCAATTCCCTGGTCATCCAGTCAAAGAAAACTATCAGGTTACTCTGACAAGACCTTTCAGACACAAATCCGTGCTGTTTACTATCATGGAGCCCGCTGCTCTCCAGGCAGTCCAAGAGGTCCTCTTTGACCAGTGATTCCATCAGCTTCCCTATAACAGAGGCAGAAGTGACAGATCCGTAGCTCCCCGCATGTTCTTTGTCCCTTCCCCCCTTTCTTATGGAGCACAACTATGCCAGCCACCCTCCAGTCCTTTGGAACTACCCCCATCCTTAGAGAGCTGTTGAACAGACCCACCAGAGTTCCGCTAGCTCTACTGCCAGCTCTCTGAGTAACCTCAAATGCAACCCATCTGGTCCCAGGGCCTTATTTGTAGTGCTGCCAGCCCTTTTTATAGATCCTTTCTCTTGTAAATATTGACTGCCTCATCTCCGGGCCTCCTTATTAGCCACTCTGATGCTACTCTCTGGCAAAGGCCCACCATTCTCCTCAATGAAAACTGAGATAAAGTATTCATTACGACAAAGGACTTTTGCCTGTCCTCCTCTATCACCCTACCCCCCTCTAATAACTTTTCAATTCCCCCTCCTTTCTTATTTTTTTCCCCTGATACAATCGAAAGAACTGTTTTTCTCCATTCTTGACCCCCTCCACAATATGCAGCTTTGTGTCCATTTTCCTCCCCAACCATGCCACCCTATTTTTCAGTATGTATTTTCCCCATTCTTCACACTTGTACAAGACAAAAAAATTACTTACCACAGTAATCTTATTTTTTTCCCAGTGATGCTCAGATATTCATAACTTTATGCAGTAAGCCTGGAAGGTTGGACTGTCCGGAGAGATGGAACACATGCAAATGAGTAGAATTCTTTGCACGTGAGCATCTTTCAAATACTGCCTCTACCAACTGTAGTGTTCTAACCTATTCAGATTTGTGAGAAGCCTGGAAGTCAGGCATTAGGAAACTAATGTAATTAAATTCTATGAAAAACCGGGGTTTCCCCTAATTAAAGCATAAATTTAGACAGCCTCCAAAAGGAGGCTGACTTTAATAAAAACCACATCAATAAAACTCTAAAAGAGAACACTGAAAACTCCAGTTTAAAAATGATTAAAACAGAAAAATGCAATAGATATAATATGGCTTGATGGCACCAGTATGCGGAGTGTAGAGGCTAAAGTTCTGGAAGGGGAGGAAGGGAGGGAGTTATAAATATCTGAGCATCACTGGGAAGAAATAAGATTACTATGGCAAGTATTTTTTTTCTTCTAACCCCAGTAATGCTCAGTATATTCATAACTTTATGTAGACTACCAAGCAGTACCACTGGAGGTGGGCACACAACTTATTTTGGAAACAGACTCTGCAGGACTGCTGTGCCAAACTTAGCATCACCCCTGGATAAAATATCCAGATTATAGTGTTTTGTAAAGGTGTGTACTGTTTTCCAGGTAGTTGCTTTGCAAATATCCACCAAGGGAACCTCCCTGGCAGCTGCAAGTGTAGCAGCTGTTTCTCTTGTTGAATGCGCCCTCAATCCTGTTGGGGGCTCTTTACCTGCCTTAGTGTAGCAGAACTGTATACACTGGACTATCCACTGAGAAATGGATCTTTTTGAGGCTGGTTTACCCTTTCCTACATCCCCATATGTAAGGAAAAGTTGTTTTCCATTTTCCCTAAGGTCTTTAGTAGCTGTCATGTAATAGCAGGTAGCCCTTTTCACATCCAGACTGTGTAATTTTCTTTCACCAGAACTGGTGTGGTCTGTGAAAAAGACAGGTAGAGTGATTAACTGGTTCAATTGAAAGTCTGAAACTACTTTAGGGAGAAACTGTCTGTTAGTTCTGAAGACTACCTTATTTCTGTGAAATGAGATATAGTTATGGTCAATGCAGAGAGCCTGGAGCTCGCTAATTCTCCTTGCAGAAGTAACAGCCACTAGGAAGACTGTTTTCCAAGTAAGGTATTTCAAGTGGGTAGTAGCCATGGGTTCAAAAGGGGGGCCCATGAGCTTGGCTATACACACATTCAAATCCCAGGCAGGCATTGGTGCCCTGTGAGGTGGGTGTAAATGCATTAGTCCTTTAAAAAATCTTCTGAAAAGTTTATCAGGTGCCACTGATACCTTGGTGCCCACAGAAAGGTAAGCAGATACCGCTGCTAAATGAACCTTAAGTGAACTGGGTTGCAAACCTTGTGAATGCAAATGAGTGAGACAGTCCAGGACAACTGAAACTCCAGCTTTTTGTGGTACAAGGTTCATACTGGAACACCTGAGAGAGAATCTCTTCCATGTGGAAGAATAAGTTTCCTGTGTGGAGGGTTTTCTATAACCCTTCAAATATTTAGGACAGCTTCTGAAAGATTTAAATCTGCATACTCTAATTCTTCAAGAGCCATGCTTTGAGATGAAGAGACCTGAGATTCAGGTACAACAATGTTCCCTGAGTGGAAGTCAGAAGATTGTGTCTGAGGGGCAACTGTATCAGTTTGCTGACAGACATGGAGAGCAGAAGAGAGTACCATGGCTGCCTGGGCCAATCCGGGGCTATCAAGATCAGAGATGCTGAGAGGGACTTTAGCTTCAGTAACACCCTGAAAACCAGTGGGAAAGGGGGAAAAGCATACAGGTGCCTGCCTGTCCAGTCCAGAACCAGGGCATCCAGAGGAACTGTGCCCTGTGCTGGTGGTCTGCAGCAATACTGAGGTAGTTGGTGGTTCTGGTGGGATGTGAACAAGTCTATCTTTCGAGTGCCCCACCTTCTGAAAATAACTTGTACCACCTGCTTGTTCAGAGACCACTCGTGATGGGCCTGGTTGATGCAGCTTAGTGCATCTGCCAAAGTATTGTCCTTTCCTGGCAAGTGAATTGCCTGTAAAGAGACCTTCAGGGAGTACGCCAGTGTCCAAATCTTCATGGACTCAAACAGGGAGGCACCAGGTCAGGCCTCCTCTGCACAGTTTATGTAATACATTGTGGTGGTATTGTCTGTTCTGATCTGAACCACCCTGCCCATGATCAGTGAAGAGAAAGCCTTTAGGGCTAGTAACACTGCTCTTGGCTCCAGTAAGTTTTTGTACTGAAGGGACTCTGCTGCTGACCAGATTCCCTGGGTCGTGTGCTTTCCTAAGTGGGCTCCCCAGCCCAATAAGGACGCATCTGTTCTGAGTACCAAGGAGGGGTTTTCCTTCTGGAAAGGCACTCTTTGCCTTAGATTGGATTCCTGTTTCCACCACAAGAGGGCCCTTAATAGTGGACCTGTCACTGGTATATGTTTTGAAAAAGGGTCTTTTTTCTGACTCCAGGGAGCCCTGAGGTCTCGCATATGGAATCTGGATCCCTGGACTGTGCCTCTGGATGCAGCCATATGACCTACCTAGTAATTTTGAGCTGTTCAGGACAAAGGAGTTTGCTATTGACTGAAGACTTTGCACCCTGCATAACGGCAAAAAGGATCTGCCCTGAAGTGTGCTGATTTCTGCCCCCCATAAACTGCAAAGTTTGAACAGGGGTTAGGACTGATTTCTTTTGATTTATTATGAGACCCAGAGACTCTAAGAGGACTTGGGTGATTTTTAGAGAGTTCCTTACTTGGTCTGGTGAGTTTCCCACCACCAGCCAATTGTCTAGGTAAGGGAAAACAGTCACTCCCGGTCTTCTTAGATATGCCACTACAGCAACTAGGCACTTTGTGAATACCCTTGGTACTGAGGACAGACCGAAAGGAAGAGCTGGAAACTGATAGTGGCCTGAAGGGAGCCTGAATCTGAGGTATTTTCTGAAAGATTCCTTTATGGGGATGTGGAAATAGGCGTCTTTCAAGTCCAGTGATGACAGTCAGTCCCCCTTTTGGATTGTTGACAATATTCGAGCCAAAGTGACCATTCTGAACTTTGTTTTTTTCAGATGCTTGTTCAAAACTCTGAGAGCCAGTACTGGCCGCCACTCCCCACTTTTCTTTGTTGTTAGGAAGTATCTGGAGTAAAAAAAACTCTTCCTCTCAGGGTGGTAGGGACTAATTCCACTGCTCTGAGATGTACTGTAACAACTTTTGCACCTCTGCTTCTAGCAATGCCCTCTCTGCTAGAGGAGGTAAGCAGTAAACCCTGGTTTTCTGAGGAGGAAAAGATCTGAAATCCAAAGACAGACCCTGACCCACTACCTCCAGCACCCACTTGTCTGTGGTGACGCTTAGCCAAGCCTGGAAGAAGTGGGAGAGTCTGCCTCCGACAGGGAGGGAGGAGGAGGCGGCCTGATCCTCCGGGGTTTTGCTTTGGTTGGGGTTGAGGTTGGGTTTGAGAACCCCTCCTACAGCCCCTTCTACCCCTACCCGTAGAGTATTCCTGTTGTGGATACTGCTCGTACTGGGGCACGGCTACTGGCTGGAAGAAGGGTCTGGTCATGAAAGACCTTCCCTTGCCCCCCCTTCCATAGGGCCTAGTGGATGGTGAAGCAAGCTCTTTAGCAGAGTTGCTTCTATAGGTGGCTTTATATTCATCTACTTTTTTCATGTATGCAACCGTGGATTCCCCAAAAAGAGAGTTTCCCTCTAAGAGAAAATCCAGGACCTTGGATTGAGTATCCTGAGTAAGGTCAATGGTCCTAAGCCAAGCAAACCTTCCCTGTGCCACAATGTTAGCCATCCATCTGGCTGCAGTGTCCTTAGAATTGGCAGCCATCTGGAACTGGTACTTAGCCGCCTCCAGCCCAAACCTGGCAGTTTCAGCCAGGTCTTCAGACAAGGGTGAGGGGGCTTTCATGGACATTTCCATTACCAACTGCCACAGAGATTTTTGATACTGGGCAGCATAAGCTTGAAAGGTAGCCTGTCTCATGGCCAAAGAGGCTGATAAATAGCCTTTTTTGGCCATGCTATCCATTTTTCTGGAGTCCTTGTCCAGAGGGTGGGAGGACAGGGGGACTCTGGCTTTGTCACAGGCTGCCTGCTGTATAATCCCTTGATGGTCAGGGTGGGAGAAAAGAAAGTCAGCTCCCGTCCTGTCCAACTGATACTTCTAATCTATTCTCCTATCAATAGGAGGAACAGAATTAGGGGTTTGTATAAGTTTCAGGGTATCCTTTTGGAAAAATGTGTAAACTGGCAAGAGGAGGGCTTTGGTGGGTGTCAAACCCATCATATTCAAGTATTCAATTTCCTCATCATCCTCAATTTGCTCTGTAGTAGCAATATCTAGAGCATCTGCCATTCTCCTTACAAATGTAAAATGGGATGAGTAATCCTCTGACACCCTGGGAGGTGAACCAAAATCCTGTTCAGGAGAAACCTCTGGAGGAATAGGTTCATCATCCTGAAAAGGATCCTCCTCCTCTTCATAATACTGCTCCTCCTGTAAAGAAGGCAGCACACCAGTGCTGGCCTGGGGACCCTGGGTAGGGGCAGGCTGCTGGGGAACAATATTTTGCAGTGCCTGGATAATTTTAAGGGCCTGGGCTATCTCTTGAGCCGAGGGCATGTCAAGCAACTGAGCAGAAGTCCCTGGTTTAGCAGGGGAGGATTTTGCATGCTTAGTTTTCTTAAGTTTCTTTGCGGGAACCAGGGAATCGGCTGGTTCTTTCCCTCTTTGTGCCCCTTTTTCACCCGTCTCAGGGGCAGGGGTAAGCAAACTTGTGGTTTCAGCCATAGTAGATTGGGGTGTCAACTGGTCAGAGCCAGAGGGACCCCTAGGAAATTTCTTGTTTAGCCTTTCATGGCGTTTTTCCACAGTTTTTGGGGGGAAAGTCTTGCAAACTTTACAATCCTGATCCAGATATTCAAATCCCAGACAAGCCACACATAAGGTGTGCTTGTCTGCTTTTGCAAATACATCTCCACATTTTAAGCAATTTTTGAAACCGGGTTCTCCGGTTCTCTTTTTGGGTTTATCTGACATGGTAATGATCACAAAGGCAAGAAAACACCAACCGCTAAGTCAATATAAAGTGCTGTTATTTAAAACTCAAAACTGTTTGTTTTTTTTGAGGTCGGTTCCCGAACCGATAGGAACCGAAGGAACCGAACCCAGGAGATGGCAGGTGAACCGGATCAGCAGTTCTGCAACCAATAAAACACGGTTACCAAAAACAAGAAATACACTAAAAAACTAAACTAATAAACAAAAACAAGGCTCTTTACATCAGAGAACCCCGATAACTTAAAAGACTAACCCGGTTCCCCCATGGTTATTTCGAACCGCGAGGAACCAGAAAATAAATGTAACTTAAGCAGTACAAAGTATTTATACTAACAATTAGTAGAGGCAATAAAAGAAAGAAATAGAAAATACTTAAGGTTTTTAAGGTTTTTGAATCTTCTTCACGCAAAAGAGTAAGACGACCACTCCGAGCAACCAGACTTTCAGGCGGAGAGAAAAATCTGAATAGGTTACGACACTACAGTTGGTAGAGGCATTATTTGAAAGATACTCACGTGCAAAGAATTCTACTCATCTGCATGTGTTCCATCTCTCCAGGCAGTCCAACCCTCCAGGCTTACTGCATAAAGTTATGAATATACTGAGCATTACTGGGGTTAGAACTTTTTTTTTTTTCCTTCTCACTCACCGTTTCCAGAAGTCTTGCCAAGAACCATAATTGTCTCTTGAATCTGTTCTTTTTAGTTATCGTTCTCATGCATAACTCAGACCCTTCGAGAATGGCTCCCTTAATTGCCCAAGATCTCTCTTCCACCCCGACAAACTTCCTCAGCCTGCTGAAGTTTGTGCTTCTAAAATCCAACACTTCAGCTCTCCACTGGGGTTTTCCGGACCCAAGGGTCAGTTCAAACCAAAAGGAGTAATGGTTCCTGTTCCCCAGTGGCTCCTCTATTCTCACAGTTCGTGAGTATCATAAAAGAAAAAATTACTTACCATAGTAATCTTGTTTCTTCCCAGTGATACTCGGGTATTCAGAACTTCTGCAGTGTCCCTTTAAGACTGAACTGCCAGAGAGAATTTGGAATGGTATGCAAATGCTGGAATCTTTGCACGTGCTATTTTCAAATGCTTTACAAACTCTGGAAAAAGACTCGCAGAACCAAGTTGGACACTGCCTGGTGCCAGTTCAGGAAGGCACGGAACTTATGTACAAAAATGATCAGAGAAGCGAAGACTGCTTTCTACCGTAATGAACTGGACTCCACCACAAAATCCCCTTCAAAATTCTGGAGTACTATTAAGGAAATGTCGGGGCACACACCTGGCAACTCCTTACCTACAAAAATCATCTCAGGGAATACTACCATATGTGAGAAAAAGGGGATCCTTGACTCCTTTAACAATCATTTTGCTACAGCTGGTCTTGCGTTTGATAACTCTCCTGCATACCTGGCATGCTCTCAATTAGGAGTGCAAGACGATGACTCTGATGCCCCCATTCCTGATTTCTCCTTCCAACCGTCTCTCTGACAGAGGTCGAAGACCTCCTACTTCAGCTGGACTCGAAGAAAAGTGCTGGTACTGATTCACTAGATCCCTACTTCATTAAGATTGCATATCATGTTCTAGCTGTGCCAGTCACTCACCTTTTTAATCTATCTTTGTCGCAAGGCCTTATTCCCTCAATATGGAAAATTTCGCATGTCATTCCTTTACTCAAGTCAGGAGACCCTTGTGATTTGAACAATTACAGACCGATATCTCTCTTGCCAGTTCTATCAAAACTTATAGAAAAAATAGGGAGTACCCAGTTCAGGAATTATCTAGAATCAAAAAAACTCTTAAATCCCTTGCAATCTGGTTTCCGAACAAGACATAGCACTATTTCGGCACTTGCTAAAGTGACCAATGATTGGTACCGTGATCTGGATAGTAAAAAATTAATCTGTGCCGTATTCTTAGACCTAAGCAAGGCTTTTGACATGGTGGATCGCAGCCTGCTTCTCTCATCATTGAGGCGCATAGGTCTGGACACATTATCACTGCATTGGTTCACTGATTACCTCTCAGGACGGTTCCAGCAGATTAAGGCTGAGGGTGAGCTCTCCCTACTAAAACCTCTCCAGAGGGGAGTGCCACAGGGGTCAATACTTGGCCCCCTACTATTTGCTATCTATATTAATAATATTAATGATAGTATATTCAAGGCAAATATATACCTGTTCGCAGATGACACGGTTCAGCACCTTAGTCGCCCGACTCCTGAAGCCACCTGTGCAGACCTCCAGGAGGAATTCAACTGTCTTCAGAATCAGCTTCTCTTCAAAAAACTCCTGTTAAATGCTAAAAAAACAAAAGCAATGCCTTTCTCACCCTACAGTCGTGCTGTGAACCTGCTTAGTACTGGAGCATTACCTCACATCACTACTGTCCTTGGAGAAAACCTGGAGTTTGTCATGAAATTCAAATACCTGGGAGTGTAGCTGGACCAAAATCTTTCATTTTTGGAGCATATTGAGGACTTGCTTAAGAAACTAAGGCAGAGGCTGGGCCTCTTCTTTAGGATTAACCGGTTCTTGACTACAGATGCTAAAAACGCCGCCCTGGTCCAATCAACACTCCTATCAGTGGTTGACTATGCAGACTTCTTATATAGTCAGTGCCCAAAAGCTTCCCTTGCTAAACTAGACACACTTTATCACAGAGCCATCTAATTTATAACAGGCCTTCCTCTTTCTACCCACCACTGCTTGCTGTATGCTGCCGTAGGGTGGTCCTCTCTTATGCTTAGAAGAAATAGAAATGCGGCGTTTTGGACTCTTGGAGCTGTCACAAAAAAGCTTCCCCAATATATCTTTGGCTGTCTCCCGTGAAGCACGCCAGGAACTTATGCCTTAAGAAGTGCCTCACTTTCCACACTTTGTATCCCCAAGGTCTCTTCACGCTTTGGTAGGGCAGCATTTAGCTTTGTACTGCCCACCTTATGGAATAAATTGCAAAAATCTCTGAAATTGAACATACCCATCAGCTTGGATTCCTTCAAGACCTTATTTGCCCAAACTGTGAGGGAACACTGTAACTGTTTCCCTCGCTCCATAACCTATCCTGAGTCCTAGGCACCCAGCTCTCAGCAGCCTTCAGTGCAGACTAGAGTACTGCTGGCCCTATGGATCCATCTGGTGTAGTGAGCCTACCCTTTAATTTCTCTCTTCCCAATTAGGCTGCAACTGCACGCTAGCTACCTGTTTTCCGGCTTAGGTCCTCTACCTCCCTCCCTTATGCTCTCCCGTAGCCAGCTCCCCACCCTCACTATTCCCTTCTGTTTTATTCTGCCGCTGCATTGAGCACCTACCTTGTATTATTTGTGTCATATGATGTACTGCCACTGTTGTATATAAATCTATTGTGTACTGTTTTTAACCAGGCCCATCCTGTAAATGAGTTCTGTATTTATTTGTTGCCTTAATGACATATTGTCACAGTTGTATGTAACTCTATTTTGACCGGCCTTAACCAGGTCCATCTTGTAAATGAGCTTTGCTCAACGATGTTCGCCTGGATAAATAAAGATTTTGATTGATGGATTGACTGACTGATTGAAATGTTGCCATAAACTAACTGCCTAGGTTCTAAACCCTCAGATTTCCTTGGGAGCCTGGAAAGGCAGGCATAAAAAAACTAAATATCTATATGTAAAAAAAAAAACAATAATTAGAAGTATAATAATGGAACAACACCCTAATGCCCCCAAAAACAGGAAAAAGACCCCAAAACTGGAGGTCATAACATATAACATTACCCCTGAATGTCAGAATCACCTGAAGGGGAAAAACAGCAAAAATGAACCCAAATAACAAGCCATAGTGCCCGATTGTGGCACCTATATAGTAGGTCAAAAAACATTCCCAGGAATGCAGAGGCTACTAGTTTTTGAAGGGGAGGCAAGGTGGGAAGTTCTGAATACCCGAGTATCACTGAAAAGAAACAAGGTTACTGTGGTAATTTTTATTTCTAACCCCAGTAATACTCAGGTATTCATGACTTCTGCAGACTAAGAAGCAGTACCTTTGGAGGTGGGCACAGAACCTATGTTGGGAACAGACTCTGCAGGACTGCTGTGCCAAACCTGGTATCACTCCTGGACAGGATGTCCAAATTGTAATGCTTTATGAAAGTGTGTACTATTTTCCAGGTAGCTGCTTTACAGATGTCCACTAATGGAACATCCCTGGCAGCTACTATGGTAACAGCTGCGCCTCTTGTGGAATGGGCCCTCAAGCCTGTTGGGGGTTCCCTTCCCGCCTTAAAGTAACAAAACTGAATACACTGTACTATCCAGCAAGAAATGGACCTTTTAGATGCTGGGTTATCCTTTCCCATAATCCCCATAAGTCAGGAACAGCTGTTTTCTGTCTTGCCTATGGTCCTTATTGGCTGTCATACGGTAGCTACGAGCTCTCTTGACATCCAGACTGCAGAAGTAAGAGTGCCCAGTGAAAAAGACAGGTAGGGTAATGGTTTGGTTCAAGTGGAAATCAGAAACCGCTTTAGGGAGAAATTTCCTGTTCGTTCTCAGGACCACTTTGTCCTTGTGGAAGGAAATAGAGTCCTGTTCAATGCAGAGAGCCTGGAGCTCGCTTATTCTTCTGGCAGAAGTCATTGCCACTAGGAAAACTGTTTTACATGTGACATATTTTAGATGAGTTGAAGACATGGGCTCAAAAGGAGCCCCCATGAGCTTGGCTATACATACACTGAGATCCCATACCGCCACTGGCTCCCTGTGAGGGCGGTGCAAATGGGAAAGGCCCTTAAAGAACCTTTTGAAGATAGAGAGTCTGAAGCAAGATAAATCCTTTGCCTGGCTGAAATGTAAGCAGATGCTGCAACCAGATGTACTTTCAGGGTACTGGGCTGTAGGCCCAATGAATGCAAATAGGTAAGATAACCCAGCATGGCTGGGACCCCAGCCTGCGCTGGCACAATTTTCTGGGTGGAACACCAAATAGAAAACCTTTTCCATTTTGCAATATAGGTTTTCTTACTGGAGGACTTCCTGTAACCTCTCCAGGACACTTTTAGAAAGTTTCAGTCCTGCATATTCTAGGTCCTCAACAGTCAAGCCTTGAGTCTGAGGGATCTGAGGTTCGGGTACAAGAGACTCCCCCAATTGGAGGTTAACAGGTTGTGCCTCCTGGGAAGGTGTATCAGCTTGGCCACAGACATGGAGAGCAGCAGAGAGTACCATGACTGCCTGGGCCAATCTGGTGCTATCAAGATCATGGATGCTAAATGGGATCCGAGCTTGAGTAGTACTCTGTATACCAGAGGGAAGGGAGGGAAAGCATACAGGTGCCTCCCTGACCAATTCAGCACCAGAGCATCCAGGGGGATTGTTCCCTGAACTGGGGGCTGCAAGCAATATTGTGGCAGGTGGTGGTTCTAGTGGGATGTGAACAAGTCTGCCTCCAGAGTGCCCCACCTCCTGAAAAGCCTTGCACTGCCTGAATGTTCAGGGTCCATTCATGATGGGCCTGGTTGATTTGGCTCAGGGTGTCTGCCAAGGTGTTGTCCTTGCCAGGCAGATGGATGTCCTGTAGAGAAACTCCCAAGGAGTATGCCAAACTCCACATTTTCAGGGTTTGACAGTGTCCCTCCCTGCTTGTTTATGTAGTACATTGTGGTGGTAGTGTCTGTTCTGATCTGTACCACCTTCCCCTGCAGCAGTTGTGTGAAGGCCCTTAGTGCCAACAATACCACTCTTGAGTTCCAGCAGATTTATGTGCAGAAGTAACTCTGCACCTGACCAAGTAGCTTGGGTGGTGTGAGCTCCCAGATGGGCACCCCACCCCAGTAATGATGCGTCTGTTGTGAGAACACCTGATGGGGACTCCTGTTGAAAAGGAACCCCTTCCCTTATGTTGGTTTCCTCTTTCCACCATTGGAGGGCCTGTAACACAGTTTTTATTACTGGAATCAGTTCTGAGAGAGGCACTCTTCTTTGACGCCAGTGTGCCCTGAGATGAAACTGAATGTCCCTCATCTAGAATATGGATCCTAGTACTGTGCCTGTGGCAGCTGCCATGTGGCCCAGTAGCTGAAGAAACTGTCTTGCAGTTTTTGGTTTGTTCAGGCTGAATGAACCTATCTGAAGGATACTCCTTGCCCTGTCCACAGGCAGGTAGGCCCTGCCCTGCAGGGTATTTAGCTTGGCACCTATGAATTGCAATACCTGAGCAGGCTGAAGGACAGACTTTTTTAGATTTATCAGGAACCCTAGAGACTCCAGGAGTCCCTGGGTTTAGTTGAAGATGCTCCCTCACTTGCTGGGGTGATTTCCCTACCACTAGCCAGTCGTCTAGGTATGGGAAGACTGTGACATCTTGCTTTCGAAGGTGTGCCACTACCACTGCCAGACACTTTGTGAACACACTTGGTGCTGAAGTGAGACCGAATGGCAGGACTGAGAACTGATAATGACCTGAAGGGAGTCTGAACCGGAGGTATTTTCTGTGATACTCCCTTATGGGGATGTGGAAATAAAGCATCTTTTAGGTCCAGTGAAGCCAACCAGTCTCCTGTTTGGAGGGTTGGCAGAATCAGTGCCAGGGTTACCATTTTGAACTTTGGCTTTGTGAAATATCTGTTTAAGACCCTTAGGTCTAAGATGGGCCGCCACCCCACATTTTTCTTTGTGGTAAGGGAAGTATCTTGAGTAAAATCCCTTTCCCTTTAGATGCACTGGCACTGGTTCCACTGCTCGTGACAGCAGCAGATTTGAACCTCTGCTTCCAAGAGTTTTCTTTCTGCATTTGTGAATGGCTTGAAAACTCGGGTTCTTAAAGGTGGAAGGGATTTGAAGCTTACAGACAATCTTTGGCTCACTACTTCCAGGACCCAATTGTCTGTGGTGATTTCTTGCCATGCCTGAAAGCAGTGAGCCAGTCTGCCTCTAACAGGCAGTAGGAAGGCGGCCTGTACAGACACGTCAGGTTGCCTGTTTTGCTTAAGGCTGGGTCTGGGATTGAGAACCACGCCTGGAACCCTTTCTACCCCTGCTACTGAAGTACCCCTGCTGTGGGTACTGCTGGTACTGAGGTGTAGCCATGACCTGGAAAAAGGCCCTGCTTTGGAATGACCTGCCCCACCCCCTGCCTCCCCTTCCATAAGGTTCGGTGGCTGGGGAAGCTTTTTCCTTTGCAGAACTGCTTCTGTAGGTGGCTTTGTATTCGTCCACCTTCTTCATGTAAGCCTCTGTTTTTTTCTCCAAAGAGGGAGTTTTCCTCCAGTGGAAAATCCAATACCTTGGTTTGTGAATCCTGAGTAAGGTCTGTGGCTCTCAACCAAGCAAACCTCCTCTGTGCCACAGTGTTTGCCATCCACCTGGCAGCAGTATCGTTAGAATAAGTAGCCATTTGGAACTGATATTGGCTGCTTCCAAACCAAACCTGGCTGTTTCAGCTAGATCAGCTGAAAGGGGTGCCTGTGTTTTGTCTGCCATTGTAAGAACAGACTGCTGAAGAGATTTTTGATATTGAGCAGCATAGGCTTGGAAGTTTGCCTGTCTGATGGCCAAGGAAGCAGATAAATATCCTTTCTTGGCCATGCTGTCAATCTTTCTAGAGTATCTGTCCGGGGCGGGGGTGAGATGCTAGTGGTACTTTCGCCTTGTCACAGACTGCTACTTGTACCACCCCCTGGTGGTCAGGGTGGGAGAATAGGAGTTGAGCACCCCCATTTTCCAACTAGTACTTTTACTAAAAAAGTAAGTATCAGGTTGCCTAGCTGTGTATTGTGAATACACTTAGAATTTGGGTCATCCTGAAAAGCACCACAATACATGAAATCATAAGGAAGGATGAACTCCACTGAGATAAATTCTTCATATAGAATCTTTTTATTTTCCAAGCGCAAACGAAATGAGGGCAACAGTTTTGTGGCCTCGCCACTTCCTCAGGCCCCATTTTGCTTCCTTGTCGTTTAGAACAACATCTTTCTTTAAATTCATTAATTAGTCTCTATATCCATGTTACTGTTTTCCTTATAAAAACTTGATTCCTTTTTTCTCTCTCATCTCCTTTAAGTTAGACTGGCTCGCTACGCTTGTTTGAATATTTTCTGGCTCCCGAGATCAATATATGCCATTCTCTCAGCACGTAAGGATCTACTGCCTCAGTATTTCTTAGAACTGTGCCACAATGCCGCCATCCTGGACACGGAAGCCAACTGGTACTTTTTATCAAGCCTCTTATTAAGAGGAAGGGACAGTATTCAGGGTCTGAAAAATCTTTAAGGCATCTTTTTTTTTTTTTTTTTTTTAATTCTATTTATCTCCACTCCTGGCGAACTCCTTCCAGCATCCTTGGGTACCCAGCCTCTACCTTCCCCCGTGACTAGTCCTTCTCCCTCGTGCCACCGAGCACCACCTCTGGATCTGAACCCTCCGGAGATAGGGCCGCCCTATCCGACCAGGGCACTCTATTTATAGGGCAAAGTGCCCAGCATACGAGTGGCCCTGTGGAGAGGAGACAGCCTGGTACTGGAAGTGTGGGCTGTTGGGCAGACAAGGTGCCTTCCTCTATCCCCAGGAATGGGGGGGTTCTCTCTTTTTTTCCATGTTTCCTGACCCCATGAAGTCGCTTATCAAGGCAATGTAATGCATAGCTCGCCAAGCGTGCTTAGGCATTGCTATGTCCAGCGCCTGGCAGCCACCAGAGGCCGCTCGAGGCGATCGTGATCCCAAACCCTCCCCTGGGAAGAGAAAGCAGTCCTACGGACACTCAATCTCTTCACCCCCTGCTGCCTGGGCTCATTCCCGAACCCGGGTCACCAGCACGGCATGAGGTGTGGCGTCCAGCGCCTCAACCCTCAGCGCCACCGGGCCAGCTAAGGCATCCTTCTTAAAGAACTTATTTACAGGAAGGAGAGGCTTTCTAGTGGGTTTCAGTTCCATTATTTCTAAGTATTCGGCTTCTTCTTCATCCTCAATCACTTCAATAGTGGGGATGTCTAAGGCATCCACCATCCTTCTTACAAATGTGAAGTGTGAGGAAAAGTCCTCTGATGCCCTGGTAAGAGAACCAAAATCTTGTTCAGGAGAAACCTCAAGTTCAGTGGGTTCCCCTTCATCCTCCTCATCATCACCATATTCCTTCTGCTCAAAAAAGGAAGTAAAGGAGACAGTCTGCTTGGCAGAAGTCTGAGGCTGAGAAGCAGTCAGCCCCTGTAAAGCCTGGATAACCCAAAAAGCCTGTGCAATCTCTTCAGCAGTTGGCAAATTTACTGCAGGCACAGAAGTCCCCAAGTGCTGCTCGGCAGGGGGGGTTCTGTGTGTTTGGTTTTCTTGGATTTTTTTTAGAGGGAACTGGAGAGTCAGCTGGTTCAGCAAGCCTCTTTGGAACTGCTTGTATACCCGTGTCAGGGGTGGCAGTTACAGTTGTTGTTGTTGTTGACGTTTCACCCACAGAAGCAGAAGGTGTCAGCTGGTCAGAACTCGAGGGACCCTCAGGTGGTGTAAGCTTTTTCTTAAGCCTTTCAAGGCGTTTCTCAATAGTTTCTCTCATCAGGTGAAGGCCGTCACCCTTGATGAGTCCACTGTCCAGAAGTTCCCTCGATCCCCCACAAAGGGATATCCCTTCTCCTGACACCATTCCTTAAGCTACCTGTTGAATTCAATTACATCACTCTTTATCCTAGCCTGCTTCCCCTCTCTGTCCCATGCAGAGATAATTTCGGAAAAGGCCAAGGAGGCTGAGTGTGCCATCAATCTGTCCCCCGGTCTACAGAAGTTCTGCTTCGCCATCTCCATCTACTAGTTCACCAGATCACTGGTATCCAGGCGTACCAGCACTACCAGGTCCCCCTGCTCCCTCTCTGCCATCCTCCTGTCCTGTTCAAATACTTGATGCTGGTCATCATGATGGAGTAACTCACCTGATGAAGACTCAAAGAAGCCACAGTGTACACCTTTTTAGCAGTGCAGTCAATCTTTCTGGAGGCTTGTCCACGTTCCCCTGGCCCCGGAATCTGCAGAAGGCTGAGTCAGATACCAGTCCTTCAGCTAAAGGTGGCCTGACAAACCCCGAAAAGGACCTGGTAGAGACCCCGTACTTGCAGACCATATAGGTGGAAGGTGCTGGACAGGATGCTGGATGCTGCAAAGCTCCAGATCCAGTCCCAAAATGGCCTCAGCTATGGGAAAGGCAACCACTGGGATTCGTCCCTATCTAGGATGCCTGTGACAGGGTACTTGGCCCTTTTCTGAACAGGCTCCAGAGGGACGTTCATGGATTCCAATACAAGTCACATGTTAGCCCCGAAAGACACCAGCTCATTGTCAATGGTCAGCTCCTTGACCAAACCCCAGTTGAGAATATGAGTCCTGGAGGAGGCAATGGATGAAAGATCCGAGTCACACGAGGACTCCTTGAAAAGACCCTTAGCCATTTCTCGCCATGGACCACCTAATCTTCAAACTGGGTGATCTCCGCCAACAACCAACCTGGCAGGCCAGTTGCAGACCACACCTCCTTGGATGCAGCGCCCACCTACAGCTGTGGTAGCAGCGGATCCACCCTTGGGGTGGAGAGGCAGGTACAGGAAGCACTTGCACTGTGTGAAATGGCAAGGGCATCACTGGCAGCTGCAAGGTGACTGAAGATCCAGGGGTTTGAGCCTTACCCTGCCCTGAAATGGCCCACAGTTACCAAAGAAGCTCCACATAGCACCGGCACATCTTCTGGCATTGCTTCTCCTCACCCAAGGATGAGGAGGTCAAAAAGCGTTGACACTTCCCAATCGAGTGGGATCGAGAGTGGAATCGCATCAAGCGAGACCGTGACTGTCGACCAAAGAGCTGACATCAAGGACAGCCTTCTGGTTGGTCGTTGTGGACACATGCCTGACTATGTTCAGTCAAACAGGCTTATGAAGGCTTGACCACCAACAGATGCTGCTCTCCAGGTGACCTGGTCATGTCCTCCTGAGTAAGGACCTATTGCATCAGGATCTGGGGGATCGAATCCTCAATCTCATCTGACAGCCAGTCGACAGGCTTGAGGAAAACCTCCACAATCTTGAGGTCGACAAGCCCACCAGGGGTACTGAGGAGCTCTAAACCTTCCCTTCCCTTCCACCAAGGTTGAGTAGTCAGGAGAGTCGAGGGAGTGGCAGGTCCTCAATCTGTCCAGATCCCATGACCAGCACCGCTTGAGTTTCTTGCAGCAGGGCCATGCTTATTTCCCAGAATCCCTCCAAGAATAACCCTCTGACTCCAGTCTGGAGAAGCGCAGAGACTGGGGGGGGTACCAACCATAGTGGCTGCTGCTTCATCCTAAAAGGCAGCAAGCTGCAATGTTGACCCGGCAGCCGCCAAGGCCTGCTTACTGCCCTTGGCATGTTCTTTAGACATCGCTCCGTGGCCGGCCGAAGGTAAGCCAGTCCTTCCGATCCGGAAGCACTGAAAGACATAAGCCGCACCCGGCCATGTCATGCTGCCCACCCAGGCAGTACAGGCATGTCTTGTGCAGGTCAGTGACCAACATCTTTGTCAGCACCGCACACAATATTTGAAGCCTGGCTAACATGGCTCCATCGTCAATCAGGAAGGGATGTTGAAAACAACGAAAATAAACTGAAAATGTTTTGAAAAACATTCTTGAATAAGTAGTTCACCAACAGTGCAGTAAATCCTAAGCAACAGCTGCTAGGGAGGTGACCTGTTCTTCCAGCGGAAGATATGACATCACGGGGTGAAGACCGTGGATATACCGCCCGGGTGGTGGGAGGAGCTTAGCTTAAAGATGTCTGACAGAAAGTCTGCTCCAGTAGAACTGCCAGAGTGTAGATAGTGAACTGCATCCATGCCCCTAGAAAAGACCAGTTTTCCTACACTGTGACCTATTGTCTAAATAGAGTTTTCGGCCTTGCCTCCCCCCTTGTCCCATGCGTTACTGCTAACTATTAAGCATTTTACTCTGTGCTAGCTGTGCTTGAACCCACTAATGATTTTTGCACCAATCACTTCTGCTGGTAAGCTATTCTATCAACCACTCTCTAAGTAAAACACTCCGCATTCCTTATGAATGTGCCCCCCAGCCACCAGCTTCCCTTATGTCTCCTTATTTTCAACCAACCGTTGCTGCTAAATAACTCCTCGCACTTTACCTTGTTTATTCCTTTCAGGAACTTGAAGATCTCCATCACGCCACCCATCTCCCTTCTGTCACACAGTGAGTACTTGTTCAATGCCCTAAGCTAATTCTCTTAGGGTCTGTCCTGTCACCCCGGAAATCATTATGGTTACTCTACGCTGTACCACCTTCAGTATGTCGCTGTCTTTCCTCAGGGGAGGACCCCAGAACTGGGTCTCACCAGTGATCTAGAGAGGCAGTTATTATGTCTTTCCTCTTGCTATCGAAATCCCTTCCAATACACATCAACATTCTGGTTGTTTTGCTGTAGGCCTTGTTAGGTTGGCTTTTTAGGAAGTCACCCCCAGGTCCCTTCTTCTGAAGTGGTGGCCAGCTTAACCCCTTCCTATCTAATATTCTATCCTGGGGTTCAATGGTCATATGCAGCTTACTGAAAAGCTATGCTTGTACAGCATTGTTGATAGTCTAAAGATAGCTGAATGAATATGTGTCTGACTGTTCTATGTGGATACTTTGGCCGTTCGCACTCTCTTGGTCCCACAGGGGTCTGCCCCCCTACTGGGGTACCGTTAAGGCAAAGGAACCCTCTTGAGGAGGGTTCCATCACTATAGGTGCCATGGGAACATAATTCCTTTAGGCTTAGGAAGGGACCCAAAAGTACTGCACAGCATGTGGTGAACACAGAGACTGAGTAGAGTACTGACTGACACCAACTGGTGACGAATGATAACAGACAGACTGATTTGATCAATGACTGACAGCTACTGGCAAATGACTGCAAACAGAGGCAAGACTTCCATAAGGAAAGAGAATGGCAGGACTAAAGGCAGAGTTTTAAAAAAGCATTTTCAATTGATTAGCACTTTTGTGCAGAAAAGTGCTACTCAATGTAGCAAATGTGTAGCAAAGGGATCGAACTGATTAGCAAAATGAAAAATGTGTCCTATTTATATGAGACTAAATATATTGTTTTTTCTCACCCAATAAGCATATTTATGACTTCCTTTGTGTGTGGTGCATATGTTTAAAAAAAAAAGTTGTCAGGAGTGCACTCCAGCTTTGTTTATTGACAAGTTTCAAGTGAACCTCAGCTTGTCAATAAACAAGGCTAGGGTACACTTCTGACAACCTTTTTAAAAAAAAAAAAAAAAATTTTGCACACAGGAAGACAAACATCTGCTTATCAGGGAAGAAAAAACAATGTGCATATTCAGTCTCTTGGATGCCTGACTTCAAAGAACACTGACACAGATATTTACCTTAAGTGCAACATTTTAGTTCATTTTTCCACTATCTATACACAGTGCACCGCTTGCTCTGTTCAGATGTTGTTTTAGCTTTCCTGAACATGCTCACATTTATGTTATGCTTTGTGCTAATGGTCGAAATGATCTGTGGCAGTTCAAAGGTGTTTGGAGTACTGGGATGCTTAGCATCAGGACTGTTTCCTCTGCTTAGACATAAAATAAAAAACAAAAAAGGCGGCACACAGCAAGCAGCCTCAGGACTCTCTACGTGAAGTGCAGACAGTATCCAGAAAATAAATCCGGCATCACAGTCCAACCAGCAGAGTTTCACAATGTATATATATACACAATATTTTAACCCAAATAAAATCCTTCTTGAAATTAGCTCTGTTTTTGCTTAATTTGTTTAAACCCCCAACCCCCCACACACACACACACACCTTTCTAGCATCTTGCCAGCCCCATGCACCACCCTTGAGGGTGTTTTCACTCCAATTTGCAGCTTGCCTTGTATATTTCAGTTACTTTATTTTATTGATCTGAAGCCTTGCTAATGCATATGGTCTACAGTGCTATTAATTTCTAAGCCAAATGTGGTGGGACATTTTTTTTTTTTTTCTTGAGGAAAAAAAACACTTGCAAAATACTCAGAATTTGCTGGAACTGTAAGATGCCTGGTATTTTATAGTGAAAAACAGTGGGGTCAAATTTTGTTATGCCCAATTTCAGTGTGCTGCAAAAAATGCTGCAAAAGCACGAGCCAGGGCTAAGCGTCCTTAAAACAGGATGGGCTATATTTGACTGGTCTGAAAATTTGACAATTTAGAATGTTAGACAGTGTTACAGCTCAATTCAAGCTCTGCAGCTTCTAAGTTGGAGTTGGTGTCAATAGCCCACAGCCCGCCAGCCACCCACGCCATAAAGAATGAAAAGAACGAGCATCAGCACTTATGTGCCACTGCCCACCGCCTGCCATTCTTGCAACTTCCCAGACTCTGTCCCGGCCAGCCCAGCCTCTGTTCTTGTTGACCTGTCCTGAACAAAACCAAGCACAGCTACATTTTGGTCAGAAATCAATAACCCTGCTTACTTTATTTGCAGCACTAGCAGGCAGGACAGGCCTCCTCTCCTCGTGATGCCCTGTATGACTTCAAGTTCAGCCAGGGTTCAACACGTCTGCACTGCACAGAGCCCGACAGCAAGCACACCGCAGCTGTCACAATGTCACAGTCACACGGACACAGCCGCTCGCTCCTCTGTTTGCTGCTCCACACTGCGAGTCCATGACAACGCAGACTTCCCGCTTTCCCCGATGTGACATGCGCACTGTGTGGCTAAATGCCAGCCGCTGGGAGACGTAGGAAACAGAGTTTTTTTTACTTAGCCAGCAGCCTACGAAATAACAGGCATCCTGACCTGTACTGATTCAAGTGCAGGACACTGAACCAATCAGGCAGCATGACGAGCAGGAAAGACTTTTGTTGAAATTGGAAGCACACAGTATCACGATGGGAGCCTAGAAATGGATCACATTTTTCTGCTATGCACCCAAGTTTGAGTCGCGCGACCTCCCGATTTGCATCGCAAAATGTAATGCGATACTAGCTATTTAAAATCCTGAAAGGATAAGTGAGCTACCATTAAAGCCACAGCTCACAGCAGAAATCTACTAGTACGGTAAACACTGAACTTAAATACATATACTACATTATAGCTTTCAGCACTCAGGAGAGGAAAAAAAAAACTGCAGATCGTGAGGAGGCCTATCTCTGAATGGAAACTAAAGAAAGGGGATACAGAATGAGATTAGGTGGCCCATAGGCATACGTAGGGAGAATAGCTTTCAGAGGTGTTGCCAACATAGTCTGCACCGCTAAAGGAACCCCTGTGGGCTTTGGGCCCTACACTCTAGCAGCTAAGTCTTAAATACTACCTCCTGATGTGTAGTCAACTGAAGGTCTGCACAGCTAAAGCTTCCCCTGGACCGTTGGGCCTTACCACCCAGTGGGACTGCCAGGAGGCACCACAGAAGACAAACAGCCTACAGAGAAGGATCCCTACTCCAGAATAGGGATTCACCCTCATGATGCAGACTTCAAGGGGAGCAAGAGCTGTCTACCCACAGGGAAAACCCTGAGGGCAAGATTCTAATCGAATAATGACTGCTGAATGGAATGACTGATACTGATAGAAAATATGACTGAAAAGTACTAAAATTTGAACATACATCACGGTCAAAATGAGAGGCGAAACCCAGTCTCAGAAGGAAGGGCTGGAAGCTATAAATCCCTCTAAGACTAGGGTGGTAAATGCTCAACAGACTGACTAAAATAAAGTAACAGAACAGAGATAGGAGTGGCTGCACTGCTAGGAAGCCAGGTGAAAGCAGTTGAGCAATGCAGTCAAACTGAAACGTTTACAAGTAGCCTCGTATGAGCAGCAAAAATGGAAAAGCCTGAAAAAGCACACGCCAAAACAGCAGCATGACATATGCAAGACACACTGTGGAAACTAGTAAGCACACCAAGAACCAAAACAGAAAGAATCACAGGAGTTAAATGAGGGCCGGAGTGCAGCAGGAGTATCTGACCAAGAGAAAGAAGGCAGCACAGGCTGCAGCAAGCAAAGGTAGAAAATGAAATACTGACCTAGAAAACCGCTGAGGGACAAACTGAACAGAAAACCCAAAAGCACAACGGGAAAGCGGCAAACAAAGAGAATGCTTCCAAATGAGGCTGGGGAAGCTGGCTTAAAAGGAAAGCTGTACAAATTAGATACCCCCCTCCCCAAGCCTTACTCCGATTGTTATTTCGCAAGAGGACATGCAGTTTTCACTTACGAATATACTTTTCTTTGGCTGCACCACCACACTTTCAAAGAAATGTAACGTGCAGGTTCCAACATTTTGTAAAACACTGCACTTTTCAAAAGAAAAATAACTACGTTCCAGTAAGTGAAAAACTGTGTTTCCCTTGCAAAATGCTTAATCGGGGGGGGGGGTATCTAATTAGGACAGCTTTCCTTTAAATAGCTCTTAAAGTGGGGTGTGGCTGGTACCTCCGACGACTGAACTGCAGGCACAACCTGTGTTCTTGTTCCCCACGTGCACTGCCTTGCACTTTTTGGTGTTGAATTTCAACTCCCAGACCTTGGACCACCTCTAACTTTTGCAGCTCCCTAGGGAGCTGCAACTCCCTTGCCCACTCCCCGTCTATTCTGCCACAGAGCTTAAAGTCATCTTCTGCCAACCACACCCCTACATGACATCAACTTAGAACTCATCAGCGGTAGTAAACGCCAGCACAGAATGTCTGGTAAGAAAAAATTACTTACCATAGTAATGCTGTTTCTTCCCAGTGATACTCAGGTATTCAGAACTTCTGCAGTGACCCTTTAAGACAGAACTGCCTGGAGAGAATGGAACACATGCAAATGATGGAACCCTTTGCAAGTGACAACTTTTCAAATGCTGCCTTGAGCTTACTGCCTTAGTTCTAAACCTCTAAGATTTCCTGGACGCCAGGAAAGGCAGGACCCCAAGGACTATGTACTGTATGTCAAATAATAATAATAGTGATAATTAAACCCATAAACCCCCCAAATAAACCCTCCAACTGGAGGGTGAAACCTTAAACGGTACCTCCAAAAATGTCAGAATCACCTGAGAAAAGGGGTAAAAACACGATGAACACAGTTAGAAAAATCAGTGCCAGTAAGTGGCACTTTAAATCCCTGAGCGCACAGTATTCAGGAGTGCAGACGCTACTGGTTCTAGAAGGGGAGGCAGGGTGGGAAGTTCTGAATACCGGAGTATCACTGGGAAGAAACAACATTACTATGGTAAGTAATTTTTTTCTTCTAACCCCAGTAATACTCATGTATTTATAACTTCTGTAGACTACGAAGCAGTACTTTTGGAGGGGGGCACAGAACCTTATTTTGGAAACAGACTCTGCAGGACTGCGTGCTGAACCTAGCATCACCCCTGCACTGGATGTCCAGATTGTAATGCTTTGTAAAGGTGTGTACTGTTTTCCAGGTAGCTGCTTTACAGATGTCCACTAGTGGAACATCCCTGGCAGCTGCTTTGGTAGCAGCTGTGCCTCTTGTGGAATGGGCCTTCAATCCTACTGGGGGTTCCTTTCCAGCCTTAGTGTAACAAAACTGGATACACTGTACTATCCATCGAGAAATGGACCTTTCCTTTTTTTAATCACTACACTGTTTTTTCTCGCCACCAGATTGCCCCATTCAGCCCGACTGCCCCCCCCCCCAGCCCCAACACCCAGAATTACCGGGGCTTACCTTATGCCCAGCCCGGGAGCGGTGAATACGGAGGGTCGGGCATCACCCTGCCGCCGGGTTATTTTCTCCTCCATTTTCACTCCAACTACCCGGGGCCCCAGGAGTAGTGGCATGTGCGTGGAGGCGCACATGTGTACTATGGCCCCGGTAACAGCCCCTTCCGCCCACGCGTCGGCCTAGCACCTGTGCACCCTCTAGCCTGTACTGTACCCTGGCCTCCACCAGGAGGCAGACAAGAGCCAAGGGATAGCATCTTCCCTCCCCGGAGAGGAGAGCTGCCTTCTGGGCGCTCCATCCAGCATCATGCCCCCCCCCCCGGCCAGCCTCCAATGGCCCGTGCTTATTCCCGAACATGGGTCGTCAGTGCGACACGAGATAAGGCATCCAGCGCCTTAGCCCTCAGTGCCACCAGGCCCAGAAATGGACCTTTTCGATGCTGGATTACCTTTTCCCACATTCCCATAACTCAGGAACAGCTGTTTTCTATCCTGCCTATGGTCCTTAGTGGCTGTCATACAGTAGCTAAGAGGTCTCTTGACATCCAGACTGTGGAGTCTCCTTTAACCAGAGGTAGAGTGCTCAGTGATAAAAACAAGTAGGGTAATGGATTGGTTCAGGTGGAAATCAGAGACCACTTTAGGGAGAAATTTCCTGTTTGCTCTCAGGACCACCTTTTCCCTGTGGAATGAGATGTGGTCCTGTTCAATGCAGAGAGCCTGGAACTCACTGATTCTTCTTGCAGAAGTCACTGCCACGAAGAAAAACTGTTTTCCATGCGACATATTTCAAATGAGCAGAAGACATGGGCTCAAAGGGAGGCCCCATGGGCTTAGCTATGCACACATTCAGGTCCCATGCTGGCACCAGTTTCCTATGAGGGGGGTGCAAATGAGCCAAGCCCTTAAAGAACCTCTTGAAGACAGGATCTGAAGCCATTGACACATTCTGTCCAGCTGATATGTAAGCAGATACTGCAGCCAGGTGGACCTTCAGGGTACTGGATTGCAAGCCCAGTGAATGTAAATAAGTGAGGTAGTCAAGTACAGCTGGAACCCCAGCCTATGCTGGTACCAGTTCCCTAGTTGAACACCAAATAGAAAACTTCTTCCATTTCGAGGCGTACGTTTTCTTAGTGGAGGGCTTCCTGTAACCCCTTAAAATGTCCAAAACACTTTCAGAAAGATGCAAGCCTGCATATTCTCCGTCCTCATGAGCCAAGCCTTGAGGCTGAGTGACCTGAGGTTCAGATACAGGAGCATCCCCTGGTTGGAGGTTAACAGATTGTGCCTCTAACGAAGGTGTATTCGCTCAGCCACAGACGTGGAGAGCAGGAGAGAGTACCATGGTTGCCTGGCCCAGTCTAGTGCTATCAAGATCATTGATGCTGACTGGGACCTGAGCTTGAACAATACCCTGTACACCAGAGAGAAGGGAGAAAAAGCATACAGGTGCTTCCCTGACCAATTCACGGCTAGAGTATCCAGGGGGACTGTTCCCCAATCTGGTGGTCTGCAACAGTATTGTGGCAGGTGATGGTTCTGGTGGGATGCAAACAAGTCTAGCTCTGGGGTGCCCCACCTCCTGAAAATCATTTCCACTTGCCTGTTCAGGGTCCATTCGTGATAGGCCTGATTGATTCGACTCAGAGCATCTGTGAGGGTTTTGTCCTTCCCCGACAGATGGATTGCCTGTAGGGAAACTCCCAAGGAGTATGCCAGGCTCCAGATTTTCACGGCTTCTGTGCAGAGAGGACCAGACTTTGTACCTCCCTTCTTGTTTATGTAGTACATTGTGGTGGTACTGTCTGTTCTAACCTGTACCACCTTTCCCTGTACTAGTGTTCTGAAGGCTTTTAGTGCCAAAACACCGCCTGAGTTCCAGCAGGTTTGTGTGTTGGAGTGACTCTGCACTTGACCAAGTGCCCTGGGTTGTGTGGTCCCCCAAATGGGCGTCCCACCCCAGTCGAGATGCATCTGTTGTGAGGACAACTGATGGGGACTCTTGCTGAAAGGGAACCCTTTCCCTTAGACTGGATTCCTCTTTCCACCACTGAAGTGACTGTAAATGGAAATTATGTACTTACCGTAATTCTTGATCTTCTTGGACGAAGTCTCCACCACTCATTCACACTAATGGGACTACACCGGAGGCACTAGGACCCCGAGGCAGGCAAAAATCTTCAGGAGGGTATGCACCGGGATAGGACCGCGCATGCGCAGCACCGCAAGACTAGCTCGTGCCATATAAGCTATCTCGGCGTCGACCCTCCAACCACCTCAGTACCTTTTCAACCGAGGAGGTGCAGCATAAACTAACAAAAGAAAACCTAACCCTAACATCTGGGTGTGTGAAGGCCTGGATGACCCATGTAAGAAGGGTCAATTCAACAATGTCTTCACAGCCTGAACAATAAGGAAGTGAAAACCAAAACATAACTAGTGAGCTCGGGGGATGGTGGGTGGGTGTGTGAATGCGTGGTGGAGACTTCGTCCAAGAAGATCAAGAATTACGGTAAGCACGTAATTTCAATATCGTCCTGGACTAAAAGTCTCCACCACTCATTCACACTAATGGGAGAGTACCGAGCTAAAAATCTACCCCCCTCCCCAGTAGGGTGGTAGGAGACAGAGCTCACCCAGGAGAGAGGTTTGTAAGGACTGTCCTGCCGAAGAAAGTTAACCGTCAGGCATGGACACCAGAACATAATGCTTTACAAATGTATGCACTGAGCTCCAACTTGCTGCCTTGCAGATGTCTGCAATGGGTAGATTACGAATCTCCACGAGGAAAGCCGCAACCGCTCCGGTAGAGCGGTGTGAACCTGGTCTTCCAACTTGATCTGTGCCATGAATTAGTAGTGTTGAAGACATTATACTAACCAAGCAGAAATACATATCATGGCAACAGGCTGACCTAGCCAAGGCATGCGGAAAGATACAACAGTTGCCCGAATGCGTATCTCTTCGTTCTGTCGATGCAGAATCGCAGAACCCTCTTAACATTCAGAGAGATAAAGAGAGTGCTCTCCTTCATTCTGGAGTTAACGAAGTAAGTAGGGAGAAGCAAAACTTGACTAATGGTAACTGAGCCAGTGACATGTTGTCTACTGGCTCAAGACGGTCCAAAAACACGCAGAGTTGAACATTCTCTGCCGAGAAATGCAAACCTTCGTTCGACAGGTCCACGAGGCACCCCAACATTTTACTTGGTAGGCAACCAAAAGGGTACAGATGGAACTTTGCACACCAGATGGTGAAGTGTAACCACTTAGCTGTGCAAGTCCTATGCGCAGCTAAGAAGATTTCTAGGACTGTCTGGAAACCTAAAACGTGCCCACTTTCATCTCCTCAGAAGCCCAGCATGGAGATGAAGGGAGCGCAAGAAGAATGGGCCAAAGTCCCTGTTTCAGCGGGTCCACCCATAGAGGGAGTTGCCTCGGGGGGAACTTCTGACCCACTGTTGATCTATGCAAATTATATCGCCAAGGTCAGTCTGAGATGATGAGAATCATCCAGCCCCGGTTTGCCTACAATTTGAGCAGCACCCTCTGAACTAAGGGAAGAGGAGGAAAGCATACAGGAGCGTCTTGTCTACTACAGTAAATACGTCCTGACAGAAAACACCAGGGTCTGGATTTCTGAAGCAGGATAGAGGCAGATTTGCATTGAGAGGGGACACAAAAAGGACCAGGTCCGGACTGCCCCACTCGTCGAATAGCGACTGCACAATGACAGAACTGATGCAGCATGCTCAAGGCACCACTCTAACCTTCCCACGGCCTTCCTGCACAAAGGGTAGGAAAGTGCTCCACCCTGCTTGTTGATGAAAATATCACAATTCTGTCATCCATCCAAATTGGGATCACTTCGTCGTGGCAGAGGGCTTCCTTCAGGACTTGAAAGAACATAAGACCGCTCTCATCTCTAAGAAATTTATGAGAAAATGATGCTCCTCTTTCTGGCTCCACACCTGAGTGTGGAGGTCTTGACAGTGAGCTCCCCAACCGATCAGGAGTGCAACCATGGTGATGGTGATTTGGGATTTAGAGGGTAAGGGTAGACCTAGCAGAAGCTAGGCCAACTGAGTCTTCCTTGTAAGTAATTTTGTCCGAGGTTCTGTCATTTATGCAGAGGATTGCGGATGCATGGTCGGAAACCACTATTTGTTGCGGACGAAGGCATAAGTCCCAGCACCTGCTGCATCGAAAAGGGGCCAGACAGAGTCGCTTTCCATGAAGTAACAAGACATCTGAAGATGTCATTTCTTCCGTTCTCCAGAAGGAAGAACCCTCGCCCTGGAGGTATCCAGGAGGGTTCCTATGAAGAGGAGCTGCTAGGAAAGTGAATCTGGCACCTTCCCTGAATCAGAAAACCCCTCCTGGAAGAGAGCAACTGAGAAGCTGTGGGAACTGCTTCCTGAGACTCTAGCCCGAATGGGCTGGCTCGGAGCCAAACGTCCAGGAAGTGAAGACTTGAATAACGAGGTTGTAGTGAACTCCTCCCTGAACAGGTACTTGTTTAACCTGGCAAGGTCGAGAAATGGGGCACATGCCACCTGTTATCTTGGAACCAAGCAAAGGAAGTAGGAACCTGTCTTCCGACTCGCCATGGAACAACTTTTACTGCTCTGAGGCCCTGTCTCTCAGAGGAAAGTGGGTGTGACAGAGAGGCAATAGACTGGGCTGCCGCCTGGGTCTGGGGAAAATCTCTGAAACTGGGAGAGCATCCCTCTTGGACAATCATGATGACCCATGCATCCACTGGATTGGACATCCACTAGTTATAAAACCATATCAGGCGCTCCACACTACCACTGAGAGGCATCCACCTCAGACAGCTCAGGTGGGACCTGGGCCGGATAAAAGAGGATGGTACCGGGTGCTTTCGGGCTCTGTGCTCTCTGCTGCGGTTTTGTTTTGTTGTTTTTTTTTTTTTTTTTTTTTTTTACAGTTGAGGAGTTGGTTCCTGACAAAGGCTTCCAGGCCTCTCCCTTGAAAGGACTGCCTGTTACGAGAATGACGACAGTGCCATTCCTCTGAGGGGCAACAAGAGTCTGAGTGGCCTCCAGAGCTCAATCTGAGGGCCAAACCGAAAAGCACTGCCAAGGAGATGTTAATCACCTGCTGCCAATGGCAGCCGCCCTAGGGGCAGTGTTACAGGGGTCTATAAAAGATTTTAGCTGATTATTGGGCTATATGCCCCTAGCGATGGAGCAGTAGATTCTGGGAGATTCTCGAGCACTGATTTTAGTGTGTTCCACAGGGTGCACTCGTACTGAGGAATGCAAGAACTCCAGACACAGAAGTCTGCTTTGGTCCACAGATGAAGTCTGAAATGTTATGGTGGACACCATATCCCCTGAGGAAAAACTGAAAAGAAGATCTTCCATCACAGCCTCTGCTGATACAGAAGGCTTGCATTCCAGCCCCTAAAATGAGTCATCCGCTGCGTCTTCGACAAAGTAGGACAGGGAGAGACTCATCCAGATCCAGTTCTTCCCCAGAAGAACCTCCAAAAGGCAGGTCCAGGCCAGAATCACAGGAGATGCCACCACCCAGAACGGTGTCAAGGAGTTCAGCGCCATTCATGGCACAGGCACCGCTCGCAACGCTGGGTATACTGGCCCCAGACCTGAAGAAAAAGGGGAAGAAGGAAAACGATACCCATGCCGGCCCCTGCAGAGGAAAAGGTGAGGGGGGTAGACACGCGGGGTCGGAGTCAATGGCGCTGGCACCGGAGAGGGCACCACGCACATCCTGCCCGCCCGACTCGACCATGGCCCAGTGGCTCAGAGGCCCCGGAACCGGGTCCACTGGCCAAGTCAACTGGGCAGACATCGGACCCCCCTGCTCTAAAAGAGCAGCCCAGAGAAGAAACTGCTCACCAGAGCCCCATCGAGGACAGAGATGGGGCTCAGTGTTGAAGAATGCGGCCATTAAGAATGGAGCCACAAAGGACCCCACCAAAGTCGGGTCAGGCCTACCGCTCACCACCACCAACGATCTTCGTGCAGATATACCAGAGAACAACCTCGGGCAGTACGGCTTCTTCTTCCACCAACAGGAGGAGGAAGAAGAGCTCGAGGTCAAGCAGAGGCAGGTCCCCGATCGATGTCAGGAATGGGCCCACTGTTTATGTGCTTCAGGCAGACTGTCTCTCCCCCCACCCCCCGACTACCCGTGGTCGGACTCCCTCCTTCCGGAAAGGGCAGCAGACCAGACACAGCCCCACTGCCAGCACAGCTTTCAAACAAAGTCTCCCTACCGTCACCCCTACCGTCTCGACTCCGCTGATGGAAGGCTGAGAATTTCTTCTTCTTCTTCTTTTTTTTTTTTTAAACAAGCAAAAAGCTTTAAAAGTAGTAAATTAATCAAATACTGAATGGCTATAGCTGCTGTCATGTAGACAAAGACTTGACTCCCGACAGGTGAGCAACGTCGTCATCGAAGCACACTCGACGGCGGGAGAAAAGGAACTAAGGCGCCTGAAGGGTCGGGCCAAGATAGCCAACACGGCACGAGCTGTCTTGCAGTGTCATATTAATGCGGGTCCCATCTCAAGAGTTCCTCCTGAAGATTTTTGGTTCTCACGGGTCCTAGCGCCCAGCCATAGTCCCATTAGTGTGAATGAGTGGTGGAGACTTTTAGTCCAGGAAGATCAAGGTTTTGTTACTGGGCTCAGCTTTGAGAGAGAATCTCTTCTTTGGCACCAGTGTGCCCTTAGGTGGAACTGGATGTCTCTCATTTGGAACCTGGAACCCAGGACTGTGCCTGTGGCCACAGCCATATGGACCAGAAGCTGTAGCAACTGCCTTGCAGTTTTTGGCTTTTGTAGGCTGAATGAGTCTGCAATCAGCTGAATACTTCTTACCCTGTCCAAAGGCAGGTAGGCCCTGCCTTGCAGGGTGCTGATCTCTGCCCGTATGAACTGCAGCACCTGTGAGATAGAAGGACAGATGTTTTGTGATTTATCAGGAACCCCAAGGATTCCAGAAGCCTCTGGGTGATCTGCAGGTACTGTCTGGCTTGCTGTGGTGATTTTCCTACCACCAGCCAGTCATCCAAATATGGGAACACTGTGACACCTTGCCTTCGAAGGTATGCCACAACCACTGCCAAGCGCTCTGTGAACACTCTGGGAGCTGAAGTGGGACAGAATGGCAGGGTTGAGAACTGGTAGTCACCTGATGGGAGCCTGAACCTGAGGTAATTTCTGTGAGACTCCCTTATGGGGATGTGGAAATAAGCATCTTTTAGGTCTAGTGATGCCAACCAGTCTCCTTTTTGGAATGTTGGCAGAATCAATGCCAATGTTACCATTTTGAACTTAACTTTATGAAATGCTTGTTTATTACCCTGAGGTCTAAGATAGGCCACCACTGCCCATTTTCCTTTGTGGTAAGGAAATACCTTGAGTAAAACCCCTTTCCTTTCTGCTGAGCTGGGACAGGCTCCACTGCCTTTGACAGTAGTAGGTTTCGAACCTCTTCCTCCAACAGCTTCTTTTCTGTGAGGGAGGATGATCTGAATACTCTGGTTCTCAGAATAGGAAGGGATTTGAAACTATGACAGTCCCTGACTCACTACCTCCAGGACTCACTTGTCTGTGGTGATCTGTTGCCAAGCCTGGAGATAATAAGCAAACCTGCCTCCGACAGGTAGAGAGGAGGCGACCTGTGAAAACATGTCAGTGTGTTTGCTTACTCTGGGGCAGAGACTGGGGTTCAAAACCCTGCCTGTGGCCCCTTCTGCCCCTACCTCTGAAGTACCCTTGCTGGGGATACTGTTGGTATTGGGGTGCAGCCACTGCCTGGAGAAAGGGCCTGTTGTGAAAGGACCTGCCCCTGAGTCCCCTCCCATAGGGCCTGGTGTATGGAGAGACCTTCTCTTTAGCTGAACTGCTTTTGAAGGTGGCTTTGTATCCATCCACTCTCTTCATATAAGCCACTGTTTTGTCTTCAAAAAGGGAATTACCCTCCAGAGGGAAATCCATGGCCTTTGTTTGCGTGTCCTGGGTAAGATTTGTGGCTCTTAGTCAGGCAAACCTCCTCTGGACAACAGTACTGGCCATCCACCAGCAGCCATTTGAAACTGATACTTGGCTGCCTCCAAGCCAAACCTAGCAGTTTCTGCAAGGTCAGTCGACAAGGGTGATGTGGCCTTTTTTTTTTTTATTTTTATTTTTTTATAAACACACTATTTATCTCCCACAATCCCGAAACTCTCTCTAGCGACCCCCTCACACCATTGACCCTCTACCGCCCTGTCTGAAGCACTCCCTTCCAGGGAATCGGGGACAGACACTCCAACTGCCCTACCTGATCCACCGACCCGAGAACGCTACCATCGTCAGACCAAGACAGACAGGAAGGATCGGGAGAGCCTGAGGATCGAGGCCGACGTTGGGAGTGTGACGGTGGGGGCCCTGGAGGGTGCCGTTGCCTATCCGGGAAGCAGGGATATTTCTTTTCTTTTTTTTTTTTTTTTTAAACTGTCTTTTTATTTCAGATGTTAACTTATTTGACATCACAATTCATATTTACAGGAAATCAGTTACAGGTGCAAAGTAAGGCATTCACTAAGTGTAGTAGCAAACCTCTAAAAAGTGGGAAAAGATAATGAACAAGTATGGGATTAAGTCGTGGTATGTTAAAAAGGAAATCTCAGAGTGAGGAAAATCCACTAACATATTCAGTTCTTCCTAGGTGACATCAACTTCGCTCAGATATTCAAAAACCATTTTGCACTTTCAATTTATATACTCAGAGGCTTACAAGGGAAAGAGGCTTGGGGGTCCACCCACACCACAAAATGTCGAGTAGGCGGGATCACCACCCAACCAGGTTCCGAAAGGTCTCTAAGAGGAGAATTAGTTAAAACAAGTAAATAAATAAATAAAAATGAGGACTGGCCCAACCCCATCCACCGAGCCCATTTATATAACTCATCTCCACCCCCGGAGCTATGGTGTCTGATCTGGACTAAATTGTGCTATATAAAGGAACCATCTGTTCCATCGGTTCATTAATTCAGGGACCTTATTTTGAATTCTGGCTGTCATATGTTCTAGTTTATAAATATCATATACTTGTCCTCCCAGGCTGTGATGCAGGGAGGATCAGGGTTGAGCCATAATCTAGTTATGCATTTGTTAGCTGCCCCCAGCAAAATATTGAGAAGATATATTTGGTGTGGATCTCTGAAATAGCTGGGATAATGAAGTAGGAGCCCAATCGCTGGTGAGAATGTGCCTAAGAGAGGAAAGAGGTGTGCAACTCTGTCTCCTATAGTAATCCAGTATGGTGTCAGGACTGAACATGTCCAAAAAATATGAGAATGTGTAGCTACCTCACATCCGCATTTCCTCCAACATGAGGAATCACTTCCCGTCAGGAACTTAGCTGTGATCTGGGGTGTGCGGAAACATCTGGACACCACCTTCCAGGAATACTCTCTCCAAGTGTAAGAGCTGGAGGTTTTGTGTTGCCTCTGCCAAATCCTGTGCCAATCCTCCTGGGACAGAACAATCTGGAGCTCTGCTTCCCAATGAAATTGTACCAGGTCCATGGCTTGGGATGGTGTCCCTTGTAGGGCTTTATAAAGACAAGAGATCAAATGACTCCGGTCTCCACCTTTTTCTAACTGGACCAGGAGATGACAGAGGGGGGAAATAGACTGGGCTATAATATTCAGACCTATCTTTGTATTTAAGAAATGACGTAATTGTAAATATCTATAAAAATCACTTCTCACCAGAGAAAATTCCTGTTTGAGTTGGTCAAATGATTTGAATACTGCATTTTATTTATTATTTATTTATTGAATTTTGATGACCGGGTAGGCCCACTGGGCCCCGAAGGTCCCTTTTTCAGGGGCGACCCGGGAATAACAATACAATAATAATTAAACAGTAGAACATAAGCAGATACAGGTTATCATGGGTATACAGTATTCGGCTGTGTACACATAGCAGTTGTAATAGTGGTTTCATATATGTAGTTGAATAGTTGTTATTCCATTGCATTACATTACAGTCTTCTTTGTCCTACATATTAGCGTGACAGTACTGGAGATTAGTTAGGTATAATAGTTCTGGAGCATCGGGAGGGTTCAGAGAGGGGGGAGGAAAAGTAAGTGCTACCTTGTGGGGAGGGTTAGAGATTTTGGTTTGGTAAGTAGGCAAGTTGTGGTCAGTAGTAGTAGTGTCAGGTGCGGTGGCACTGGCATACGCTTGTTGTCATAAGATAGGTCTTGAGTCTTGAGCGAAAGCTCGGCACTGATTGGGTTTCTCTTACCTCCAGAGGAAGGTTGTTCCACAAGGCAGGGGCAGCATGCGTGAAAGAATTCTGACCTGCCTTAGTCCTAACCTTGGGTACCTCTAGTAACGTTAGCTCGAGGACCTTAGGGCTGCGCTGGTATCTTTTTACTGTGAGGAGTCCCACTAGACCTAGGGAGGCGTGGCTAATAATCTTCTTCAGTCAGACAGAGCACAGGGTAACTGAGGCGGGCTTCAAAGGATGGCCAGTTTAGTTTAGCTAACGTCTCACAGTGATGACTCCTGGAATGGGATAAGGTGGCAAAGCGGGCCACCTTGTTGTATAGAGTACATAATTTCCTGTACTCCAGCTTTGTAATACCCTGAATGACTGGGGCAGCATATGTTAGTGTTAGAAGTAGAACACTGGCTGCAATAGCAGTCCTGGCTTCTGGGGTTAACTGATCCTTAATCCGATACAGTAATCCGAGTTTTGTATGGATTACTTTAGTGACTTGTTCCACATGTTGTTTAAACGTGAGACCTTGGTCGATGGTGAGGCCGAGGTACTTTGTCGAGGGGACTACTTCCAGCTTGTTGCCCTCAAGGGATGAAAGTTGGAGTAGTTGTGATCTATCTTGTCCAAGGGCTCTTGGTCTGAACAGCATGGCTTTGGTTTTGTTGGTATTGAGGACCATTTTATTCTTGATGAGCCACCTTCCATGGCAAGAATATCCTCTTGAGAGAAATGCGAGGTCACCCAGGTTATCCGAGGTTTTGTAGATAACAGCATCATCCGTATATTGGATTAGGTTGCTGCTTCCACAGTGTTTGTGCAGTTCATTTACAAACAACGAGAACATAAGAGGCCCAAGTATAGACCCTTGGGGTACTCCGTCCATTAGGGGCTGTGGATTGGAGAGTTTATCCTGCCACCTAACCCTTTGTGTGCGATCTGAGAGGTAGCTTTCCACCCATTTGAGGGAGTGGGGGTCTAGGCCTGTAAGGTGGAGTTTTTGGAGGAGTAGTCTGTGATCCACCCGGTCAAAGGCCTTGGAGAGGTCTATAAAAACCGCCCCTGTATTGGATCCGGAGTCTAGGTCTCTGAGTACGTCAGAGGAGAATTTGGTCAGGGCAGTGTCTGTCCCGTGGTTAGCTCTAAAGCCATGTTGCGAAGGAGACAACAGCATGTGTGCCTCCAGATATTCTCTAAGTTGGGCGTAGACCAGTTTCTCCTGTATTTTTGCCAGGGTACACAGCAAGGAGATAGGCCTGTAGTTCTCAATTGGTTCTGCAGGCCCTCCCTTATGAATTGGTACCACATGCGCCTGCTTCCACAGCTCTGGGACCGATCCTTCAAGTAAGGACCTATTGATCAGCCAGGTGAGTGGCCGCGCGAGTGCCGTGGCCCCATCTTTTAGCAATCTAGCTTTGAGTCCATCTGGACCCCCTGAACCTCTTTGTTTTCAGGGTTTTCAGGATGGCCAGGACCTCTTTTATTTTTTCCAGTCTCAGGTGAAAGGGTGGGTGGTTGAGCGTACAGGGATCCAGCTGAGCGGATTGGCTGTTGGATACCAATGACCCTGCCTGATGTTTATCAGGGTTTGAGAAGTATGTATTGAGGGACTCGGCAATTAGTGCCTCATCATGTAGGACCTGTCCATTAGCTGTGATAGGGCTCGTGGTTGTCTTTTTTTCCCCTTCATCAGTTCATTGATGTGGACCAGAAGGTCCTGGTTACCAAGGTTTGCTTTCTGGAGGTGGATGAGATACTCCTTTTGCTAATTTGATGGCCTGTTTACATTGGTTTCGAGGGTTCTATAGATGACCCGGGTCTACTTGGAGAGCCGTGTCCTTGAACTTTTCCAGGCTTTGTCCCGCTCATCATCAGAGCCTTTGGGGGTAATCCACTGTAGCAGTGGCCTTTACTCGTAAGTTTTAATTGGGGCCAGGAGATCAGCGGCCCACAAGAGAGACCTGTTAAAGTAGTCAACCGCCTTCCAAGGTAGGGAGACTTCTTATCGGGCTCCAGTCCAAGTTGCATAAGAGAGTGTTGTAGTGCCCAGGAGAACTTTGAGTAGTCCCTGGAAGTGAGTATTCTGTGGATTTTACCGCTTTGTTTTTCCAAACACAGAAAGTGGGCGAGTGGTCACTGAGAGCATCTGCCATGGTGCCAGCCGATTGCACGTTATTTGTTGGACACCAGTACCCAGTCGATGATTGAGTGGCTACCTGCTCTGTAGTTCAACCTTGTGGGTTGGGTGAATATCTGGGAAAGGTTTGCTCTTGTAGCATACTTATAATTGACGGCCTAGCCTCTTTGGCCCAGTTCAGGTTGAAGTCTCCAAGGATGATGAGTTCAGATGCAAACTCAACTGTTAGGTTTTGTGAGAGTATCGAGGGATAGGAGAGCATCCTTTGGTGGACTATAGACACACCCCACGTTAAGGTGTTTGGCACCACCGAGGGTGATACGCACAAAGATTGCTTCGATTTCAGGGGGCAGTGTTATTTGCAGGTTAATACGAGCAGAGACCAGGGTAGCCTTCATGTAGATGAGAACTCCACCCCCCCTTTTGTGGATTCTATCCTTGCGGAAACAGACATATCCTGGGGCGGCAAATTCGTGGTCTAGGATCGAAGGTTTTAACCAGGTCTCGGAGACTGCAAGCACATCAGGGTTATAGAGGGCTAGCCACGCTTGTACTTCCTGAGTTTTTGGTCTAAGGCTACAAGTATTCATGTGTACTAACCTCAGGCCCGGCTGCGCCCAGGTCGGGTCTTGGAGGAGGAGATATGGGTATCTGTCAACACTGGGCCAGGTTAGGTTGAATGTCCCCTGCCCGCATTAGCAAGGCTGTTAGCCAGAGGCTGAGAATAAAGATAAGGGGTGGGCATCTAATTTTTTAGGTTTGTTGGTCATTAGTAAGATAGTTTGTAGGAGATCCCACTCCTGCTAAGCTTGGCGCAAGTGGGAGGGCTGAGTTGTCGGTAGGTGGCCATGAGAGTGCCAGGTCTGGTGGTGCTGGTCCGTTAGGGGCTGTGTGACGGGGCTTGTTACCAGCCAGCCAGTCGACCCATAGTATTGCGCGATGTACAGGCAGCAGGAGGAGACCCTTTTGGCATGAGCTGGCCTAAGATACTAGTCTTGGGGACCCTCTGACTGGCATTTTAACCTTATGTGGTATTATTAGGCTGAGGAGCTTGCCTTGTATTAAGGATTAGGTGAGTTAAAGAGGAAAGGCTGGGTGCTGTGGGAGCCAGGACAGTAAACTGTCTTGAGCCTAGTCTGGATTATATCTGTTCTATTACTTTTACTATCTGCTTCAAACCCTTAACATTCAGCAACTTGTAGGATTATTAGAGGTATTGGTTACTAACACTGACGGTGAGAGCACTACAAGCAACAGTACTGTGTAAAAGCCTCTCAGGGTGGTACCTGTTAAATGACTTTTACTGTCTTAGTTACAGATCCTAGACATTCAGTATAATTTTATGATATATTGCTACTAACCTCGATAAGGACTTTATAAGTAAGAGCACTGTAGCAACAGAACTATATAAAAGTCAGCACTGAGAATAACTCTAGAGTAAAAGTCAGCTGGAGATAACTCAGTGACTGTATTGTTGACTAGAGAAAAGAAACAAAAATAAAAGTAAAAGAAAAAAAAAAAAGGATTGAGCTAGCTATCATGTTTACACCTTTCAGCATTAAACACTGTTAAGACTATATAGTCTCACTGTATGATATCACCCTTTAATAGATTAGACTAGTGTGTGATATCAATCTTAACAAATTAGTTCATTGTTCAACAGTTAGTCCATTAGTGTTCCGTTTAGGTAGCAGGGAGAAAGGTAATGGGTAGTAGCAGACTGTGCTACTGGAGGTGCTCCTCCTCCTCGCTTCCTATAGGTGTAAGGCTCACCAGGGGCGGGGCTGCCTTCTATTTAACAATGCCCAGCGAACAAGGCGGGTGGACGGGCATTTCAAAAATCCACAGTCTGTTTGCAGTTGCAACGGGGGAGGTCCGCCGTACTCATTAAGCTCCCGGCGCCCAACCCCGCTGGTTTTGCGATAGTCCTCTGGCGACACTGGGGCCTGATGTCGGCGGTCTCCTCGCCACCCGTCATCTGATAAGTCTGAGTGCTGAGAGGGGGGGGAAGCAGCCTATTTACCTGGCTGCACACCACGTCACTCCCCCTCTCTGCCAATGGGCTCAGGTCCAATTTTGAAATTTTCAGCTGGGGAAAAAAAGGCGCCAAGCAGGACCTGGGACACTGGATCTGGACAAAGGCTCCACCAGGAGCAAGGGGCTGATGGCGGATGGTCTCGCAATCTCCGTTTCGGAGGGCGTCCGGCGTGGCAGAGAGGTGGCTCTCAGAGAAAATCCACAGTCTGTTTGCAGACACCCAGCGGGAGGTCTGCCGTACTCATTAAGCTCCCGGCGCCTCAACCCCGCGGTTTTGCGATAGTCCCTTGGCGATGCACTGTGGGGGCCCGATGCCGGCGGTCTCCCTCGCCACCGGGTCGCTCCATAGTTGGTATGTGTGTCTTAGACTTCTACGAGCCCAGGATTGGAAGGTAGTGTCCAATCGTGCCGGGGCCCAGTCAGGGTCTTCCGCTGGAATTCCTATCCAGGATGACATAAACCTACAGGCGGGGCGAGCTAGAAACTTCGTCCAAGAATGAAGTATATCTTTCGTAAATCTGGAAGCCTTCTGCAGTCTGGTGATATTGTTAGGTTGGAAAACCAAAGAGTGGTGTAGGGGGCCATTTGTCATAGTCTGTTCTATTAAATGCCAGGATGACGCATGGGATGGGAGTAAGAGCCATGTAGTTATATGGGTGTGCAGTGATGCCATGCTGTAATGTAATATATTGGGAAGAGATAAGCCTCCCTTGTCCTTGGGTTGTTGAAGCTTAACCATTGCTAGTCGAGGTCGCTGATTCCTCCATAAGAAGCGGCTAATAGAATTGTCCCAGATCCAGACATCCTTCCTTAGTAGGGGTAAGGGGATATTTTGCATCAAGTATAGAAGCTTTGGGAGGGAGTTCATCTGAATAGACTGAACTCTAGCCATTAATGATAAAGGAAGAGGAGTCCATCTCTGCAAATCAGAATGTATTTTGGAGAAAGTAGGGGAATAATTTGAATTGTATAAATCGGATAGCTTAGATGGGATTTTAATCCCAAGATAGGTTAAGTGTGTTTTATCCCACCTATATGGGTATTTATTAATGAGATCTTGGGGGAAGGGGGTTGTACAAGTAGGGCTTCCGATTTATTTGGGTTTATAGTATATCCTGTGAGGGTCTCTATTTCTTTTAGTAAGGTAGTTAGGGTTTGTAGCGATTCTTTGGGATGGCTGACACAGAGGAGAAGGTCGTCAGCATAATATGCTATTTTATGGTATGACGAGTCAGAGACTCTGTAACCATGGAGGCCGGGAGTCTGTCTTAACATCTGGGCTATAGGTTCAACAAAAAGAGCAAATAGATATGGGGATAGGGGACAGCCTTGCTGGGTGCCCCGTGTAAGGAGAAGTGATCAGAGTCCGAGCCGTTTAACTTCACTACCACCTCTGGATCTGTGTATATGCCTTTAATCGCTTCCATAAACAGGGTAGGGAATTAAAATTTTTGTAGGGCCGCCTGTAGGAAATCCCATGAAACCATGTCAAAAGCCTTTTGAGTGTCTAGGCTTAATACCAGGAGAGGGAACTTTGAGGACTGAGCATGGTCTATAAGATACAGGGTTCTTTTGATATTGTCCGTTGTCTGTCTGCCTTTGATGAATCCAGATTGATCTGGATGTGTATCAGAGAGGGGAGGATGTGGTCGAGCCGATGTGCCAAAATGCTTGTATAAATTTTACAGTCCTGGTTGAGAACCGAGATACGGCGGTACGAGTCACAAAGATGTGGGGGGTTTTGGGGCTTCAAGATCACAGAAATGGTTGCTTGTCTCCAAGAGATCGGAAAAGAGGAAGTAGTGTGGGCACTTTGTAGCGCCTAGAGAAGGGAGGTTCGCACCAAATTCCACGTGCCTTTATAAAATTCCACTCCAAAACCATCCAGGCCTGGAGATTTTCCATTTTTAAGGCTGTGAATTGTGTTTTGAAGCTCTAATCCAGTAATTGGGGCTACTATTTGGGCTTGTTGTGATTCTGATAAAGCAGGGAGATGGAGCTGGGTAAGGAAAGTAGAAATTTTGTGTGGGTCACAGACCTCCGGAGAGGAATACAAGTTCTGGTAATACTTCTTGAAGGCGTCCAATATATGTGAAGTCGAGTATCTGATCTGTCTGGATATGGGATCCCTAATTTTAGTAATGGTATAATTTTGTATTTGATTTCGGAGGCAGTATGCTAAGAGTCTAGAGGCCCTCGCCCCTCCCTCGTAGTAGCGCTGCCTCAACCAAGCTAGAGCCTGCTCAGTTTTGGCTGTCAGGATCTGTTGGACCTTGTTCTGTGTTTGGACTATCAAAGGTATCGGTGTCGCCCTGCATATGGGCCTGCTGAAGGAAGCCGAGTTCCTCCTGCAGGGCTATTAATTTGTGTTTGGACTGATTCTTCTTATGCAAGGCATAAGCTATTATGTCGCCTCTGAGGACTACCTTTAGGGTATCCCAGAGAATCTGGGGGAGGTCTGGGAAGATGCATTATCTCTTATGATTTCTGGGATACGTTTATCCATTAAATCTTGGAATTCTTTGTCCCTGAGCAGGGACGGATTAAAGCGCCACTGGGTGTTTATTCTCTCTTTCTGAATACTGAGGTCCAGGGTGATGGGGGCATGATCAGACAGACAAATATTTAAAATCTCCACGGATTGAATTAGATCCACATGTTCCTTGCCTATACAGAAGTAATCAAGTCTTGAATAATGTTTAAAAGCGTGAGAATGACAGGAGAATTTCCAATGTGTGGGATGTAACTGTCTCCATGTGTCTACCATGCCCACATCTTGGATAAAATGTCGTAGATGTTTTTGTCCAGATGTCTGTGGGGAGGGGCGTGCTGCTGAGGAATCGAGCGAGGGGTTAAGCTGACAATTAAAGTCTCCCCCTAAGATTAAAATACCCTGTTGCCTGGTAAGGATGGCGTCCACTAATTGTTGGACAGTTGAGGCATCTGAGCCTGTTGGGATATAGAGGCTGCACAATGTTAGGGTCTGTTGATTCAGTCTGACCACTGCCAATGCCAGCCTGCCCTCTCTGTCAGTATACTAGTCCAGTAATTGTAGTTTGGATAGTTTTGGAATCAAAATTACTGAACCCCTTTTCCTACCCCTCTGGTAAGAAGATTCTATTATATGTGAAAATCCGAATCTGAGCAACTTATGGTGCTCCATGGTAGAGAGATGAGTCTCCTGTAGTAAGAGAATATCTGGATTTAGTTTTTTAAGTGCTCGAAGTGTATGATCCCTCTTGATGGGGCCAGCCAGTCTGCTTACATTATGAGATATAAGTTTGAAGGGATAATGCATGTCTATTTATGACGTTGACTTTGTTTGACCACCCAGCACCCCCCCCCCCCAAACAGTCCTTCTGATAATCTGTTGGCTCATATTCCTGTCTCTAGTAACACATAGCATCTGAGTAATCTACAGTTTTCTGGTGAACTGTGGTTCAAAAATAAAATAAAACAATAACTGGAGAAATTATATAGGATTCGTGTGCCAACCGGGCATACTTATATTAATATCTACGATTTGGAAAAAAGTGGTAACTATATACAAAACCCACTTAAGGGGAGATTCTGTGACTTCCAACAATGTATGCTCAAGTGGAGCAAGCATTTGGGACTGATCTACAGATCGTCCATGGGTGAGCGCCTCATCATCACAATGATGTGGGATCCTGGGGAAACTCCTGCCCCTAACTCTGGGGAGGGGGAGGGATGAAATAAGAATAACCAATAGCAGGGGTATTAAAAAAACTAAAGGTATTGGTAATGGGAGAGAGCTTGGGAGGGGAAAAAGATACAGTTCCCTTATGGCTTGAGTTTTAAATAGCATTAGAGTCTCGGTCCCACTCCCCCTATTTCCAAGGAGAATGGGAAGGGAAGTGGGTAAGATTTATTAGTTTAACCCTGAGGTAGGTAGCCAATGTCAGGACCTCGGGGTGGCATACTCAAAGGTATGCTGGCCCCCATCTCAACACTGATGAGAAGTGGAGAAGAATCACCGTGGAAAAGAGATTAAAATTGGATCCTAACTACAGGGGAGACTCTCCCACCTAGCTACTTCCATCGTTTCCCCTTGTAATAACCACATTCGTCCCCAACAAGAACACCAGTCCTCCATATGTAAGTGAATAAAGTCTAAGATGGTCAGGTCCTGAATGGCCACTCATTGCAAGCTTTCCGAATGGCCCAGAGGGTCTAGAAAAGTAAAGTGTCGGGGATACAGCTTTCTGGTCCTGTGGCAAATCTGATCGTTTGTTTCCTTTGACTATGTGGATTTGATCAATGTTATGAATAAGCCTTAGGCCCCTCGAAGAGCAGTCTCTGGAAGACCGGACTGGCATAAATGACTAAGTAAGTTGTTCCGCTGAGTAAAGGTAGGGGAACGGGAAGGCCCAGGGAACGCACCGCGCGCGCCCACCCCGGGAAGCAAGAAGGGTGGAGATCTGTGGAAAAGGGGGGGGGGCGCCACCAGAAAAGCTGAACCAGACATCCCGCCCACTTTGCAGGCTGTGTGATTCCTCTCTTTAGAGGGATAAATCAGGGAGTGGGATGCTGAGCCCCACCTCAGGCCCACCACTTCAAGATGATTTTTCATATAAGGGTCTGAGATATACAGGGAGCGAGCCCACCCAGCCAGAGAACATCTAGTCCTCCTATATTAGTAACTCCCTTCTGGAGTCATCCGCGGACCTTACTAGATTAAAATAAAGATGAGAATACAAATGTATTTAAGAGAAAAGGAAGATGGGAAAAAACCCTCTCTGATGCTGCCAGGCCGAGAAGGCCCGATGGCTGCGCCCTATTTAACGGGCTAATGCAGTATTGCCAGTTGAGCTTGCTAAAGTATATCCCCCGGTCCCCTCCGAAAGACGTCCAGGTCCGAGCAGGCTTAGCGACTACTCCGAGCCCTCTAGCCCTCGGAGGTATCCGGGATCCTCTGTAGGCCCCTATTTAATGAGGACAGAGTATATATATAAAACCCTCCTGGCCAGTTTCAAGAAGGATGGGTCAATATTCTCCCGCCCGGCCCAACCCAGCAGCTGCTTATCAATGTAGAGGAACCACGGTGGGGAGCATTCAGAAAAGGCTGGGACAGATCCCCCCACCCCTCAAGTGTAGTGAGCTCTGAGGAGGCCCCACACCACCCCCAACGCCTGGTCAAAGTATTCAACTCAAGGCTGGGATCCGATCCGGCCCACCAGGCCAACCCCCACCCAAATAAATAAGCATGTGGCCATTATTTTCTGGCTTAAACAATTCAGGTTATAGACTGGGTGCCTTCCACCATCAAGCCTCCCCGAGACAGCCCCAACGGGCCACCCCAGCCACCCCACCCCAGCCCCGCCATACTACTCACTGTAGTCAAAGTTCTGTTTCCAGAAGGATTTCAACTGGACTGCCAAGAAAACTGTGCCAGCATAGTTTTAATCGAGTCAATAGTTGCTTATTGATCTGGCAATTGTTTAGAAGGAGTCGCTCTGGATATGGCTTTGTCTTCAGGTGCTCTCCGTGGTGTATGGATCGTGGTTGGTAGAGTGTACCGCGTTTTCTAAGGTCTGTACAGACATCCTCCATGGATTCGTAACACTGCTACCCTGATGGAAACTGGATCACCATTCTGCTCGGGTATGGTGTCCTGAATTTAAGCTTCTGCTGTCTAAGATAGGGGAACAGTGGGATGTATGCCCTCCTTTTCTGCACTGTGGCAGGAGCATAGTTATTGTCCACGAAAATGCGTTTATCACCACAGCAAATAGTGTTTTGGCCCAGGCTTGTTTTAGAATAAACTCCTTTGCTTAGAATCGTAGGAACCTGATAATTATAGCTCTAGGGCGGGTGGTGGGTTGAACGGGCTTTGGGCCTAAGGCTCTGTGTAGCCACTCTATCTCGAAGTTGTAATCTGGGCCCAGCTCGAGGGTCTCACGGAGGAGTGCTTCTACATATCTAAGCAGATCTGACCCTTCGCTGTTCTCTGGTACCCCATATAAACGTACATTCTGGCGACGACTGCGATTCTCAGCGTCTTCCTGACACTGCACCGTGAGCTGGCAAAGGTGGGCCACTTGGTTCAGGGTATCCTGCAACTGAGAGGTGGTCGAGGCCTGTTCTTGTACCTGCTGATCTAAAGAAGATACTGTGGAGTGCAGCTCCGTGAGATCATTTTGAAACTTTTCCTGGGTTTGCCTGAATGACTTAAAGTCTGCCTTAAACTCCTGGAGCTCCTGCAAGATTTTATCTAGTTTAGTGTCCATGTTGGCAGACTGTTTTATTTCTGGCTTGTTCCATCTGCGCTTCTTAGATTGTGGTGCTTGGGTAGAGAGCGCAGAGGCCCCCCGAGTTGGTCGCGTCTCCGTCCAAATTTTCCATGTCAGGGCGAATTACAGCGAATCTATTAACTCCCCCTGGCAGATTGCTAGCCGCCATAAAATTTCCAGTAGTGGACCGGTGGAATTTGAGAGAGAGCGGCTGATTTATCAAGTAAAACTAAGAGCACGGGCCGAGAGCTCAAGAGCTAAGCTGCCATTTACCCAGAAGCTGCACCGGAAGTCGCGGGGGTATTTCTTGTTTTTTCCCCTCAGAGTGCAGCATGCAAGGACAACTGCGCACGGCTGCCCTGCTGGTGTCTGCTGCACTCCACCCCTTACACTTGGCTGGTGTGCCTGCTATAACCCCCGATCTCCAGAGGGTCACCAGGATACCGAGCGACCCTGGATCCCTCCCCAGGGTGAGGAGAACTGTCCTCCGGACGCTCCATCCTCTCCCTCCCTCCCTTGCCGGCCCCAGGCTACCTGAGTCCGTCACTGAACCTGGGTCGCCAGTGTGGCATGAGGTGTGGCGTCCAGCACCTCAACCTTCAGCGCCACCCGGGCCGGCTGGGTGATGTGGCCTTATCTGCCATAGCTAGGACAGACTGCCACAATGACTTCTGATACTGTGCCGCACAGGCCTGACAATTAGCCTGCCTGATGGCCAAGGAAGCTGACAAATATCCCTTCTTGGCCATACTATCAATTTTTCTGGACTCCTTTTCTGGTGGGCGAAAAGCCAGTGGCACCTTAGCCTTGTCAAATGCTGCTGCCTGCACCATCCCCTGGTGGTCAGGGTGGGAAAACAGAAATTCTGCACCCTCCCTTTCCAGCTCGTATTTCTTGACAAGTCTCTTATCAAGAGGGGTAACAGAGCTAGGGGTTTGTAAAATCTTCAAAGCATCCTTTCTGAAGAATTTATTCACTGGTAGGAGGAGCTTTTTTAGTGGGGGATAACCCCATCATCTCGAGGTATTCCACCTCCTTCTCGTCAATTTCCACACTTGTGGTGATGTCCAAGGCAGCAGCCATTCCTCTAACAAAAGTGAAGTGTGAGGAATAATCTTCAGTGGTTCTGGGAGGAGAACCAAAGTCCTGCTTGGGAGAAACCTCGTGTTCAATGGGTTCCCCCCTCGTCCTCCTCCTCACTCACCATAATCCTCCTCGTCAACAAATGAGGATTTGGCTGAAGTGCCAGCCCGACCGGCTGGGGTCTGCCCAGATGGCTGCTGGCAAGTAAAAAAAGTCCCTGCAAGGCTTGTACCACCTTGAAAGCCTGTGCTATCTCCTGAGGAGAAGGGGGAGCCAGAGCACCCACTGAAGTCCCCTTTTTTACGGCTGCAGTAGGCGGAGCCTGCAGACGTTTTGCATGTACAAAAGGAGTGATGTCATGTTTTCTGTCCATGGAACTGACTGAAGGTGTAAATAGTCTCTTCCACCTTACCCTCCTCTAAGCAATGTTTTCTGCTCTCAAATAAATATGTTTTCATGTTAGTCAATGGTTGCAGGGTACTATTTTCTTTCTTAAATGGGTGGTACAAGAACTGGAACTTAAGTAGTGGGAGGCAGCATTAGGTTTTTTTGGGGGAGTAAGATCTGCCCCCACCTCCACCCGAGAAGCTCCTAAAGATCCACCCCCAACTTTTTTCTGATTCATGTGGGAGTGGCATGAGGTAGCTCTATCATGCTGTAACAAGACATACTGGTTTGGGACATGTTTCAACCAACAGAACAACTCTGCACAGTGGAGAACAGAAGATACTTAATGCCTTCAAATTGACTTAAAAAACCTTTGGAACAAATGATTATCAGAGCCACCTGGGGCCTCAGAAGGAGACCTAGACAGACATTCTAATTTACAGTTAAGAGCCACAGGTTTTTCTTAAACATTTTACGTATGTATGTGTGTGTGTGTGTATACATATATACAGAGTTTATAATCTGTCTTTTTAGTAGTTTCAAAACTTTGAAAGCAATGGTGTTAGTAATGCATCCAGAAATACATTTTTAATTGTCTTTACAGTTAAACATACAGTTTCATGTCAGGGCACATTTTGGGGGGATGTGGTTCAAATTATTTTAATCATGGGGAGAGTACTTGGTAAATACAAACTTTGATGATAAAGTGTGTTTTTAATTTTTTGTTGTTGAAGAAATAGAGAACTCCCTGTGGTGGTGGAGCCAAGTTCAAAATTAGAAATGCTGCTATGACACAATGGGACAGCACACATCTCATTTCAATGCAGTAAGCAGACCTCCTTCATTTTCCATTTATGTGGACAGTGATAACCGTTGGCACATCTTGTGATACTAGTGCTAAGACAGCTCTTTATTGAAAAAATAGGTGTCTCAATACAAGATGATAAAGAGCAGCTAGAAAAAATAACATCCATGCAGAATTCTTACATATTTAAGACACCAGCTCAGCATCCAGCTGTTAAAATTCCCAACTGATGTTTTACACTTTGCACATCCTCAAAGTACTGAGCAGCAATCTGTTAGCTATAATTTAAGTTCTGCCAGTGTGTATAATAACCTAGCAATGGCCTTCTATTGAGCCAGTTCTTAATTACATGCCCACATTGCTTTGGCATACAATTGCTAGGTAACCATAATGTCACTTGTTACAGATTCATTCTTTGGCTCCTAAATGGCAAAACAGTCCATTATACACACTTAAAACAGGCATTTAAAATACGTTCTTTTCAGGCTGGAACAGCAGACAAGATCAACATGAAATGTTTTCAGTTTCAAAAATGGAAGCTGCAGTCCCAAACAACTCTTGCCCCCACCCCCAACTGTTGTGCCTCTGCATGTCTTGTTGGCAGAATGACTGATCTGTGTTTTTTTTTTTTTGTATAACAGCCTACTCTCTAGCCAGCGAAGGAGCACACCTTGCACCTGGGGACACTTAGCATATCCCAAACCACTGACAGTCATCATTTACATTAGTCCGGTCAGAAGAAAGAAAAAATCACTCATCATAGTAATGTTGTTTCTTCTAATGGAGTCTTGCTGTATTCAGACATAATGCAGTCATCCCCAGCACTTGGACTGCCCCGGAAAAGAAGGGGTTAACTCCATGCAGAAGCATGGAATGTTGAGCTCGAGCTCGGTTTTCAAACCTCTGTCTGTGGTACTCCCCAATGTAACCGTCAGATTCTTACGAGCAACTAACTAACTTAGCACTATAATATGGAAATTGTTTGAAACATGTAGCCAAAAGGCAAAACATATTTTTGGGGTCCAAAAAGACTCAAGTCGAGAACCCAAGAAGAAACAAGGTAGTGACAAATAAGTTATGCAACACAAGAAGGATAAATATAACAGCTACCTCACCAAGAGGGAGGGTACAAGGTACACCCCTGAGGTGCAACACTGTACCTGCCAGCCCACTTCCCAAAGACAGGTTCTGAGAGGGGAGGCAGGGGAAGGTCTGAATACAGCAAGACTCCATTAGAAGAAACAACATTACTATGGTGAGTAATTTTTTCTTCAAACAACATGAAGTCTTGCTGTATTCAGACATAATGCAGATTACCAAGCAGTTCCCTATGGAGGAGGGAATGTAGGACCTACTTTGGGAAGAGGCTCTGCAGTACTGCTTTGCCAAATCTAGCATCACTCCTAGCCTGGATGTCCAGGGAGTAATGCTTGGTGAATGTATGTACTGTTTTCCAGGTGGCTGCTTTACACATCTCTAACAAGGGTATATCTCTGGCTGGAGCTAGAGTAGCAGCTGTACCCCTAGTGGAGTGAGCTCTCAGCCTTGAAGGGGGTGTTCTACCCAATTTGTCATAGTAGAATTGTATGCAAGAAACAATCCACCTGGCAATAGTTCTTTTAGTGGCAGGCCTACCTTTTCCCACTTCACCATAAGTGAGAAACAGTTGAAGACCGTCATTTCTGTGTGCCTTAGTATGCTCTATGTAGTAGCTAAGAGCCCTTTTAACATCCAAACTGTTTAATCTGCTTTCCCCTGAAGAAGAATGGTCAGTGAAAAATACAGGGAGAGATATAGATTGGTTCAGATGAGAATCCGATACCACTTTAGGCAAGAACCTCCTATTAGTTCTTGGGACCACTTTATCCCTATGGAAGGATATGAAGTCAGGTTCAATTGACAGGGCCTGTAATTCACTGATCCGCCTGGCAGAAGTAATAGCTACCAGGAACACAGTTTTCCAGGTCAAGTACTTCAATTCAACCGAAGCCATAGGCTCAAAGGGTGGCTACATAAGCTGAGCAATGCAGACATTAAGATCCCAAGGTGGAGTAGGCTCCCTAAAGGGAGGGTTAATGTGAACCAGGTCTTTGAAAAACTTCCTGAAAACAGGATGAGATGCCAGGGAAGAGCCCTTCCCTGCAGAAAGAAATGCAGAGACAGCTGCTAGATGAACCTTCAAAGTGGCGGGCCTAAGGCCTAGACTATTCAAATGAACTAGATAATCTAGGGTTGTAGAAATGCCTGCAGAATCAGGCACAATACCTTTCTGAGAGCACCAAATACTAAACCTCTTCCACTTGGCATTGTAAGTTTCTCTAGTGGAAGGTTTCCTGGAGACCTTCAGAATATCCAGAACACCCTGAGAGAGATGTAGTGCTGCATATTCTAACTCTTCAAGAGCCAGGCCTTGAGGTTGAGAGACTGGAGATTGGGGTACCAGATCCGCCCCTGGGAGGAGGAGAGAAGATTGTATCTCCTGGGAAGAGACAGGGGACGTGACACAGCCAGGGAGAGCGGTAGAGGATATCAGGGTTGTCTGGCCCAATCTGGAGCCACCAGTATCACTGTGCAGGGCTGAGTTCTTATCTTGAACAGAACTCTGAACAGGAGAGGGAAAGGGGGAAAGGCATAGAGAAACCTGCCCTTCCAGTTCAGAATGAGGGCATCCTGGGGAACTGTTCCCAGGACTGGAGGTCTGCAACAGAACAGAGGAAGTTGATGACTGTCTGGTGCTGCAAACAGACCTATCTCCGGAGTCCCCACCTGAAGAAAATGATCCTCAGAATGTGAGGATTCAGGGACCATTCATGATGTCCCTGTGAAATCCTGCTCATGGCATCTGCTAATGCATTGTCTTTCCCTGGAAGATGAACTGCTACCAGGTAAGCCTGAAGGGAATAGGCCAGAGACCACATCGTCATGGCCTCTGTGCACAAGGCCGTGGACCGAGTACCTCCCTGCTTGCTGATGTACCACATTGCGGTAGTGTTGTCCGTCCTGACTTGGACCACCTTGCCCTTGACTGAATGTGAGAAGGTCTGAAGGGCTAGGAAAACTGCCCTGAGTTCCAGGAGATTGATATGAAGAAGAGACTCTTGCGGGGACCAGATCCCTGAGCTGTCAGGCTCCCAGGTGGGCTCCCCAGCCTAGGAGAGAAGCATCCGTAGTCAGAACTACTGATGGAACTTGAGGGAGAAATGGAACCCCTTGTCTGAGGTTGTCCTGGTCCAGCCACCACTGGAGACCTTGTACCAGAGTCCGGGTCACTGGAATCAGTTTGGTGAGGGAGTCCCTTCTCTGCGACCAAAAGGACCTTAGATGGAACTGAATGTCCTGCATCTGAAATCTGGCTCCCTAAACCACTGCAGTGGAGGCTGCCATGTGGCCCAGGAGTTGGAGGAACTGTCTCGCTGGAAGAGAAACCTGAGGCCGAAAGGAGGAAGCAATGTCTACTAAGACCCTCACCCTTGTCAGGGGAAGGAAAGCTTTTGCTTGAATAGTATCCAATTCCACTCCTATGAAGGTGAGAAGCTGTACTGGTTCTAGGACAGATTTTGGCAGATTGAGGAGAAACCCCAGAGAACTGAGCAAGTCCTGAGTGGTTTGCAGAGCTGACCTGACCTGGTCTGATGACTGCCCTACCAGAAGCCAGTCGTCCAGATATGGAAAGATGGTGATACCCTGTCTTCTGAGGTAAGCCACCACTACTGCAAGGCACTTTGTGAACACCCCTGGGGCTCATGTTAGGCCAAAAGGCATGGCCCTGAACTGATAATGGCCTGAAGGCAACTCGAACCTGAGGTATTTTCTGTGGAAGCACCTGATAGGGATATGGAAGTAGGCATCCTTGAGGTCCAGTGATGCTAGCCAATCTCCTGGTCTTAAACAGGGAAGGATTATTCCCAGAGTTACCATTTTGAATTTGGGTTTTGATATGTGTTTGTTCAAATACCTTAGATCCAGGATGGGTCGCCACTCCCCTGTTTTCTTTGGGGTAAGGAAATACCTGGAGTACAGGCCTTTTCCCCTGTGTTGAGTAGGAACCTTCTCTATAGCTCTGAGAATCAGAAGAGAGGAAACTTCTGCCTCTAGGGCAAGGGTTTCTGAAATTGATGCAGGTGGAAAAGACTTGGCCCTCCTTTTTGGGTACCTTTTGAAGCTGAGGGCCAGTCCCTGGCTTACTAATTCCAGGACCCACTTGTCTGAGGTAACAGACTTCCAGGCTTGAAATTAGTAAGCCAGCCTGCCTCCTACTGGGATTGGGGAGTCGACCCAGGCTGACACCTCAGGGTGTCTGCTTGGCAGGAGCCTTAGACTGGGAAGAGGAAGCAGCCCTGCTCATCCCCCTTCTACCCTTCCCTCAGAAAAAAACCCTTTGTGGGTAAGAAGAGGAGGCCTGGGCTTGGTAAAAAGGCCTGTGAAAGGGCCTGTCCATGCCCCTGGACTGCTACTTTTGAGGAGTGGCTTTCCTTTCCTTGGCCTGTGCACTCCTGTAAGTGGTCCTATACTCGTCCATTTTCTTCATGTAAGCCTCTGTCTGCTCCCCAAACAGAGAGTTACCAACTACAGGAAAATCCATAGCCTTAGACTGGGTGTCCTGTGATAGGCTAGTACATCTGAGCCAAGCATGCCTTCTGAGAGACACAGATGTGGCCATGACTCTGGACGCCACATCGTTGGGTGTCCACAGCAGCGTGAAATTGTACTTTGGATGCCTCAATTCCATCTGCAGCCACCTCCTCCAGCTCTCTGGCTAGCTGGGGGGAGGCCTTTTTAGCCAGTTCCAGAACCGTATCCCACCTGGACTTCTGGTACCTGGCTGTATAGGCCATATAGTTTGCCTGCCTGAGTCCCAAAGAGGATGCCAAGTATAGTTTTTTGGCCATGGCATCAACTTTCCTGGAGTCTTTGTCTGGGGGGTGTGAAGCCAAAGGAATGTTTGACCTGTCACAGACTGTAGCCTGCACTACCACAACATGGCTGCTATGCGAATAAAGGAACTCCGCAGCTGAGCCTGATAACATGCATCTCCTGTCCATTCTTTTATCTACAGGAGGAGAAGAGTTAGGAATCCGTAGAATCTTTTGTGTCTGTTTCCCCAAGGACTTATGAAGAGGGAAAGACAACCTTTTGGACTCTGGGATGTCCATCATCTCCACAAAATCAGGCTCCTCTTCCTCCTCAGCAGCTTCAACCATAGGGAGCTGGAGGGTTTCAGCCACCTTCTTGTAAAACAAGAAGTGTGAAGGGGACTCAGAAAGCCTGGGAGGGGAGACATCCGAGGGCCTGTCTGGGGAGATGTCCGTTCAATGGGCACATCCAGACCCTCCTGGTGAGTCATCGTCGTCATCGTCTGGATAATCTTCAGATCCCCACTCCTCATAGAAAGTATCTGATCAGAATTCAGCGATACCGGTTCCGACCGGAACCGACCATGATTGAACAATACTAACCGCTGGCTATCTCGTCCGCGGTTGGAGTATGCAGCACTGGATCCGAACCGCAGACTTTTCATTTCTTTTTGACTAAACCGATCCTCAGAGTTGGTTTCTCTTTGTCTGGAGGAGGTATTGCCTAGGTCAGTAGGTACCTCCTCAGGTTCGGCTACAACCGAACCAGGCTGGCCATCCGGATCCACAGACTTCTCAGCCTCCCTTTCCTTCAACCAACTCAATCTTTTTTCTAGAGTGGTTTTGGGAAAGTTTTTACAAATTTGGCAGTCTGACTGGAGGTGGTCAAACCCCAGACAATAAACACAGATAAGGTGGGGGTCGGCCTTGGCAAAGGCCTCCCCACACTCAGTACAGTGTTAAAACCCAGTGGGACCGGTTTTCTTTTTGGGTTTCTCAGACATGACCAACCTACCAAAATTACCCTATAGAAGCTTCCAAGCCAGGTAATACCAACCGATCAGTAGCAACCGTGTCACGGGTTTGGAAAAGAACTGAGAAAAGGCCCGGTTCTTCTGAGACCGATCGGTACCGGAACACCACTCTAATCCCAGAAAATATTACTTCAAATTAGCAGAAAACACAAGGTCGGTTCCTAACCGGACCAACCGAAAAGAAACCGAAGAAACAAACAATTTCCACACACTGTTTAAAAGAAAATACAGTCACTACCTATCTACAACACTACCTGTACCGTAGACAGAGGCTGGAAATCCGAAAAACAATAAAAGAACTGGTTTTAAACCAAACGCTTAACTTTTACCGAACCGAGCAGAGGAAATCTCCGGAGCGACTTCACTGTTAGGCAGAGTAAAGAATCTGACGGTTACACTGGGGAGTACCACAGACAGAGGTCTGAAAACCGAGCTCGAGCTCAACGTTCCATGCTTCTGCACAGAGTTAACCCCTTCCTCTCCGGGGCAGTCCAAGTGCTGGGGATGACTGCATTATATCTGAATACAGCAAGACTTCATGTTGTTTGAAGGTGCTACTTCTTATCATTAAATTAAAAAAAAAAAGAGGAAAGGCCTAATATCTTGAAACAGATTTAAGAAAAATTATTGTGCACTTACTTTGAGACACATTTTTTCAGCTCTCCTCTTTATGATCAGAGCTGCTGATGCCACAGTGAAAAATATGAAAAAACGAATAACTTGGTTCAACTCAGTTTACATTTTAAATATATTCTGTAGATTTATCTTGCCTATCTTTTATTACAGAGGAAATCTGGATGAATATATGATCTTTATCTGTTAGAGTTCATCTGCCTCTATAGCTTACTCCCTACGTCAAGTCATAATGTCATGTTGTGACATCACAGTTTGCTGTCATGGGAGTAACTGCGATGTCACAAGCTATGCATTATGACCTCAGGTAGGGAGAAAGCACCAGGAATACATGAACACTTCAGGAGCAGCGGTCCTCTTTTCATGCAAATGGCCTCAGTAAAAAATAATGGGGGGAAACATACAGAACTAATATGAAATATAAACTGAACTGTGTCTAAATATGTTTTCTTTCACTTATCCTGAAGACGTCATATACTCTTTAAGACTGGCACTCTGCTTGGGGGAGGGTGCTCATTGGAGCAAGGTGGCAACATGTATATTTATTGTACATGTATGTTTCAGTGCTAAACTATAACACAATTGCTTTCATTGTTTTTCCTGTACTGTAACTGTTTTAAGACATTCCAATACATGCTTAAACCCACAGGCGATTACTGACAGCAAAATAGTGCTGCTTGAAAAGTTTTTCAACCCAAATTAGTGGATATGACTGTGACTCTAGCGGCAGTTGCCTCTCCAAAGACTGTCATGATTATAACGTCTCCCTCTGTCTATCTGTATGACTATCTATGTAATTATCTATATTTCTATCAATTGCATCTATCCCTATTTTTACCTACTGTTTATGTAAAATAAACCTGCATATCGCATTTGCCTGTACTCTGAACACATACTTATCATACGATGCATATTTGTACTCCATTCCTGTACAGACCTCATACTGTCCTGATATTCCCATTATCACAGGCATAACTACCTTAACCTTATCAACAGCGACCCCTTATAAATGTTACTATCACATTTTCTCTCCTAATGAAGTCCATCATTACACCTGACTGCCTGACATCAACACATTACTTAAATATAACTTACATCACCGCATGGACAAACCCCGTTTTTCTCTATAAAACTGTGTAAATAATCCCAAGACTGAACATATGCCAGCCATTACTTTTTCATGTGCTACTGCCACCTATTCTACCTGTCAAACCTATACTGTTTACCATTCCTTCCACTGAAAACTACACCTCTGTATCTTTTCCCAATAATGTGCCTGCCTTCCTTAGAATGCAAAATAAAACAAATCTTACTAGTTAAAAATCATTGTGTTGTTTCTCCATGTCTCCTTAACAGTTCCACACTAACTTCATTATGCAGCCTTGGTGGATCTCACCAGAATTTGCTTTGACCAGTAGAGGGTTCTGTGTACTTTAATTTGTCTTTTTTGAGGGAACCGGGGAGTCAGCCGGTTCAGCAGGCCTCTTGGTCATTTTATCACACATCTCAGGGGTTGAATGTAACAGTGCAGTGGTTTCACCCACAGCAGAAGAGGGTGTCGGCTGGTCAGAGCCTGAGGGACCCTTAGGTGGAGGAAGTTTTTTCTTTAGCCGTTCCACGCATTTCTCCACAGTTCTCTCTGGGAAAGTTTTACAAATTTCACAGTCTTCTTTTAGATGACCACAGCCAAGGCAGGTAACACACAAACTGTGCTTATCTGCCTTAGCAAATACTTCCCCGCAATCAGAGCAGTTTTTAAAACCAGGTTCACCGGTTTTCTTTTTAGGTTTTTCAGACATTTTATCGAGAACCGATAAAAAACTGTAACCGCTAAATAATTTAAAGTTTTAAGTAATATTTAGCAGTTGCAGCCAGTTCCGGAACCGATAGGAACCGGGAACCGCAGAGAAAATGAACTGAGGTTATCGGTTCAGTAACTGATAGCGGTTACAAAAATAAAGGTTTTAAAATAGCGGCCGCCCGGCGCGGTGGATTAGATTCGCTGCACGCGCCGGCGACCTCGAAGTTCGAACGGACTCGGGTTGCCGGAGGGCTGGCCGGGGAGAAGGATCGAGCCGCCTCTACCACTGCTCTCCTGATCCGGGAGGGTGGTGAGTCGCCAATGCACGGGGACTCTGGTGGAGACCGGAGAACCCCAAGCACTCGGACTTAACGTCAGATGGGGCGGACGACGCTGGCGCCATTGTACGGCCCCGCCCCTTAAGGGGAAAACACCACCTACCTCCAACGCTTCTATGATGCCCTCCCTCGGCTGCAATGGCTCTTCCATAAAATAAAACACGGCTCCCAGCCTATTACGGCGTCAGTGGCACCTCCCTAAGGGCCGAGGTGCCCGCAGCCCATGCTTGGGGGCAAGCTAAGGGTACTGGGAGCACGGCTCATGAGGGAGGAATGCCGCAGCAGGGGGGATCCGTGACCGGGGCGGAAACCTGGCGCGGAGGAGGTCCAAAAAAAAATAAAGGTTTTAAAATAAAAATAAACTACACTAATGGGAGCTTTTTTTAGTCAGAAAACTCCGATATTCCGATATGAAGTAAAATAACTCTGTTCCCCACTGGTTGTACCGAACCGGGAGGAACCGATAAAAATACCAAAATCAACACTAAAACTAAGGTTTAGTTAAATTACAATAAGTAAAAGGCAGCAAATGAAAGAAAAAAAGATACTTATATGATTTTATAAGTTTCTCCACGTCACAGGTAGAAATTGAGGAGAGGAACTCTGAGCGTCTAGACTTGACAGGCGGAAAGTGAAATCTGAGAGGTTTAGAACTAAGGCAGTTAGTTCAAAGCAGCATTTGAAAAGTTGTCACATGCAAAGGGTTCCATTCTCTCCGGGCAGTTCTGACATTTCAGAAGTTATGAAAACCCAAGTATTGGGGTTAGAAGCCATGTTTCTTATATTAACTAATAAAAATGGTACTGTGTAACAAATAAGAAGAACCCCCACCCCACCCCCATGGCATACCAAGTGATGTGTCAGCACATGATGCCAGCTCTGTATACAAAGCAGTTACATTTGTTTATATGGAGGAGAATGTTTGCCTACAGTGTGTGTGTGTGTGTGTGTGTGTGTGTGTGTGTGTGTGTGTGTGTGTGTGTGTTTCTAGGTAGGTAGCACGGGATTAGTTCAGGGGTTGAAATGAACATACAAAACCCGCTCCCTGTGCAAGCAGGAAAAGGATAGTGCATGTAGTTTTGTCTCCTGCATGCACCACAGTGCATGTAACACTGTGCCTGGTGTCGGAGACTTGTGTCAGTCACAGTATTGCCTGGGAGAATGTGAAACTGAGCAAGAGAAAGTACTTTTTTTTTTTTTTTAAATCACACAGACTTGCAGAATGCCATCACACTGCATGCTGCAGTCGGTATCTGGAGAGGTGGTGATATGGCCAAGAGTGGGTATGAGCCTTTTTTTTTTTTTTGGTAAGACTGTTTGCACTGCTATTGTGAGTCACTCAGTGTGACGAGGGGAGAACAGAGAGAGAGAGAGAGGGAAGGAATCGCAAGTGGCCAAGTCTGATCATGCCAACGGAGCCAGAGGAAGATGCGCACTAGGAGTGTCTACTATCAGTCACTCACCTCACACTGACAGATACAGTCAACGTCTCAGCATTATTATTGTGGCTGGCACTGCTGGGCAATGTGTGAGGAGAGGGAGGCTGTCTAGCTGCCAGTCGTGAGAGTACCATTACTGCCACTGAAGATAAGTAAACTCACGTAGCTTGCAGTACGAGATCATGGGACTGGTGAGAAGTCGACTTTAAGTGGTTAATCAGGAGAGCAGATTTTTTTTGTTGTCGCTCTGAAGAGCATCTTTCGATTGGGTGACACTATGTGATGAATGCTGTTCAGCAGTGAGAGCCCAGAACTGAAGAAGGGGCAGAGTCCTGATACGAGACATGTGAGAGCACAGATCACTGGTGCAGTTCATACACAGTCCATGCTGAGAAGAAAACTGTGTGAAGGCAGATGGGTAGTCTGTGTGGCGTGGATGTCTTATTCAGTGTTCTTAGTGTTTAGGAAGGGAAAATCAAGTGTGTGAGGCAGAGTACTACAAATTTTTAGTATTTTCCATCTCCTTAGTTTAATTTCAGTTTTATTTAATTTAATTTATTTATTTGACCAGTACAGGTAACCTGTTTCTGGTGCATGTGACTTTCTGGCTACATGCACTGTGGTGCAAGTACTAAAAAAGGTCATTTCTATCCCTGGATTAGTTACTACCACCACAACCCCCACCCCAATTTTTTAGAAATAAAAATATACACCTGAAGACATGTATATGTAGTACTGGCAAGGAAGGTCACCAGAGTGGTGAGGGGCGCTAAGGCAGGGATGGAAAAAAGACCTGACTAGGGATATCCGGGGGGGGGGGTTAAGAGATTCTATAGATACATAAGAGAGAAAAGAAAAGACAGGACACAGATCAACAGGATTAAGATTGTGGGGGTGGGCTCAGGAAGCAGGGGAACAGGCAGAGATGCTAAACGAGTACTTTGCCTCAATATTTGTAGTGGGTGACAAGGGATCCCTACAGCCTAATGGGAGACATGAGGAGTCAGTAAAAGTGAGAGGACAGTTTCAGTCTGAGACCATAGGATGGCATGAGACTAGGGCACAGGCTAGACCAGACCAAGAAGGTGTAGGAAGGTTGCATGAGGGAGTGGATTGGGGGAATCACAGTCGATAGGGTGAGGGAGGCCCTTCGGAATCTGAAAACTGATAAGGCGCCGGGGCTGTATGGAATACATTCGAGGGTTATGAAGGAATTGTCGGATGTGCTGGCAACCCCACTGGCTGCACTCTTTAACATCTCTCTGCAGACGGGATGGGTGCCACAGGACTGGAGGGTGGCTTATGTAGTGCCTATACATAAGGGGGGTTCTAGGAAGGAGATGGGGAACTACAGACCAGTCAGTCTAATGTCTGTAGTGGGCAAAGTAATGGAGGGCTTTATCAAGGAGAGGCTTGGGAGGCAGCTGGAAAGGTTAGAGCACCAGGATGATAAACAGTATGGCTTTGTCCCGGGGAGATCATGTCAGACCAACCCTTGTAGAGTTTTATGATTGGGTGACGGGGGCTTTGGATAGACATAGGCTGGTGGATGTCCTATACCTAGATTTCAGCAAGGCGTTTGATTCAGTACCTCATAATGGACCGATAGCAAAAATGGGGGAGATGGGGGTGGGTGGACAGGAGCTAAACTGGGTTAAAAATTGGCTTTCGGGGCGTTTACAGAGGGTAATGGTGGGTGGGATAATATCCTCCCCCAGGAAGGTAATCAGTGGAGTCCCTCAAGGTTTAGTATTGGGGCCACTTTTGTTCAATGCCTACGTCTCGGATATAGGGAGGGGGTTAGGAATAGGTTGAGTCTCTTTACGGATGATTCAAAATTGGGAGCACTGGTGGATAGTGAAGAAGCGAGGGAGACAGTCCAGGGGGATCTGGATACCCTGGAGGGGTGGTCAAGGAGGTAGGGACTGAAATTTAATGCCGGGAAATGTAAGGTACTTCATTTGGGGGTCAATAACCCGGGCCATGTATTCACCCGGAGGGGGATCACACAGCAAGCAACATTGGGAAAAAGGGATTTAGGGGTGGTGGTAGACGTTAAAATGAATAATTCTGAAAATTGTAGAAAAATTGCAGCCAAGGCAAACAGGATATTGGGTTGCATAGCCAGGGGAATTATGTCCAGAAGCAGGGAAGTGATCCTCCCTCTATATAATGCCTTGGTCAGGCCGCAGCTTGAGTATCGTGTACAGTTCTGGAGACCTCATCTGAAGAAGGACATAGCGCTGCTGGAGAGGGTCCAGAGGAGAGCGACCAGGATGATTCAGATGGAGGGGTGGCCTTATGAGGAGAGACTGGAACAGCTTGGGCTTTACTCACTGGAGGAGAGGAGCAATAGGGGAGACATGATAGAGGTTTTCAAGTACAGTATGTAAAGGGAATAATTAGGAGTGGAAACAGGGAGTTGTTCAAGGCTGAAGAAGGGGAGAGTGACCAGGGGCCATGGGTGGAAGTTGGAGGGGGGGAAATTACAGGAGGGGGAACGTAGGAGGCATTTTTTTCACTGAGAGGGTGGTGAAGCCGTGGAATGCACTTCCCAGGAGGCTGGTGGAGGAGGGCACAGTGGAGGGCTTCAAGAAAGGGTGGGATAGGTTCAAGGGGAAACTGAATCTAGAGAAGACACTCTTGGGGCTGGGGGGTGGTGAGGCGGGCAGCCATTAGGTTGCTGGCTTTCGAACAGACAAGACAGACCATTTGGCCTGTTCTGCTGGCTTTTTAATATGTTAGTTTATTAAAAATTAATATAAAAATACACCAATTTTTATTAAAATCTCTTGATGTACTTGGATTATTTCTTGGTAAAACTACTAAGAAGACAGGACAGTACACAGTGACATAATTCTGCTGGTACATGTTTGGAGGATGTTTATAACTATACCTGTTTGGCAATTAAGTCAGTAAGTAGATTAAGTGCTGCATCAATAAACAGTTTATAATTAATGGGTTGTGTTTTCTCCCCATTAAAAAAGCTGTGTATTAAATGTCATAATACACATACCTGTATGTATTATGGCATTTTGTTAATACGCGGCTCTTTGGGTCAGACTGTCGGTGGTACCTCAGAAGAGCGAGTGGTCTGGATCCCTGTTGTGCGCTAAGGTTTACAATTTTTTTTTATTTTAAAAATAGCTTTGGTCCCTTGTCAGCAGCGCCCACAAGGGAAGCCACATACGCAATCTCACACTCTCCATCAGGCCAGACAAGACAGGAGCATTGAGAGCAGCAAGGCCCCAAAGTCGTGCCTCCTACTGCCAGTCTCCAGTGCCCTTCCCCAGCCGGCATCTCTTGCCACCTCCTCCTCCTCCTCCTCTAACTTCACTCCAGGCTGGGGCGGAGTGCAGGTGGTAGCACCACTGGCCAGGTGCTGACTGCGTGGATCAAGATAAATAAAACTTTTATTTCAACTGCAGTTGGTGGCTTGTATAAATTATATGAAACAAAATATAAGGGTGCAGGTATACACTCGAATTTCAACTACCACTCATTGTTGATGACTAATATAAACCCTTCGGCCTTCGCCCTCAGCGTTTATGTGCCATCCAACAACTTAGGTGTGTATTAAATTCTCGTAACACACTGCACCCAATACTTTATCCTATATATATTGTGCAGGTGTTGTGAAGACTATAAAGTGCTGCTGCTGCCTTTATAAATGAACATAGAGGCTACTTCGTCTGAGGCTAGAAAGAATGCAGAACTTCTTGCACTGTACAATTCTTTTTCTGTTGAATTGCCAGCCCTAATATTATTTCAAGTGTGAAGATAAGACATCAAGCAGTCCATTAAGAGAAATGTATTTCTTTATTGAAACAGTAGGAATTACATCAACCTTTGAACCAGAGGTTATTTTACAAAGGTTCCACGTTAGAGAATGTACAAACAAACACACAAGTTGGTTACAGAGTGTGGGGTTACATATCCACACGTAATTACAAAAAAACTCCTGGTTACACATGGAGTTGGTAAGAGAGGACACGCAACAGACATTAGAGGCAAGGTAACCGTCAGGAGACAGATTTAGTCAAGGCAAGTGCTTCAGTGTAGAGGGGGGCAGTGAGGCTACTGGCAGGGGGGGGAGAGGACAGAAGGAGAGGAGGCAATGGAAGTATGTGGAGCAAACTGCCTAGAAGCAATCGCATTTGCTTAGGGCCAGGAGGTGGGTACGCAGTTTGGATCTGAAGGGGCCAAGCTTCGTCTCATTAGTGATGTCCAGGGGAAGATCACTGTGACATACTGTACAAGTGCTCTAAAGCTAAAGGACCTCTGGGCCTGAGAGGTCCAGCAGAAAGGGACTAGGAGTGTCGATCTGGAGGTCTGGTGGGTGCAACGAGGTGCAGGTGCCACTGAGAGCAGCACTTCAGTGGAAGGGGGAGTAAGACCTAGTCTAACCTTATGAGACAGGAGACAGGTCTGGTAGGTGACTCTACCTCTGAGATGAAGCCAGTTTGTTCGTTCATAGAGGTCACAGGTGTGGGTTCGTTTGTCAGCACCAGACACCAGCTGGCAGGATTTATTTAGGGCGAGTGTTAGTCTTTTAAAGGTGGTATCGGCGTCGGCCCCATAAATGACAAGGCCAAAGTCTATAACCAAGAGGACTGAACTGGTTACTGCCAGTCTCAATGCCTAAGGTGTCAGACAGTGGCAATATCTATATAGGGTCCCAATCCTAGAATGTAACACCCTGGTAACTTGACTAACATGCAGGTTATAGGAGCGACAGAAGAAATTAACTTCATACTTACCGTAATTTCCTTTTCTGTTAGCTCCAACATTGTCAATCGGCAATCATTACAAATGGGTATAGTGCACCCCACCAGAGGAATGGCACAACCCAAGCTTTCGAATGTTGGTCACCTGAGGATTCCAGACCATAATGGCAGCTCCCCAGTTAGTACTTAGCAGAGCCACGAGAGTTACATCCACATACAATTAAAAAAACAATCACTATTATATTAACAATAAACTCTCTTAACTTTCTATCCAAAATTCACAGTAGAAAATCATTTGGATCTTGTAGTGAAAAAGCAACAGTGCTTCCCAGGTGCCAAACTTCTCACTGGAGTCGCCTCTCTGTGATTTGAAGTCTAGATATAGATATATATATATATATATATATATATATATACACACACACGTATACATACACACATATATACATACATACACATGCATAATACAAGATATGCATTTTTTTTTTTTTTTTTTTTTTTAAATCAGAGGACTGCAACAAGAAGCACACCTTAATTAACGAAAACCTGTCAACCTTCGGTCGCAGATAATCAGAATAAAAAATATCTACTATCAGGAGTACAGTGCAGCAGAATAGAGATCCACATAGGGGATTTCACTAAAAAAATAGACCTCTCTTCTAGCATGCAGGATAAGATTCTCCCTCCGGAGCCGTGTTCCTGGGCGGGTCCCACTGACAATGTTGGAGCTGACAGAAAAGGAAATTATGGTAAGTATAAAGTTAATTTCTTCTTTCTGTAGCGCTCCACATTGTCAATGGGTAATCATTACAAATGGATTCTAAGACGCAGTACCCAGATAAAAAACAGGAAAGGGGAGAGAATGTTATCCCATACACCAGATACTTCAGACTTACTTGCGAACTGCTGCCTGCAACACTCTTCGACCAAAAGCTGCGTCAGCAGAACTCTGAACATCCAATTTAGAATGTTTTGTGAATGTGTGTCCTGAGGTCCACGTAGCCGCCTTGCATAGTTCCGACACTGTGGCCTCGCCCCTCTCTGCCCAGGAAGTCTCCAGCACCCTGGTGGAGTGGGCCTGGATAAGAGTCAGAGGACTCTTCTTTTTTGTCACATAGGCTTTTGTAACACAGGCCCGCAACCACCTAGCTAGGGTGGGCTTAGAGGCCCTCTCTCCTTGCTTGGCTGCCCCAAAAAGCACAAATAGGCTATCTGACTTGCGAAATTCAGACGTACGCCGAAGGTAGACCCTGACTGCCCACCTGAGGTCCAGTTTATGTAATTCCTTCTCCTTAGGTTGAGAAGGATGCGGACAGATGGATGGCAAGCAAATCTCTTGGTTTACATGAAAGGCCATGGGCACTTTAGGGACAAAAGATGGAACAGTCCTAAGTACCACCTTGTCCTTATGCATGATAAGGTAGGGCTCCTTACGAGACAAGGCTTGGAGTTTGGCCACTCTCCTGGCTGAGCACATGGCCACTAAAAAACAGACCTTGTAGGACAACACATCCAGTGACACAAATGACAATGGTTCAAAGGGCTCAACACAGAGAGTATTCAGAACCAAGTTAAGATCCCACGGGGGAACCAGGGATCGAAACAGAAGTCAGCTCCTGCCAACTGCACGCAGAAAACTAACAACTTCTCTATTTGTTCCTAGAGAAAAAACCCAGAGATGCTCAGAGAGCAGACACCCGACTTCTCAGCGTGCTCAATGCCAGCCCTTTATTTACACCATCCTGAAGGAACTCCAGAATTTGAGCAATGGAGGTCTTCAAAGGTTTAATTCCTTTCTCTCTGACACAAGAGGAAAATTTTGTCCAGACTCGGGCATAAGCAGCCGAAGTGGAGGTTTTCCTAGCCGCCAGCAAGGTTTCAACTACCCTCAGGGAAAAACCTAATCTTAAGAGTCTCCTTTCAAGAGCCAAGCCACCAGCTACATTGCGCCTGGATTCAGGTGGAGAATGGGGCCTTGCAGGAGGAGATCCTTCCGTACTGGAAGGCGGAAAGGGAGCTTGCTGAGCCAGGTTCACTAGATCTGAGAACCACAGTCTCCTTGGCCACTTGGCTATCAGAAGAAAGTTTCCGCATGAGTGTCTTATTTTTCTTAAAATTTTCTGGAGGAGAGGCATTGGCAGGAAGGCATATGCTCTCCGGAAGGACCACGTCTGAGTCAGAGCGTCCACTGCCTCTGTGTGAGGACACCGGTACCGACTGAAGAACCTGTGGGTCTGAGCACTGCGGCTTGAGGCAGACAGATCTACGCAGTGGCCTGAACTGACTGCTTAGAAGTGCAAACACTTCCAGGTTCAACTGCCACTCTCAGGGGTGAACATCTTCGCGACTTAGCCAGTCCGCCTGAATGTTCAGTTCCCCCCCGCCAGATGTACCACTGACAGAAAGAGAAGGTTCTCCTCTGCCCAGCTCAGTAGTCTGGAGACCTCCCAAATAATTTCCCTGCTCCCTGTGCCTCCTTGATTGTTTATATATGCCACTGTGACGGTACTGTCTGACCACACCTTTACTGCGGTGTTCCCTAGTCTGGAATGAAAATGAAGTAGAGCTAGGTGGACTGCCCACATCTCCAGGACACTGATGTGGAGACCCTGCTCGTGAAGTGACTAAATCCCAAGTGGAAAGTTGGTCCTGGACTGTCCCCCACCCATGTAGACTCGCATCCGTCGTGAGCATCTCCTATGGTGGTAGTTCCAATGGAACTCCCTTGTTGAGATTCTTCACATTCAGCCACCAACTCACTTAGTGACAAAGCTGAGGGGCAAGGAAGATCCTGGCTTGATAGTCCTCCGATGACGGATCCCAGGCAGTCAGCAGCTCTGTCTAAAGAGGCCGCATGTGGAAGCGGGCCCAGGGAACTAAATCTACTGCTGCCATCATAAGGCTCAGAATTCACAGTAGAGTATGGGCTGACATCGAGGACTGAGTCCTGAGCCACTGTATCTCCAACAGCAACATCTCCTCCTGGAAAGGTGATAAGAACATCCTCCCTACTTTCATGTCGAAGATCGCCCCCAAGTGTTTCAAAGACTACGAAGGCTCTAAGCAGCTCTTCTCCCAGTTCACCATCCAACCATGCGATTTCAGGATCTCCAGGGTCCTGGACACCGATCTCCTTGTAAGAAGCATCGTTGGTGCTTAGATTAGCAAGTCGTCTAGATAAAAGTACACATGATGACCCTCCTGTCGTAGTTAAGCTACCAGAACAATCAGTACCTTCGAAAAAACTCGAGAGGCTGTTGCAAGGCCAAACAGTAGAGCCCTGTGCTGAAAACGTTGGTCCAGAATCGAGAACCTGAAGTACCTCTGGTGGGACTTACAGATGGGGATGTGAAGATAAGCATCCGTCAGATCTATGGAGGCTACGAAATCCCCCGGTTGAACTCAGGTTATCGTCCTCAGAGACTATCTTGAACATCTTGTAGTGCACAGATTTGTTCAGATGCTTCAGATCCAAAATAGGCCTGAACCCCCCGGACGTCTTAGTAACTACAAAGTAGAGGGAGTAGAACCCTTGACCCTGCTCATTTGGTGGGACCGGAACTATGGCCCCGATTTGAATGAGGTTCGCCAGTGTGTCCAACACTGCCTGGTGTTTTACCACTTGCTTTGAAACCGGGGATGACAGAACATGTCCCCTTGAAGGAACCATTAAGAACTCTATGGCATAGCCTAGGAGAAGGATTTCCAGAACCAAGGTGTCTGATGGTGTTTGGGCCCATCCTGAAAAGATTTCTGTAGTCTTCCACCAACGGGAAGGGGGCAGGGATGGGCCCGCGTACCATCAGTGTGAAGTACCAGCCCTTTGTGCGCGTCCTCCTCCACGGTGCCTGGGAAAAGAGCCTCTGCTGTGGTATCCTCTGTTGCCTGAATAGGAACCTCTGTTCTTTTGTGTACCAAAGTTCCAAAAGGGATGATACCCTCCTCGGTACTGTCTGCTCCAACCATCGCCCTGGCCTCACTGAGAAGCTGTGGCCATGCATTGCTGGTTTGACACCGGGAGGTGGCCCTTATCATGTATCTCCCTGTAAGACAGCATCCAGAACAGAACCAAACAACAGACTTCCTTCAAACGGAAGATTAAACAGCTTCATCTTCGAAAACACATCAGCAGACCAATGTCTGAGCCACACAGACCTCATGACCAATGCAGAGTGGTGGGCTGAGCGGGCCAACAAGTCTAAGTTGTCCACTGTAGAATCCCCAAGAAAAGAGGATGCCATGGCCACCAATTGCAAAATACTTGCACCCTCTGAATCAGGAGGGATGTAAATCGGTCAGTGTAGTGACCCAGATGTTCAAGGCCCTGGCAACACTAAAAGAAGCACAGGATGTACAAATGTTTGTGCCGGAAGCGGCAAAAGCCCTCCTGCATGTGGTATCCGTCCGCTTGTCATGCGAATCTGACAGTGCCAGAGCCCCCCTCCATTGGAAGGGTGGTGTGTTTTACAGAATTATTAACAGCCTTGTGTGCCAAAGAGGGGGGGAGGGAATTCCCACTTGCAAGAACTTTCCCCTAGAAAAGGATAACTCCTAGTCTTTGGTTTTGGGAGATTTCTTCTCTCATCCACACCTGCCCACTCCTGTTCAATAATTTGATCACAGTAGACAAAACCTGGGAAACATTTTGGAGCAGAGGAGGATGCTGACAGAACTGGATTAACCTCCAGTCTCGCCACGGACTGTTCTTCATTGAGCTGTAATGATATACATGCCTCAGCTATTAAAAAGAACAAAGACTTATTATCAAAGAGATGTGGAATCGTATCCTGGACTTGGGTTCCGTCCACTCTCCTTCCTCTGCCTCCTCATCTGAAAGTAATTTTCTAAGGTCAGGTGTTTCCCAAGATCCTCATAATCATCATCCTGGCCTTCCAAAAGGACAGGGTCGGGATCTGCCTGCATATCTGACTGTGCAGCCTGCTCATGATGCGTTGCACCTGGACGTGCCCGAGTGGGCCCCCCCCCGACCTGAGGGGCCCAGTTCAGGGTCGGGTGTACTGCTGAGATGCCCTGCAGGACACTGGGGCTCAAAAGCTCACCAAGGTGCAACCATAGCTTCTTACGTAATTCTGCTTTGCCACTGCCAAGCGAAGGACCAGGTGCCCCTCCCCCCAGCTCGGAGGACCGGCTTGGGGGGGGAGACAGTGACAGAAATATTAAGCTGGGCCACACAATGAGGACAATAAGTACCCACGGACGAAGGCCTCATTACCTGTCTGCAGACGTCTTACATCATTTCATAATGTATGGTCTCCTGAAAGCCATGGTGCCAAGAACAACTGTAAAACCTTACATTAATACTGCCCTTAACATAGCTGACCACAACTCAAACACTGACAGGAAAAAAAAAAAAAAAAAAAACACAGCTTTTAAACAACTATGTGGAGAAAAGATTCCACAGAAACTGCCAGCCAACTTAACTATACAATATGTCCAGCAACTTTAAAAAGTGAAAATGCACTCTCCCCGGCAGGAAACTGGAATAACGAGGAGGCGGGCGTTCAGCCTTAATGGTGCCAGCACAACTGTGATGGGAATGGAGGACAAGGCGAGAATTCAACCAGCCTTCTCCAACCCTTCACATAGTAACTTTCAAACAACATGAAGTCTTGCTATATTATGACATATGCAGTATAACCCCAGGTTAGAACTGCTCCGGAGGTGAAAGAGTTAACTTCCATGCAGGGCATGGAATCTTGAGCGCGAGCTCGGTTAAACACTCTGTCTGTTGAAGCTCAAACTTTAAACTGTCAGATTCTTTACTCCGCCTCACTGAACAGTCGCTCCGGAGATTCCTCCTGCTGCTCGGTTTGTTTGTCGGTTTTAAAGTGTAATTCTCGGTTTATTTTACCGAAATTTAACCGTAATCGTCGGTTCAAGCTCTGTCTGTGGTATCGTAAGTAACAGATAGGCTTACTTTTTTATTTTTCTTCTGTGTGGAACTTGTAAACGTCTTTTTCGGTTCGGTTTGAACCGATCAGAGGGGTTTAAAAATTACTTTCTAGCCCTTTAGAGTGCAGTTCCCGGTTCTTATCGGTTCTAAAAAAAACGGATTTTATTACATTTTTTTCCACGACCCGTGACACGGTTGGGAACCGATAAGAGAGTCTTGCTTGGTGGATTGCCGTTAACGGGCAAGTTCTGGTTAGGCTGGCACTATGTCTGAGAAACCCAAAAGAAAAACCGGACCCACTGGGTTTCAGCACTGTGGCCTCTGTGGGGAAGCCTTTGCCAAGGCTGACCCACACACCATATGTGTATATTGTCTGGGGTTTGACCACCTCAATGCAGACTGCCAGATTTGTAAAAATTTTCCTGCTGCCACCGTGGAAAAAAGAGTTGGTAGGCTCAGGGAAAGGGAGGCCAAAAAGTCAGCTGACCCGGATGGCCAGCCCGGTTCGGTTCCAACCGAACCTGAGGGAGTGCCCTCTGACCAGGGCGATGCTTCCTCGGGCAAACGAAGAGCCAGCTCTGAGGAGCCGGTTCCAACTAAAAGGGCTAGAAGGTCAGCTAGTTTGGGGCCGAAAGTTCTTTCTCCAATCGCTGAGGAAATAGCCAAAGCTATTCAGATTGTCCAGTCTCTTTCCCCAGTTCTGTCTGAACCGGCACCATTGGGTAAGCGCCCGGTTCGGTCGGTTCCCTCGGTTCAAGATTATGATTTTGAAGATTTTTATGAACCAGGGGAAGGGGAGGAGGGGTACGAGGAGAGTGAGTGTGATTTTGACAGTCTGGATGTGCCCATTGAACCGGACATCTCTCCAGACAGACCTTCAGGAGTATCCCCTCCCAGGTTATCCGAGTCCCCTTCTCATTTTTTGTTTTACAAGAAAGTTGCTGACACTCTGCAGCTCCCTGTTGAGGAAGCTGTGGATGATCAAGAAGAGCCTGATTTTGTGGAAATGACGGATCTTCCAGAGTCTAGGAGACTGTCTATTCCCTTGCATAAATCTTTTAGGAAACAGAGAGTTAAAATTCTGAAAACTCCTCATTCTATCCTCCCTGTGGATAAAAGGATGGACAAGAGGTATGCTTTATCAGGCTCTGATACGGAGTTTCTATCTCAGCAGTGCAGCCATGTGGGGGTAGTGCAGGCTGCAGCCTGTGACAAGGCTAATATTCCTCTAGCCTCTCACCCTCCTGAAAAGGATTCCAGGAGGATGGATGCCATGGCAAAAAAGCAGTACATGGCAGCATCTTTGGGACTCAGACAGGCAAATTATATGGCTTACGCAGCTAGGTACCAGAAATCCAGGTGGGATACTGTCCTGCCCTAGCAAAACAGGCCCCTGAACAGCTTGCCAGGGAGCTGGAGCAGGTGGCTGCGGATGGTATTGAGGCATCCAAGGTGCAATTTCATGCTGCTGTAGACTCTAATGACGTTTCATCTAGAGTTATGGCTACATCTGTGTCTCTTCGCAGAATGGCCTGGCTCAGATGTACTGCCCTGTCACAGGATACCCAGTCTAAGGCTATGGATTTTCCTGTTGTGGGAAATTCTCTGTTTGGGGAGCAGACAGAGAATTATATGAAGAAAATGGATGAGTATAGGACCACCTATAGGGAGTGCACAGGCCAAAGAAAGGCAAGTCACTCCTCAAAGGCAGCATGTCAGGGGCAGGGGCAGGCCTTTTCATAGGCCATTTTACCAAGCCCAGGCCTCCTCTTCTGCTTATGCCCAGAGGGGGTTCTTTAGAGGAAGGGGCAGAAGGGGTTCTAGTAAGCCTGCTTCTACCCCTCAACCCAAAGCCCCTGCAAAACAGGCTCCCTGATGGGGTAGCTAGGGCCGATTCTCCACTACCAGTAGGGGGCAGGCTGGCTTACTTTGTCCAGGACTGGAAGTCTTTAACATCAGACAAGTGGGTCCTGGAGGTAGTAAGCCAGGGACTGGTTCTCAGCTTCAAAAAATTTCCGAGGATGAGAGCCAGATCTTTTCCACCTGCAAACCCATCAGAGGCACTTGCCCTGGAAGCAGAAGTTTCTACCCTCCTGGCTCTCAGAGCCGTGGAAAGGGTTCTACCCATAGACCAGGGCAAAGGGTTGTACTCCAGGCACTTCCTTACCCCAAAAAAGACAGGAGAATGGCGGCCCATTCTGGATCTCAGGTATCTAAACAAGCACCTTTTAAAACCAAAGTTCAAAATGGTGACCCTGGGGATTATTTTACCCTCTTTACGGCCAGGGGACTGGCTAGCCTCCTGGACCTCAGGATGCCTATTTCTATGTTCTCATCAGAAGCTCCCATCGAAAGCACCTCAGATTCGAACTGCCCTCAGGCCATTACCAGTTCAGAGCAATGCCCTTCGGCCTCTCCTCGGCTCCAAGGGTGTTCACAAAATGCCTGGCAGTAGCAGTTGCTCATTTAAGAAGGCAAAAGATTGCCATCTTCCCTTATCTGGACAACTGGCTCATTGTAGGTCAGTCTCCAGAACAGGTCAAACTTCATTTGCAAGTAACCCAGCAGCTGCTTACATCTCTAGGTTTCCTTCTCAATCTTCCAAAGTCAGTTCTGGAGCCTGTCCAGCTTCTCACCTTCATAGGTGCAGAACTGAACACAAAAGAAGCCAGAGCCTTCCTTCCTCTGGAGAGAGCAAGGACCTGGTGTATCTGGCCTCCTCTTTCACCCTGCAGGTCTCTAGACCAGCAAGGCTTTTCCTACAGCTCCTAGGGCACATGGCTGCTTCTACAGCAGCAGTGCAGGGAGCGAGATTTCAGATGAGGGACATTCAGTTCCATTTGAGAGCCTTTTGGTCTCAAAGGACGGATCCCCTAACCAAACTGATTCCAGTGACTCGAACCCTGATCCAGGCCCTTCAGCAGTGGCAGGATCAGAACAATCTGAGACAAGGGGTTCCCTTCATCCCCCAGTCTCATTCCTTGACCCTTACTACAGATGCATCCCTCTTGGGGTGGGGAGCTCACATGGGCGACCTTTCCACCCAAGGGCTGTGGTCCCCTCAGGAATCCCTGCTCCACATCAATTTGCTGGAGCTCAGAGCAGTTTTTCTAGCACTCAGGTTTTCCACATCTGTCCAGAACAAGGTAGTTCAGGTCAGGACAGACAATACCACTACAATGTGGTACATCAACAAGCAAGGGGGCACTCGGTCTACGGCCTTGTGCACAGAAGCAATGAAGTTGTGGTCTCTGGCTTACTCTCTGAACGCCTCCCTTACGGCAGTTCATCTCCCAGGCAAGGACAATGTCCTAGCGGATGCTCTCAGCAGGATTTCCCAGGGCCATCACGAATGGGCACTGGATCCCCTAGTACTGGAGATAATATTTGCCAGATGGGGCACTCCGCAAATAGATCTCTTTGCAGCCCCAGACAATCACCAACTTCCCCTTTTTTGCTGCAGGCCCCCAGTGTTGGGCTCAGTCCCTCTGGATGCCTTCCTCCTCAGTTGGGAAGGGAAGTTTCTCTATGCTTTTCCCCCTTCCTCTTCTTTTCAAAGTGCTAGTCAGAATCAGATCTCAATCCTGCAAGATGATCCTGATTGCTCCAGACTGGGCCAGGCAGCCCTGGTACCCACTCCTCATGTCCTTAGCAGTCCACCCTCCTCTATGCCTTCCCTGGAATCACAACCTGTTAACATGTGCCCAGGGGAGAGTTTGGTATCCAAACCTCAAATCTCTCAATCTCAAGGCTTGGCTCTTGAAGAGTTAGAGTTTGCTGACCTACACCTTTCTCAAGGTGTACTGGATATCTTGAAGGCCTCTAGGAAGCCTTCCACCAGGGCTACCTATAATTCAAAATGGAAAAGATTTTCCATATGGTGTGCTGGTAAACATATTCCCCCAGAATCTGCTGGTGTGCCCACGATCCTGGATTATTTGGTGCATTTGAATTCCTTGGGGCTGAGACCAGCTACCCTAAAAGTGCACCTGGCAGCTGTGTCTGTCTTCTTGTCAGCAGGTAAGCCTTCTTCTTTATCAGCTCACCCTGTGTTCTCCAAGTTTTTTAAAGGGTTGCTTCACACCAATCCCCCGTTCAGGGATCCTGCCCCTGCTTGGGATCTTAATATTTGCATCGCTCAGCTTATGCAACCCCCTTTTGAGCCATTGTCTTCAGCAGAGCTGAAGTACTTGACTTGGAAAACTGTGTTTCTAGTAGCCATCACCTCTGCCAGGTGCATAAGTGAGCTACAAGCCTTGTCAGTGGAGCCTGATTTCATCTCCTTTCATAGAGATAAGGTAGTCCTCAGGACTAACAGGAAGTTTTTGCCTAAGGTGGTTTCAGACTTTCACCTTAATCAATCCATGTCTCTCCCTGTGTACTTCACTGACCATTCCTCCTCTGGTGAGAGGAGATTTCACAGTTTAGATGTCAAAAGAGCCCTTAGTTACTATATAGAGCGTACCAAGGGTCACAGGTTCGAATCCCTCCAATTGTTCCTCATCTATGGTGAGGTTGGTAAAGGGAAACCTGCCACTAAAAGATCCATTGCCAGGTGGATTGTCTCTTGTATCCAATTCTGTTACGAAAAACTGGGTAAGGTTCCTCCCTCAGGCCTGAGGGCTCACTCTACCAGGGGTACAGCTGCATCTCTGGCTGCTGCCAGGGACATTCCTATCCTAGAGATATGTCAAGCAGCTACCTGGAAAACAGTTCACACTTTTACTAAGCATTACTCCTTGGATATCCAGGCTAGGAGTGATGCTCGATTTAGCACAACCGTGCTTCGAAGCCTATTTCCCAAGTAGGTTCTGTCCCTCCTCCATGGAGGTACTGCTGTGTAGTCTGCATATGTCATAATATAGTAAGACTTCATGTTGTTTGAAGAAAAATTACTCACCTTAGTAATGTTGTTTCTTCTAATGAGTCTTGCTATATATGACCTCCCCAGCCTGCCCTCTCAGAACCTCTGTTTTTGGGATGTGGGTGGGCAGTGCAATGTTGGCACTTCTTTGGTGCCCACTTCTTTTCACCCTTTTAGGGTGCTTAGGTGTTATGCTTAAGTTCTTCTTGAATCCCCCGACTTGAGTCTTTGTTTTGGGATCAAGATCAAAAAGGTGTTTTTGTAGTTAGTAGCCAGTGGCTAGTGTAGGTTTACAGCTTCCACACAGAACCTTAGTGAGTTTTTGCTCGTAAACATCTGACAGTTTAAGTTTGAGCTTCAACAGACAGAGTGTTTAACCGAGCTCGCGCTCAAGATTCCACGCTCTGCATGGAAGTTAACTCTTTCACCTCCGGAGCAGTTCTAACCTGGGGTTATACTGCATATGTCATAACACAGCAAGACTCCATTAGAAGAAACAACATTACTAAGGTGAGTAATTTTTTCTTACTGTTGGCCAAAAAGCACCAAACACACAGTAAACATAGCAGTTAAGTAAGAACTTATCGTAACAGTAGATCTTCGAGAGAGGTTCCTGCAGTAGGTCTTCAGAGTAGGACTGCACTCCCTGATGTTAGGACCGCACAGCAAACTTCTAGCTAGCAATCTATAGCGGGGGACCGCCCCCGGCATCACATGACCGACGTCGGCGTGACAGTATAAAGGGGGCGGCCCCCACACCCGCCCTCCAGTTCTCTCGCCGGAGACCTCATAAGAGGAAACAGGAGAAAGGAGTAACAACTCCTGAAGCCCTGAGCTGCTAAAAAAACAAAGCCCTGGGAATCGAAGAGAGGAAAAATACAGTAGCTGGGGGAAGGTGGGAGGGAAATCGAGACCTACTGCAGGAACCTCTCTCAAAGATGTACTGTTACGGTAAGTTCTTACTTAACTGCTATATCTTACTTCGAGAGGGTTCCTGCAGTAGGTCTTCACAGAGTAGGACTGAATATCAAGTAGTCAAAGAAAAAGGGAAACGGAGACTAGGTTCCAGGAGGAGGAAGCATCTGCCAACTAGAGGTCTGCTAGAATAGTAGGCCTTGTAGGACAGCAAGGCCGAAACCATCTCTGCCTAGAGGCAATGTTCAGACTATAGTGCTTGGTGAAGGTACGGACGGAAGACCAAGTGGCCACTGCACAAATATCCACAGTGGACACATTTCGCAGGAAGGCCATCGAAGCAGCCATGCCCAGAGTCGAGTGGCCTTTCACGTCCCCAGGAAGGGGCTTCTCGTACTTGTTGTAGATGTGCAAGATGCAGTTAGCCGACCATTTTGACAAACCCTATTTGGAAATGGCCTTGCCTTGACATTTGGGAGCAAAAGCGACAACTAGTTAGACTTTCGGTCCTCTTTGGTCCTAGAGATGTAGTATCTCAGAATCCTAAGCACATCCAAGGTGTGCAAGAGGTATTCCCCCCGTTGGAATGCTCTGGGTAGTATACCGGCAGTTCAACATTATATAGATGGCAGTCGACTGAAGCTGTTCTACCACGAGGTCTGACGATTCAGGTCGACAGCAGGAAAGAACTGGAGGGCGGTCATGGGGGATGCCCCCTTTATACTGTCACGCCTACGTATGTCACATGATGCCAGGGGAGGTCCCCTGCTATAGATTGCTAGCTAGAAGTTTGCCATGCGGTCCTGATGCCAGGGGGCGCAGTCCTACTCTGTGAAGACCTGCTGCAGGAACCCTCTCTAAGTACGATCTTAAAAAATAACCTCAAGCTGGGGTGTGGTGGGGATAAGGAAAACCGATGTCAGAGACGAGTGACCCCTCAGAGCCCCTACTCTCCCCAAACAAAAATAAATGTGTATCTACCTGAGGCACCTTTGCTTTTTTTTTTTTTTAACCAAAAATACCAGGAGACCATACAAAATACCCTAGCAAGGCAGAAAAGTGGCTCTCAGTACAGAAGGAAGTGAGAAGTAAAATTAGCCAGGTTAGTCAATTTCAAAGATGCAGCTTAACAGGCATGATTTTAGAGATTAGAGGTGCTCCCTGTAACCAGGCAGCCCCAACCTGCAGAGCAGAATTGCAGCCCCAAATTGAAGTTTTTACAACTGTCCCGATCAGTGAAGTCACTCTCTCCCCTTCCGATGGCACAGCGAAACTGGGAAACTGCCGTTAGGGTATGGAATCCTCAGGTGCCCAACATTCAAAATCTTGGGCAGTGCCATTCCCCTGGTAGGAGTGCACTATACCCGTTTGTAATGATTACCTATTGACAATGTGGAGCGCTACAGAAAAAAGTCAAGGGTAATGCCGAGATATCTGAATTCCACTACTTGCTCTAGGGGCTTGTTATGATTGTTCAGGATGGATAGGCTAGCGGATTTATGTCTGTTTTGGGGGGGTTGGAGAAAAGAATGGACTTAGCTTGTTTGTAATTCAAGAGGAGTTTATGTTGAAGAAACCAAGTTTCAACGGAGTTGAAATTACACTGTAGCTTAATGGAAAGGGAAAGTGGATTTGTGTCAGCTGAAAATGGGACCACATTGTCCACATAAAGAATCATATTGTTATTACAGGCTTGCAGGAGGTCATTAACGAAGAGACTGAAAAGCAGGGGATCCAGAATGGACCCCTGCAGGACCCCGGATCAAACTGGAAGACTTTGAGAGAGGGTATCACAGATTTTCACTTACGTGTTCTCCCCCAAGGTAGCTGCTGAACCAGATAGTGACCTCTTGTGAAAGCCCTAGGGCGGTAAGAGTGTAGGAGAGGTGTGGTTAACGGTAACAAAAGCCTTAGTGAGGTCAACATATATATATATATATATATATATATATATATATATATATATATATATATATATATATATATATATATATATATATATATATATATATATATATATATATATATATATATATATATATATATATATATATATATATATATATATATATATATATATATATATATATATATATATATATATATATATATATATATATATATATATAGACCCAAACCAGGTGACCTCGATCCAAATTTACAGCTAGGTGGTTATCCTTCGAACACGTGGTGGAAGAGACAGAAGGCACTTTACTGGTAGTAGTAAAGTTTTATTTATACAGAGATATCACCATTAGGACTGTTAATACCCTTTTTACAAGGTGCATTTGTTTATCAAACGCTGCCATGATAAAACAGTTTAAAAATACAATGAACTAGTGCACATAATACAGACTCAAAACATAGGAAAGGGATAAAATATACGTACAAATGAAAAGCAATACAAATATTACAGTAAACAATGCCAGTTTTATTTTTAGTTTCCCTTTTGCTCACCTATTGCATTCAAGGAAAAATTAGTTCTTGCTGCACTGCAGTTTTAAAAGCAGATGAAGAAATGTCCAAGTTCCAAAGATGTAGAGGGAGTTCATTCCAACAGTAGGCAGCTTTATGTTGAAACGTCATTTTATTAAAATTATTTATTTTGAGTCTTTGGTCTTGCACCAAAGACTACAAGATTAAAAATGACCAAATGAACCCAAATTGTGTAGATAACCATAAAGAGGCATCAAACGAGTTCAGGTTTTGCTCTACAGTAGTCCTAAAGGGCAGTAGTTAGAATTTAATAGGTATTAGATACAAGTTGTTCATCTCGGCCCACTGCCAACTTGTCACCAAAGGGAAGAGAAGGTTTACAATACCTAATGACTGAAGAAAAGGTTATTTGGCTGTAGTAAAAGCAGATTGGTGACCTAACGGGTTATCTGTTTTGCCTCCCACAATGCACAGAAAAGTATACATCCAGCAGGTGATTCTTGGGCAGGGTAAGTACCCAATTTATAATGACAAGAGATATGACCGCATGCAGGAGGAAGACAGACAGCTATGGGGAGGGATTTCTACCAGCACCTGCTGCATGAAGTTACATTCGTTTCTACTGCATGTACCAATCCAGGTGGGGTGGGGAGGGGCAGGAGAAACTGATATTATCAGAACCCCTGTGTGAGGAGAGAAAAATGTTTCTAAACAGATGATGTTTCTACTGAAATTAATATAAGAGCTACCCATGAAGGGAACATCCGCTTCCTCGCAGAAGGACCTGAAATGCTTCTTGTACTCAAGCCAAAGACTCTTAAGGACCGAACAATACCCCTCATTTTAAGCTATATGTGACTGGTTTCTATGCTAAGTAACTGTTCAGTATGTGCTGTATGTTTTGATGGATGAGATGACAATAAAAACTTTATAGAAAAAAAAAAAAGATACAAGCAGATATTCAAGGGGAAACAAACTAAAGAAGACCCTCTTGGGGGCTGAGGGGTGGTAAGGCGAGCAGCCACTAGGCTGCTGGCTTTCGAGCAGACAAGACAGACCATTTGGCCTATTCTGCTGGCTTTTTAGTATGTTACTATGTTAGATAGGTTGGGTAGGATCATTGGCATATGTGGGGGTTATAGTTTTGACCCACAAAGCTGAATTTGGATCCACATTTTTGAGACCAATGTTTCAAATTGGACCAAAGTTTCTGAACCCCATTACCACTGTCACTGCAGCAGCCTTTACGCCTCCAGCCAGAGGCCCACTATCCTCTACTAAGCAGTAGTCAATAAAACCGGCTGCCTTCTGCTCTTCCTCTATTATCCTGCCCACACTTTGTTTTCCCTCCTTTGACCCCTCCACAATACACAGCTCTACGTCTGCTTTTGCATCCCTGGCTGCCTTCTTGGCCTCATTCATCTTTACCTGGTATTTGCTCCATTCCTCATCTAAGTTTCTGCTTGTAGCTAATGAAGACTCCTTTTTTGGCCCTCACTGCCTCCCTGACCTTCTTGGAGAACCAGATTGGTCTCTTGTGCCTAGTACCCTTGGGAACCCTTTTCAAGCAGGAATTGGTTGCTTTGAAAATGGCCCTTTTAATTTCTCCCCAACTGTTTGCCACCCTGATTTAGTCCAATCCAACCAATTTACCCTTAACTTGAGGAGGCAGTATAGCGCAGTAGTTTAAGGCTCTGAGCTGCAAACCTGGAGACCTGGGTTTGAATCCCACAGCCCCCACTTGCATACTGTGTAATCCTGAGCAAGTCACCTAACTTCCTTGTGCTCCCAGGTTGCACCTGTAAACAAGTTTCAGCTTACTGTGCCTCTCCTGGTTAAATAAAAAAATTAAAAAAAAAAACAATTCCCACATCTGATAAAAGTCTGCTCATCTGAAATCCAGGACCTCTGCCTTTGATGAGGGTACAGTTATTACCAGGGCCAGTTCAAATCTTATGGTGTTTTGGCCACTGGACCCAAATGATTCCCCAGCCCACACTCCACCTACCATTTCCAAGTTGTTAAGTACCATGTTGAGAATGGCAGCCTGTCTTGTGGGCTCCGTGACCAGGTGTACGAGCAGGCAGTCCTGCAATGAATCAAGCAGGGCCAGACTCCTGGTGCTCTTAGCTGTCATGACTGGTAAACTAAGATCCCAACCCCCACTATCCCCCTTTTTGTTCCCTCTCAATTTCTGCATCTAGTTCCCTAACCCCCTTGTCTCCCTGTACCAGCAATCTATAGACCACCCCCATGAGCAACTTCTTTCCTGATGCTGTCATAAGCTGTATCCACACAGAATCTGTCTCCCCCATGTCCTCCCTGATGTGCCCATCCCCCACTGCCTCTATGCTTTCTTTGACTTAGAGGGCCACCCCACCTCTTTTTCAATTATCCCTAGCTCTCCTATATATGGCATACCCCGGCACTGCCAAGTCCCAGTAGTTATTCCCAGTGGCCCACGTTTCTGTAATGGCTACAAGATCTAATCACACATCTACCACCATGCCTCTCAACTGTCCCTGATTTTCAGGGACGTCCCCGATTTTGCCTCAAAATTTTAATCTGTCCCTCCTAAAAATTGTGTTTCTGTGACCAAACAGTGGGGGTTGTAAGCACAAAATAATGTCAAACATTAAAGTTACAGACTTGTTCTTCCTTAGAAAATGCATTTTACACTAAGCCCCTTATTCTACCAGCTCCCTGAGTGGATACCTCCAATTTTAAAGATGTGTCCCTGATTTTTTTAAGCCTTGTCCCCGATTGATGAGGCAGGAGGTTGAGAGGTATGTCCACCACCATTGCCTGGAACGCACCAGAGCTTGTAATTGGGTTTTCCAAATCGGGGAGAACCCCCCCCCCCTTGCGTTTAGCATTTAGGTGGGATTTCAGACCGTTAGTGGGCCACCCTCTTTGCCCTCTGGAACCACCTCTTTCAAGTTCCATAGTGTGCCACTCCTCTGCCCACTGGACTCACTCTCACCATCCCCATCTACTATCATACCCCAGTTCTGTTCCCTCCTGTTGATTCTCTCTCTCCCCAGGGCCTCCTCCCATGGTGGTGAAGGAGAAGAGAAGCATGCTGACAAAGCCAATGTCCGGATACCAGGGGCTGGGTAGCAGACGTGTCACTGATGATGGTAAGGTGGCATGGGGGAGCATACGGGGAGGCTGTCACCCAAGGCTTCCTGGGTCAGCACGTTCTTCCTGCCCATCACACCTCTCATGTGGAACATGCACTATGTCAATGCCCTGGGGGAGGAGCCCACTGGCAAGCAATCACCCAAGCCAGCAATGGCTCCACACAACCACCTGTTGTCACTCTCCGAAAGGCACATATCTTCCCCTCACCCAGAAGGTAAGAGTCCTTGCTGATGCTCTTTCACCCTCTCTACCAGCCTCCACTCCAGTCGTCCCAGAATCAGGGTGCAAACGTGGGTCACCAGTGTGCTAGAGTGATCCCTTACCACTCAGCACCATGGAGCCGGATCAACACTGTTTTGCTATAGTTATACTATTTAAAGCAGCAGTACTGGATAACCAGGAAGTGGTTATCGAAATTCTGGTTTTATGCTGTTCTGATTCAGTCGTAATTCCGATTCAAGATTTTGTTACTTTAAATGTTCTGCGATGTCTACATTTAATAAAACAAGTAAAAGTTTACCATTTTTGTGGCGCTACAACAAACATGGCAGCTGCCGTATTCGGCAATGTTTTTCTCCCATAAGTGCTGTACTACGTCCACTGTTTACTTCCGTTCTCTTTGAGGTTGCACACTCCCGCTCCTTAAACTGAAGGCTGCCAAATTCTTAGTGCTGTCAACCAGTAAAAGATATCTGCTTCGGTTTTGGTATGCTGCTTTTATGGGAATGTTCCTTGTTTTCGGTGTTCGGTGATGCCACACACATCTGCAGCACGATACTGCCGCTTCTCGGAAGGCACAATGCAAACGGAAGAGGAGGGACATGGGGTGACGCCGTGCTACCCCAAATGCATCTTGCTGGGGTTTGCGACACAGAAAACAGCATCTAATCACGACAGAGGGATAAACAAAGCACATAAATAAAAGTGTACTTTTCTAAGTGAAAATGGTCGTTAAGAAAAAAAAAAAAAACACACAGAGCAGTGAATCGGAGACTCAGACTGGCAACAGGGAACAAAAAAAGAAGGCACAATTTACCTTGCACTGCTGCTTTAAGAAACAAATCCTATTGACTTACTTACTGTTGTTCCCTTAAGTCTTCTTCCTGTGTCCCCCCCCCCCAATTTCCCTACTCCATTTTTTAACCCCAACCATCTCAAGAAGACTCAGCCTCTTACCACTTTGACCGTCAGTAAAGGGCTCTTCTTCCTCACCTGACCCGTTACCTTTTTTGGCTCCTATCCTGTCCAGCTACCATAAAGGCTAGTACTAATGCACTAACATTCACTGACTAGCCTGCAGATCTGCACATCAACTGCCCCTCTGGCTGCTGGATATGCCCCCATGCCAGGGACAGCATTAAGGGTGTGCTCTGAGCACAGTCAGTGATTACAGATGCACATTTTCTTTTACAGAAAATTCAGTTTATCTGTGCTCCTCTTATCTTTCAGGAGCACAGTTAGAGGCACGAGTTCCAAGCACTGCGAGGGTGGTGAGGAGCCCAGAAGGGACACTGTGATGCAGATCAGGCCTTTGCTATTTATTTGGTATAGTTCAAAGCTAGATCGACAAGATATTGGATGAGTGAAAAGCCGTCAAACTAGCAGGTGGGCCAGCAAGTTATTGTGCACTGTAGCATGCTGGCAAGGAACAAGCGTGTTGGCAGCCAGTACAGGCTATTATGTACACGGTCAGGCAGAGTATAAGTATGAGAGCAGCTGGTAGACAAATGCCCACATAGGCGAGCAGGTAAAAGTGACACCGCGGCAGTTAGGGAATGAGCATATGTGTACTCTCTGGTTATGAGAGAGCATGTAGGCAGGTGGGAAATACAGGTTACTCACCTGTAACAGGAGTTCTAGGAATGGTATATGTTGTTCATCCACACTCATTGGCAGGTATCCTTGCCGCTTTAAATCTTGCCGGAAGGTCTTCAAGCTTGCTCCTCCCACCCACCCGGGTGGTATAACTCTCGGCTCCGCCCCATGGCGCGGATCTGGCCCGCTGGAAGCTCAGGTTGCGGTCGGGCGGGAGGTCGGATTGGTCGTGGTGGATGAACAACATATACCATTCCTAGAACTCCTGTTACAGGTGAGTAACCTGTATTTCTAGGGACATGGATATGTTGTTCATCCACACTCATTGGCAGACTCCTAGCAGTTCTCCGGGAGGAGGGAGGCAAGACGCACACCCCCAATACTTACTTGGGAAAGAGAGACTGGAGAACCGAGGCCCCAAAACCAGCATCCCGGACTCAGCAAGGTCACGATGTGGTAATGGGTAATGAAGGTGTTTGCTGACTTCCAGGTAGCAGCCCTGCAGATTCCTGGATAAGGACGTCCCCGGAAGCAGCCACCGTTGCAGCAGTAAGGCGGTAGAATGAGCTCTTATCCCTCTGGGAGGCTCCATGCCCGACAACTATAGCAGAGATCTATGCAGGAGGTTACCCACCTGCTTATAGTCCGCTTGGCTGCAGGTCTGCCAGATGGGGGCTACAGCGCGTAGGTGACAAACAGCTGGGCGAACCTCTCCCGAATTTCAGCCAGGCCTCCCTTATAATAAGCGGCGCCTCTTCTAGGGTCCAGAGTATGGAGCCTATATTCGCCTCCGAGGTGTGATTGGGGTAGAACACCGCAGAGTCAACACCTGGTTAAGGTGAAACTCCGACACCACCTTCGGAAGGAATTCGGTGGGGGCAGGGACAACCTTGTCCTGTGGAAGACCAGGTAAGGAGACTCGATGGAAAGCGCCTGGAGCTCTCCATCCTTCTGGCTGATGTGATAGCCACCAAGAAGGCGGTCTTCCACGACAGGTGAGAGAGGCACACCTGTGCATAGGTTGAATGGCTTGCCCATGAGCTTTGCCAGTACCAGCAGTAGATCCACGGAGGTGGGGTTCCCAGATTGAGGGGGAAATGTGATCAAGGCCTTTGAAAAAGCCCAGACCACCTTCTCCCCTGCGCACCGACTGCTTCCGGCCCGCGCCTGTAAGCAGAGATGGCTGCCAGGTGCACCCTTAGGGTCGTCCGACCCAAGCCCTTGACTAGAAAGGGACCATAAATAATCCAAGATGCTTGCCAAGGAACAGGAGGAAGGGTCCAAGCCCTTGTTCTGACACCAAATGGAAAACCTTTTCCATTTGAAGGCATAGCATTTCTGGTCGACTTACGGGACGCCTCAACTACATTGAGGACCTCGTCGGAAAGACCCAAGGCCTGGAACTCTAGCCGCCAGGAACCAGGCCGTCAGGTGCAGGGATTGAAGGTCCGGATGGAACACCTTTCCCTGATTGACTGAGAGCAGGTCCGGCGAGCTGGAAGCTGCCGCGAATCCTGGAGCCGAGACTGAGGAGATCTGGTACCAGAACTGGCGAGGCCAGTCTGGGGCTATCAGAATCACCTGCGCCTTGTCCCTCCGCCTTGAGAAGCACCTTGTGTATCAAGGAAATGGGGAAAGGCGTAAAGAGGCCCGGGGTCCACTGCCTGAGAAGGCATCCCCTGCAGCGAGCCCCTGCTGAGGGGGGGCATGGAACAGACTCAGCTGCGTCTCCCTGAGGCAAACAGGTCCACCTGAGGTGTGCCCCAATGGGAGAACAGATGCTGTACTACCTCCGCAGGAGAGACCACTCGTGGGATGCAGCCCCTATCCGGCTCAGGGCATCGGCCAGGGTGTTGGAGGCCCCGCCACGTGAATGGCCAGGAGATCCGCCTCCAGGCTGCGACGAAAGGGACCAAATGCGGAGAGCCTCCTGCATAGAAGCATGGAGCGGCCCCGCCCCTGGCGTGTTTAGATAGTACATGTCGTGGTATTGTCCGCCTGACTCGGACCACTTGACCCCGGAGGAACGGAGCAAAGGCGGTGAGAGCTAGCGGACCGCCCAGAGCTCCAGCAGGTTGATGTGGCATCGGACTCCCGCGGGACCAGAGGCCATGAGCCCGGTGGTTCCCCAGATGGGCACCCCAACCCATCAGAGAGGCATCGGTCGATAGAGAGACCGCGGCTCGGGCGGGCCGTAACGGGATGCCTCCTGCAAATGATCTGGAACGGTCCACCACTGGAGGCGCTCCACATCCCTTGTCACCGACACAAGCTGGTCCAAAGGATCGCAGGCTGAGACCACTGGCTGGCCAGTCCCCACTGGAAGGGGACGCATGTTCCAGCGGGCCCAACGGACCACGCTGGTGCAGGCCGCCATGAGACCCAGGAGGCGCAGGAAGTCCCGGCAGGGCGCAATTGCCCAACCAGAAATGATCGGGCAAGGAGGAAAGAACCTCGCCCTGTCCGCCGGAGCCGCCTGGCTCGAAGAGAGTCGAGCTGCGCCCCGATGAATAGAATCACCTGCTTCGGCTCGAGTTCCGACTTGGCCTCGTTGATAAGGAGGCCCAGTTGAGAGCAGACCTGGAGGGCCAGATCTCTGGACCACTCTACCTCCTTCCTGGAGGGAGCTGCTATCAGCCAGTCGTCCAGGTAAGGGTACACCCGGACCCCTCGGCGCCGCAGGAATGCTGTCACCACTGCCATGCATTTGGTGAAGACCCTGGGAGCTGGAGACAAGCCGAAGGGCATGGCTCGGAACTCGAAGAGGGATCCTTCCGCCGGAAGCGAAGGAATCTCTGGTGAGACGGACGGATAGGGACGTGGAAAAACGCGCCCCTGCAAGTCCAGAGAGCAGAACCACACACTGCTCCAAGGATGGTATTATCTGAGCCAGAGGACCATCCTGAAGGTTCGAGACCTTAGAACCTGTTTAGTCTGTAGATCGAGAATGGGCGCCAGCCCCCGTCCGGCCTCGGAACCAGAAGTACCTGGACACAAACCTGGGTCTGAAGGAGGGTCCACCACCTCTCTTATCACCTCCTTCTGGAGGAGGAGAGCGATGTCGGCTCGACGAGCCGCCAGTGAGGCTGGGGATCCCGAAGCCCCCCGAGGGGCGACGGCTCTGAAGGGTGGTGCCTGCCCGAATTCCAGAGACAGGCCTCTTCCCACCACCTCCAAGACCCACCTGTCCGTGGAAACAGCGGACCAGGCGGAACGGAAGTGTGAGCCGGCCCCTCTATCGGGGACCCAGGGGAAGGTGGACGGAATGAGGAGCACCCCTCAGCCCGTCACTGGGCAGGCTTGGAGGAGGGACCGCCGAGGGACCTCCTGGGCCTTTTCCTCCCTGCATCCTGTTAGGAGGAAGCCGGGCTTGGGTTTGGGATGCTGGCCGAGCCTGCTGGCCCTGACGCTGCTGGGCCGGCGCGCGTGGGGCAAGAAGGACGGAAAAGGTTTAGGCTGTGGTTTTGCTGAGCCTTGTCCTCTGAGCGGAAGAGACCGAGTCCAAGGTAGCATTGGACTTCTCGATCCTCTGCAGGTGACCTTCCACCCCAGGGTCAAGAGGTCAGTCCCAAAAAGGAACATCCGCCAACTTGTGCTGGGTATCCGAAGTAAAGGTGGATATCCTCAGCCAAGCCCGCCGACGATAGCCACCGCGGCCGCCACCGATCTGGCACATGAGTCCCTATATCCAAAGCAGTCTGAGCTGCTGTTTGGCCACTGCGCTGCTCCTGGTCCCGCACCTGCTTAACCGTAGTCTGCAGATCGGCGGAAGATGAGGATGACCTCATCCAGGGAGCCCAACAGGGCATGAGAAAATGTGCCATGAGGACGGCGCCGAACTGGCCTGACGGCGTCAGAGAGGACGCAGCGAGACTTTCGCCCGACATAGTCCACTTTCTTGACTCCTTTGTCAGGAGGTTTGTCCAGATCCTGGTGGCCACGGGCGCTACCGGAAAACGCTGTCGGTAACCAACCCTCAGCAGAGGGTGTTCTGAAAACCGGACAAGGAACCAGTAGGGGACCGTGATACTTCCTGGCCATCCTGGCCGGGCGCAGGGCAGGAAGCAGGGCGCTGCCAAAGCTCCAGTGCCGGACCCACTATGGCCTCGCCACCGGAAAGGCCTCCGCCGGAGAATCCCTCGGTCCAGAATCTCCGTGAGGGGATACCTGGCCCGCTTGGAACGGGTTCGAGCTCCATCCCGGTGGACTCCGAGATGAGCCAAGTAGTCCCAGAAGGACGACGGGCTATCGGCCCATTGACTGACCTCCTGAAGACCCAAGTCCAGTCGCTTGGAGAAAAGGAGGAATCATCTTCGACTCGGAAGAGTCCTCAAGAGCTGCTCTGGCCCGAGCCACCCTTCACCTGCCGAGGTCGGTCGGGAGTGAGGGTAACTGACAGCCGATGGGTAGACCTTTAGCCGACCGAGAATCCTTGGTCGGAGCCCCAATTGGTGGCTGTGGAGGCGGAGGTTCCACCGGAATCGGTGGAGCAGCTGGTTTGGCCGAACAACCGCCTGGTATAGGCCCCTCGGATAAGCCCAGGGGCTGTGTCGCCGCCCGTGACAGCCATTTCACGGCCGGAAGGCGACGGGCCGGCCACTCCCGGCCAGGAGGAGCTGTTGCAACATAAGGTCCCTCGCATTGGCCGACGTAATTTACGCCGAAGCCTCCTCATCCGAGGAGGAGGATCGAGGCCGAGCGGCGACGCCGCTATCGCGTGCCGAGACCGAGACCGCCGTATGACGGGTGGGATCGCTGGACCGCAAAGAGGTCCGAGACCGAGACCGAGAGTCCCGGAATTCCGAGGTCGGTGCGGGAGGTGTCGGCCGAACCGCACTCCTCTCGCCTCGGATGGTGCATCCGAGGGCCCGGAACCGGAGGCACAGGCGAGCCCACGGGATCCCCTAATCCTCCCGGTGAACCGGGAGAGGGAATCTCGCCGCAAAGGCGACAGTCTGTCAATGGGTCGAGAAAATCTCGACTTCATCGGTGGGAGTCTCGGTCAACTGACCTGACGGGACACCGTGAGGCCAGTGGCCGGCCGAGCGGTCGACCGGCCGACGGTCGACGTCCGGGAGAGGGACCTTTCCCGCTCCCAAGAGCGCCGACGGAGGACTTACCCCTGTCCCTCTTTTGGACCGAGAATAAGGTCCCCTAACGAGGCCCTTCTCCTTTAGTGGAGAGGACAGACAAAGCTCCTTAAAGGAAGCCGTAAGAAGAGCCCAGAGAGAGCGGGATAAATGCCGCGGCCGAGAAGATACGGCCGCGCCGCCTCCTCTTCGAGGGCGTACCATCCGCCGAGCTGATCCGCCGAACCGCCGCCGGACACCGCCAACCGGCCTCCTGGACTTCACCGGAGGGAACGCTTCGGGACGGCCCAGTTGCAATCGGGCAGCACGGTCTTCGGCGGTCGAGGTCGAGAAAGATGAGCACAGGTCGCAAGCCCGCGGGTCGTGCTCAAGGCCTAAGCAGTAGACACACGTGGAGTGTGGATCCGTCCGAGACATCTTCTGCCGCATGGGCATCTCCAAACCGGAGTCGATTGGTCCATCGCAGTCGCGAGGGATCAAGACTGAAGTCTTTTCGCAAAATTTATTTTTAAATCCACAAACGGAGAAATAGGAACCAGTCTCAAACGCAGAGCGTTAAGGAGGGAACCTGAGCTTCCAAGCGGTAAGGAAGATCTGGCGTCATGGGGCGGAGCCGAGAGTTATACCACCCGGGTGGGTGGGAGGAGCAAGCTTGAAGACCTTCCGGCAAGATTTAAAGCGGCAAGGATACCTGCCAATGAGTGTGGATGAACAACATATCCATGTCCCTAGAAACAAGTGTTTTTCTGTGAAAGGATGGCAAGGAGGGAATGACGGTATCACCTATGGACCAACAGTTAAATGAAAATGAGGGGATATGAGCAAAAATAGGAAAGATTATACATTTTACTCTCAGTAGACAGAAGAAACTCGCATGCATCGAGGGAAGCCTGTTGAGTAATATACTGTATACACAATATAAAAAGTAGGTAGGAACACAGCCAAGATCTGAAAAAGCACATATTTTAGGGTACCATTTTGATTTATCATGCTCCTCTGATTTGGAGGAGCATATTAAGATAAATCCTTAACACCACCCCTGCCCCCTGCACATGCCATCAACTATTAGATATCCACCTCATGGTCAGCCAAGCTTCCTCCTGCTCATTCTACAGTGACTATGTCCAGATCATCATGCATTCAGTGATACAGGCACTGCTAATCTCAGCACCACCTATGTCTACCCTCCATTCCACCTCAACATAGAAGCCACCAGCCCACAACACACAATTAACCTCAACGGACTGTTTAACAAAAAAAAAAAAAGGTGGGTGGTAAACATGAAGAAAAATACCCCAGTCCAACACTCCATTGCCTTCAAAGTGTTTTTCTGCATTCAATGCAAAGAAGAATTAAGTGTTTTGCTTGGAACTGTCCCACCTAGGGGGGTAACAAAAATAGCAGAAGGGCAACAAAAATAACAGAAGGGCAACAAAAACAGGGCAAAACTCGCTACACTTTCAGAATTTTTAAAGATGACTAATATCACTTACCCTGCCACCCAACAGAGTTCCCCACTCTGCTGTTTTTCATAACTGCTCAAGTCCTTACTTTGTATTGCTAATTTACAGTGTCGGCAAATGCAGAAGCAAAGAAGGATCAAAGAAGAGCCCAATCAAGCGGCACCTAAGCATTATGGGAAAACTCCCTTTTTTAGAGACATTAATCTCGCTACTGTTGTACTGAACATGGCAGGGTGATGGTATTAGTTTTTGTAGCGACAGCGAGAGAGTTAACATTTAAAAGTATACTTTCGGCTACCTTTAAACCAGTTTCTGTGTCTTCTCTCCTTTGGCTCTTTGCATCATTAGGGGAGTGACACAACAAACAATCGGAGGTAGACTGCATTTTTCTGCATTTGTGATCCTTGTGCCCTGTAACCCATTTCTTTTTGAGGGGTTATGCACTAGGCCCCTCATGGGGTCCCCCCTTAGCCTTGGCACCCGCCTTTTTTCGGCACTTCAGCCCTTAGAAAGGCCCAATTAATAAATGTTATGGCCACTGGCAGAAAGAAAGAAAGAAAGAAAGAAAGAAAGAAGAGAGAGAGAGAGAGAGAGAGGACTGAGTGTATTCCCACCCAAATCAGAGCCCACGCTCCCCTTCTTGGCCACTAATCACTAAGCCGTCACTGCTACACTGAGAGGAGGGTGGGAAAATAAGACTTGCCTCCATGACTGGTTTGTTGTAGTTGCCTACCCTACAGTCACAACAGCACCTGACTGAAGAGTTTCATCAGCTCCCCACAGTTCAGGAACTCGTGGTCTCGCAACTTTGCCACCATTTGCGATCAGGCCTCCAGGGTTTTCTGTAGCCACAATAGCGTGACGAGGCTCTCTCTCCCAGCAGCATCTGTAGCATGTGCTTAAGGGAACCGGAGAGTTGGTTGGTAGTGATGGGTTGGCCCTGGAAGGAAGTTTCAGCGGTCCCCCATGACTGACCAAGGGACTCCTCAAGTCACTAGACTGGCACTGTCTGCCACTCTAGTGATCCTGTCTCGCTCCAGCTGCTAGAGAAAAAAAAAAAAATTGCTGCTGTCATACAGTTAGACTGAAAAAAACAGCTAACTGCCTTTTACTCTAACTTGGTGTTTATTTCATTGACTGCATTCCACCCTGATGGACAGGGACCCTACGTACTATGCCTGTTGTCTGGTGGAGGCTGAATAACTGAAGATTAGGTGGGAAAATCGAAATTTAAATACCTGTAAATTTTCTTTCTCCGACGGCTGGTCTCCGGGCTTTCTCACTCCTGAGCTGTACCTCCTGATGCTGATCCACAGGCAGGAATCAGATCTCTGCAGCAGGGGACATCCAGCCCTCCACTTTCTGTTCTCCTCAGTTCTTCCTAAAGCAGTCCAATGTGGTAATAATACAAGAACTTGGGAACAAAAACAATTTTAAGGCATATACGGCCATGAGGCCAGCCAAGTATATACATTCTGGGAGGGAATCTGAAGCCCGGAGACCAGCAGTCGGAGAAAGAAAATTTACAGGTATTTAAATTTCGATTTCTCTCTCCTAAGCTGGTCTCCGGCTTCCTTAATCCTGGGATATGCAAAAGCAGTACGTCCCCAGATGTCCCAGGTGGGAAGAATTTCAAGAACCCTTAAGGGTTCACGACCACTTGAAACACTCTGTGGCCAAAGGATGCCTCTGCCGAGGACATCACCTCCAGTGAGAACCCTTTTTTTTTGTTTGTTTGTTTTTGTTTTTAAGAGAGTGTGAATGGATGATCAAAAGGTCACTCAGTGTGAGTGTGCTGTTAATGCTTCTCGGAATTACGCCCACAAAGGGGGTCATGGACTCTCAAGGGGGCCGTGGACTCTCACTGGGCCAGGCAAGTTACTCTGGCCTGATCATATGCCATAGAGGTGACTGATAGAATCCGTTTGGCTATAGAGCCTATTGAATCCTTGCTGCCTCACATTTTTTTTCCTTCTTCCTTTTAGCTGGCATGAACACAGTTGAAGTTTTGCGAATAGCTTCCTCTCTCTTAATGTCCATTTTTCTCCCTCTTCCCAGGTCTGATGTATGACATTTTCCATCCTTATTGCTTTTAGAGGGTGGACAGAAGGAAGGAAGAATGAACCCTTGATTGTAACAGAGGGGAGACATAACTTTAGCAAACAAAAATTGGAACTGTTCTAGCCTGATGAACGAGTGTACAGCTCTTGGGCCAGCAATGCTTTTAGTTTGCTGAAACTCCTAGAGGGAGTAATAGCTTTGAGAAAAAATGGCAACCTTTATTTTGAGATGCGTGATGGATGGCTTGAGAGGCTCTAAAGGGGGCCTTGGTCACGGCCTTGAGAACCATATAAGACTCCAAGGTGATAGCTTTGGTGGACTGAAGATGTTTTAATGCTGCTGCCTGAAGAAGTAGCACACATAGGGATATGAGCCCAACAATTCCCCGGGGTCTGTCAAGAGTGCCCCCAGTGCAGAACCTCTAATTTTTAAGGTGGCTGGTTGCAGTTCTTTGTCCATCAGTCTTAAAGTAACTTTAGTAGTACAGGCTATTGCGTCATTCTGTATGTGTCTGGAATGAAGCCAGAACCAAAATTGCCTCCGGATTCTATAATGCACTTTGGAGGAAGAAGAGACATACGAGTTCCCCATCATGTCAATAACAGGAGCTGTGCCGTACAGCTCCGAGAAAGTTTTTCCACTCACTTTCCAAGTCTAGAGAGAGACTAGTTGTTAAAATGGGGTGCAGAACTGGACCTTGATGGAGAATTCCCATGGCTGGACCTGAATGTTCGAGGTGGTGGCCCTGACCAATGAATGAGAAACTACTAAGTGCAGAAAAACCGTAAGGGACGGACTAGAATCATGACTGTCCTGTCCAATGCCACTTTGTGGAGGACTCTTGATAGAGGTGGTATTGGAAGAATGCATACAGGAGACCGAACAGATTCCAGTTTACAGGGAAAAGGTGTCCTGAGCCATCCGCTGGTTCGTCCTTGGCCAGGGAACAGAACTGCTTTACCTTGGAGTTCTGCCAGGAAGGCATACAGGAGACCGAACAGATCCCAGTTTATGGGGAAAAGGTGTCCTGAGCCACTGTTGGTTCGTCCTTGGCCAGGAAACAGAACTGCTTTACCTTGGAGTTCTGCCAGGAAGGCATACAGGAGACCGAACAGATCCCAGTTTATGGGGAAAAGGTGTCCTGAGCCACCGCTGGTTCATCCTTGGCCAGGGAACAGAACTGCTTTACCTTGGAGTTCTGCCCGCAGGCGAAAAGACCTCTTTGAGTATTGCCCCACTATTCTGTCTGAATGTGGGAGGCACTGTCCTTCAGCTGCGATCCCTTGGTCCACCCACTTTGCGACCGAGTCATTCTGCTATGACATTTTCCTGTCCCGACAGAAACACTGCTCAGTGGTGCTCAACCCACTGAAAAGAAGGGATTCCTTTAGCATCTTTGAGCTTCTCGTTTCGCCCTGATGGTCGGTGTATGTCAGCATTGCCAGGTTGTCAGCTGGCATCAGGCTAGCCGGAATGAGGAATTGCTGTTCAGCGTGTCTCTGGGCATGGCCTACTGTTCCCCCCTCAGAAACGCTTATACTGTACCATTGTGTCCAACAGCGATCCCTTGCCCAGTGCCAACAGCTGATGCAAATGAGTCCATCCCAGCTCCTGAGGCTTGCAATGGTCGCGATTTCGACTTAGTGCAGATCGCCTAACTTGTGGCCCTTCATGACCTCTGACCTCTGGGACCAGCTCTGGAGGAAGGGCTTATTCCAACTTAATGAGCTGTGTGAAAAAAATAAGCAGGTAGCTGAGGAGCTTGCAAAACTCCTTGATGAGCAACTACAGATCCCAAAATCAAGGTTTCGGGGAGGAGAGACCTTGTGTCATGATGCGAGTCCCCCAGGAGGATCACGGTCTGGTCTGGAATTAGGGAGCTCTTTCTCCAGCTGACGTGAAAACCATGTGCCATAGGGCACCCAACTACCTCTGCCACTGCCACTGCCTGTAATACCTGGTTGAGCTATGAGAAGACCGCAATGGTAGAGTTTGAATTGGAAGTACTGCTCTCCCACTCTGAATCTGAGATAGCGCGTGCGCCATTACTGCATGGGAATATGCAAATAGCCATCTTGCAGATTTATGGGTGCCGGAAAATCCCCTTTTTGCGACTCCCTGATTACTCGTGACAAGGTTTCCACCTTGAAGGGTCTGCTGCGAACAAAACTGCCATGGCAGATTTAGTTTGTTCTCAGAGTATGCATGGGATGAATACTCTGACTGGATCCCTACGTCCAGGGTCTGTACGCGCTCCTGAATTGTGGTAGTTAAGTTTTCGGCTCTTCTCTGGAATCTTTTACCACCTCCTTTAAGACTATCCATACAGGAGCTCTCCCTTGTCGAGGCATTCGCCAAGTGAGCTTTAGCGACCTGTCCGCCTGCCATGCCTGCAGCCTTAAGAATGTCGAGGCGAGGTGAGTTAAAGCATGACCCTTGCTGCGCAACTGGCAGCCTCCTTTGAGATATCTGCAGAAAATGCCTAGAATAGTCCCGCTCTGAGGCTGTTGCGGGGTGGGCTTATCTACATCTGGCTCGTTAGCACACTGGAATGCCAGGATAGTGGCCCAAGGTATTGCGGCTCCTGCGGAAAAACAGGTTGGCTGGGCTTGCTTATATGTGGCTCATCAGCACCTTGGAATGCCATGTCAGTGGTGTTGAGAACAGGTTGTTCGCAGCTGCTTTAAGGGAGAAGTGGAGGACTAAAAGCGTCTCTTTGAGGGATGGCCTCTCCATTCCCGTCCAATGACCATCTTAGAGGGTAGCCTTTATGGTAGTTTAACCATTTTTCTGGTTGCTTCTGTCCAAGCCTGAAAAGCTTAAGATCTGCTGGAGCACTGGATAGGGCAGAAGCCTAGAGAGCTATCGCTCCTCCTTCAGCCATTTCCTTTATGGTAGGAGGAGTGGGCAAAGCTGTTGCCAGTGTGGGAGTAGATGACCGGTGAGAAACCTGCTTCTGTTGGATGGGAGCTGCCAGGTGAGATCCACTGGAATGTCGACTGGCACCTTGGACAAGGTCTTGCCCATTCGCTCCCCCTCCAGCAGAGGATAAACTGGAGTCTTAGGAGTCCCAGAAACGCACCCTGCAACGCTTTAGCTTTTCTTCTATGTCTTATCTTCCTGTGATTCATATCTGAGGATCCCAGGTTGTCAGTCAATGCATACTGGATCCAAGCGAGGCCCTATTTCACCGTTTTTCGAGGTCTGGTGTCAGAAGGGGCTGCGGACTGCTGGGTCCCTCTGGTGGCCGCCGCTTATTTCGACCTGTGGGCTATCAGACAGAGCAGAGGAGGGTCTGCTTCCATAATGTTTTCCCCATTCCCAAACGCTGCCGTACATTTTAGGTGCAGCAATCCAGCCAAAGTGAATTAGCAGTAGGGGACTAACAGCGCTGATCTTTTCTGCCCCTGTAAGGCTTGTGTGAGGATAACATCACAAAGCTGAAGTAGAGATTAAGGTGCTGGCCCTTTAAGAATTGTGCTAGTCCTATAAGGGCCAACTTCCATACTTTTATTTTACTCCTACTAGACTATGCAGGGATCTAGCCTCTGGGTATCCTATGCAGATAACCCTCTGGGCAGCAAGGGCCAAATTCCATACTTTTATTTTACTCTTAATAGCCTATACAGGGATCCAGCCTCTGAGGAGCCTATGTAGATAACCCTCTGGGCATCCCTTCATGACGGATTGGGGGAGGGAACATAACGCTGATCAAAGGCTGCTGGAATAGCTCTCTTCCCACGCTATAGCGCTCGTCCCTGGAATTCCCTGAACGAGGACGAGTCGCTAAGCCGTGCTGCAGGTCCCTCATCAACGGCTAAGGTAATCAGACTGCCAGCCGTTGATGAGTTGCCTCCATTTAGACTGTTTAAGCCCCTTAACTTTCGCTGAGGAAGAGTTCCCTTGTTCCCGATTAGAGCTCTCATACCCTGCAGTGCTAGTCAATGAGAGCTCCCGACAAGCTGACTGTCATGCTACCAGCCACCAAGCGAGCGGCTGATACAAGAACTTCTGACGTCGGCAATGGAAAAAAGTATGGGGCTGCCATCTGATGTATGCCCCCTAAGTCCTCCGGTGCCGTTTTTACTCCCGGACTTTCACTTGACTGAGGGATAGCGTCCTTCGAAGCTCTCTGGTGCTGATTTCACTCCCCAGCCCAGACCATCACTGCAGAGAAAATGGTGGCAGCCACTTACTCTGATCTGCGCATTGCAGAATCTAGCCAGAAAATGCGGGAGAAACGCACCGCGATGAAATGGGGCCAGTAATGAATCCTACTTTCACTTGACTGAGGAACCTTCGTAAGCTCTCCGGTGCTGTTTTCACTCCCCTAGCCCAGACCTTCACCACAGAGAAGATGGTGGCTGCCGCTTATTCTGACCTGAGCATTTCAGAATCGAGTCAGAAAGTGCAGGAGAAAAGCACCACGGTGAAATGGGGCCAGAGAATAACGTCTTCCCCTGAATGCCAAGCACTCCCCTTAAGGATCTACCACAGAAAAAAACAACACAATGAAATGGGGTCAATCATCCTTTTTAAGCACTCCTGTACTCATTCTGAATTCCCAAAACACACTTTCACTGCACTGCAGGGGATCCGCTCAGAGTGGGGCCAGTCTGTGCAGCTTGCAAGGCTGAGACTGGGTCCCACCAAGGGACGATTCTCAATTGCTTCTAGCCATCCTATAGTCGCTCCACAAGTAAAGAAAGAATTTTATAACTTACAGTGTCTTCAGCCCTACCCCTGTGGCAGAGCTCTGCTGCAGAGTTCCTGCTCCACTGAAGGCAGGAAGTAAACTGAGGAGAACAGGAAGTGGAGGGCTGGCTGTCCCCTGCTGCAGAGGTCTGATTCCTGCCTGTGGATCAGCATCAGGAGGTACAGCACAGGAGTAAGGAAGCCCGAAGACCAGCTTAGGAGAGAGAAAGCAGGGCATATCCAAGAAGGGTCCCTCCTATCTCTCACTCATTTAGATAGAGTGTGCCTCAGTCCACTTGTGTGAGGATGACTACCCAACATTAACAGCTGCTGGGATGGGAGAATAGAAGAATGGGGAAACTAAAGAGGTCCTCTATGTTACTTCTACCTGGCCAGTTGCTTGTGAGAGAAACAAGAGCAGAACTCTCAAACAAAATTGGTCAGTTCTGAAGTTCCGGTCTACTGTACAACTTGTACTGTGCCTCAGAACATGTTAGAATCACTGACAGACTTGTAAGAAGGAGGCTAATGAAAGAAAATACACACACACACACACACACACACACAACCCCTCCACCTTGCTTTAAATGAAAAGCATACATTTATGCATAACAGCAACCTGTGTATCTCAGTGTTTCTAAGCTGAAAGTAAGCTCTCAGTCTCAGCAGTACTTAATTACTGGGAAACGGTACTTGCCAAAACTCAACTGTACCAGGATCAGGAACTGCCACACCTTACAACAACCACAACACTTCAGTGGTCTAAATAACCATGCACCCTGACCCAGCAGCATACTACACGTGAGCACATTTTATACACAAAAATGTATTCTCCATGTATAAAAGAACATTTAAGAGTTTATCTCACAGACAACCAGACGGCTGCAGTCATTCAGACGCAGAAAATATCCTTCTCCTAATATCAGCCTCATTACCTGAGGCTGCAGATAGCTGTTAAAGAGGCATTTCTAAGGAAATCAGTATAGTTCAATCGTGCTTTTTTCACTGTGCAAATATAATAAAAGCAGAGAAACCAAATGATACTAGACCTTCAGCACCACACACACACACACACACACAGCACGCACAGCGAAATCTGTAGATCTTTATGTCTAATGCAGATTTTGATTGTTACTACAGCTTAAAAAAAAAACACCACAATGAATATTACATCATGGTGTAATTTAATAACCAATAAATCATTAGCATACTGCATAGCTTAGGATTGGGTGGTAGTGGGTAGTGATGGGGAGTGTCTTTTCCAGGTTTTTAGACGGCAGATGTGTTCCTGCTCATTAGAATGCATCTATGAAATGGGAAGATTGGCCGTTCTCGAAGAATTGACTGGCTGGGTACAGTGTTCTCCACATCTGAAAACACAGGCCCTCACCTCACAGCTGTCTCAAAGGTATGGAAAATTACCCTTTTTGTTCCATCACTGTAGAGGATCATAAATAAATATGAAAGCCCTGAAGTAAAACCAAGTTTAAATGGTTTGACCACATGATCTAAAAAGCCTGGAGCCAGCTTAACATCTGACCTCTAATTCTACTTTGAGAATGTGACCCACAGTCCTGAAGGGCAGATCCCAGCAGTGGAGAACACTCTAATCCTGGGTAAACAGATTTTTTACAAGAGATTTAACCCAAACAGGAAGATACAAAACGGCTAACACGACAATTAGGAAAATGAGAGGCTGAACAATCCTGTGAACTAAGGGAGCAGCATGCCATCATCGGCATGGCCACAAGGCCAGAGCAAGCAGAATCCTGCCTTCAAACTAAAACTACCAATAAAAGTATTGTTGAGTGAGTCAACAAAAGATGAATAAACCTGTAACTGTGTACCTTACAAAATATCCCTAGCAAGGGGATGGAGAAGAGTGGAGTGTACTTTGAGTACTAATACAGCACACAATATAGCACAAAAAAGTATCACCAAACCTACCTGAACACTTTAAGAATTTCCAGCAGCAGATCATTTGCTGGAGATACCTGCTACCCTTACACATTTTCAGGGGTCCCACATGCATCAATAAAGAGTCACATGCTCAGAAAATAATTTTTTTTTTTTGTTGTTTTGATTATTTATTATGCATTTTGCCCCACCACAGACGACCCAGCACCTCAGCCTGGTCATGGACCCCTGCCTTCACCTCCACATTAGACCGTGACCCCTCAGATACCCCTTAGCTTGCCCCCCAAGGTGGGGTGCGACGCTGCCCCGGCACAGTGCCGCAAACCGGGACTAGGTCAGAGGGTCGGTCCTGGAGGTTGATGGAGACCAGAGTAGGCTTCATCTAGGATCGTCCACGGAGAATTTTTGTAGACTGCACGTGAAGTGGGAACGTGTAATGAAGTCCAGTGTCCATCCCGCCTCCGAGTTACTACTGAATGCCAGTTACGGTACCTCTGACCTCCACCAGGGGTCTGTCAAACATCGGACATTTGCCCAGCCCTCCCTCGGAGAAGAGGCAGTCCCCTGGATGCTCAATCCTTCTCCCCGCCGACCCTCCGACGATTCGGGTCCATTCCCAAACCCGGGTCGCCAGCATTGCAAGCAGAATTCCAACTGCTGCACCAACGAACCCACACAGAAAATAAGTTTTTGTATGGGAAGGAAAGCACTTTGCACTGCTGGACAACACCATCAGCTCCCCTTCCCCCCAGTCATCATATCAAAAGCTGAACAGAAGGTATGACAGCCGATACTGTAGTGGGTGATGAACATGTGCATGCTAGACAAGGCAGCCCTGCAGATCTCCACGATCAGGATGGCCCTGGCAGAGGCCAAAAAGGCAGAGATATCATTGGTAGAATGAGCCTAAACCCTTTGGGTGGCTCGCTACTAGCAAACCGTAACACAGACCAAGACAGGATGTAATGCATTTGCCAATCATCCACTTAGCAGCCTGTCTGCCCAAGACCCAGCATCACCATAGGTCATGAACTGCTGTCTAATCTCGCTGCAAACCTCTGCCACATGTCCCTTATAATCAAGAAGTGCCTGGCATAAGTCTAAAGTTTGGAGCACACGCTTGGCATCAAAACTGGGCTTCTGAAAGTAGATTGTAAGGTAGTGCACATTGCTCCCCCCCCCCCCATACAGCTTCTTCCTCTTCAGCTCAGCTCCAGCAGGCTATTCGGCCCTATCCCTGCCACCCTGTCTGGCACCCCGACCTAACACACCCCGAGGATTCCTCACGGATTGCCCCTCAGCTGCGGGGCCTGGAAGGGGAGGTCCATCCTCCCCACCCGGTGACTCTCATCCAGGATTGGGGCGGTGGTCGGGTAGCAATGCAGAACTAGGGCAGGCAGAGCACACTAACCCGGCACCTTCCCTTTTCTTCCCTATCCCTTGCCGCCCGACCGCGTAGAGTGTGCGCATGGAGCGTCGCGACACCGTGGGAATCACACCTCCTCCCTTCAGTGGCATTCAGACTCCGGCGCTGCCACCCGTTCTCCACAAGATGGCCACCAAGGAGCAAGACAGCATCCCTCCCATCCCCGCCAGAGAGCTGTCCATTGGACGTTCAATCATTCCCCCTCTCCCCAGCCAACCCCCGGCATGCAAAGTTCATTCCCAAACCTAGGCTGTCAGCATGGTGAGAGGTAAGGCACATAGCGCCTCAGCTGCACCACGTTAAGGTAAAATTCCAAGATTATTTTAGGCAGAAACCTTGCATCAAGGTGGAGCATGACCTTGTCCTTGTGGAAGACCACATACAAAGACTCCACACAGAGACAGACTGGAGCTCGCTCAAGCACCTGGCCAAGGTTATGATGCTACTACTAGCCTGGATATTAAGGTATTATGGTTCAGTAGACCTTTCCTGGTAAAACTTATTAAATAAATAAAATGTGAGATGCCATTTATTTTTTTGAGTGCTTATACATTAGTCCATGTAGTTTAATATTTTTTTTATTTTCACTTTCATAGATTTTTACGTTTTCTATCACAAAACCACCTGATCACCTGTTGTACAATTTACATTTCTGACATGAGCTGAGTAAAGATATTCTTCTCTTCATTTGAAGGTATTGGTATATTGCTATCTTACTCATTCCTTCACCACTTGTGAGATATCAGACTTCATACTCTCTCATGAAGCTAATGATATCTTACAGGATCAGTATCCGTTAGTCACCATGTTATTTTTTTTTTCTAAAATAATGTTTTGTGGCAAAAAAAATCATCAATATGCCGATTTTTCTTTTTGCATTCTTTCATTCCTGAAGATACAGAGATACAGGATAATGACGTTTCCATATGTTCTACTCCTATGCCACATCCACCAACTAAAAATGAAATATCTTGGTACAGTGCCATGCCGTTTACCATCAGTAATATGTGGTAGCACCATCCCAAAGCATCCACAATATGAATCTAGTATGCACAGTCAACAGGTAACCTCTGTGGAAGACATTTTGAAAAACTGTGAGTGGTGGCCATCTCTAGTGACGTGACTCAAATACAAAATTAGCTACAAAAGCTCTTATAAAAATATCGGGAGAAAATTAAAAATACACTGATGAATTTAAAGACATCAGAAATACATTTATGTGAAAAAACTATATGATGAAATATTCTGCTGACTAAAACTGCTGCTATACACACACATACAAAAAACAGGAGTGGTGGCAAAAATAGCAAGACAAATGGGCAGTGACATCTGTAACAGCAACGTATCAAAATGGCATTGAGGGCTGAGGCGTTGGGCACCTCACTTCCTACCACGCTGGTGACCCACGTTTTGGAACTAATGTGGATCGCTTGGGGGCCGACCAGGGAGGGAGGACGGAGCATCCCAAGAACAGCACTCCTCCCACGGGGAAGGGGGACGATGTCTTGCTTTGCAGCAGCCAGCTAGAGATTCTGGGATGGACTGGCAGTATAGCCTAGAGGTTACAGTAACAAGTGGAGAATGAGTTTTGCACATCCAGTAGACCTGGGTTTGATTCCCACAACCTCCACTTGCATACTGTGCGACTCTGACCAAGTCACTTAACACCTCAGTGCTCCCGGGTCACTGCTGAAAACAGGCACTTGTGCCTAGAGGGCCTTACCCGGTTACCAAAGAATAAAATAAAAAATATAAAAAAAATTATGTGGCAGTACAGTGAGACATCAGGGAAGGTGCCCCACTCAGACACCGCAAGGGCGCCTCTGAGGAGGTGGAGTGCACACAATGCGTCACTGCACTTGATGCTGGCCCAGGGAGAAAATCACGGTAGAAAAACTCCCAACGCTGGCAGCATGGTGAACCGGTCCCTTGCAGGCTCCATATCGGCAACTGGGCTCTCCCAGCATCCTTAGACAGAGGACCACGGGCAACAAGTAAGTCTCGGGGAAATCCAGTGATGGGGTTGAGGAGACTGGGCCTGACTGGGGGAAGGTCAGTAGAAAGAAGGACAAAATACTGATAGAAAACAAAGAAAGTATGTTGTTACTGTTGTCACAGTGGATATTTTGAAGGTTATTGTCATCAGAGTGGAATCCTCAAAGGATGGCCACTGTGGAGTGGAGTGTCAGTTCCAGTGGTGGCTATGGGAGGATAGTTCGGTGCAAAGCAGCAGACAGTATAGCAGCAGACAGCATGACAAAAGAGGTGCAGCCTGGCTAATGCAGACTTTGGAACTGTGCTGCAGATAATACTGCCATATTCAAAGTCGGAGATCACAATTTTCTGAGCAATCGTCTGTCTGGCAGCAGCATGAAGACACTTGCTTCAGTGAAGAGCATCAGGCTTGAGAAGGAGCTATGAGGAAATGGTAGTCATTGTGGGTAGAGGAGTCAAGGGACTGGTCTCATCATCACACCCCAAGGTACTTACAAAATGTGATATGGTCCAAGGAGAACCATCACAGAACCTCAAGGGGGAATGGGAGGTGAGGGTTGCTAGTTTTGGTTTGGAACTGAAGGTCATGGTTACTGTTTTTCTTTGCATTCAGTATCAGCACGCGTTCCCCCCCCCCGCATCTTGTGTCCACCTTTGGCTGCCCATCCACCCCCATCTGACTGCCCCCCCAAGCTCCATCACCCAGCTTCTCTGGGGCATACCTTGTCCTTCCTCACCACCTGCCAGTGGGTCTCTCCTTGAACTGCCCGGTCACCAGTGCCACGTTTTTCCACTTTTTCATGCCAGAGATCACCGTGCGTGACACAGATGCCCCCGGCATCCTGTGTGTGTGATCCCTCCCTCTGCCTAACTCTGCTGCACTACTGCCTGAATCTGACCAGGCGGCAGACAAGCAGCGGGATGCTGTAACCCTTTGAGGACAACACTACTGCATACTACGACAGCAAAATATTGGATCCATACAAAAAAGCCCCCCTGATAAAGACTCAGGTGAGTCAAAGCACTGGGGTAGCTTGGAAGAGGTAGCCTAAAAGCTATGTGGTAATACACCCTACGCATTGTAACTGGGTCCAGCATTTATGTTTTGGATTTTGATGTTTAATAAATTAACTGAGCACTTGAACTTTTTGTTTGGACCCAATATTTTGCTCTTTTAGTATGCAGCAGTGTTGGGTTCGAAGTTTTTGAGCTTGGGAGCAGGCTCTCCCTGTTGCTGCAGCACTACTTGCTGCTCGAGTAGCACGGCTGCTTTGCATGCAAGTCAGGGATGCTGTAATCCCACCTCCAAAAGGGAGGAGAACGGGCCTGAATGAGCTCAATCCTCCTTCCCCCAGCCCTTCCCCCTTCCAGAGTGATTGGTGTCCATTTCTGAACCCAGGTCGTCGGCATGGCAGGAGGTGAGGCCAGAGTGGGACAAATAAGGTAGCCAGCTAGCCAGGTAGCAAATGGCTACTAAACAAAAAAATGTTTTTGATCTACCTGATTTTGAAAGTTATTGGCCAAGTGACTACCTGTACACAAAGTGATTTTTGAGTCCGTGAAAATGATGGCCACTAAAAATACTGATTTGGCTATTTGATTTTTACGTAAGTTTTTATTAATGAGATTTTAAAATATCAACATAATACAATTAAATAATGAAAGGAAAAGTCCTACAATACATAAAAAAAATCCAATATTTTTAAAAATAATCCTAATTATACTAAAGTAATAGACATCTATTATGCTTATTTTGTAAATTAAACTAATTTCTCTATTTTATATGGTTTAACACAACTAATTAAGCAAGTAGATTTAAAGTTAAAAGAGATGAGATTATTTAGAAAGGAATTAGAAAAAAGCAAGAATAAAAAAAAAAAAAAAAAGGATGTACTGAGGACTACAGGATTCAGGCAGGCAGGCAGTTAGTTACAAATATAGCTCCATTATGCGGTACTGGAGGTGCAGTAGACCAGCAGATTGCCCCACTTCTTTTCAAAGTTTACTTTTCTGTCTCTGACTCCACAAGCATTTTTCTCTAACTTAGTTGATTCCAGCGATTGATTTTTCCATTCTAGTATAATAGGCGAGGACTGTTCCAAGCATCATTTCCTTAGTCGTATGTTCATGGCTGTTATGGAAAAACAAAATTTAAGTATCTGTAAATTTTCTTTCTCCAACGGCTGGTCTCCGGGATTCCATACAGATGGGCTGTACCTGCTGATGCAGATATGCAGGCAGGAACTAAGCTTTGCAGTTGGGAATATCCAACCACCCATTTCCGGTTTCCACCAGTTCTTCCAAAAGCAGTCCAAATGTGGCAATACTATCTGAACCTAGAAACAAAAACAAGAAAATTAAGCCATACATGGCTGATTGGCCAACTCTGTACAGTCTAGGGGGGAAGCAGAAGCCCAGAGACCAGCCATCGGAGAAGAAAATGTACAGGTATTTAAAGTTTGTTTTCTCTCTCCTACGCTGGTCTCTGGGCTTCCATACAGATGGGATATACAAAAGCAGTACATCCCCAGATATCCTGAGTGGGAAGAATGTAATTGCCCTTAAGGGTCCACCACTGCCTGAAGAACTCGGTGGCCAAAGGACGCCTCCGCCAAGGTCGTCATATCCAGTTTGTAAAATGTTGTGAACATGTGAATGGATGTCCATGTGGCTGCCCTGCATAGATCTACTGGAGATGCTTCTCTGAAGTCCACCCACGAGGTTGCCATAGCCCCGGTAGAATGGGCTCTCACTGGGCCAGGCAAAGTTACTCCAGCCTGATCATAAGCAGTGGTGATGACAGAATGGATCCATCTGGCTATAGAGTCCTTCAAAGCCTTTTTTTCCCCATATTCTGACCTGTAGTTAGAATGGACAAACTGGAAGTTTTTGGAACAGAATCCGTTCTTTTGATATACATTTTCACCTCTCATCTTGGATCTAGCGCGCAAAATTCCCTTTCCTTTTCATTTTTGGGTGTGGGCAGAAGGAAGGCAAAATTAACTCCTAGTTGCAATGGAAAGGAGACATAACTTTTAGTAAAAAACCTGAATCTGTTTGGAGCACCACAGAGTCCTGATGAAACATAGTACATGGCTCTTTGGTGGACAAGGCTCCTAACTCGCCGATTCTCCTGGCTGAAATAACAGCTGTGAGAAAAGTAACCTTCATTGTGAGATGCCTGAGGGGTGTCTCCTTGAGAGGCTCAAAAGGAGCCTTGGTCAAAGCTTTAAGAACCAGATTAAGCCTCCAAGGTGGTACCTTTGGCTTGCTTGGATGGTGTTTTAATGTTGCTGCCCTTAGAAACCTCCTGACATGGGGATGTGAACCCAATAATTCACCTGAATCCATCAACAAGAGCGCCCCCAGCTCGGAAACCTGAACCCTTAAGGTGGCTGGCTAAAGATCTTTGTCAAACCCATCATGAAGTAACTGCATTAGTACAGGCAATGATACTGGCTGGTTCTGTATGTGTTTGGATTGAAGCCAGAACAAGAATTTCCTCCAAATTCAGTAATGTACTTTAGAGGAAGAGGGGCAATGTGAGTTCACCACCATTTCAATAGTAGGAGCTGTGTAGCCTAGCTCTTTGAAAGTTTCCCGCTCAATCTCCAGGACGAGAAGGAGAGGTTGTTCAGATTGGGGTGCAGTACCAGACCCCGATGGAGAAGATCCGGGCTGATCTGGAAGGTTAGAGGTGGTCGCCTCGAAAGATGAATGAGAAGCAGGAACCATGGGTGATGAGGCCATCGGGGACAGACTAGAATCAGTTCTGCCTGGTCCAGAGCCACTTTGTGGAGGACTCTGGATAGAAGCAGTATTGGAGGAAAAGCATACAAGAGACCGAACTTACCCCAGTCTAGGGAAAAGGCATCCTGAGTCACCGCTAGTTCGTCCTTGGCCAGGGAGCAGAATTCCTTTAGAGTTCTGCCGGCAGGTGAAAAGATCCATCAAAAGGACTGCCCCACCGTTCTGTTAGGATGTGGAAGGCACTGTTCTTCAGCTCCCCTTCCCCTTCCCCTAGTAGGGCATCTTTGCGACTGAGCCAGTCTGCTGTGACACTTTCCTGCCTGAAAATGTACACTGCCCTTATGTTTGCCAGGTGGTGCTTGGCCCGCTGGAAGCAGGAACTCCCATAGCATTTTTGAGCTTCTTGTTCCGCCCTGATGGTTGATGTATGCCTTTGTTGTCCAACTGTCTGTTAGAATCAGAATGTCCCGATTGAGGACTTGCTGTTTGAAGTATATCAGGGCTAAGTGTACTGCTCTCATCTCGAGGATGTTTATGCTGTACCTTGTTTCTAACAGTGACCACTTGCCCTGAGCTGACAGCCGAAGCAGGTGAGCCCCCCAGCCCCTGAGGCTGGCATCAGTCGTGATTCGGATTTGGTGTGGATGGCCCAACTTGCAACCCCTCATGACATTTGTCCTCCAAGTCCGCCACTGGAGGGAAGTTTTTATCTGTTGAGAAATTGGGATCAGTTGGTGCTGGAGGTGTCTGGATTGGGACCACAGCCTGAGCAAGAATGCTTGAATGGGCCTCATGTGGACTACAGCCCAAGGAACTGAGTCCGCCGGGCACACTAGAGTCCCAATTAACTGCATGAAGGAGTGAGCCGGCAGCTGAGGAGCTGTGTGAAACTTATTGATGACCTTCAGGAGGTCCTTGAATTTTGCTTCCGGGGGAAAAGACCTTGTTGGTTTGTGTCATAAAGTCTGCCCCCAGGTGGTTCAAGGTGTGGCATGGAGTTAGGGAGCTTTTTCCCCAGTTAATTACAAAACAGTGGGCAGACAGGAACCGGACTACCTCCACCACTGCTTGTACTGCTTGGTCGAGCTGCGGGGTCCTTGATGAGACTATTGTCCAAATAAGAGAAAAGTTGTATCCTTCATTTCCGAAGGTGAGCTATGACCATTACTAGCACTTTGGAGAATGTCCTTGGGGCTGAAGAAAGCCAGAATGGCAGCGTTTTGAAGAATTCTTTTTTTACTTTTTTATTTATTATTTAGGAAAGTACCTTTGAGCCAAAGGCTCTTTTACAAAGGTTCCATGTCATAGCAATCACATATGTACAAATTCAAAATACAGAGGTTACATATACACAGTCATCACATTTTCAGTTTACAGTAAAGCAATGTTACAACCAGTAAAAGTATCAAACGAGGAGTACAAAATATTGAGTAGAAAATTCTGGAACAGGTTCAGTTGGTAAAGTTATGCACTTTTGCAGATACAGACAGTTGCTTTGGGGTCAGGGTATCCACACAGTAGTATAACCAGGACAAGGTCACTTGGCCCAGTTAAGAAAATAAAGCAGTTAGCAACATAGGATGTTTCAGGAAACACGGTGAGCGTCAGAACTAAAATTAGGTAAGCTATGAAAACACTTATCTAGGTTGCCAGAACATGTTAAAGCATCAGTTCTATTGGCTGAAGTGCTAATAAGAACAGACAGCAGGGAGGCACATGTTACCAAGGTGTGTCCCACTGTCCAGCCAATGTTTTACCTAGGCTACCATCCTGGGACCCACTCCCAGGCTGGCTAATCTGTTCATTAATTTTTTGTGTGGGACTGTGTCAAATGCCTTGCTAAAGTCTAGGTAGGCCATATCCACAGCCCCTCCCTGGTATACTACTTTGGTCACCCAGTCAAAGAAATCGATTAGATTCGTCTGATATGACCTTCCCGCTGTGAATTAGTGCTGCCTTGGGTCCCGTGCCCCACTGGCCTCTAGGTACTCAACAATTATTTCCTTCAGAAGTGATTCCATCATTTTCCCTACCACAGAGGTCAAACTCACAGGTCTGTAGTTTCCTGCCAGTCTTGCTCCCACTTTTGTGAAGGGGAATCACATCCGCCCTCCTCCAGTCCTCAGGTACCACACCATCCTCCCATGATTTGTTAAAAATGGTAGTCAGTGGTGTCACTAGTTCTCCCCTTAATCATTTTATAATTCTGGTGTGAATGCCAACAGGCCCCACTGCTTTGTCCACCTTCAATTTTTAAGAGAGTTCTTTCAGAACCCTTTCTTCTGTGAAAGGACTGGGACCGACCCCCCTATCCAGAGTGCTTCTGTTAATTGGATTAGGTACCTCCCCCTCCTCCTCTTTTGTGAATACTGAGCAGAAGTATTCATTCAGTATCCCTGCTTTTTCACCATCCCTTGTCCATTCTATTCAGCCTCACTATCCCTCCCTTTGTCCTTCTACATCCCTAATGTACCTATAAAAGGTTTTATCCCACTTCTTAACAGACCTGGCCATCTTTTCCTCAGTTTGGGCCTTTGCTATTCTGACTGCCTTTCCTGCTTCCTTCTGCCTTAACTAGTACAGTTCTCTGTCCTGCTCCTTCTGTGTTTCCTTATACTTCCTAAATGCTATCTTCTTCTCCCTGACCTTCACTGCCACCTCTTGAGAACCACTGCGGCTTTTTTTTTTTGTTTATATTTATTTGCTTCACACAAAGGCTTGTTGCCTATGTGATGGCAGTTTGATGTTTCCCCATTGCTGCTCCACCCCTCCTTCTTGCCCGTTTGCTAGTGCTTTCCTAAGACGCTCTCCCATTTTGCCAAAGTCAGCCCTCCTGAAGTCCAGTACCCTCACTTTTGTATGGCTTGACTCTACAGTTGAGTTTATCGTGAACCACACTGTTTGGTGGTCACTTGTTCCCAGATAGCTACCCACTTCTAGATCGGAGATCCTCTCACTGTCCTCATTTGAGAGTACAAGGTCTAAGATTGCTCCCTCCCAAGTGGGTTCCAACACTAGCTGTCTGAGGTATGCCCCCTGTAGGGCACTGAGAATGGCCCTGCTCTTTGATGTGGCTGCAGCAAAGGTGCTCCAGTTAACATCTGGCATATTCAGGTCCCCATCAACAGTATCTCCCCTTTCTCTGCCATTTTAAGAATGCCTTCTATCATATCCCTGTCCACGCCCCCCCCCCCGAGATGGGGGTCTGTATACAACCCCTGTGCGGATTGTGGTGCCATTTCCAGACTCTAAGGTGACCCACAGTGTCTCCTCTCCTCCCTGTTTACTCTTTTGTTCCGTTGCTTTTATCCTTTCCTTTACATAGAGAGCTATTCCTCCCCCTCTTCTACCCTCCCGGTCCCTCCTGTAAGTTGTGTACCCTGGTAAGTTAACATACCAATCATAGTTCTGTGTGTACCATGTCTCTGTGACTGCCACAATATTCAGGCATCCCTCTTCCATCAAGGCCACCAGTTCAGGGAGCTTGCTGCCCAGACTATGGGCATTGTCCTTACTGCCTTTGTGGTTTTCTCCATTTACCCCTGCCCTTCTCCCTATCGAAGTGTCCATCTTGGTGTTTACCTAATTACCTGAATTTTTTTTTGTGGGGGCTAGGAATTCCCTGCTCCTTTCCAGTGCCTCTCCCCTTGGCTAGTTGAAATGTTTGCCAGTGAAGCATTTAAACCTATCACCTAGGATCATGGTTCCCCTCCTGGACGGATGCAGACCATCATGCCAGTATAGGCCTGCATCACTCCAGGTGGACCCCCAGTCCCCAAGGAAGCCAACCCCGAGCTCTGCACCAGTCTTTTTTCAACCACTGATTGAATCTCATGGTGTGGCACACCCTATCCTCACCCATGCCATAGACAGGTAGCACCTCCGAGAAGGTTACCGTGCATGCTACTTGTCTAAGGGCCTTCCCCAACTCCATAAACTCTTTCTGTATTACTCTGATCCCTTTCCCAGCCAGGTCATTTGTCCCTATGTGGACAATGACATCCAGCTCCCTCCACCGTGTAGCTGCTCCCGTGATTCTGAGGATTCGTTCCCTGTCCCTCCAAGCCATGGCACAAGGCAGGCACCTAACCTCCCGTTCCCCTTCCTCACCCAGTTCTACCCTCCTAACAATGGAGTCCCCCACCAGGAGTTGTTTCCTTCCCCATGGGGTCCCATGCCACCCTCCTGTGGGTCTCCTTTGTGGAGGTTCCCAGCATCCTCCTTGGTCTCCACTGCGGGTGCCTCCTTAGAGGAACCACACTTTGCCAGAACGCCATATGAATTGTGGAGAGGTACAACTGAGGGATGCACCTCTGTTCCACCACCTCACCTCCTGAGCCCACTGTGGTCCAACCGCCTCTTTTCTTGGCAACCTCTGAGGCAATGGCGGTGGCCCTGGTGGGTCCTGGGTGGGAAAGGAGGTCCCCCAAATCCTGGCCATCTTAGACATGAAATGAGCAACCTCCTCCCTCTGCCCAGAGAGGAGCCTGCAGATGTGAGAACACCGCATCCTCCAGAACATCTCTCGGAAGACTGCTGCTCAACAGCCACTGCACTGCATCATTCCCTTCATGTTTTATTTCTGACCCCTTAACTGCTGTTTTGAATGCTTACTCTTTCCTCTGTTTATTTTACTTTATTTATTTTTTATTTTCTTCCTACTTACTTACTGCCTCTGTGGCCTTTAAGCTCCTGATCTTCCTGTTCTGAGACAAGAAGTTTCTATATTTCTCAGTAGTCTCCTTACTTGCTCAGAGTCAGACCTCCAGCAGCAAAGGGGGGGAGAAGAGCTACTCTTTTCCTTCTAGGACAGTGACTCTTGTAACTCTGATCATTCCCTTCCTGCTCCCAAACAGGAAGTTGCTGTTGTCAGTCAAATCCTGTGCCTATAAAAGTAAAACTAGCTAAGGGTGAAGGAGAGGTGTGTGTGGAGGGAAGAAGGACAATATAGTCTCAGCAGAGAAGTATAGTTATAACAGCAGCTCCTTCCACTTGCTGTTCTCTGCTAGAAGCTGCCTTGGTCAGTTTTTAAATCCAACACACCTGGCTTCCTTCTAGATAAGCCACTCCCCCTACTTTACAGGTCATTCTACACCAAGATAACTGCACAGTTAACAATTCTCTTCAGCCAACACAGACAAACGCCTAGATAACTGAAAAGATAACAATTCACTTCAGCCAACTTTTTTTGTTTGTTTGTTTTTTTACCCTAAATTCAAGGTACCAGTATTAGAGTTCTAGTTCTTTAGTCTCAGTAGAGAAGTAGTTATAACAGCTGAGGTCGGCAAATGCTTTGTTGAAAACATTAGCTATGTGGTAGTGATCCTGCGTCGGATGACCCTCAATACTCAAAGAGACGGGAGGAGTTTTATTGGGTTTGCCAGATAGAGACTTAATGTTCTCCCAGAACCGATGGCTGTCGCCAAAGGAGTTTGTCCGCTCACTCATAAAGTGATTGTTTTTGGAAGTGCTACTCCCCCACCTTGAACCTGAGATATTGCCTGTGTAGTTCCTCAATGGGAATATGCAAATAGGCACCTTGCAGATCAGTGGATGCCAGAAAATCCCCTTGTTGCAACCCCCTGATGATTGATGACAAGGTTTCCATCTTGAAGGGTCTGCTGCAGACAAAATGATTCAGGAATTTGAAGTCTAGGACTGGCCTGAATCCCCGTGTGTTTTGGCACGATGAAGAATAGGGAGTAGACTCCCCCCTCCACGACTGATCTCTGTTGGGGGAACTTGCTCTATAGCCCATGCTTGAAGAAGGTCTATAATGGCCTGTAACATCACCTGTTTCTTGGACGGGTTGCCCTAGATAGGGGAGGGCACCACATGAGGTAGTGGGGGCTTGGATTCGAATTCTTTTAGGCAAACTTTGCTGATGATGTCTAGGACCCATCTGCCCAACGTGGTTTGGATCCATTCCTTGAGAAATTTTGAAAGTCTGCCCAACTACCCAAGGATGGGCCCAGATAGCTTCATCGTGACTTCTTGTTGGTGCTACCATCGAATCCGTCTCCTCTGAAGTTACGCGGTTACACAAGGAGAACCATGTTCTTTTTCCAGAGAAATTAAGAGTTCTGACCCTTGTTGTAACCTTGGTCACGAAAATTGTGTCTGGAGCCTGAGGACCATGATTTGCCCCTACCTCTTGACTGGGGCATATGCACTCTAGCTTTCTCCCCAGATTCCTTCACCGCCTCCTTCAGAGCTGAGCCAAACAGGAGATTACCTTCATAGGGGTCATTTACTAAATGGCTCTTTGAAGAGGCATCTGCTTGCCAGGCCCGAAGCCAGAGGTTACGGCAAGTTGAAGTTTGATAAAACATGGTCTGTGAGGCGCACCTGACCGCCTCCTCCAATACGTATGCTCCATAAGCCGATGACAAACCCATTAACTGCAGCTGATGAAGCTTTTTCTTCTCTGGGTCCTCAGCGAATTGAAAAGCTAATTCTGAGGCCCAGGACAGGGTGGCTCTGGCCAAAAAGATTGGCAGTTGCTACCTTGAGAGATGTTGCTAATGCTTGGAAGGCCTTCTTGAGTGAGGCATCCACTTTCCTGTCCACTGGGTCCCTGAGTGATGCTCCTCTCTCGGCTGGGATGACAGTCTTTTTGGTGAGGTTCAAAATCAAAGGGTCGATTCTGGGGCAGTCTAGTCACTCCTCAGATTGTTTCTCGTCAAACTTGAGGAGCTTAAGAGATCCGCCGGGGCACTGGATAGGTGCGTTCTGGACCTTGCCATTCCTCTTTTAGCAAATCCTCTATGGCTGGAGGAGCAGAAAAGGTTGTGGCCAGTTTGGCAGCAGACGCCGGGTGAAAGGCGCGTTTTGGCTGTGCTGGGGCCACTGGGGAAGAATCGAGATGAATTTCAGCTATGACATTCTTGATGAAAAAGTCTAGGTCTTCCAGCTCAAAGTTTCTGGACGGGGAGTCATCCAAGCCCAAGGATGAGTCCCCTAGCTCCCCCTCTTCTAGAGAAGAGGAACTGGAGTCTGAGGAGTCCGGGGACCAGTCCCTACAATGCTTCCCCTTATGGATGCCCCTAGATCTACTCTGAGAAGAAAAAGTTACTTACCATAGTAATCTTGTTTCTCCCAGGGGATACGCCAATATTCATAACTCTTCTGCAGTATGCCTCTAAGCCAGATCTGCCCGGAGCTAGAACGTTATGCTAATGATGGAATCACTGGCATATGCCACTTTTCAAATGCTGTTATCACTCAACTGCCTACATTCTAACCCTCAGATTTCGTGGATGCCTGTAAAGACAGAGCCCAAAAAGATTTAAAAATCATTAGAATTTAGTAATTTTAGAACTCCCACAACCAGCTTCCAACTGGAGGAAGAAAATATCAAGATATATTCAGAAACAATACATTCTACAATATCAGACTCACCTGAAAGGAGAAAAAAACACAAACTCGTTTCAATAAAAGCCAGAATGTGGCATATACAGTATACCCTTAAGGTACAGCACAGAATGCAGAAGCCACTCGTTCTGGTAGGGGAGGCAGGGTGGGAGAGTTATGAATATTGGAGTATCCCCTAGGAGAAACAAGGTTACTATGGTAAGTAACTTTTTCTTCTCACCCCAGGAATGCTCCAATATTCCTAACTCTTCTGCAGACTAAGAAGCAGTACCTTTGGAGGTGGGAAAAGAACCTATTTTGGAAACAGGCTCTGCAGGACAGCTGTATCAACTGGGCATCAGCCCTAGCCTGCATATCTAGGCTGTAATGTTTGGTAAATGTGTGAACTGTCCTCCAGGTAGCTGCATTACAGATATCTAGAAAGGGACATCCCCTGACAATTGCCAGTGTGGCAGCTGCCCACCTTGTGGAGTGAGCTCTGAGCTCTGCTTGGGCTTCTTTGCCCACTCTGGAATAACAAAACCAAATACACTGAACAATCCAGTGAGAAATGGACCTTTTAGGTGCTGGACTACCCCTTCCCACATCTCTATAAATGAGGAAAAGCTGTGTCTTCCCCTGCCTGTGGGGCTTAGTAGCTGTCATGTAGTAGCTCAAAGCTCCCTTGACATCAAGACTATAATCTACATTCACCAGGAAAATAATGCTTAGTAAAAAAACACTAGCAGAGTGATACTTTGGTTTAGATGAAAGTCTGAAAACACTTTGGGAAGGAATTTCCTATTACCCTTGTCAATTGCTATTACTGAAAGTAAGGCCATATTTAAAAGCAGACTAGACAATTTTTTATGTGCAAATAAAACATTATCGTGCTATATGTAATTACAGGAGTCACATGGGCTATCAGCCTTTTGCTCCTTTCTCATCCTTAGTATGATCCTTAGTTTTAAGGACAACTTTATCCCTGTGAAAGGGGATGTAGTCCTGCTCAATGCACAGGGCCCGAAGGTCACTGATTCGTCTGGCTGAAGTGATGGCCGCTAAAATTAGCGTTTGCCATGTAACATAGTTCAGTGCTGCTAAAGACATGGGTTCAGGAGGGGGGGGGACCATGAGCTTGACAAGACAAATGTTCAGGCCCCATGCTGTCACTGGGTCCCTGACCGGTACCTTTATATGTCGGGAATAGCTGTTTTCTGCCCTGTTTATGGGCTTCAGTGGCTGTCAAGTAGTAGCTAGAAGCTCTTTTGACATCCAGGTTATGGAGCCTCCTTTCACCAGAACTAGAGGGTCCAGTGAAAAAGACAAATAAGGTAATGGCTTGGTTCAAATGGAATTTAGAAACCACTTTAGTAAGAAACCTCCTGTTTGTTCTCAGGACCACTTTGTCTCTGTGAGATGAAATGTCGTCCTGTTCAATGGCACAAGGAAAACTGTGCCATGTGACATTTCAAATTTGCTGAATGCATAGGTTCAAAAAGGGGAACCCATGAGCCTAGTTATGCACACATTTAGGTCCCATGCAGGCACTGGTTCCCTGTGAGGGGGCGCAGGTAGACCAGGCCCTTAAAGAACCTTTTAAAGATAGGGTATAAAGCCAGAAAAATACTCTGCCCAACTGACATGTATGCAAATGCTGCAGCCAGGTGGATTTTTAAAAGGTACTGGACTGCAAGCCCAGTGACTGCACATAGGTACAATAGTGCACCGCAGCTGGGACACCAGTCTGTGCTGGTATCCAAATAGAAAACCTTTCCCATTTTGTAACATAGGTTTTCCCAACGGAAGGCTTTCTGTAACCCCTTAAAATGCCCAAGATACCTTAGAAAGATGCAAGCATGCATATTCTAGGTTCTCAAAACCCTGCTTGAGGCCCGAAGTGAGTTGAGGTTGGGGTACAGGAGCCTCCCTTTACTGGAGGCAGTAAATTGTGCCTCTTGAGGAAGATGCATTGGCTCAGCCACAGACATGGAAAATAGCAGAGTGTACCATGGTGTCTGGCTCAGTCTGGCGCTATCGAAACTGTTAATGCTGACTGGGACTTGAGCCCAAGCAATGCTCTGTACACCAAAGGGGAGGAAGAAAGGAGAAGAAAGCATACATGTGCCTCCCTGACCAATACAAAGCCAGAATATTCAGGGGGACTGTTCCCCGATCAGCTGTGTAATAGTACTGTGGCAAGTGGCTGTTCTGGTGGGATATAAACAAGTGTACCACTGGAGTACCCCACCTCCTAAACATCACTTGCACCACCTGACTTTTCAAGGCCCATTAGTAATGAGCCTGGTTGATTTGAGTCAGGGTACCTACCAATGTATTATCCTTGCCTGGCAGATGAAAAACCTGTTGGGAAACCCCCATCAAGTATGCTAGACTCCATATTTTCATGACTTCTGCGCAGGGAGGATTTCACCCCATCTCTCCCTGCTTATTTACATAGTGCAGTGTGGAGGTATTGTTTTTTCTGACCTGTAGCAGTAACACTCACTACTCTTACCTCCAGCAGATTCATATGCAGGAGTAACTCTGCACTTGACTATATGGCTTGGGTGGTGTGAACCCCAGATGGGAATCCCACTCTAGTAGGGATGCATCTGTTGCTAGAACAACTGATGAGGACTCTTGCTGAAAAAGAAACCCCTTCCCGAGTTTGGTTTCCTCTTTCCACCCTTGGGGGGCCAGTAACAATGTTCTTGTTACTAGAATTAATTTTGAAAGAGGGTCCTTACCCTGACCTGAGTGAGCCCTGAGGTAAAATTAAATGCCCCTCATCTGAAACCTGGATTCCAGGACTGTGCCAGTGGCAGGTGCCATGTGGCCAGTAGCTGAAGAAACTGTCTTGGTTTATTCAGGCTGGATAAGCCTGCTATCCGTGGGATACACCTTGCCCTGCCTTGCAGTGTATCTAGCTCTGCTCTTATGAACCGTAGCCCTCAAGCAGGCTGGGGACAGACATTCTAAATGTATCAGGAACCCTAAGGACTCCAGGAGCCCCTGGGTGAGTTGCAGATGATCACCCTTGCTGGGATGATTCTACTACCCCACGCCAATGATCTAGGTAAAGGAAAAAGCTGTGACACCTTGTCTTTGAAGGTGGACTGCCAAGTACTTTGAACTTTGGCTTTGTTAGGGGTATAAAACAGGCCATCACTCCCCATTTTCTTTGTGGTAACCTTTGCTGTACTAGGGCAGGGTCCACTGTCCTTGACAGTAACAGGTTTGACAAACTTGTTTTTAATGGGGGGGGGGCTGGGGAGAGATGTCAAGTCCTGAAGTACCACTGCTGTGGGTACTGTAGATGCAGAGATGTATCTATGGCCTGGTAAACAAAGGAGCATGCTGTGAAATGATCTGCCTCCAATTCCATGTGTTTTAGAGGAAGAGGAAGCCCTTCCTTGTGCAGAATTGCTACTGTAGGTGGTTTTGTATTCATGCACCTTTTTTTTTTTTTTTTTCCTTTTTATGCCTTTATCTTTTCTCCAAAAAGGGAGTTATCCTAGATTAGGAAATCCAGAATCCTGGTTTGGGTATCCTGAATGAGGTTTGTGACTTGCAGCCAGGCAAACCTCCTCTAACCCACTGTATTTACAATCCCTGGTAAGAGTCTTTAGAATCAGCAGGCATTTGAGACTGATATTTGGCTCCAAACCAAATTTAGCTGCTTCAGCTAGGTCATCTGACAGGAGAGTCTGGACCTTGACTGCCATAGCAGGGGCCAACTATCCTAATAACATCTGGTATTGACATAGGCTTGAAAGTTTGCCTGCCTGAGAGCTGAGGAAGCTGATAAATGCCAGGGGTATCTTTGCCTTGTCACAGGCTGTCACTTGTACCACCCCTCAGTAGTCGGAGTGGGAGGATAAAAATTCAGCCCCTCCTTATCCAGCTTATATGTCCTGCACAGCCTCGTATCAAGAGGGGAGACAGCGCTTAGGAGTTTGTAAAATCTTGAAAGTATGTTCCTTGAAGAATATATTCACAGGAAGGAGAAGGTTTTGGTGGGTGTCAGCCCAATCATTTCTCACAAGTGTGGAATGTGAGGAATAATCCTCATATGCTCTGTGGAGTCAAACTCCTATTTAGGGGAAAAAACCTAGGTTTAATAGGTTCCCCTTTGTCCATTTCATCATAAACACATATTCCTCTTTGTAAAATAATAAAACTGAGCAGAGGAGACAGCTGCTTGCAGGGGTCTGCTGCTTAAAGGCAGACAGCCTTTGTAAGGAGAAGTCCCCAAATGCTATCCAGCAGGGGGTTCTGTGTGCTTAGTTTTCTTCTGATTTCTAGAGGGAACCAGGAGTCCGCCAGTTCAGCAAGTCTCTTAAAAACTGCTTGTATACCCATCTCAGGGGTAGCAGCTACAGTAGTTATTATTGTGGTTTCACCCACAGTAGTTTAGGGTGTCGGCTGGTCAGAGCTCAAGGGACCCTGAGGTGGTGACAGCTTTCTTCTTTTAAGCCTTATTCAGGTATTTTTAATAAGTCTGCCAAGACATGTATGCAGATTTCACTCTGCTTAAGTGTCCACGTCTCAACAGAATTCACCACACTCAAAATCGGAACCGGGAGCCGATGTAAAAGTGAACCGAAGCTATCGGTTCAAGAACAGGTATTAGCGGTTCTAAAAACAAGTTTAAATTAATAAAATTAAATATAACTAATGGAGTTTTCTAGTCAGAAAACTCCGATGACTATAAAACAAACCTCAGTTTACCCCCGGTTATACCGAACCTGAAGAAACCGAGGAAACTCATAATTTAACACTAAAACTACGGGTTAACTTAAAATTATAAAGAGTAAAACGCAGCAATTGAAAAACAAAGAGTACTTATGTATATTTTTTATAAGTTTTCACACAACAGAACAAGATGATGGAGAGGATCTCCAAACAGCTAGTCTTGACAGGCAGAGAAAGAAATCTGAGGGTTAGAATGTAGGCAGTTGAGTGCTGGCAGCATTTGAAAAGTGGCACAGTGCCAATGATTCCATCATTAGCATAACGTTCTATCTCCGGGCAGATGTGGCTTAGAGGCATACTGCAGAAGAGTTAGGAATATTGGAGTATTCCTGGGGTGAGAACGAGAACTTCTTTCTCTTGTGGCATGACGAATGCTGATCCTCCTCGTCCAAGGATCTGCTCCTATAGAGGAATTTTTTCTTATCGTAGTGATGTGAGGACAACTGCCTCTCTTCAGACGAGGATGATGACGGGTCCTCTTTCTTTTTGCCTTCTTGTGAGGCCTCACATCTGGTGATCCCAAGGTTTGCCAGTCAAAGCATGCAATGTCCAGAGCAACGGCCCTATTTAGCTTGTCTATGAGGTCTGGGGCTAGAGAGGGGGCTGCAGACTGCTGAGCCTCCCTGGTGGCCGCTGCTCTCTCAGACCTGATGGCTGCTACTCGCTCTGACCTCTCCGTTGGCTATCTGTCTGAGCCGAGGAAAGGAAGGCCTCCGTCATGTCCTCCCCATTTGCAGACACTGCCTTCTCACATTCCAGGCAAAGCGAATCTGCAAAGATGATTAGAAGAGGGGATTTGCAATGCTGGCATTTTCTGCCCCTGGCCGGCTTGTCTGAGGCCATGACTGAAAATGTCTCTAATCCCCTTTGATTCTGCATACAGCCCACCCACCCCGGAGGATTCCTGATAATACAGGGGGCTGTCTGGAAGAATGCTGAAGCCTCAATGGAACACTGCTGCTGGCCCTTTAAGGGCAAAAAGTTGGACTGTTTAAACTGTTGGTTGATTACTTAATATTTTCTTGCTCCCTTAGTGCTTTCTTCCTCCCTTAGTGCTGGGGTTGGGGGAGAGACCTGAGTATGCATAAGAAACTCAGTTTATCCCTGACCAACACTCCTTGTAAAATGCAGCACTCGTCGACGAGATAGCACTGGAACGACGACGAGCGACTGAACTAGAGCTGCAGGCCCACTGTCGATGAGCGGTTGAAAGAGTCAGGAAGCCAGCCGTCGACGGGAGAAAAACAGCCCTGCCGTTCCAATCACTGTAAAAACGGCATCCGTTGACGAAATCCACCAGTAAATGAACTCTAAGGCTACAATGAACACCGGACTGGGCCCAGAATCACGGAAAAAACCTTCACGGTAAAGTGGGGCCAGTCTGTGCAGCTTGCAAGGATGAGACTGGGGCCCACGCAGGAGTGCTCTAAAGTGCTGAGATTCTTCAGCAAATCCAATTAAATTTTATGACTTACAGTATGATGTCTTCAGCACATGTCCTCAGCCCTGCCACACAGTGACAGAGCTCTGCTGCAGAGTACCTGCTAGCTGGAAGGCAGGAAGTAAGCTGGTGGAAACAGGAAATGGAGAGCTGGACATCCCCAGCGCTTAGATCCTGCCTGCATATCTGCAACAGGAGGTACAGCCCATCTGTATGGAAGCCCGGAGACCAGCTTAGGAGACAGACTTAATGATGCAATGCTTTTAGTCTTCAGACTGATCCTTCTCTGAGGTTCAAAGTACCCTAATATACAAGGATTAATGTTTAGATTTTCATCTATCAAGTAATAATTAATTTTTCATAAAAAGTCTGATGGTAGACAAAGTATTTTAATTTGTGGACAGTGTGAAACATAACCAGTATACGGCTGTTCTGTTCAGTTTGGCCAGAAGGTCTTCACAAAGACCATAGTAGTGCAGGCGGCCCACCTAAAAGATCCGAGCCTCAGTGTTAACCTGGAGTTCTGCACCACACCATGCCTTCTCTAATTTAATCTTAAACCATTTAAACCACTTTTGTAGTTACTGGTTATATGTTGTTCTGGTTTAAATACAAATTTCAATCCTAAATTAAAATATTTAAGTAAAAACATTTTTATTTTTTTATGCTGTTTGAGTCTGTGGAAACGTGCAGTGGTTTGCTGCCCTCAAACTTCACCTATACTTAGACAACTGTTGTGTTTTGTGCTTTTGTTTTGCTATAGAATTTTTTTCCTCCCTAGCCATGTTCACCCTATCAGAGATATACCCTTGTCCCAGTGATATACCATGTTCAGGCCTGCATCTCCCGATCTCCGCTGTTCCCTAGCAATCCGCTGCTTACCACAACTGCTTGACCACCATGGAAGGGGCTCTGAGGGAGGGGCCGTCCTCCCCTCAAGACAGCCCACTTTGTGGACTAGCATCCAGTGATGGCAGGCAGTGGAACCCAGGGAAACAGGTTCCAGACCATCATACAGACCAATATGCATTATTCTCTTTTTCTGGGTCCCAGCCACTTCCCGACGTTAGCGCAGTCTTTGTTGTTGCCTCGCACGTACCCAGCACATGCCCTGTGACAAGAGAATGCTCCCTAGCCCAGCCGAACTGTAAGGGCTGCAGTGGCAGTGCCAGAGGTTGCCGTTAATCTCCTTGGCTGAGGCACAACGCCGCACAGCAGCTACCTCCGCCTGGCCTGCCTCTGGACGCAGCGAATCCAGTCTGCTCCCAAACCCAGTTTGCCAGCAAATCAGCACGCTGGAACAGCTGGGCAGCTTGGACAACTAGTTAATGAGGTCACCATCCAGGCTGCAGGATGAGAATGACATACAGAAGGTCCTCAGAATCTTGATGGACTATGGGTGCTCAGTAAAGTGGGTCAACAGCCCAGTGACCCCCTCCAGTCAAGAGCTTTTCCATTTTAAGGGAAGGGTGTTTAGAACCAATCTGGGCATGGCGATGTTGTCGAAGAACAGAATCCAGAGTCTACAGATCTGTCTGATGGAGATGCTGTCTCCTCAGGAAACTTCTAAATAATGTGCCTGGGGCAAAGAAACCCAGAAGAGTACAAAATGGGGCGAGTGTTACTGACGACCACCAAGCAGAAGAGAGAAATGAGGATAATCATGTCTGATGACCTAAAGATGGCCAGGCAGTATGACAAGGCAGTTTGGAAGGGCTAGTGGGATGCTGGGGTGCACAGGCAGAGGTACCACCAGCAGAAAGAGGGAGGTAATGTTGCCTCTTTATAGATCACTGGTTAAGACCTCATCTAGAATACTCTGCACAGTTCTGCAAATCTCATCTCCAGAAGGGTATAGACAGAGTGCAAGCAGTCCAGAGGAAGGAAACTAAAATGGTATTTAAAAGCAAGAAGAGGCAGCTACTGTGGTACTGAATTTTGAGCCCAGACCAAAAAAAAAAAAAAAAAAATTTTTCAGTCCAGCTTCCCAAATAAACTGGCCAAGAGAACTTCTTAGGTAAGATGAGTCACGCCCGGGAAGACCATGGGAGAAAAAGCTTGATATTGGAGGGGGACAAAGAAGTTGAAGCTCACCAAGCGGGCACACTGAGGGTTTGTGACTCGATACAAATTGGCCTGGACAGTCACTATCTAGCTCCAACCAAGTTAAAGTTCAGGGGTCAGCTTTTTCACATCAGTTATCCTTCCAAAGGTTGAAAATGCCCCCACTTAAGTATATACACAAGCAGTATGCTTCGTTACGTCAGCACCCCTTCCCAACCCATAAGTAAAACAGTATATAAAACGGATAAGCAAGTCCCTGCTTCCTGATTGCAAACTAAGTTCAGAGACACATATGTTAATGTCCCACAACTGCACAGCTGGAACAAGTTCAGGCAGTAAGATCTGAAATTTGGGCAAATCACAAACAGAATTCATGAGCCACTTCACTCATCCAGGATTGCTACCACAAACATGGCTGCCACGTTTACTCACTGTAAAACTTTAATTTTAATTTTTATGGTCTAGTTAAATGTTCTATCCTCTAATAATTTTCTCCTGATCCACACACAACATTTAAATTAAACAAGCAAACAAAAAAAATAAATTAAAAAAAAAAAAAAACACACATCGATACTAGGAAGCATCAAGCTGTCCTAAGCAGAAGCCGAATCACACTGGTAATGAAATGCAGCATCTTAGCTGCTATCCTGTGTAAACAGATTAAGTACTTTCGGATGCAATGCATGAACAGTACTACATAAATGTAGGGTTCGAAATCAGGGGGAGCTGGGTGCTAATTAGCACCTGCAAATTTCACAGTAGCAACTGGTGCTCTCAATAAAAGAGGATCAGTGGTGCTAACTTCAGCACTTTCAGGGCAGCTTTGCGGCTGAATTGCGGAGCGCATGCATCATGTGCTGGGGATGAAGTGGTGTCTTGGAGCTGCTTAGACAGTGACAGCAGGGAGAGCATCTCAGCAACATAACAGGTGCCCTTCTCAGAACATCAATTGGAGATGCTCTGCATGTCATCTGGAGATGGGGAGGGCCTGCAGCTGCAGTGGTCTAGTTGCAAAATACAGCATCACTTTTGCACCAGTGTAGTGGGGTACCAAATGGGCAGGCAGGTGGGAAAAGTCTTACATCCTGTCCTCTGAAGCTGCAGCAGACCAGTCCTGAAATAAGATTGGCGCTATGAAACACCATACGTTTCTGTCCTTTGAGTAAACTTATTTTAGTCTTTTAAAATATTTTCTAAAGTTGTAAACTCCAGAGATTAACAAAAACAGCAACAGCTGAAACAAAATCAAATGGAGAAAAGAAAGGCAAAAGAAGAATTTACACAATCCACCTACGCAGAAGTAGAACCGCTCATTGAAAAAAGCGCAGTTGGTCTAAACTGAGACATACACGAGGAGGCACTTTGCCATTTGTCTTGTACCTTTGTCAATTAATTTTAAAAAAGAAGACAGATCTGTTAGTGTAGTGTTTAATTAACAGATTCTCTCCTCTTTGAATTAATTAGCAAATGTATAAAACAATTGGCAAAGAGCCTCCTTCTGAGTGTCTCTGTTTAGACCAACTGCACCTTTTCCAGTGAGCAGCTTTACCAGGAGAATGTGTTACTGCAATTACTGTGTTATTAAAGTGATATATAACTGGCAGATTTACAAATATTTAATATTTATACAAGACTCTTATAGAGAATTACATTTTTTATTATTGATGTCCTTCCATTTTATTACCCTTCTACGACATCCCAATGCATATTTTTATCTGTGTTGATATCAATTCCTGGCTTTGCCCGAGTAGATCCTGGTCTGCTGGAAATTGCCGCTACCTAGGAGTTATACATGGCTCTTGCCTGCCAAATCCTTATTTCGGCCCCTGTAAATGTAAATTCTATAACTGGACATGGAGTTTGAGGCCTAAGGCACAGATGAAGGCCTTCAACCACACAGGAAGTGAGGTTATTACAGCACTGCCGCAGACCCGGAGAAGACTATTACACTTATAACATACATGAAATGGTCAGAAGTGTTGTAAAAGTAGTAGTAAAATTACCAATGGTATTTACTGTAGCTGTGGTAAGGACCAATGCAGTCTGCACCACACACACGATAAAGCAACATTAGATTTTAAAAGCAGCCAACCATTACCTTTAATATCTGAAGTACTTTTTCTTTTCCCTTTCTTTGATTAGAAGTTTGTTTACCTGATGTTTGTAGGTGTGATGTGTGGAACAGCTCTCAGCCTGGCAGCCGACATATCTTGCTCTACTACCCCACACTACATCAGCAGCACGGTGATCTCACTGACTGTGACAACACTGCCACTTAGGAACAGCAAGTGAGCGACTGCCAGGTCATTCACCTGCAATGTCACTTTCAGTGAGGTCATAATGCTGATGATGTAGTGTGGGGCAGTAGAGTCAGATATGTCAGCTGCCAGCCTAACAGCTGTTGCATGCATCCAACACAATATATGACAGAGACTTTCTGATAAGCAAAAGGCAAAAGAAAAATACTTCAGATATAAATAGTTACAACTGACTACTACTTAAAATTGGTAGTATTTTCCTGTTTCCCTGTTTTGGCTCCACTCACCCTTTAATCTTCTTTAAAAAGCTACTGACACCTCAAAGAAAACTATAAAAAACATAATAAGCAGGTACCAGGGCTCTAGATAAAATTTTTTGGGATGAGTAGCTGTACTCCTCATTTTGAAAGTGAGATGAGTAAAACGAAATTCCGATGCGTACAATGTCATGCTAGAGTTGACTTGAGGAGTACATTTATTTAAAAAAATTAGTTTTCTTTCTAGATAAGAATTTCAGGTGCCAACAATGCTCCAAATAATGTTGGCAGGTGGGAATTTACTCACCAGTTTTAAAACATAGTGAGTAAAACAAAAGTACGATGCATACAAGTGCTGAAAACCTGGCAAAAAAACTGTTCCTTTTGAATCACCAGTTATGTTGTGAAGCGCTATTCTTTGGTGTGTGGAGTATTTACAAATGTTGGGTGAGTACTAGTACTCATTAAAAACATTTCTGAAGAGTATTTCCTAAAATGAGGTGAGTAAAATAGGCTAGTATACACCTTATCTGGAGCCCTGGTAGGTACAATTTTGCTTGCATTCCACTTGATGCATTTCTCTTCCTCATAATTTATTACTAAAAAAATGTGTATAAATACATGACCAGCGTCCCTTAGAGTTCATTTTGAGTTCATGCCTCTGTAGCTTACTCTCTTCTTCAAGTCATAATCCTCTGTTGTGACATCACAATATGTTGCCATGGGAGCAACTGTGAGGTCACAAGCAGTGCTCTATAACTTCAGGTGGGGAGAAAGCAGCAGGAACAGATTAACTCTACAGAAGCAAAGATGCTGTTTTCATGCAAATAACCTTACTACTAAATAATGGGGAGCAGGAATACAGAACCAGTGGGAAATACAAGCCGGATAGTGCCTAAATACTATGTTTTGTTAAAGTTCTCTTGAATGTGTCACCAGCTGTTTAAATCCACGTGTTTAGCTTCAAGAAAGGCAGGGGTGAAATTATGAAACGGTAAAAGCAACCCCCACCTATACCCATCATCTGGGGTCAGCCTTTTACGAAAAGATTCCCCACATGCTGCCAATTACTCATCACCACGAGGTGAATCCCATAACGACAGCCAGTTATTACTGCTTCATCTGCCTGGGAATGGATAAATCTGAACTCCTCTTTTTTAATGTGGTAGTAAGTGAAAGAGGCAAGGTCAATTTTAATTCTGATAAGTACAAAGAACATTATGTACTACTGTATGATGCACACTTTCCACGTTGTGTGGTTTCTGTAAACACACACAAAATCAAAAGCCTCAAACATAGCGCAGAAAATTACAGTTTTGCAAATCTGTGTGGGTTGCAGGGGGCTGAATGCACTAGAAAATGATTCAACTGGTGCTACATTCTGTTCAGAAGGTCATTACTTAGGCCTCACCACAGCCAACTTACACACACTAAATGTAACATTCTAAAACTTCATAAAGAAGTACGCATGACAACATAAGATGAAACCTCCTGCATGCCCTAAAACACAGAACTGACGGCAGACAAGGACCACTAGGCCCACCCAGTCTGCCCAGTTTTTTGTACCTGCTGCAGAAACCATAGACCCTGCTTGATCTCCAGCTTTGATCTCTTTCCTACCAGTAGGGTTCTTCTATGCCTATTCCATGCATTTTTTAATTCCCCTACCACCTCCGCTGGGAGACTGTCTCATGCATCCACCACCCTTTCTGTGAAGAAATACTTCCTCATATTACCCCTTAGTTTACCCCCTTCCAGCCTCACCTCATGACCCCTTGTACTAGAACACCTCTTTTTTTGGAAGATGCTACCCTCCTGTACCTTATGTATGCCCTTGAGATATTTGAAGGTCTCCATCATATCCCCCACCTCCTCTCCTGCAGAGTAAACATACTAAGATACTCCAGTCTCTCCTCATTTCACTTATGGTGCAGGCCCTGCACTATTTGTGTTGCCCTTCTCTGAAATGCCTCTACCCTGTCTATGTCCTTACAGTGATGCGGCTTACAGAACTGGACACAGTACTCCAGAAGAGGTCTCGCTAATGATTTGTGCAAAGGCATCATCACCTCCTTCCTTCTGCTGGTGATACCTCTCCCTATGCATCCCAGTACCCTACCTGCCCTCGGCACATTGTTTGGCCACCTTCAGGTCATCTGATATGATTACCCCCAGATCCCTTTCCAGTTTGGTGGCAGTCAGTATCCCCCCCATCGTGTAAACCTCCCCTGGGTTCCTATGCCCCAAATGCATGATTCTGCAGGTTTTTTTTGTTTGTTTTTTTTCGCATTGAATCTTAGCTGCCACACTCTTGACCATTCCTTAAATTTACTTAGGTCCCTCCTCATTTTTTTTTTCCCCCCAGAGTGTCTATCCTGTTGCAGATCTTAGAGTCATCTGCCAAGAGGAACACCTTCCCTTCCAGCTCCTCTGCAATGTCACTTATGAAGACGTTGAACAGGACTGACCCCAGAACTGATCCCTGTGGCACCCTGCTGGCCACCCTCCTTTCTTCAAATTGAGCTCCATTTACTACCACTCTCTGTGTTCTATCCCTCAACCAGTTTCCAACCTTGTTTACTACCTTGGGACCCATTCCCAGGCTGCCTAGCTTGTTTACAAGCCTCTTATGTGGAACGGTGTTGAAGGCCTTGCTGAAATCCAGGCAGGACATATCCACCACTCCCCCCTGATCCACTTGCCTGGTCACCCAGTCAAAGAAGTCTATCACATTTGTTTGACATTACCTTCCCACTGTGAATCCATGCTGCCTCGCATCCTGTGCTCTGCTGGATTCAAGATGTTCCACAATCCTTTCTTTCAGCAGTAATTCCATTATTTTCCCTACCACCAAGGTTAGGCTGACTGGTCTATAGTTTTCAATCAATCAATCAGTCAATCAAGTCTTTATTTAACCAGGCGTTCATCGTTGAGCAGAAGCTCATTTGCAAAATGGACCTGGGTGGAGCATGAACAATTGTATATACAGGTCAACACAGGTATTTACAAGACAATACAGATAATACTCTTTACAGAGAGGAAGAAAAAGAAGTTCATATGTACATAGAATTATACAGATATTGTACGGATTACACGGTATTTACATACACAGAAGTGTCTATAGGAAGATAAAGCACGTTATCTAAGGTTGCAGGAGGAAGTAACGGAAGAAAAAAAAAATATATATATACACACACACACACACACACACACACCAGGTAGAGGTGAAGGTAGGGAGTAAGGGAGGGAGGTAGGGGGAGAAAGGCTAGGAGGGCATGGTGCACAGAAAGGAGTTGGTAAAACGGGATGTAGAGAAGGTGGATGGAGAAAAGGAGTATGTGTGAGCCCCAGGATTGAATGCTATAAAGTACGGGGCATGGTAGGATATCACAACCCAGGGTAGTGAGCTCCTATGCGAGGTTGGGAAAGGAAGAATAAGGGGATGGACGGGCCTAGTGTTGATAAGACAGGGGGATGAGAGAAAGAGAGAACAATTAGGCTGGTGAGGAGCAAGCTGGGGGTCAGTACTAAAAATTGGGTCTAGGCATGGCTATATACCAGTGCAGACACCATTACTGGGGCTGAGTGGGTGAAGCAGTTACATACTTCTCTGATTGTATGGAAATAAAGCGTCTTGAAGGCATTTATACCGATTAGAGTGCTTAATTTGAGAGTTTTTTGTAGATCGTTCCATAAGGTAGGTAGCACGAAGCTTATGGCTGCCCTGCTGAAGCGGGATTTTGCTTTGGGTACTTTAAGCGTAATAGCTGAGTAACTTCTTAATGCGTATTCCCCAATTATACTCAGGGGAAGACAGCAGAGATATAGTAAGGCAGCTTATCAGAGATGGTTCTATAGGTCCAGAGAGCGGCATTTCTGTGGACCTATAGAGCCATCTCTAATTTCAGCCTCCTCCCTGCTCCCACTTTTGTGTAGAGAGACTACATCTGCTCTCCTCCAGTTTTCTGGAACCACTCAAATTTCCAGCGATTCACTGAACAAGGCTGCCAGTGGTGCTGCCAGCACTTCCCTAAGCTCCTTTAATATTCTAGGATGCATCCCATCTGGTCCCATTGCCTTGTCCATGTTCAGCTTTGCGAGTTCCTTTAGAATGCTCTCCTCCGTAAATGGGCTGGTGTCCACCTCCCTCCCCTTATCGTTTCTGCCACTTAACTGTGGTCCCTGACCTTTCTCCTCTTCTGCGAATACCGAACAAAAATATTTGTTCTGGACTGTTGCCCCCAGTCCCCTTCCGCACACTCCCCTTCTTCCCCATAAAACCTTACAATCCCACCCCTTGTCTTTCTCCTCCTCCTCCTCTAACTTCCACTTCAAGCTGCTGTCCAAAAACGAGGTCCTAAAACTACTCATGAACATAAAACCCCATGGTTCAGCATGGCACGATAAGCTGGAACCAAGACTGCTCAATACTCCGGCCTCATCCATAGCTGCTCCTGTCTTGTGGCTGGCTGCTCAACAGATCCCTTCTTGAAGAGAAAGTTCCAACACTCAGGAAAGCTGCCCTAGTTACCACATCCACAAAGGGGGATCACATGAACATGTGGAAAACTATCGTCCCATATCAATCCTCTCCATCCTAAGCAAGGTACTAGAGAGGACCGTCTATAACCAATTAACAAAGTATATTGAGAGGAACAGCATATTTACACCTAGACAACATGGTTTTAGAAAAAACCATGACACAGACACTGCCCTCATCTGCCTCACTTGATCATCTCGTCACCACTCTCGACAAAGGCCAGCACACTGGATCAGTCTTCATAAACCTCACCAAGGCCTTCGACCTGGTGGACCATCAGCTGCTCCTTGCAAATCGCAAACTCATAGGCCTAGACTGTCTGACAGTTCGGTGGTTTACGACTACCTTCAGGGGAGATCACAATTTGTCAGATTGCAAGGTGCGCAATCTGAAAATGGCCAAATTCTTGACGGGGTTCCCCAGGGATCCATCCTGGAGCCCTTACTATTCTCTATTTTCATAAACGACATGCCAAATCACTGTGGTAAGGGCAAGTATACTCCTATATGCAGATGATGCAGTGCTCTACAGGTCCTCCAAGGACCTGAGCTCCTTAAACAATTCTTTGACAAGTGACCTGCAACTCCTCGAGGGTTAGCTGGCCAGCAACAGACTAGTGCTTCATAGTAAAAAAACGAAGGCTGTTCTATTTGACCCGACACGCCTGGGGCCAGACAGAGCTTCACTTCTAACTCCAAGCCTCTCAAATGACATAATGATTGAGGTAGTTGATACAATAAAGTGCTTAGGCATTATCTTTGACCAGAATTGCACTTTCAAAACACATATCAAACTGCTGACCAAGACAGCGAATCAGAAGCTTGGGCTGCTATACTGCCTTAGCCTATTCCTCACACAGGATTTCCGGCTAAAGATTGGAACCCGGAACCCTACTACCCACCCTGCTGTATGCGTCACCAGTGCTACTCACAGTAAAAGGTGGGGAAGTGCAAAAACCTAGTACCCTCTATCACAGGGCGAGCAGGTTCGCCATGGGGGTCAGCCAAGGGAGAACCTCTGCCAGGTGCTCCAAGCCCTGCCTTGGCCTCCACTGAAAGGGCATCTTGAGTACCCATCATTATGCTTAGCCTACAAGCTAAGGTCAAACTATGCTCCACCAAGCCTGACCAATACTTTATCTGCCAAACAAGACAGCAGGCCCCTTAGATCCTCGAGTCATCAACTCCTCACACTGCCTAAAGTCAGGTCATCCTTGAGACAGAGATCCTTCTCGGCGAGCATCCCGCCCCTCTGGAACACTCTCCCAGCAAATGTACAGACATGTAATTTCCTCGGGGGGTTCAAAAAGGAACTTGAGGCTCATCTGTTAGGGCTTAACCAATGCACTTGCTACCGTTGAAAACTGAACCCTCTTCTGTGACCTGTTGTTCCCTACTGCAATTTTTTTGTCTGTAACCACGAATGTCACCTAATTGTTTACCTATGTTGAGTGCTGAAAATTGTCTAACTGTATACTAGAATTTGTATATAAAACACTGCAGTGGTCTGATGCACACCAATCTATGCCCACTGCACTAATGTCTGTTGAAAATTGTGCTAACTTACAAAATGTCAACCTGTAATTGTTGTTTAACTTTATGGACTGTCTCACCTGTAATTAACCCCAGATCACCCCAGAAAAAGTGACTGTCATGGTCTCGGTGGGTTTATCTGGTTACCAAAATTAAATACATTTCTACTTTCACTAACATACATATAAAACATCCTGTCCCCTTTCTTTACTGCCTGGGCTATTTTTTACTCCATCTGTGCCTTTACACTCCTGAATGCCTTCCGTGCCTCCCTCCGCGTATCCCGATACACTGCCCTGTCCTCCTCCTCCTGTGTTTCCTTATACTTCCTGAAAGCCAACTTTTTCACTCATACCCTCCCGGCCACTTCCTTCTTCCTTTGAGAACCACAGTGGTTTCCTTTTTCTTGCCTGTTTGTTTGCCTAGCACAAAGGTTTGTTGCCTCCACTATGGCTCCTTTTAGATGAGCCCACTGTTCCTCAACTCCCCCCCCCCCAAAGTCCTCCCTCCCTGCTAGGCTTTCCTGAGACATACCCCCAACTTTGCAAAGTCCACCCTCCTGAAATTCAGGACCCTCACTTTCACGTGGCTTGACTCTGCCATTGTACTCATACTGAACCACATTGTGCGACGATCACTGGACTCCAGGTGTCCACCCATCACGACATCTGCAATTCTGTCCCTGTTGGTGAGTACCAGGTCCAAAATCACACCCGCACAGGTGGGCTCTAGCACTGGCTGTCTGAGGCATGCCCCTGCTCCTGGCTGAGGCTGCTGCTGGGATGTTCCAATCAACATCTGGCAGACTGAAGTCACCTACCAGCAGCACTTCCCTTTTAGTCACTGTCTGATGGGTGGCTTCCGCTAGAACCTTGTCCAACACTTCCCCTTATGCTGGAGGTCTATAAATCATGCCCATGTGCAAATCGGTGCCACTGCCTGTTTTAGGGTGCCCCACAGGGCCTCCACCCCCCCCCTTGCAATCCATGTACCTCAGTTGCTTTTACACCCTCCTTAACATAAAGAGCTACCCCTCCTCCCTTTTTACCCTACCTGTTTTTACTGACTAGAGTATAACCTGGTATAGCTATATCCCAGTCATGGCTCCCATTGTTGAATGAAATGCTAGTCAAAGTCTATTTCCAGTGCTGTTTGGTGAACATCCCTCGAATCCAGTGCAATCATTGAGCAGAATTTTGAATTCTTGTATTTAATCACGTGTGTACATTCTGAGGGAGTTCTACTTACTGAATGCTAGAGTTGGTTTTTTTTATATTGTTTCCTTTGTGGTGTAAAAACACATTTTAAAAATCACAGTACCGACTATTTTTAATCCAAAGCTTCTTTTTTTACTTACTGTTAAATGTAGACTAATTTTATAATTGCATTAGGACACTCCAGGGCATGTGTTCTTCTGGGATAGAGGTTTTTTTTTTTTTTTTTAGGTGGCTGAAGGAACTTGGCAATGCCTCGGGCCTCACAACACACAGAAGGTATGCCAGTATGGCACAATGTACAATCTGTTGTATCTTACTGCTTAACTGTTCCTCCCTGGAGCTTGACTCAGGTGCTGGCAAGTTGAAGAGAGTTCCTTCGACTCCTTGGCAGGCAGAGGTAAGCCTCCATTTTTTTTCAGGAAGCAAATGTTTCAGCCCACAGCATAAACAAGTTGGCAACTTTCAGCTACAGGGAATTATAATTAAGCAATAAGACATGATAGTATGTGCACTGTAGTGGGATAAGTGGCACACCTCAGGTGTGTTGTGATGTGAGGCATGAGGCATCTCTTAGTGCCTTCAACCACCCGAGAAATGTAGTTATCCCACCACAACGCACAACCTGGAGTGTCTTACTGCGATTATTGAAATGGGTCTGAATTTTTTGGGGTGGGATTCACAAAAATACAGTAATATTAAAAATGTAATGATTATTAAAAACAAGTTTGTACACACCAACAAAACTGCCCTGCATATCCCAGCATGGGCACATCATCTCAGTTTCAAATATTACGCACAGCAAAATACAATATACTTTTTTTGTTAGTCCTTAAACTCCCTATTTTACCCATCTCTCCCCATTTACCCGTTTCCTCACCTTTCCTCTTCCTTCTTTATATTACTTCCTCACTTTCCCCAGCTTGTTTCTATTCCATTATTCCTGCAGTCTCTGGGTTTATGACTATACAAATTCAAATTCAAATCTCCTGCTCACGCCTAATAGCTGAATGTTAAACACACATACACACAGCCTCAGATGAAGCCAAGGATTCTGTTTTATCTTTAGCAGAATAAAAAGCAGATACAGTATTTTTCTGGCAAGCAGGTGAGGCTAGGATGATTTTTTTGTTTTTCTAATGGTCAGCAAAGTAAATATTGAGTGCTTCATTTTTTAATTTTGTGTGTGTGTGTGTGTGTGTGTGTATACCTCATTTACACCATGTTTACAACCACACTTGGCATCAAATGCGTGCAACACCACCCTCCTTGCACATTTTTAGTGAAAAACATGCCAATTATCAGTCAATTTGGAGGGAGAAGACAGATTTTAAGATTTCAAGATTTCTAAAACAGAACTACCTATTTTTGAAAACAGAAAAATCAATGGCCCACAGTAAGTGGTATTATCAACCTTCTGTCACAATCGCAGACTAACTCTGTGCAAAGTTTAAAAACTTGTCAATTAGTGGAGCGTACTGCTACGATTTGCACAGTAAAAATCTGCACAATGGCGCAAATGTTACTACTTGAATTGCAGCACTAGGCACGCACTACACAGCTGCAGCAAATTTTACGATGCAATTTGTGGCAAAAATTCACCACAAAGTGCAGACTGTGTCAGTTCAGGTAGTAAAATTTGCCACAACTGTGTCAAACTGCACAGTGCGACTGCGCACTACATGAATAGAAACATAGAAACATAGAATTTGACGGCAGATAAGGACCGCTTGGCCCACCTAGTCTGCCCATTTTCCTGCCTAACAGATAAGCTGCAGATCCTAGTTAACCAACAGCCTACTTCCTCTTACCCGCCACTAGGACTGCCTTATGCCTGTCCCATGCATTCTTGAAGTCCCCCACTGTTCTTGACTCCATAACCTCCTCAGGGAGGCTGTTCCATGCATCCACAACCATCTCGGTGAAAAAATACTTCCTCACATTACCCCTGAGCTGTCCCCCCTCTATCTTCAAATTGTGCCCCCTTGTTCTTGCACATCTCTTTTTCTGGAAGATGCTACCCTCTTGGACTTTGTTAATTCCCTTGAGGTACTTGAAAGTTTCTATCATGTCCCCTCTTTCCCTTCTTTCCTCAAGAGTATACATATTAAGCTCCTTTAGTCTTTCTTCATATGTCTTCTGGTGCAGACCCTGCACCATTTTGGTTGCCCTCCTCTGGACAGCCTCCACTCTGTCTATGTCTTTGCGGAGATGGGGTCTCCAGAACTGCACACAGTACTCCAGATGGGGGTCTCACCAACTGTCTGTACAGAGGGATAACAACTCCCTGTTTTCTACTATTGATGCCTCTTCCCTATGCATCCCAGTATCCCCCCAGCCTTCCTTACTGCCTTCTCACATTGCTTGCCTACCTTTAGGTCATCTGATATAATTACCCCCACCCAGGTCACTTTCCATTTTTACTGTTGTCAGTATCTCACCCCCCATTGTGTACTCTTCCCCTGGGTTTTTGTTTCCCAGGTGCATTACCTTGCACTTCTTTGCATTGATTCTGAGCTGCCATACATTTGACCATTCCTCCAACCTTGCCAAGTCCCTTCTCATCCTTTCCACTCCATCTTGTGTATCAACCCTGTTGCAGATCTTTGTGTCATCTGCAAAGAGACATACTTTTCCTACCAGTTCAATGTTATATATAGTTGCACAATTCACTGCAATTCGCAACACACCTATCCCAGAATTGGAAACTGGTTCAAAGACCACAGGCTGGTCATTAACATTAAAAAAACAAAAGCCATGTTGTTTGCCCATCATCAAAATAAGGCAAAAAACTTGCCCCTCCATATACTATCCAGCTCACTCCACCCACCAGAACAAGTTAGCAGCTACAAATACCTGGGCATTACCTTCAACTCTGCCCTCTCCTTTCACTTGTATATCGACCTGCACACCTCAGCAATTAACATGCGCATAGGCCTTCTCTACCATCATAAGGACCATCTCCCACCAGATGCCCTCAGACTGGCTGTCTCCTCCTCTGTCCAGTCTCTTGTAGACTACGGCCTCCCTGCTACGCTGCTGCTGATGCCACTGCCCTCAGAAGACTCCAACTATCCCTAAATAAGGCCTGTAGGATCCTCACTGGTGCAGACAAATGGACTCATGTATGCACTCTATACTCGTTGGCCAACATACTCAATCTAGAAGAGCAGTTGCAATATCAGACCTGCCTCCTGGTTAAACAAAAAAATAAAAATACTTCTAGGTCTCTCCCCCACAGGGATGTCTGCCTCCATCCACCCTGCTTCCCTCTCTGCTTCTACCCGTGGCTCCACTAAGGCCGCTCTCAGAGCCCCGAGGGTGCGGACATCACTCCCCCAGAGATCCTTTTGTTACAGTGTGCCACACTGGTTCAACGCCCTCCCCTCCTCAATCTTCTCACTCACTAAAATAGGTCCTTTTAAGGCAGCTCTCAAGAGCCTCATTTTCTCCACTCGCAGCTGCGAATGTGCTCCACAAGCGGGATCCTAGCCCATAGGTGCCCCGCTCCCTCCCTGGCCCCTTTCCCAGATTCCTGACGACAACTGCCTTATCTCAGGCTGCAATTCTCAATTTACTATAGTTGTCCTTGGAGCCTAGCTTTCGCACTGTATAGACCTCTGCACTGCTACTGTAAACTGTAACTCTTATCTGGGCACTGGATGGCTAAGGATTCTATGATGCTTGTTCTGACACATGCAAATATAAGAATACTGTTTGCTATTTGCTGTTTGGTATGTAACAAAAAACTTCTGTAACCTCCTGTCTATCATATTGCATTTGTGTTGCTGTCATGTGTTGAATCCACTGGAACTGACATGGAGCCTTTGGAAACGAGTCCTTGACTCAAAGGGTTCTAATTCTGATATGTATAATAAATAAATAAAAATATGAGATGGAGAAAAGGTTCCATATTCTAGACGTCAACAAGGCTCTAAAGTATTACATAAGAGCACAGACTATGCCTTGCAAGCAGTCAAAGTCTCAGTTTACGTTGTTACAGGGTAGGGCCGCAGGGAGAAAGGCTTCTTCCTCAACTACTGTACATCCAGATGTATCAAGGAGGGAGGCCTGTAGAAGGGCTGGCAGATCCTTCTCTGAAGCCATAAAGGATTGTTCCAACACAGCCATGGCTACTTCTTGGACTTAAGAGAGTCATGGCCTTGCAGGTAGCATATTGTGCTAAGCTGCAACACGACCACTGGTACACACATTTTTCCAACATTACTGACTGGATGCACAGGCTTTTGGCAAAAACGTCTTGCAGGCTGTAGTACCTCAAGGAGACAGTGCATGATTTATGGGGCTAATGGATGCAGAGTTCTACTGAACTGGACTGCTCTGTCTCAGCTGGAGTTGCTGTACTGTTCTGGCAACTGGGGGAAACTGCTTACTATCATGGCTTTCAGGGACATTTATTTATTTATGACTTTGCATACCGGGTGGGTACACTGATCCAGAGGACCGTTTTCAGGCATGACTCAGGCCAAAACAAGATGGCAACAGTAAAAGAATACAATGCAATTTACAGAAAAATTAGACAGATACAAAACAGTTATGATACATAATAGGGTCAGGGTCAGACACACCATAGGAATGGGGACAATAAATTAAGGAAGTACAGTACAATTACAAATGCAGTAGCGGGTCAGGTGTCAACAATACAGCTGGAATAAGAACAAGTGGAGCAGAGAAACAGATACGAATACACGAAATTGCTGGCAGAAAAAGGCCCACAGGTCTATCAAGTATGCCCAATTGTGCAGCTCTTAGTTTCATACCACTACAACTGCCCAACCCAAACCCCTCCCTTCCTCCTCTTTCCCAGTCCTTCCCCCTTTGTGTTTTTTTCTGTACTAACTCTGCCCTTGACTCTATCCCAACCCCGCTTAAAGCGATCCATTGTCCTTCCTCCATCAGTGCATTCCAACCCGCGACCACTCTCTGTGAAGTAGTGCCTCCTCATCTCCCTCCTAAACCTTCCCCCAACTTCAGACTGTGCCCCCACTGACCCTTACCCCCCTTTAAGCGGAACAATCCTCCCTCCCTGACTTTGTTTATGCCTTTCAAGTACTTAAAGGTCTCTATCATGTACCCTCTTACCCTTCAGTCTTCTAGCAAGTATATGTTGGGCTCCTTCAACCTTTCCTCGTATGGCAACTCCCCTAGTCCCATGATCATTCTGTAGCCCTACGATGCACCCCCTCCAGTAATCTCACATCCTTTTTGAGGTATGGGCACCAGTACTGTATATAGTACTCCAAGTGTACAGGTTATTTCATAGGGACAGGGTGATTGGGAAAGGAGAGGGTGTGGCACTATATGTGAAGGAAGGACTGAAGTGTGTAAGGGAGGAAGGACAGGAGGTAGTACGGTGTCACTTTGGATGCAAATCCAGGATTCCAAGAACAGGATTCTTACAATGGGAGTGGTGTACAGGCCGCCATCTCAGACGGAGGACTTAGACAAGGAACTAGCGGGACAGATCAGGAGGACCTGCAAGAAGGGTAGTGTGGTGATTGTGGGGGTCTTCAACATGCCAGGAGTGGACTGGAGTACCCAAACAACCAGGAACAGAAGGAAGCAGGTACTACTGGATGCCTTCCAGGACAGCTTCCTGCTGCAAATGGTCAGAGAACCAACCAGGTTAGGGAATACCCTTGACCTTGTGCTGGCAAATTGGAACTTTGTGAGAGAACTTACAGTGGAGGAACCGCTGTCAGGGAGTGACCACCACTCAATATGGCTCACACTGGATATGGGCAAGGAAGGAGTGGAATCTGGCACAAGAGTGCTGGACTTCAGGAGGGCCGACTTTGGGAGGATGGGGGAAGTGGTAAAAGGGTACCTGGCCAGAATTCAGTCTAGTATGGACACTAAGCAGAGGTGGGAGAGCATAAAGCTGGGGATAATGGAGGCAACCAAAACCAGCTGCAAAGCCCAGAGCAAGAAGGCTAGGGCTAAGAAACCGAGCTGGTTGAGCAAGGAGGCCATGGAAAAGGTAAGGAGGAAAAGAGCTGCCTTTAGGAAGTAAGAAAACAGGGAGAGGGGAGGACACGGAGGAGTACTTGACAGAACTGAAGGAGGTGACAAGGGCAGTAAGGGAAGCCAAGGCATCTACAGAACTCAGGCTGGCACAAGGCATTAAGAAGGGGGAGAAGAACTTCTTTAGGTACATCAGTTAGAAAAGGAGCTGTAAGGACCACATAGTAAGGATTAGGAAGGAGGGGGCTGGATGGAAGAGAAATAAGGCAGAAGCACTAAATGAGTACTTCTTGCTCAGTATTTACTAAAGAGAAGATGGGGTGACACCCAAGGGGGAGAAATGGCAGAAACGGGGAGGGAGGGGTGACAGATGGGGAAATCATGGAGGGCAGAGTTGGGAGGGTTTGAAGGCACTGAGGGTGGATAAGGCGCCAGGCCCAGATGGCATCCACCCAGGGTACTGAAGAAGCTGGCAGAGGTCCTTGCAGGACCTTGGCAGACCTATTTAATGCCACACTACATCTGGTGTGTACCTCAGGACTGGAGGATGGCTCATGTGGTGCCCCTCCACAAGAGTGGCCCCAAGGATGAACCGGGAAACTACAGACCAGTGAGCCTCACATCCATCATGGGTAAGCTAATGGAGACTATCCTGAAGGAGAAGCTGGTGGTCCTCCAAGAGGCCAAAGGACTACAGGACAGCAGACATCATGGTTTCATACGGGGCAGATCCTGCCAAACCAACCTAGTGGAGTTCTATGACTGGGTAACTAGGCAACTGGACAGGGGCTATGCAGTGGATGTCCTGTATCTGGACTTCAGTAAGGCATTCGACTTGGTGCCGCATGGAAGGCTGGGAAGTAAGTTAATAGGCACAGGGGCAGGTGCAAAGCTGGTGAGATGGGTAGGGAACTGGCTTCAGGGAAGGCAACAGAGGGTGGTGGTGTGTGGGGAGCTCTCACACTAGAAGGTAGTGATGAGCGGTGTTCCACAGGGCTTGGTGTTGGGACCAGTGCTGTTTGGGATATTCACTGCAGACATATCATTGGACATCAAGAGCAAGATCAGTCTGTTTGCTGATGATACCAAGGTAGGAGCAGTGGTGGATGACCTAGGGGGATTGCAGGGGTTGCAGGATGATCTGGCAAAGCTTGAAACCTGGTCAGACACCTGGCAACTGGGGTCTAATGCCAAAAAGTGCAGGGTGCTGCATTTTGGGACGAAGAACCCAAGGAGGAGTTACCAGCTGGGGGGAGTGCAGCTAGCCCAGACAGAGGAAGAGAAGGATCTGGGGGTGCTCATTACAAGGCCAATGGACAACTCGGCACAATGTAGGAAAGCAGCTGCAAAGGCCAACAAAATGCTGGGTTGTATTGCAAGGGGTATATCCTCGGGAAGGGAGGAGGTGATTTTGCCACTGTATAGGTCATTAGTTAGGCCACACCTGGAGTACTGCATGCAGTACTGGTGCCTGTTATCTGAAGAGGGACATTAAGTTACTGGAGAGAGTACAGCGCAGGGCCACAAAGATGATCAAGGGGCTGGGGGACTTATCATACGAGAGGAGGCTGAGGGAGTTGAACGAGTACTCACTGGAGAGGAGGAGGGACGGGGGGGACAGGACTGAAACTTTTAAGTACATGAAAGGAATAAACAAGACAGGTACAGAAGGGCTGTTCAAAGTAAGGGAGGGGAGGGACACCAGGGCCCGTGATATGAGACCGGAGGGAGGAAGGTTCAGGAGGGAGATGAGGAGACACTTTTTTACTGAGAGGGTGGTGGCTGGGTAGAATGCATTACCTGCTGAAGTGGTATCCAGTAGAACAGTGGACTGCTTCAAAAGGGATGGGACAAATCAAGGGGGAGGGTCAACGAAGGGGAAGGGTGGAAGGGAGGGGCAGCTGCAGAATAAGGGGTGCTAGCTGCACATTCCAGCAGACTTGATAGACCTCTAGGCCTTTATCTGCTGGCAAATTTTGTATGTTCGTATGTTTCATATGTTCGTAAGTGTGGCCTCACCAGTGATCTATACAATGACAGGATGACCTCCCCTTTTCGAGAGGTGATCCCTCTGGCAATGCACCCCAGCATCCTATTTGTCCTTGCTTGCAGGAGATAAAATAAGTTATAATATGGTAGGTCACTGAATATAACAACAAGAAAATAAAAATCAGAGGGCAGTCACAATAACTAAGCTCTAATCTGAGGTAAGTTAGGGGGAAGAGCAGAGGTGGACAGAGAGTGGATGCATCCCCAAGATAGGTGGGACATTTGGCATGGACAGGGTAAGGAAGGGGAAATTTAGGAGACAGGGTTGGGGAGGTAGCAAGACGGAGATTACCCTGGTGAGCAAGAACATTTGGCTTCAGACACCAACCAGGCACTAAGGCACGTAGTGCTGCTCAATGGGGTGCAGGTTACACCAGGGGATACACTGCCATAACCCGTTGTGCCCCCCAACAGTAACCACCCACCAGACACAGCAGGACTGTGAAGCAGCCCTCCATGCCGCCCCACCCCACAAGGCAGACGGGCAGGGCTAGGGCGAATGATCAGGCAGGTGCCTGCACAGCACTGCACATGGTGCTGCCAACGAGGAGCCGCACCCAGGCAGTGCACCGAGCCACCCAGTCTGTGCACTGGCAGCTCCCCCTTCCACCAATACAGTCCACCTCACCCTTGCATGGTCCAGTGCCCTACGCCTCAACACATGGCAGCCCCTGCCGATCTCGGCAGCACGCCCCCCCCCAAGCGGAGCACCTGCTTAGTTCAGCGGGTCTGCTGCTCCCTCCCACAGTTGCCCGATGTCTGCCTCCTACCGACCCACATTGGTGGCCAGTGTACCCCCACCGCCCACCGACAACCCACCCCTGCCCCTGTACCCTTCCACTGGTGCCGCGGCCAGGACCGGACAGTGGCACAGACCGCCCACACCTCCACAGCTGCTGCTGTCCAAGTGCTGTCTAGAGGGCACCCAGCTGAACAGCTGGTGCAGGGGTCCACAGGGTGACTGGAACATGCCGCGTGGGTCCGGGTGCCTGCAGTAATCATTCACACACCCAAACCCGTGCTTTTGCGCAAGGGCTCCATTGCGGGACCCATGCCAACTGGATGCCTGGCTGGGTCTGCAACTCCGTCTGCAGCCGTCTTGTGAGAACCTGCGTGCCTGGGGGGCGGGACCGTGGATAGATGGCCGGTGGTTGTGCATGCCGCCCGGTGCACACCTGTCCACAGGTGTGGAGCTCCGCGGGCAGGATACGTGCCTCTGGTGCACAATTCCCACCAATATGTCCATAGGGGCCATGATATCACCATTTATATGCATGTAGCAACACAGGAGAAGTGCAATGTTAGGCAGTGTTGGGTAAGTTACTTTTTCTATTACTTTTGGAAACTTGTTCCAGAAAGTTCTGTGCAGTCACTAGCATAGATGGAGAAATACTGGAAAAAGTAATACACCTTACAGTTACAATTACTTATGTCTTTTTATAGAAAAGTAATACGTAACTGTGACTGATCACATTTATTTGAAAATAACTAGTAACTAACACAGTAGTTTCAAATGAATGTCATCTGTTATAGTTTTTTATTGTTTTTGTATAAAAAGAAAACTAACTTTAACTGTCAGATGTATTACTTTTTCTAGTACTCTCCATCCTTGCTTGTGACTGCACATAGCTTCCTGAATTAAGTTTCTAAAAGAAATAAAAAGTAATAGAAAAAGTAACTTACCCAACACTGATGTTAGGATCTGTACATGTTGTTCATACTCCAAGCTTCCATTTAAATAAAAAATGATGATTCATATGTTACAGCTTTCAAATTACAGTTTCAAAAATGTATACAACATTATTACTGAAAATGGTCGGACAATACTAATGGTTGTTCTGTCTAAGAATAAACACATTCTTTTCTAGTTTCTGATACCAACCGTTTCAAAACTTGCTTTTTGTAACAGCAGAAAAACTGTGCTGTGACTTTTTTTTTTTTTTTATTTCAATCTAGGATTACAATACCTTTGAGCCGAGGCTCTTTTACAAAGGTTCCACGTCAGCGTGTGCAACAGTCATCATTTTTAGTTACAAACATAACATCACTGACTTACAGACATGTAATAACCAGTACAAAGACTTGAGCTAAAGGCAAGACGGGGGTGGGTTCGATGGGGGAGAAGTGAGGGTAGGGATCAGGGGTAGGGAGGTGCAGGGGGGGGTGGGGGAGTATGGAGGTGGGTGGGGCAGGGGCAGAAGTGGAGATAATGGGAGGGGGAGGAGGGCGAGGGTGGGAGACAGTGCAGCAAGGGGCCCTTGTCGAGGGAATATGCCAGGTAAGGTGTTAGGGGTGCAAAGACTGACTAAGTGCTGGGTGCTGGGGCATGTGCAGCTGGAACGGTGGAAATGTAAAGCTGTGCAATCGCAGGATACAAGCAGTGAGAGGCACAGCTTGGACTTGAAAAGGCCAAGTGTTGGAGCAGTCACTATGTCGCTGCCAAGAGAGTTGAGCCAGTTGGATGCCCAATAGGCAAATGATCTTTGTCCTTGGGTCGTGCGACATCGTGGGATATGTAGTAGATGGGAACTGGATCTCCTTGTAGTGACATTCCTATGTCTAGGCTTAAGGAGGGCACAGACACCAGGTGGGGCAAGTCTCATTATGATTTTCTTGGCCGTGATGCAGGTTTGGTATTTTATGCGTTTGTCCAGATGAAGCCATCCAGATTGGGAATAAAGGTCACAAGTGTGGGTATGGCGATGTGAGCCAGTGATGAGACGACAGGCCTTATTCAGGGAAGTCGCGATACGTTTGAGAGCAGTGGTAGTTGCAGAGCCATATATGATAAGACCATAGTCTATGATGCTGACAATGGAGCTTTGGACGGCCACTGACAGTGCTTCTGGGGTTAGGTGTTTCCTGTGCCGGAATAATATGCCTAACCTCGCATTGGCAGACTTTGCCACATTGCTAATATGGACAGTGTATGAGAGGTGGGGATCAAGGGTGATGCCAAGGTACTTGAACGATTGTGTTTGCTCTAGGATGGCTCCTTGTTCGGTTGCAATGGAGAGGTGGAGTTGTTTGTTTTTGTTGTGGGGGCTGCAAAAGACCATAGACTTGTTTTTTTTCTGATTGAGAAGCAGTTTATGATTTAGGAACCAGGATTCGATGGAGGAGAAGGCCCGCTGAAGTTTATTTTGTAATTGGTTTGGATTAGGGTCTGAGGTGAGGATCACAGCATCGTCGGCGTAGAGAATTATTTGTTCTGGGCAGCTATCCGGTAGTGAGTTTAAGAATAGGCTGAAGAGGAGGGATCCCAGAATGGAGCCCTGCGGGACTCCCAAGTGGACCGGTCTAGGGTCCGAGAGTGTATCAGCGATTCTTACTGTTTGGGACCGTTCTTCAAGGTAGCTCTTAAACCAGCCAATGGTGTCGGTTGACAGCCCAGTGTTCTGAAGCTGGACAAGTAGGAGGCGGTGATTGACGGTGTCGAAGGCTTTAGTTAAGTCAATGTAGATTGAGCCTAGTAGTTCACTGGAATCAAGTGCGTTGTGGATTGTGCCGGTGAATTCAAGTAGGGCTGTGGAGGTGCTGTGACTTCATCCAGTTTCCCACAGAATGTGCCAGCTCTGAGAACTCTGAGCAGAGATGGCAATGACAAAAATACAATAAAGTGGTATACTGCAAACAGTTTAAAAAAAAAAATAAAAAAATATACTATAGTGTATAGTGGAATGCTGTTATGCATAGAATTCCATGCCTGGAATATGCTTGTTCTGCTGCACTAGTGATGTCACTACTACAGCAGAACCACTTGGAATGTTGACACTTTTTTTGTTTGTTTTTTGTCAATATATTTTTATTAGCCTTGGAAAAACCATAAATCCAAAACTAGAACAGATTGAAATAAAACATACATTAATAATTACATTGAAATACATCATAAAAAATTCATAAGTTACTAAATAAATATTATGAAATGTAATAAATAATTTATAAATATCTAACATCGTGAATAGATAACCGCAAGTTATAATACTCATTTTGCAATGTAATCATTATAAAGTATCACTTATAAACTATAAATACAAGGTAAAAAAAAAAAAGGAATAAGAATAGAAGAAAAGAGAAAGAGTAATAGATTTAAAAGGAAGGAAAGTGTGGTGAGGTTTTTTTGAGCATACTTGAAATTATATTTCCGTGTATGTTGAAATGTCAGGAGATCTAAGATCCATGTTGATATAAAAGAAAAGGGGATATAATTGCTTTCCTCTAATTCCGTGGTAAGACAGTATTCTAGAACCTCTAGAGACTTCACAAATCAGTTTCATTATGAAAAAGAGGGGAAAAAACAATGAACACATTTTGCATTACTACTACTACTACTATACACTATAAAAAATACAGGACGAGCAACTTTACGCACAACCTGTGTGTTCTGTCACCTCAGGCTTCTGATTCCCATGGACTCAGAAGGAATCAACACTGGTTGTGCATAGTTGCCCATCCAGTATTCTCTACATCTTGCCCAGATACCTTAAAGGTGAAAATACTATACAGTGCATTTGATATGGCCCACGATCTTAAATGTTTTGCCTGAAGTGATGTGACATTGGAAGGCAGAGAGAGATACAGAACCATTTTCCAGGAGGTTAACGCTGAAATTCTGCACATTTTCAAGGCTTATCATTAATAAGACTGTACCCACCTTGCATACAGCATTGCAATGCTGAATACTCTTTCCTTATGTTTGTGTTTTACTTTCAGCACACCTCTGCTGCACTGCCACTATGCCATTATTGCTAGCGCTGCTGTGCATCAACATCTTTAGGCCTACTGACCAGAGCCCCATTCTCAGTCACTAAGCGAGGTGCTAAGCACCACTGCAAACATTGCCACTACGTCAAGCTTTGCTCAATGAGAATCATGATCCTCACCAGAGTGTCTGCAAATGTGCTCGCTGGGAAAAGGGACAGGGCCACATTACTAAAAGCTCAAAGGGCTATGCACAAAGGTATATCAGCCCCTGCACAACCAGTCACAGCCTCCTCCACCTCCTTTAGTTTACCGCCCGGTAAAAGAAATTGGCAAAGAGGGGGACACTGGTGTGACCAGTAGATGTGGCAGTAATGGACATAGTTTGGTGGGACACAACTTTATTTAATTTATTGATTTTTGTTGACCTGGAGACCCACTGAGACTAGAAGTCCCTTTTTCAGGGGCGACCGGGGGGGAGGGGGGATACAGATGGTTACCAACTGAAACTGAACTAGATTAAGCTGTTGGTGGTATTTTTAGTGAATGGGAGAAATCTGGCCAGGACACCGGGGAAATTCCCCTACTCTTTTCGATAAGTGCCATGTAAGCAATAAGCCACTCCAGGGTGTGTGTTAGACACTTTAACACACGGCTAGGAGGCGTAGTGAGGTACGAGGCCACCAGCAAGCGCCCAGCTCCTAGCCGTAAGTGTTAAAGTGTTCAACACACACCTGGAGAGTGGCTTATTGGCGCTATGAAATGGCTATCTGTAGTGCAACTGCACTTGCAAGTAAAATTCATAATTTTAAGTAGGACAAAATATTTATTTTGTGTAAGTTTTAATAAAATAGTTCTTGGCAAAGAGTTGTGTGTGTTTTTTTTTTTTTTTTTTTTAAACCTTGTCCTCCAAAGGCTTCTGTAGTTTAGGTCCTGATGTCATGGAACTGTTCACCCCCACCCAGTTTACAAACGTGAAAATGTATTGTATATTGAGTGACACGCTGAGAGGAATATAGTAAATAAATTAGTTGTACAGAAATCAGAAAATAGACACTATGCAAGGGAAGTTGCGATCGGCTAGCAAGTTAGCAGTTGATCAGAAGAGGCATGGAGTGGGCGGGCAGGGAGAGAGTGCGATCGTGGTAGTAGTTTTTTTTTTTATGTGATGCCTCTAGGAAGTGAAAAGGATATTTTCTGGCACAAAGTGTTTTACTATTCAAGTGAGGGGCTAAGGGAAGGCAGTTTGAGTGGCTGGGCAGTCGGCTGTTGATTACGATGGAGAGCAGGCAGGCTGGGAGAGAGATCGCGGCAGTTCCTTTTTTTTTCCGTTTACTACATGCTGTATCCATGAGGAGAGGGGCAGATGGATTTAAGAGACAAACATCCAAAGACTGAGGGCAAGGCATCAGACATAGAGAGGTCTTTCTCACTTCTGACTGTTTAGTATTCCTTCTGAGTGGTGGCATAAAACAAGATGGCCGATTTTATTTTCCGAACGTTCTATGTGGGCACGTTACTGGAATCAGTGCCCAGTTGGCATAGCCTGATCTTGCTTGTGTGTGTTAGAAACTTTAACACACTGTTGGCATCCAATGAGATGGCTTGAAATTGACATGCCATTTCATAAGGGATCTTTAACATCCACCTGAACAATGACCAGAATAGGCAGACGGGATCTCGGTTTAACATCTCATCCAAAATACAGTACCTCATAAGTGCAGCATCCCCCTCATGCTGCACTTTAGTGTCAGTATTGGGATATTAACCCAAGTGCCTGGTGTGGGGATAGAACTCACAGCCATCTGATCTCCCGGCCTCAGAGGCGAGTGTGCAACCTGCTGAGCCAGAGCCACTGACACAGACAAATAGCCCATAAGATATAGCACCACACTAGACCTACCACGGGGGGGGGGGCCTTTATCATTGTGAGGACACCTCCCCCACCCCATGGCATGCGCCATGGTTTGTGTATGGTGCCAGCAAGTGGTGGCACAACAGTGCGGACAGATTCTAACATTTCTGAGCTGCCCCAGATAGCAATTAAGAGTGGCGCTCCTAAGGTGAAATGTCAAATTTGGGTTTTAGGAATTCTACCACTTCCACGGTTTTCTTTTGGGGACAGCACCTCATATTTTTTGCCCACCATCACTGCTGAAAGGATAACAGAGCACTCACACTTATAAAAACAGGTCTTTCATCATTCTGCACCTCCTTTGGCTTACCACCTGGTAAAAGATAGTGGCAAAGAGGGGGGACAGTGTTGTGACAAGCAGAAGCAGTAGTAGTGAACATTATCTTGGTAGAACAGAAATAGTCCATCAAATACTGCAGTATGCCACACCTAACAAGGGGGGCTTTTATCGTTGGAAGGACACCTCCCCCCCCCCATGGCATTCACCAAAGTTTGGGTATGGTGCGATCAGGTGGTGGAGTAACAGTGTGGCCAATTTCTACCATTTTTTGCGCTGCCCCAAATAGCACCTGGGAGTGGCATCCTGATGTGAAATTCCAAATTTTGATTTTAGGTGTGCTACCACTTGCATGCTTTTCTTTTGGGGAAGGCGCCCCATATTTTTGCCTGCCATCACTGTTGAAAAGATAACAGAGGACTCACACTTACAGAACAGGTAAGTTAACTAAAGGAAACTGTAGCACAGCACAACCTCAGACACAAAAGAAAATGAACTCATAAAAATGTTCATGCTGGCTCTGTGACACTGACCGAAGGGGCACTGCTTTGGCACACTAGTGACCTGGGTATGCATCCCGAGCCTGGGACGTCTGGAGCAAAGGCCAGCAGGGAGGAAGTCAGAGCATTCTTTGGACACTACCCTCCAGGAGGGTAGCTGGAAGAGATCTGCTTGTCCAGCGACTCCTGGTGGCGGCACTAAATGGGGCTCAAATGACACCGTGGCAGCAATGCGAACATGGGTGATGGGTGTAGCCTCAAAAACAGGAAACAGAATGGTGTCGGGCACTCTACATAATAGACCCCTGGCAGTCCTCCACTACCAGATCTCCAAAATAAGCTGGGTTGGCACACCACCATTGCTGGCTGATCAAATGGCACAACTCTACTGAATGCAGGAGGGCCCCCACCCCTATCAGAATCTTCAACTGATGGAGGATTCAGGACACCAATAGCGGGACCAGCAGGGTAGGTTGTGTATGGTGGGGGAGCAGGGGGGTGCCTGAAGGAGTGGGTGCCAAGGCAGAGGATGGCACAGTGGCACTGAGGGTTGAGGCACTGGACGCAACACCTCGCGCCATGCCGGCGACCCAGGTTTGGGAATGAGCCTGCGTTGCTAGGGGTCGGCTGGGGAGAGAGAGGATCGAGCATCCGGAGGACAGCTCTCCTCTCCCGGGAGGGAGGGGGCCCTGCTTAGCGCTTGGCTGGCCTCTGGCAGAAGTCAGAGACACAGCAAGCGCTTAGAGCACAGAGAAGGGGCGGAATGGCAGACGGTGGCAACGCCTTGACGCCAGGTGCTAGCCACCCCTAGAACAGGGAAAATGCCTTTCCATCTCAGTCGGTGATGGAGCACCGGAGCTTGCTCTCAATTTGCGGCCGCCCTCCTGGCACCCTCCCAACCGACGCTACCAGAGAAGTTCGGGCCCACCTTGTCCCCAGCCGGAGGGTAAACCGCAGCTACATGGGCGAATGAGGGTTGTCCAGGTGGAGCGGACCATAAAGGAATGACTCCTAGGTGCTCCCGAGGAGACCAGAGCTGGAGGGGAGAGAAGAAAAATAGAAAGTACAAAAAAAAAAAAAAAATTTCCATGCTCAAGGGAGAAATAATTAGGTGTTTCCCAAGCTCACAATTAAAGGAGAAGACCAGCCTATTAGCACAGCAGTATAGTTACAACTAACAATGCTGGCAACTCGAGTTCTAGAACGAGTCTGGGGCATTGGGGCCAGCAAGAGGAGGACTGGGTATCCCAACAGAAACTCTCCTCTGCTGGGGAGCAAGGGCAATAGCATCCACCATGAGAGTGCCACCTGGGTGACCACAGGAGCTGTAGGCGATACTGTCCTAACAGGAGGGGATGTCAGCTGATGCAGTGTGTTAGCATGCTCAGAAACTGTGGCAATACTGCCAGAACAGGAGGGGATGTCAGCTGGTATGGCGTGTTAGCATTCTCAGGAGCTGTAGGCAATACTACTATAATAGGAGGGGGATGTTGGCTGGTACGTGTTAGCATGCTCAGGAGCTGTAGGCAATACTGCTGTAACAGGAGGGAGACATCGGCTGGTGCAGCGTGTTAGCATGCACAGGATCTGTAGGCTATATTGCTATAACAGAAGGGGGATTTTGGCTGGTACGGCATATTAGCATGCTCAGGAGCAGCAGGCAATACGGCTACAACAGGAGGGGATGTCAGCTGGTGCAGCGTGTTAGCAAGCTCAGGAGCTGTAGGCAACATGGCTACAACAGGAGGGGATGTCAGCTGGTGCAGCGTGTTAGCATGCTCAGAAGGCTTTACTGCTATAACAGGAGGGGGATGTCTGGGCAATACTGCTATAACAGAAGGGGGATGTCAGCTGGTGCAGCGTGTTAGCATGCACAGAAGTTGTAGCCAATACTACTACAACAGGAGGAGGATGTCGGCTGGTGCAGCGTGTTAGCATGCACAGGAGCTGTAGCCAATACTGCTATAACAGGAGGGGGATGACGGCTTGTGCAGCATGTTGACATGCGCAGGAGCTGTAGCCAATACTGCTATAATAGGAGGGGATGTTGTTTCGTGCAGTGTGTTAGCATGCACAGGAGCCGTAAGCGATGCTGGTATAACAGGAGGGGGATGTCAGCTGGTACGGCGTGTTAGCATGCTCAGGAGCTGTAGGTGATACTGCTATAACAGCAGGGGGAATATCGGCTGGTGCAGTGTGACAGCATGCTCAGGAGTTGTAGGCGATACTGCTAAGACAGCAGGGGGAATATCAGCTGGTGCAGTGTGACAGCATGCTCAGGAGCTGTAGGGGATACTGCTATAACAGCAGGGGGCATATCGGCTGGTGCAGTGTGTCAGCATGCTCAGGAGCTGTAGGCGATACTGCTATAACAGAGGGCATATCGGCTGGTGCAGTGTGTTAGCATGCTCAGGAGCTGTAGGCGATACTGCTATAACAGCAGGGGGCATATCGGCTGGTGCAGTGTGTCAGCATGCTCAGGAGCTGCAGGCGATACTGCTATAACAGCAGGGGGCATATCGGCTGGTGCAGTGTGTCAGCATGCTCAGGAGCTGTAGGTGATACTGCTATAACAGCACGGGGCATATCGGCTGGTGCAGTGTGTCAGCATGCTCAGGTCCTGTAGGCAATACTGCTATAACAGCAGGGGGAATATCAGCTGGTGCAGTGTGTCAGCATGCTCAGGAACTGTAGGCGATACTGCTATAACAGGAGGGGGGATATCGGCTGGTGCAGTGTGTTAGCATGCTCAGGAGCTGTAGGCGATACTGCTATAACAGCAGGGGGCATATCGGCTGGTGCAGTGTGTTAGCATGCTCAGGAGCAGTAGGCGATACTGCTATAACAGGGGGAATATCGGCTGGTGCAGTGTGTTAGCATGCTCAGGAGCTGTAGGCGATACTGCTATAACAGGAGGGGGGATATCGGCTGGTGCAGTGTGTTAGCATGCTCAGGAGCAGTAGGCGATACTGCTATAACGGGGAATATCGGCTGGTGCAGTGTGTTAGCATGCTCAGGAGCTGTAGGCGATACTGCTGTAACAGCAGGGGGAATATCAGCTGCTGCAGTGTGTCAGCATGCTCAGGAGCTGTAGGTGATACTGCTATAACAGCAGGGGGCATATCGGCTGGTGCAGTGTGTCAGCATGCTCAGGATCTTGTAGGCGATACTGCTATAACAGCAGGGGGAATATCAGCTGGTGCAGTGTGTCAGCATGCTCAGGAGCTGTAGGCGATACTGCTATAACAGAGGGGGATATCGGCTGGTGCAGTGTGTCAGCATGCTCAGGAGCTGTAGGCGATACTGCTATAACAGGAGGGGGGATATCGGCTGGTGCAGTGTGTTAGCATGCTCAGGAGCAGTAGGCGATACTGCTATAACAGGGGGAATATCGGCTGGTGTAGTGTGTTAGCATGCTCAGGAGCTGTGGCGATACTGCTATAACAGCAGGGGATATCGGCTGGTGCAGTGTGTCAGCATGCTCAGGAGCTGTAGGCGATACTGCTATAACAGCAGGGGCATATCGGCTGGTGCAGTGTGTCAGCATGCTCAGGAGCTGTAGGCGATACTGCTATAACAGCAGGGGCATATCGGCTGGTGCAGTGTGTCAGCATGCTCAGGAGCTGTAGGCGATACTGCTATAACAGAGGGCATATCGGCTGGTGCAGTGTGTTAGCATGCTCAGGAGCTGTGGCGTACTGCTATAACAGCAGGGGCATATCGGCTGGTGCAGTGTGTCAGCATGCTCAGGAGCTGCATGGCGATACTGCTATAACAGCAGGGGCATATCGGCTGGTGCAGTGTGTCAGCATGCTCAGGAGCTGTAGGCGATACTGCTATAACAGCAGGGGCATATCGGCTGGTGCAGTGTGTCAGCATGCTCAGGAGCTGTAGGCAATACTGCTATAACAGCAGGGGGAATATCAGCTGGTGCAGTGTGTCAGCATGCTCAGGAACTGTAGGCGATACTGCTATAACAGCAGGGGGAATATCGGCTGGTGCAGTGTGTCAGCATGCTCAGGAGCTGTAGGCGATACTGCTATAACAGCAGGGGCATATCGGCTGGTGCAGTGTGTTAGCATGCTCAGGAGCAGTAGGCGATACTGCTATAACAGGAGGGGAATATCGGCTGGTGCAGTGTGTTAGCATGCTCAGGAGCTGTGGCGATACTGCTATAACAGGAGGGGGAATATCGGCTGGTGCAGTGTGTTAGCATGCTCAGGAGCTGTAGGCGATACTGCTATAACAGGAGGGAATATCGGCTGGTGCAGTGTGTTAGCATGCTCTCAGGAGCTGTAGGCGATACTGCTGTAACAGCAAGGGAATATCGGCTGCTGCAGTGTGTCAGCATGCTCAGGAGCTGTAGGTGATACTGCTATAACAGCAGGGGCATATCGGCTGGTGCAGTGTGTCAGCATGCTCAGGATCTTGTGAGCGATACTGCTATAACAGCGGAGATATCAGCTGGTGCAGTGTGTCAGCATGCTCAGGAGCTGTGGCGATACTGCTATAACAGGAGGGGATATCGGCTGGTGCAGTGTGTCAGCATGCTCAGGAGCTGTAGGCGATACTGCTATAACAGGAGGGGGGATATCGGCTGGTGCAGTGTGTTAGCATGCTCAGGAGCAGTAGGCGATACTGCTATAACAGGGGGAATATCGGCTGGTGTAGTGTGTTAGCATGCTCAGGAGTTGTAGGCGATACTGCTACAACAGGAGGGGGATGTCGGCTGGTGCAGTGTGTCAGCATGCTCAGGAGCTGTAGGCGATACTGCTATAACAGCAGGGGGCATATCGGCTGGTGCAGTGTGTCAGCATGCTCAGGAGCTGTAGGCGATACTGCTATAACAGCAGGGGGCATATCGGCTGGTGCGGTGTGTCAGCATGCTCAGGAGCTGTAAGCGATACTGCTATAAACAGCAGGGGGAATATCGGCTGGTGCAGTGTGTCAGCATGCTCAGGAGCTGTAGGCGATACTGCTATAAACAGCAGGGGGCATATCGGCAGGTGCAGTGTGTCAGCATGCTCAGGAGCTGTAGGGGATACTGCTAACAGCAGGGGGAATATCGGCTGGTGCAGTGTGTCAGCATGCTCAGGAGCTGTAGGGGATACTGCTATACACAGCAGGGGGCATATCGGCAGGTGCAGTGTGTCAGCATGCTCAGGAGCTGTAGGCAATACTGCTATAAACAGCAGGGGCATATCGGCTGGTGCAGTGTGTCAGCATGCTCAGGAGCTGTAGAGGATACTGCTATAAACAGCAGGGGGCATATCGGCAGGTGCAGTGTGTCAGCATGCTCAGGAGCTGTAGGCGATACTGCTATAAACAGCAGGGGGAATATCGGCTGGTGCAGTGTGTCCGCATGCTCAGGAGCTGAAGGGGATACTGCTATAAACAGCAGGGGGAATATCGGCTGGTGCAGTGTGTTAGCATGCTCAGGAGCAGTAGGCGATACTGCTATAACAGGGGGAATATCGGCTGGTGTAGTGTGTTAGCATGCTCAGGAGTTGTAGGCGATACTGCTACAACAGGAGGGGGATGTCGGCTGGTGCAGTGTGTCAGCATGCTCAGGAGCTGTAGGCGATACTGCTATAACAGCAAGGGGCATATCGGCTGGTGCAGTGTGTCAGCATGCTCAGGAGCTGTAGGCGATACTGCTATAACAGGAGGGGGGATATCGGCTGGTGCAGTGTGTTAGCATGCTCAGGAGCTGTAGGCGATACTGCTATAACAGGAGGGGGGATATCGGCTGGTGCAGTGTGTTAGCATGCTCAGGAGCAGTAGGCGATACTGCTATAACAGGGGGAATATCGGCTGGTGTAGTGTGTTAGCAAGCTCAGGAATTGTAGGCGATACTGCTACAACAGGAGGGGGATGTCGGCTGGTGCAGTGTGTCCGCATGCTCAGGAGCTGTAGGGGATACTGCTATAAACAGCAGGGGGCATGTCGGCTGGTGCAGTGTGTCAGCATGCTCAGGAGCTGTAGGCGATACTGCTAGAACAGCAGGGGCATATCGGCTGGTGCAGTGTGTCAGCATGCTCAGGAGCTGTAGGCGATACTGCTATAAACAGCAGGGGGAATATCGGCTGGTACAGTGTGTCAGCATGCTCAGGAGCTGTAGGCGATACTGCTATAACAGAAGGGGGGATATCGGCTGGTGCAGTGTGTCAGCATGCTCAGGAGCTGTAGGCGATACTGCTATAAACAGCAGGGGGAATATCGGCTGGTGCAGTGTGTCCGCATGCTCAGGAGCTGTAGGGGATACTGCTATAAACAGCAGGGGGAATATTGGCTGGTGCAGTGTGTCAGCATGCTCAGGATCTGTAGGCGATACTGATAGAACAGGAGGAAGAATGTCAGCTGGTACAACGTAGTATACTCTGGGGCTGTAGGCAGTACTGCTATAATAGGAGGGATTTCAGATGGTGCAGCATGTTAGCATCCTCAGGAGCTGTAGGCAATACTGCTAGAACAGGAGGGGGATGTCAGCTGCTACAACGTATTAGCATGTGCAGGAGCTGTAGCCAATACTTTTTCTTAATAAAATTTTCATTGAATAATAAAAATAACAAGTCACACAGAAAATGAAAACATAGTAAAGCAGAGATATACGCATTATAACACAAACAAAATCTGACTAGCTTATCAATAAATAAACTGGTCATTAATTTCAATAATTTTAATACTGCAAACTTCTTAAACCATAAGGATCACCTAAACCAAAAAATTAAAAAAAAAAAAAAAATTAATATAAATTACATATATAATAACATTTATAAAAAGACATTAACAGATTGCATTGTACTGTGACAGCACGTAGTAAGTTTACCCAGATAAACCAATAACATACATAACTAGTACATGGATGAATGCCACACAGTACAAAATAGAATATATACAATATTAAGTAACATTGTGAGAGTTAGTAAATACTCAAGATAGATAGAAGGGAAGTTAAGGTAGTAGAAAAATAAATCATAAATAGCTAAGTAGAGAAAAAGAGAGAAAGGAAGAACCAAAGACTAGTGAGAAAATTATCAACTTAAAAAAAATAAAAATGATAATTGCCAGGAGTCAGATAACCTCCCCCTAACAGACCATAGATGATACCATGCTTGTTGATAAATTAGTGACCCAATCCATTCATGAAAAGAGCCAACCTTTCAGACCTCAGCGGATCCAAGAGCAAGGATCTCCATTCTGTTACAGAGGGGGCTCTGTCATCTAACCAGTATTTAAGTAATATGTTACATACAGACACTCCAACCAATAGTAAAGGATACATTTGCTCATTAGACAGCTGTAGCCAATACTGCCACAACAGCAGGGGGATGTCAGCTGGTACAGCGTGTTAGCATGCTCAAGAGCTGTAGGAAACACGGCTATAACAGGAAGTGATGTCGGCTGATGTGGCATGTTATCATGCTCAGGAGCTGCAGGCAACACTGCTGTAACAGGAGGGGAGTGTCAACTGGTACGGCATGTTAGCATGCTCAGGAGCTGTAGGTAATACGGCTACAACAGGAGGGGATGTCAGCTGGTGCAGCGTGTTAGCATGCTCAGGAGCTGTAGGCAATACTGCTATAACAGGAGGGGGATGTCAGCTGGCGCAGTGTGTTAGCATGCTCAGGAGTTGTAGGCAATACTGCTATAACAGGAGGGGGATGTCAGCTGGCGCAGTGTGTTAGCATGCTCAGGAGTTGCACGCGATACTACTATAACAGGAGGGGGGATGTCAGTTGGTGCAGCATGTTAGCATGCACAGGAGCTGTAGGCAATACTGCAATAACAAGAGGGGGGAATGTCGGCTGGTGCAACGTGTTATGCTCAGGATCTGTAGGCACTACTGCTATAACAGCAGGGGGAATATCAGCTGGTGCAGTGTGTTAGCATGCTCAGGAGTTGTAGGCGATACTGCTATAACAGCAGGGGGAATATCGGCTGGTGCAGTGTGTTAGCATGCTCAGGAGTTGTAGGCGATACTGCTATAACAGCAGGGGGAATATCGGCTGGTGCAGTGTGTCAGCATGCTCAGGAGTTGTAGGCGATACTGCTATAACAGGAGGGGGGATGTCGGTTGGTGCAGTGTGTTAGCATGCTCTGGAGCTGTAGGTGATACTGCTTAACAGAAGTGGGATGGTAGCCGGTACTACGTGTTAGCATGCTCAGCAGCTGTCGGAAATACTGCTATGACAGGAGAAGATGTCGACTGCTACAACATGTTATGCTCAGGAGCTGTAGGCGATACTGCTATAACAGGAGGGGGATGTTGGCTGGTGCAGTGTGTTAGCATGCTCAGGAGCTGTAGGCAATACTGCTAGAACAGGAGGGGTTGTCAGCTGGGGTGGCATGTTATACTCAGGAGCTGTAGGCAAACACTGCTGTAACAGGAGGGGGTATCAGCTGGTACACCATGTTAGCATGCTCAGGAACCGTAACCAATACTGCTGTAACAGGAGAGGGATGACAGCTGGTGCAGTGTGTTAGCATGCTTGCACACCTGCGCCATCGACATCCATGGGGAATGGGAGAAAATGGAAAATTCCCCCAATACAGGTTGAAGATGACCTCCCAGAGGCCCCACACAGGCGATTCTGAAACACTCTCTAATTGATTCTGCCTCTGAAGGCGCTTGGGCAACTCTGATGGCCCTGCCACAAGGTTAAGTCTGGGACAAGCCAGGTGAGATGCTGGGGACAGCAGGTCAGAGAAAAGAAAGAAGGGGGCATAAACAGAAATTAAAAAAAAAAGAAATGTTAAGGAACAAACACAGAGTACCGTTATTCACTTAATACACTGTGGACAAGCAGAAGACACACTATGGAGGAAACATCTAGGCAGACTAGGTGGGTTAAGCAGTCCTTTTCTGCTGTCAAATTCTATGTTTCTATGTAACCCCATGTTAACTTGCTGAAGCGGAAAAATATTGCTCACTTGAACGATCACATTGACAATGGCAGAAGAGCCTCTGCCATGGACACTTAAATTCATTCAATTTACTGCCCATCATTCTAACAAGGCTGGTCTCGGCGTTTGAGAAATAGGATCGTCCCAGCCCTGCTACTGGGGTCATCTTAATCCCTTTAGTGAATAAAATACATACAGTAAGTAAAGTTTGATGGCACGGGATGTACTAGAGCTGATGTACTTAACATATTTTAATGCATTTTCAAATCGAATAAGCAATGAAACAACAGTTGATATTTTCACTTTAGAGAAATATCAGGTATATGTTCTACTTTCAGAACTTGACTACCAGAGTGCATACCGGGACCGTGGTGTTACAAGAAACTAATACGGAATCCAAACTTACAAAGTTTCGAGCACATACAACCTTAGTAAAGACATGCCAGTCCATGACCTCGTATCTCATCATTTTTATTTTCTAAAAACACCAGGACAGACCTCCATCCTGCCTGACACATTTTTATTTTTTTTATTTATTGAAATCTTGGATACACCTGTGAGCAGATGCACGTTGAGGAGTTCCACATCAAATATATTAAACAACAAGGCAAAAAAACTGAGGACAATATACAGATAATAAAACGGGAATACAGTAAACAAATAATGAGAGTATTAAACATAACAGGAACATAAATCCAACCAGGAACAGGTAAGCTGTGGCACTGTACAAAGTATGCCAGCGTCGATAGGAGGAGCAGGGGAAAGAGGGGCAGAGTAAGCAGGACAGTGTGGGAAGAGACAGAGGTTCAACTGGGACAGGATAGGGGTACAACAGGTTGAGGGGGATTGCTAAGCGCCAAGGTTTGCCTATCCCAAAGGACAGGGGCAGGGAAGTGCTGGAGGTAGTCAGCGGGTGCGCGGGATTTCAGACTACAAGTTGGTAAAAGACTTGTAGTCTGAAATGAGTTAGGCAGGACGGAGGTCTGTCCTGGTGTTTTTAGAAAATAAAAATGATGCGATACGAGATCATGGACTGGTGTCCCTGTACTAAGGCTGTGTGTGCTCGAAACTTTGCAAGTTTGAATAGGTTCTGCTTTCCCAGCTGCAGAAGCATACATCATTTATATGTTTATATGCACAGTTAGTAGCAGAGTTTATTTCATGCACCCTCTCTAATTAGCTCAGGGCACCCTTACAACAAAATAAACACAGGCAGAAATTAGAAACAGTCATATAAAAATATATAAAATTCATAAATAAACTCCAATTAAAATCATTTACAGATGAATTCCCATGCTGGCTAGAAGTCTCAAGATATATTCCTCAGGTCCCAAAGGCCTGTTCAAAAAGGAAGGTTTTCAGGTGTTTTTTTTAAAAGTCTCTACAGATGGCGCCTCCCGGAGGTACCCCAGTAGCGAGTTCCAAAGGACCGGGGCTGCCACCTCAAACGCCCGGTCCCCAGAAGATTTTAATCTGGCCCTAGGGACCTCCAGGAGGGCCTCTCCAGCAAGATGGGGCGTAGGGATGCAATGCCTAGTGCAGCTTACAATGCCTCATATACAGAGAATAGTGGATGGGCAACGATGCACAACCAGCCGGATGTGCCGCACAGCGGTTCTGATGTCATCAGAACCCCAAGGTGGCACAACAGGCTGGCTGGGCAAGAGGTTGCCCATCCACTATTTTTTTTGTAGTGTATGGTGCCCGTAAAAATAGTTTTAAACATGTTTTCATTTGTAGAAAAAAAGTAATTTTTGCTGCTTCATTTTAGTCCAGGATTAAAACCTGGTTGCTAGGGTCCATGGTGTGGTTGTTAGGGAGGAGACGTGCATGCGTGGTCTTTTACTGGTTGTTTGTACCGTTTGTAAGGGCTTTTCAAAATAAAAATTATGGCGACCGCATTTCTCACTAAGCGAGGGAGTGTTACAGACAGGAATTCTGCTTCACTTTGTGAGTAATCTGAAGTATCTGGTTGATCCTGCATTGTATTTTTGTGCATACAGCAAGTGTAAATATCTGCTTGATCCTGCGCTGTATTTTTGTGCATACAGCAAGTGTAAATATCTGCTTGATCCTGCGCTGTATTTTTGTGCATACAGCAAGTGTAAATATCTGCTTGATCCTGCGCTGTATTTTTGTGCATACAGCAAGTGTAAATATCTGCTTGATCCAGCTTTGTTTTTTATCTGGCTGATCCTGCATATCTCAAGTCTCAGGCTTGAGTGATGGTTCTGCCGCCGCCATGAGTCTATCTAGTTGATCCTACAGTTTTGTCATTTTTTTGTCTAAAATTAAAATGATCTGGTTGAGCCTGCTTTTTTTCATATCTGGGTGATCCTGCGTCTGCTGAGTGACTGTTCATGTCATTGTGCTGCCACCAACGTGTCCATCTGGTTGATCCTACAGTTTTTGTTGTGGAAGGCAGTGTGGCTTGTGCACTTTCTTAGCGCTGGCTGAGCCTCTAGAGTTTTTCAAAATGTTGTTGTACCACAGTGTGGTACAATTACATTCCATGACCTCTGAACTGCGGTAAAACAATCTGAAAGGCACAGATTTCCATGCACATCGCTCCACCATACACTATATAGTAATATGCATACTTGAATGCATTTGTTACAGCAGAAGAATGTTATCTTGTGCTGTCTGGAGAAGAGGATCGCAAGCGAAGCTGAGCAGTCCTGTCAGCCCAAACAGCATGAGACAATGTTCTTCTTATTCTCAAAGTATACATATTAATACATAGTATATAGTGGAACATCATTGTTCACCGAAATCTAGCGCTTTCAAAATGTTGTTCTGCTGCACTGGTGATATCCATAGTGCAGCAGAACCAAAAAGTGACATCCACAGGACAGCAGAACGACTTTTCGTTCTGCTGCAGTGCGGACGTCACACATGGTGTCCTCGAGCAGCAATCTGACAGTCTAATTTGAAAAAGAAAAATGTAGTCTTTTTTTTTTTTTTGAGGCAATGACGTTCCACTATAAAGAACAGTGCATGCATACCATTTAAAGGCAGAGCTGTTCTTTCACCTCGTTGGAACTACGACGACTGATTACCTCTCGAGCTGCGCGCTTGAGGTAATCTGTCGTCATAGTACCAACTCGGTGAAAGAACAGCCCTGTTAACTGTTACTCATGCACTATCCTATATATTATGGAGCATTCCAACTGTTTTCATTTAAAAGAAAAGAGTCATAGAGGTGTTTCAAGCCTTGTAAAGTCCCCGCCCCCTTTCTGAAATGGTATGGTCAGTCTCACAGTGTGGAGGATATATTGATGCCACTCAGACTGGTGACAGTTCATGTGGAGTAGTGAATACTTCATCTGTTTGGTTTTTCCATTTTAAAAGTCAGCAAATGTATTAACTTTACCGAACAATAGAAAACCGGGGGTATCTATAATGCGGCACTTCATTTACACTGTTAAAGTTGACAGCATCAGTGAGGGCTGCGGTAAACAGTCAGCACAACACAGCATCTGTACAATGCATAAGAGGTAGGCCAAGTCTGTGCACAGATCGGCTGTGGCAGTTAGACTGCTTTATAATATGTTTATAATTATATGCACAGTTACTAAATCTTTTATAGTTGTAAGAGTGCATTCTCGACTTCTGTGGGTAAGAAAACTGTGACGCGAAGCTGAGCAGTTCTGGCACACAAAGGACTTGAAATGAAACTATTATAAGAGACACAGGAACTGTGCTTATGAAACAAAAATCATTTAAAAAAATGGAATTTGAATATAAAATCAAAATGCTTTACTTTGAAGAATATTAGAAATTCCCCTTTGTGGAAAATGGACTGTGCCAACTGAACTTAGGAGTTCAGAATTTTATATGCATGGGACAACCTTGTAGGATTATTACAAATCACTAACGTTATTTCAGCCAGTCAGCACTCAAAGCGACCTCTTATCTGGCGTACAGTGTGATCTCATGTGGAAGTGCTAGGGGGGAGCACACCACTTCAACACCAGGGAGGAGGACAGCACAATAAATCGCTCAAACTCAACTCGCGTGATTTATAAGAAGTTAATAGGACCTCTGGTGGATGTTTTGCAGTATAAGAGACTCCTCTTCGGAGCTCTGGACAGAAAGAACTGCTCAGCTTTGCTTCATGGTCCTCGCACCCAAACCTCAGGCTCAGAGTCTCATATACCATAAGAGACACACCTCGGAGGCTACCTGGAACGTTTAGAAATAAACAATCCTGATTGGTTACACGTGATGTCATGATTTATAATAACAAGGGGCAGCGGAGACCAGCACACAGAGGATCACAGGCTGGTGAACCAAGAAGTTCCAGGTTCAAGTCACACACAGCCTGTGTCGCTTTGAGCAAGCTAGCCTCTCTGTTTTCCAATCATCACAGCTCTAAAATGGTGTATAAGCAGAATCCCACTGGAAACACGATATTCCATCTCAGCGGGGTAACTTGGGTAAGTAAACTGTAAAATAAAATACATATGTACAAGGTCCAAAACTGGCACCAGACAAATATGGCAGTCGATTCTGTACTGCATCAGAAACATTTTCTTTTAACTAGCCATGCTGACTTGTGCTGCAGGGCATAGTGAAACCAGCTGGGCTAATACAAACACCTGTGGCGCCAGTCATTAGTGGCTGAAAAATTCTATTTCAACACCTGCATTTATTAAAAGTCTCCCCAGAACACAATGGGCCCTATTTTCAAACAAACTGTGCCATCAGCACGTACTGGATGTTCTTTCCTGGATAATAAATTTCTAATAACTAACAAATATCAGGGCCCAAGACCAGTTTCATTTTCACCCTGTGCATCTGCTTGTAACTCAACTAATTTAACCACCTGAAAAAAAAAATGGCACTACATATTCTTACAGAAAGAAAACCATGAATGTCGTAAATGTTTCAAGGTACTAAACTGCGCACTAACATAATATTTAATGGGATGCAGTTTGATAGGATCGGTTTCCCACTTGTGAAGCGATCTTTATAAATTTGCTCACTGCAGACTGCTTCATTCATGTAACTGAAACTATATCCCACTACATGTTCCATTGAATATTCTGTCATTTTGAATAGTCTCAAGATAACAAGCATCACAATACCACACTAGAGTAATTAGCTTCCCACAGTGAAAGTGTGCTCCAATTAGCATAACAAAGGACTGGCACATGCACTTGGAACAGTCACACTTCCCAAAGCAGGCCCAGCAAAAGAAGGGGCAGGACAGGGTCTCACAGGCCTGCTAATGCAGATCAAATGCAGCTTTAGGCTAAACCACGTCCACAGCCACAGGACAATACATCTGTCTCTGTTTAACAGTACCAGATCTTGCATACCGAGGCATATAAGGGGACCACGAGACCCTTTTCCCAGATTGTTGGGTTTTTGAAGCAGGGTTATTAAATTACTGTAATTCCTTATAAATAGCTAAGCTAGTTTTGACTGGCCCAGAATATCTAACAGTTAACTAAGTGCCACTTGGATCAGATTCTGTGGCTAAGTAACTGCAGATGGTTCCCAACACAAAATGGAACTACTTAATCCTGACAGATCGGATATGCCATATTGCAGGGAAGTGCATGGCATAGGAGTTGACATCCTATATTCCTATTTGCATGCCCCAAGTTAAAAAAATGCTGCTCTCATGGCAAGTAAAGTCTTTTAAATACAGCCAGAAATAAAGTGTATTATTGTAGTCAACTGACTAAAAAAAAAAAAACACAAGTAGGAATTATATGTTTAAACAACTACTGCATATCGCTTTAAATAAATAGATAACGTAAGGCCCCAGCTATGTCGAGTCTTTTCAAGCCTAAATGTCAATGTTAAGGATGCATTTTTTTCGTCTTTAAATCAATGTACTGTACTTCATACACCACGGATTTTCAAGAGTTCGTCCTTGCAGTAAATTAAAAATCACTAGGACGTATTTTAGGTAGTATCTACTTCTAGTATTTGCCAACCCATTCGTTTTTCATTTCGTGCAAAAAAAATGCAGACTCGATGCATTATTTTTTTTTCCCCTCTTAAGGCAAGCGGTGCGTTTCCCCCTCCCCCTTTGCTCTGTGTAAACCACTCCAGAATCACAGCTATGGAAAGACTTGACTAGAGTGCAGCCCCATCACGTTACGAGGAGCCGGCCCGACATGGCAGAGAGTTACTTCCTGATCTCGCTGCATGGAGATGGCAGGCAGTCTCTCCCACAGCCATCCCCACGTACAGTGCATGCCAGGCAGCCCATAACCCGCGGCCGCGGCGCAGGCTGCACCGCGGCCTACAGTGTCACACGGTGTGCCGATCTTCCCCTTCCTCGGGCCTGCAGCAAGCCGCCAACTTTCCAACTTAGTTCCGAGAAGGCATGAAGGCTTACCCATTAAAAAGGAACCAAAACGAACACCATCTCCCCTGTCCTCCTGCCCAACCTTTGGGCACACGAGGTGCAGCGCGTCGCCGGGTGTCACCCTCCCAATAAGACAGTTCCGTAACCCCCTTCTCCGGACAAGAGGAGGGAGACCGGTCGTTATTGATTTAGTTTAGCTGTTGCTTTACTTGTTTAGGAAACACAGATGCTGCACCCTTGGGGTTGAATCACGGCCCCTCAGGTCCCAACAGTGACAGTAAACTGCACAGACTTACCTATTCCAGGCGGCTAACTTTACCCTGCGGTCTTACTATCTCGGAAGTCTTTATTTTTTCCCCTTGTGCAAAAAAAGTTCCCCGGATATATCCTAGAACGAAAAAGAACGGCATCAACACAAAGAAAATAAATAAGCCGAGTTGTCAAACCGCGTCCCTACAGCGCCGTCGTCGGCTCCCTCGCAGCCGCTGGAACTGTCACTCGGGGACGAGTCAATAATTTAGGAAATACGATTCCGGAGAAATACACCAATGAGGAGCGAGAGGGGTGAAAAAAAAAAACAACTTCTACCACACTAGCGCTGTGCTGTACGGACTAGTCCAGTCCCTCCTATCCCTTCCCTGCAATAAAGGACTGTGTGAAAGTTACCTTTCCCCCCAGATTCGGGCTGTACCTTAGTTGCTTGCTGGCTGCGGGCTCAGTATCACGGCAAAAGGAACCGATTATGAATCTGACTTCATTGACAGCCATCGGCTCCCTTCCCCCACCTCGGCTTCTTCCTTCTCACCCCTCCCCCTCGATTCTGACAGCCCGACGAACAAAGACATTGCACTGGTTCAACTGCGTCATTGGTCGATAGACCAGGAAGCGCCGCCCCACCCGCTGCTCCATTGGTCGGCTGGGTTGCCTGTCATTCTTACAACTGCACAAGTCGGCTGTAGTGTACTATAATAACGGAAGGTACTGGAATTTAACTGTTATGATGCAGAACTGGCAGGCTCGTGCGGGGTGATCGTTTGTGTTCCGCTGACACTGTAGTGCGAACAAACGGCACCTCAAACCCCGGGACGTTGACAGAGGATGAAACCAGTTGCATTAAAAGTTACTGCCGGTGAACCGGCGACTGAATGTGCACGTACTACTCTCAATAGGGCTGTGCACGGGGCTGGATTTTTTTTTGTACATACGTGTCCAATAACTCACCTTCTACTTTATAAATAAGGGACAAAGGACCAAAATAAGGGACACATCTTAAAAACTGGTGGTATCCACCATGCCTCTCAGCATTAAAAACCATGGCACTGTCCTTCAAAAATAATAGCAGAGGGCTAGAATGTGTAGCACGTCCTTATTTTAAGCAACAATATGTGTCAACTAGTGGGCCCCAAACAGTGATAAGGAATGTTTCTATCAACTTAGTTCAGTGATTTGTTTATGTGTCCAGAAATAGCTATAACATTAAGAACCTCAGTAAATCTATCTGGAACAAGGGTAAATTTGCGTGTCAAAATCATAGCGCTATGCAAAATTCATAGCAGTTGAGAGATAAGGTATCCACTTGCGAAGCTAGTAGACTATGGGACTTAGTCTAAAATATATTTTCTGAAGAAGAACAAGCCTGTAACTTTTTTACATTAGCATAGAAACATATAATTTGTCAGCAGACCATAGCATAGGTCTCAAGTTTTAGCAACTGGAATGATGGTCCAGACGCGGGGGTAATCCCCGCTTCAAAAAAGTTTTGGAAAATGATTTTGCAGTCAGGTCCTTAAAGAATGTCACTTAAGCAGGCCTGTTTTGACACTAGATGCGATTTCAACCCAGCCCACACCAGATCTCCTTTGCAGTGAGTCAGGTCTTATAGTGACTAGGCAGGCCACTTTGACTGGATGCAATTAGGAAAGCTGCTTATATATTTTTTTAAACTGTCTTAATATACTCAGCATAACCCCAGCCCACATTAGATCTAATCTGAGTGCAGACAGAGATTCTGAGGGGACTGGAGTCTGAGGATCCAATCTGTATACTTTTCAGATGTTACCCAGCCTAGCCCAAGTCACTCTGCTCATGCATTTTGCTGGTTTTGGAAAGTCTGTGCATGTCCAAGGGTTTAAATGTTACTTTGTGGGTCTGACCAGCCAATGGTCACTTGGGGGCTATGCCATATGCCCACCTAGTCTGCTCATTTCCCTACTCACTGCTGCAGCCCCAGATCCTGTTAGATTTGCTGTCTCTCCTGCGCCACACATTTCCAGGGTACCCTTATGTCTGTCCCATGCACTCTTGAATCCCCGCATTGTTTTCGCACCCACAACTTCTGCTGGAAAGCTGTCCCACAGCTCCACCACCCTCTCAGTGAGAAAATACTGCCTAACATTACCCCTCAGCCTTCCACCCTTCAGCCTCATATCATGCCCCCTTGTGCAGAGTTTTCTCTGAAATATGCTTTCCACTTGTACCCTGTTCATTCCGCTAAGGTACTTGAAAGTCTCTATCATATCTCCCCCTCTCCCTTCTTTCCTCCAGTGAATAGATATTAAGGTCCTTAGGTCTTTCCTTGTAGGGCTTCTAGTGCAGTCTATGTACCATCTTCATTGCCCTTCTCTGGACTGCCTCTATTTTGTCAGTGACCTTCCGGAGATGTTTATTTATTGAAATGTTTCACCAATAAGCAGGGGCGTAGCTACAAGGGTGCAGTTGCATCCAGGCCCATGAGATTTGAGGGGCCCAAATCATAATATTGATGTTTATTCAAAACTGGGGGCCTATAACATACCCTTGCACCCAGGCCCTCTGGAAATTTGCTACGCTGCTGCCAAGAAGGCACACTGAGCAATAAGTTGCTTGTCTCCTGGTGCGACCTGGGGGGAGGGGGTGCAATGTGGATGGAACAGTAATACATGCATACAAGTTGCAAAAGTCATTTATATACATTAGCAAAAAGACAGATGTTACATATAGTGTACCGTACAATAAGGGACAATTGAGGACATTCATTTGCATAGGACAGGTGTTTCATACATACATTTGCATAAGTCAGGTGTTATATACGGTATACCGTGCAATAAGGTTAATTGAAGTAACAAATAATAAGTGCAAGGGGAGTGGAGTAAGGGGTATGGACAGACATAGAAAAAATAGAAAGAGGTAAAACAAGTGCTAGAGGGGCAGCTGGATCACAGTGTGTGTGAGCAAACAAATTATGGTAATTGGTCAGAAAGTAAGCAAGTGTAAAGAGGTAAGGTGAAAGATGTTTGTTTTTATTGAGACAATATTTATTTATTTTGTTTATTTAGTTTTTGTTGACCAGGTAAGTGCACTAGATAAATCCTGCCTATTTTCAGGCACGACCCAGGGGAGGGGGATACAAATGAATGCCTGCTGACCTTGAATCAGATTAAGCTGTTGGTGGTATTTTTAGTGAATGAGGGAAATTTGGCCAGGACACCGGGAAATTTCCCTACTCTTTTCGATAAGTGCCATGGGATCTTTAACATCCACCTGAACTACCACCAATCCAGGCAGATGGGACCTCGGTTTAACATCTCATCCGAAAGATGGCACCTCAGAAGTGCAGCACCCCTCTCATGCTGCACTACAGTGTCAGTACTGGGATATTAACCCAAGTGCCAGATGTGGGAACTGAACCCACAGCTCTCTGATCTCCTGGCTTCAGAGGAGGAGTGTGCTACCTACTGAGCCACTGACACACTATTTAACAATAGTAAATCTCAGTTACATATATATTTAGGGAAAGCATCAGTTAGTGAATGTTCAACAGATAACTTCTTTACCCAAACAACAAATAACACATAAACCAATTGTTTATAACAATAGTTGATGCAGTATTGCACTTAGGATAATACAGCACATTTATGAGTAATACTGCAAGATTGCAAACTCAATAGTTATAAATTATGAAAGCAAAATTTGATAATGAATAACGTGCTGAGAGGTATAAAGGGTTATCTTCTAGGCCAGCCCGCTGGCACGGGGCAGGGTGCCAACCTGCAACGCCAGCAACCCGGGTTCAGGAATGGGCCCTGGACATCTGAGGGCCGGCCAGGGGAGAAGGATTGAGCGTCCAGCGACTGCTCTCCTTTTCTGGAGGGGAGGGGCGGCAGAGTGTTCGGCGTTATGTGGACACCTAGTGGAGGTTGGGTGTACCGCACGCGCAGATGCCAACATGTTCGGGGGCGGGGTGGATGCTGGTCATCATTGCATGTCCCCGCCCCCCCTTACGCTGAGAAAATGCTGCTGCCTTCCACCTAGATGAAGCCCGCCTTGCTGCTCCGATTAGCTCCCAGACCGACTCCTCGACCTATCCCGACACTTGCAGCACTTAGGGGCTGGTGCCGCCACCCCGCCCTGGAGGGTAAGCCAGGGAGTATTGGGGAGTTGCAGCTCATGTGGAAGCAGCGAGGTCCGTGACTGGGCTGAGGTTCCAGTGCTGGCGGCAGAAATAAAGTATAGTAAATAAAAAAAAAAAAAAATGATGTTTTCTTTCCCCTGATGTGTGCAATATATAAAGCTGATTTCCAGTAGATCTGCATAAGAGGTTGAAGTACTAAAGGAAAGATTAGAAAAGAAAAGAGAACGCACATCATGGCAAGAGAGATGGCGAAAGTGTTTTGAACGAACTGGAGGAGACTATCTCTTAGTGAGATAGCACATGAGAGTCAACAGTATTCAGATGGAAGGGCCCTGCTTTAGTTGCTGGTTTCACGGTGAAGTTACATTACCACATACAAATCTGTATAATGTGTCCCATCTATTGTAGAACTGATTTCTCTGATCACGCATGCAAAGGGCCAATTTTTCTGTGCTCAGGATTTCCAAAATACAATGCTTCCATTCTAGTAGGGAAGGAGTAGTATCAGACAACCAGGCATGCAAGATGACATTCCTGACTAATACACCAATTAGTATCAACGAGTATTTCTGTTCTAGGGTCTATATCTAGTATTCACTGAAATGCCCTGTCATACAGGACTCTTTATTGATGAGACTTACCAAAGTTGGAACTCCCACCAGATATTTTTTGATTTCATCCAATAAGCCTTGTACCAAGGGGTAGTCCCGAAACATATGAAGTAAGGATCCGTTGATCAGTTTACATTTCTTTTTTGTTCATCTTATTTAACCGCCTGCTGCGGCGACTACCGGCTGGGGCATCCAGCTGCCGGCCCTGCCCGCCAGGACAGCACCAGGCTCACTCACATGATGGGGGATCCAGCACGGCCATCGCCGATCTACTAGAGGGTCTCCCCATACCCTATCCAGCCAGACCGGCTCCGGACCCCCCCAGTGCGATTCCACGCGAGTCCTCCCGGTGAGGCAGGGCACGGCCATCAGGCTGCATGGTCGCATCCAGCCATTTCCACTTTTTCTCCTATTGGGAGTGCAGACGGCAGTGACGCCACAAGACATATCGCCGACGCCCCAGCCCTCCAGTCACACACCAGCGTAAGCGTACATCTTGCCCTTCAGGGTCGCCGCGAGTATCGCTGTGGATTTCCAGCCCACCCCAGGACTAGGAGAGCTGTCTCCTGATGCTCAATCCTAGTCCTCCCCGATGATCCGGGTTCGTTCCCGAACTCGGGTTGCCGACGTAATGTGAGGTGTGGCGTCCAGCGCCTCAATCCTCAGCACTACCGGGCTGGACAATCACTTTACATTTTGAGCAAATAGGGGATGAGTGCAGGCCCATCTTATACATTAGACTACGAGTATAATACAAATTGTGCAAAGTTTTGAAATGTATCAAGTTCAGATTGACTGCTCTAAAGGCCTTAACACTAAAGTCCCACACTTTGCTCCAGATCCACCCCTCGGACCACCATCTTGAGCATTCAGCTGCACCCCCAACATTTTCTGATAGTAGTTTATAAAAACTGGAGATCTTGGGCAAAGTACAGATACATCCTAGAAAGTCACATGTGGTACAGTTTAAATAATCTGTGGGAGAAACCATTTTGATAATTGTTTGTTTGACAACCTCATAAAAAGTCAGATCTGCATCCAGTAAGTTATTGTGTTGTACTAAGGAGTTACAAGATTTAACATTTTCATGTTTAAAAATATCCTTTAGACATTTTATACTCTTCATTTCCCATTCCATCCTCTGTAACGTTTTATTGTTGTTAGAGAAGTTGGGATTACCCCATATCGGTTGCGACCCAGATTTATGTACATTTAATTTAAGCAGGAAAGACCATTGACTAATTTTATTTATTTAAACATTTCGCCAGGAAAGACATACTGAGCAGACAAGCTTGATTCCAGATGCATCCTGGGGGAGAGGGGAAATGGGATACACAGCAATACAGCAGCAAAAGGTTGAACAGTGAAAAGAAATTAAGATAAAGGTTACATAGTCTGAGCAAAAATAAATAGTGATACATTAGAGAACACCAACACTAATAACAAACAGTTTTATTATAATATCTGCAGAATTAGTATTAATCTGCAAAGAGTGCAGAGGCAGTTAGGTAAGGGTAAGAAAAATAAATATTTAAACATAGTTACAGGAATGGGGTGAAGTGGTCCTTGAGGAGAGAGCTGAGTATATGAGGGGAAGCAGCATGGCGGATGGGAGGAGGAAGGGAATTCCAAATTTTAGGGAAGCAGAGTGAGAAAGCAGTCTAACCAACCGATGTAGTCCTGGGTGGGATGGAAAAAGTGCAGAGGTCATGGTTCCTGAGAGAGTGAGAGGAAAATGGTTTGAGAGAAACAGAGGAGGAGAGATAGGGAGGAAGAGAATGAAACCAGAATTTGGCAAGAAAGTTAGCACAGTGGATATGGTGCCTGTCTGCTAGGGAAGAAAGAGAGAGAGAGAGATTGGTAAAGGGTGCAGTGATGGGTACGGGGAGGACTATCTAGAGCGAAACGTCAGAGTGCAGAAGAGAGTCCAGCCTAAGTAAGGAAGACTTAGGAGCAGCACTGTAGACCACATCACCATAATCAAAAATAGGTAAAATCATTTTCTGGACCAGAGCACGGCAAGCCGGCAGAGGAGTACAGGCATGATTTCTGTATAAAGCACCCAGTTTAGGGTGTAGCTTTTTGAAGATGGCATCAATGTGTACAGAAAAGGTGAGGTGCTGGCCAAGCCAGACCCCAAGGTACAGTACCTGAAAGAGAAGGTGTCCTCAAATAAAGTCCCATCTAGGGTGTGGTAAGAAGGAAGGGGGAATAGCCAAGAGAGTCTCTGCTTTGTACCAAAGGTAATGGAGACTGTCTTTTTGGCATTCAAAAATAACTGGTTTGACTGAAACCATAGCTGTACTTTTTCAAAAGCATGTTGGAGTTTTGATGCTACAGTAGATGAGGAAGGGCCAGATGCAAACAGGACAGTATCTTCTGCATACATGTGGATGGAGGCGAGAGGGCAGGCAGAGGGAAGGTCGTTTAGGAAGATAGAGAAAAGTACAGGACCCAGAACAGAGCCCTGGGGGACACCAGTGTTAATAGGGAGGAGAGGGGAATTTGCATCACCAATACTTTCGGATTGTGTTCTACTCTCAAGGTAGGAGCGAAACCAATTTGTGGCTGCAGTAGAGAGCCCCGCAGCAGGGGAGTTTGGCAAGCAGAAGGGGGTGGGAGACCGTATCAAAAGCCTTGGCTAGATCAATAAAGATCGCAGAGGTGATGAGACCCTGGCCCATTGCAATGAGTATGGCATCAGAGAGTCTCAGGAGGGAAGAGGTGGTGGAGTGGTGTTTGCAGAAACCACACTGGTAAGGTATGAAGAAAGAGGAGAACTCAAGGTAGGAAGAAAGTTGGGATAGAACCAAGTGTTCCTGAAGCTTGGCAAGAATAGGGAGCAGAGAGGCCGGTAACTTCCTGGGGAGGAGGGATCACCTCCTTTAGGAAGGAGAATAACAGTACGTGTTTCAAGAGGGAAGGAACAGAAGCAAGTGAGAAAGATAGATTTAGTAAAAATGCAAAGGGAGTAGCAATAGCAGGAGCAGAGAGGAAAAGGATTCTGCAGTCAAGACCAGAGGGGCACTTACCCTTAGTAGGGTTAAGTGACTGAAGAGCATTAAGAACATCAGAAGGGGCTACAGGGTGGAAGGAGAAAGGGAGATGAGGGAGAATCAGCTAGAGAGGGATAGAAGGGAGAGGATGGACCTGAGAATGGAGGGAGTGTGGAAAGTAGTGAGGAGGCACAAGAGGTAAAGAATGTGTTAAACTCAGAGGCCACAGGGATCTGCCCCATAGTGTCTGTTATTACCTTGTTTGGCTTGGGGATTTTGGATTTAGCAAACAGGAGGGCTCTGATGCTGATACCTTGACTAGCCAAAAGCTCAGTTTCCATTTGTAACCATTCTGGAATATGCTGCTCAGTTGGGTCACCAATAGACCACTTTGTGAATTGCAGTGCTCTGCATGCAAGATAATAAAAGCAAAAATCTGGCACTTTCAGTCCTTCATTATTTTGTGCTTACAATCCTTACTGTTCAGTCATGGAAACATGGCTGGCCTTAGGGAATGTGGTGCCTCAGGCAAACTTGAATATGGTGTACCCCCCCCCCCAGAAAGCACTATTTTATTTATTTATTTTTATTTATGACTTTAGTAACTGGTAGGTGCACTGATCCCAGGGACTGTTTTCAGGCATGACCCAGGCCACGTGCAGTGACACAAAGTAAAACACAAACAACAATGCATAGAGCAGTAGACAGTCTGACAAATAATAAAAGGTTACAATAGTATACAAGATATAAGGCAACAAAATACACAAATCCACATGATACTAGGTGATAGAGTACATAAATCCAATGGGCATATACAGTACATAAAGAGAAATACATATAAATGAAATTGCAATACAGCAAGTTGCATAGAAGATAGTGTTCCTCAGGAGTAGCATGAAAAGGATAAAGTAGGCTAGTAGAGGGAAGGGGTGTGAGAGGAAGGGGAATTGGAGGATTTACAAAGGGAGTTGCATAGGCAAGAAACTCTTGTGGTAAGAGCACGCAGGAAATGAAGAACTGCTCAGGAAAGCAGTGGCAGCAGGACGTCTCCAGGAGCCAATCTTTGAGGCAAGATTTGAACTGGCAGTGGGTGTGAAGGGAGTGGAGCTCGGCAGGCAGTTTATTCCACAGCATAGGCGCTGCCACAGAACAAGGCTGTACCACCCATATTGGTGGATATCCTGGGAACATTCAGAGGAGAAATGCTGTTTGAGCAGAGGCCACGGTGTGAAGTTCGGACCTTGAGGAGGGCTGCAAGGGGAGATTCCTGGCCAGTACAGATGGTGGTATCCACCATGCAGCAGAGGGCAAGGTCAAAGCGGCCTTGCAGCGGAAGCCATCCTAGCGAATTATAAAGGACGCAGTGGTGTGTAGTGAAAGGGGCTAGCAAGGTGAAATGACAGGCACTGTTGTAGGCAGAAAAGAGCTTGGCCATAAGGGTTGTGGATGTCCTAGCATAGATGGAGCAGTAGTCCAAGATTGGGAGTAAATTCCCCTGGACAATGGCATGCTGGGCCCCCCCCCCCTGCAGGTATTGTTGGAATCTGTAGGAAGCACCTAATTTTTGGTCAAACCTTCAAATTAATGAGTTGATGTGTTTGGAGAAAGAAAGGGATGGGTTGATTAGAACACCTAGGTATCTTAAAGTATTGACATCCTCAAGAGGCCATCAGGGGAGAAGATGTTGAGAGGGGGGTGAGTTTTGGATTTGGACAGGAAGGAGTTGGAACTGAACAGCATAGATTTTGTTTTTTTTAGCATTAACCAGGTGGAGGTTATTAGCAAACCAATTGTGGGCTGCAGTATAGTTTTGAGTTGGAACAGAGAAAATGCGGGCAGGGGATTTATCGCTGTAGAAAAGTACAAGGTCATCAGCATAGAAGAGAGAGTGACATCTGAGACTGTCCAAGGGAAGGGAGTTAATAAATAAAGAGAATAGAAGGGAGCCAAGAATGGAGCCCTTGGGGACACCTGTCGAGATGGGCAGGGTTGGGGAGCAGGCATGGCCAATACTCACAAATTGGGAACAATCAGTGAGGTAGCTCCTGAACCAGGAAGTAACCTTCTGGGAACAGCCAAGGCAACGTAGTTTGGAGAGGAGGAGGGTGTGGTTGACCATGTCGAAGGCTTGGGGTAGGTCTACGAAGACTGCGCCGGTGGCACGTTACCATGGTCCATGTTTGTGAGGAGGTAGTTGGTCAGTAGTGCGAGGGCAGTAGTGGTGTAATGGTTCTTGGGGAAGCTATGCTGTTGGCTACACAAGACATTGTATTTGCCCATGTGCTCAGCAAGCTGATGGTGGATAGCCTTCTTGAATAGTTTGCTAAGGTGGGGGAGGATGGAGATTGAACGGTAGTTGTCCACAGATAGAGGGTCACTGACTTTGAAGATGGGAATCACCTTGGCAGTCTTCCAGAGGTCAGGCATGGAGGAGGTGGAAAGGGCAAGGTTAAAGATACAAGTGAGTGGTTCGATGCAGGATGGGGAGATGAGCCTGAGGAAGACTGGAGATAGTACCGTCAGCCCCAGGGGAGCCATGATTTGGGAGGCTTTCGAGTACCTTAGCAGTGTCGGCAGTTGAGAGAGCTTTGAAATAAAATTGGATGTGGGGATGGGTGGTAGGCCCAGTGGAGGTTGACAGGGGGTTTGAATGGGGGGGCCGAGCAATTTGACTGGCCATTTGGGAATTTACATAGATGCATGGATAGATCAGAGAATTTGTCATTGAAAACCCTGGCCATTCCAGCGGGTCCGTAATGAGGCCATCCGGGGAGTTTAGTTGCAGGGTTGCCTTACTGGAGTGGGGGTTTAGGAGTGAGCCAATGAATGCCCAGAATTTCCTAGGGTCTCCAAGGTTAGCCTGTTGGAGATTATTGAAATGAGTCTGTTTCAGTGATTTGGACAGATGTTTGCATAGATTCCTCCAGCGCCTGTAAGCATCCCAGAGGGCAGGGGAGGGCGATGTCTTGTAGGTGGACCAAGCACAATCCCTATCCTTCATAAGGGTGAGAAGGTCTTTTGTGACCCAATGTGAGCAATCACCTCTGATCCTTCTTGCAGTGACAGGAAAGTGCCTGTCCTGTAGGGTCATAAGGGTCTGTGTAAATAGGGTTACTGCCGGGGTCACATCAGAAAATGAGTATGGAGCAGACCAGTCCAGGGACCAAGCCTCCTCAATGAGGTTTGTGGTGTTGGGACTACTGAAGTTCTGGAAGGACAGGTATTTGGGAGGGGGATGTTTAAATTTTGATGGCCAGAGGAGATGGGTAGAGGAGTGGTAACTAATGGAGTCTGCCATGGTACCAGCATGAAGTACATAATCATCCCTGTTTGTGATTATCCAGTCCAAAAGGGTCTGAGTGGCCGTGTGTGGGTTTTATCTGGTAAGGAGCATGATAGTCTGGACAAGGTTGTGTTGTTTTAGGTGGGAAACATAGTCTGACTGGTGGGAACTCAGCCAGTTTAAATTGAAATTACCCAGGAGAATAGAGTCTCTATGATGGGATAAGGAGCTCAGGCCTGAGAGGAAGCTGGTTAGACCCTCAGTTCCAGTGGTGGGGGGGGTTATAGCAGCAACCTATGTAGAGTTTCTTATGGATGCCCACGGTTAGTTCTGCGAGGAGCCATTCACTAGGTGAGGTTGGATCAGAGCAGAGGACAATGTTGGCTGAGAGGGGTTCCCTGATGAACAGTGCAACACCACCTCCCTTTTTCTTCCCTGGCCTATCAAGACACAGGGAGGAGTACCCAGGTAGTTCATTTGTGGGGTTGGCAAGGTGAGGCTTTAGCCAAGTTTCAGAAAGTCCCAGAATATGGGGCTTGTATAGCATAATCCAAGCCTCCAGATTAGGGAACTTGGAGGGAAGACTGCATATGTTTATTTGAGTAATCTTCAGACCTGGGGCATTAACCCAGATGCTGGAGGTGTGGGTGATGTGGGAGTTGGGTGGACCAGGGTTGCATTCATCATCTCCAGCTAGGAGGAGGGATAGCAGGAGTATATAAAGGCAGGAGAGGACAGTAGTAGAACAGGAGAGGGAAACTAGGTAGTGGCCAAGTAGTTAGCATTCCTGATTGGAGAGAAAGGAGATGGTGATAGGTCTGAGGGAGGATAGTTCCCACGTGGAGTGAAGGGAGGGGTGTAGCAGAGTGGAGTGGGTGATGGAGAGGAAGGCAAGGTGCATTTGGTCACAGGCTAGCACAATAGCATAGGAGTCCGTCAGCACCAGCAGAGATGGCAATGAGACAGTGAGCAGTGTGAGCTGTAGCAGATTCATAGCAGCAGGAGAAAGCTGGCAGGAATGAAAAATGAGTTACAGGGTTGTGCAAGTCAAGCCAAGACACTTGCTAACCAATTTAATAGTTTAAGGGAGAGACTGCAGGAGAAACTGCATTAAAATAGGGGAGTAAGATACTTAAATATGTAGGGGATTAAGGTACACCTGGTGAAATAAGGATGGGAGAAAAAGCAGGTTAGAACTGGAGTTGGTGTTGTGTCTCAATGGCAGTTCTGACTAAAAGAGAGCAGGAGAGAAGGCCTATGAGTTAAATTGGAGGTTGCAGCTGAAGAACCCGCCTCCCATAAACAGCTACCAATTAGGATAGTACAGGATGGAGCAACTGAGGATTTAATAGAGGGTGGGGGTGGGTGAGAGGGCCAAAAAACTGTCTAGAATTAGCAGCAGTGACTCCCATGAAACCAAAATCAAATTAAATGTGCAGAGTTCTGCCGGCTGCCCAAAAGGCACCAACTTCAAAACGTGGAGCTTGTCCTGTGTACCTGTGGTGAATCTTTGGGTTTCGGCAGTGGCAAGATCAGTGGAGGGGCTGTGGGGAAGCGCAGATTCAGGCGAGCCCTCCAGACCCTCTGGTGAATCTTTGGGTTTCGGCAGTGGCAAGATCAATGGAGAGACTGTGGCGAGCCCTCCATGGCCATACAAAATTAGTGATAGCATCATGAGCATTTATAAAAAAATAACCATGTGATTACAAAATTCAGTACTGTGAGACTTGTTTGGTTACAGCCAAGACATCTTTGGTATAGGGAACATCTTTGAAGTACAGGGTTCTAAGCTGTGCCTCTGGCAGTCTTAAACTCAATAAAGGTGCTAGTCCCTAGCCTGCCTTTGCTATCTCGGTACCTACTGTGGTGTGGCCAATATTCTATGAATGGAAGTACTCAGCCAAAAGTGTAGTTATTGAAACATAGAAACAGAAAATTTGACGGCAGATAAGAACCGCTTGGCCCACCTAGTCTGCCCATTTCCCTACCTAACAGATAAGCTGCAGATCCTAGTTAACCAACAGCCTACTTCTTCCTAACCCCCACTAGAATTGCTTTATGTCTGTCCCATGCATTCTTGAATTCCCCCACTGTTTTTGACTCTATGACCGCCTCAGGAAGGCTGTTACATGTATCCACAACCCTCTCTGTGAAGAAATACTTCCTCACATTACCTCTGAGCCATACTCCCTGTATCTCCAAATTGTGCCCACATGGTTTTGCACATCTCTTTTTCTGAAATATGCTACCCTCTTGGACTTTGTTGATTCCTTTGAGGTATTTGAAAGTTTCTATCATGTCCCCCCCTCTCCCTCCTTTCCTCGAGGCTATACATCTTTAGTTACTTTAGTCTTTCTTTATATTATTATCTGATGCAGACCCTGCATCATTTAGGTTGCCCTCCTCTGGACAGCCTCCACCCTGTCTATGTCTTTGTGGAATTGGGGTCTGCAGAACTGTACACAGTACTCCAGATGTGGTCTTACCAACTGTCTGTACAGAGGGCCAACAACTTCCTATTTTCTACTGGTGATGCCTCTCCCTATGCATCCCAGTATCCCCCCAGCCCTCCTTACTGCCTTCTCACATTGCTGGTTCACCTTTAGGTCGTCTGATATGACTACCCCAGGTCCCTTTCTATTTTTGTTGTTGTCAGTATCTCACCCCCCATTGTGTACTCTTCCCCTGGGTTTTTGTTTCCCAGGTGCATTACTTTGCATTTCTTTGCATTGAATCTAAGCTGCCATACATTTGGCCATTCCTCCAACCTTGCCAAGTCCCTTTTCATCCTTTCCACCCCATCTTGTGTATCAACCCTGTTGCAGATCTTTGTGTCATCTGCAAAGAGACATACTTTCCCTTCCAGTCCCTCTGCAATGTCACTTAAAAAGACATTAAAAAGGACCGGCCCCAGTACTGAACGCTGCAGTACCCCACTAGTAACCCTCCTTTCTTCACTGTGGGCTCCATTTACTATTACCCGCTGTTGTCCAACCAATGTTTTACCCAGGCTACCACCCTGGGACCCACTCCCAGGCTGGCTAATTTGTTTATTAATCTTTTGTGCGGGACTTTGTCAGATGCCTTGCTAAAGTCTAGGTAGACCATGTCCACAGCCCCTCCCTGGTCTACTCTTTTGGTTACCCAGTCAAAGAAATCAATTAGATTTGTCTGACATGACCTTCCAGCTGTGAATCCATGCTGCCTTGGGTCCTGTGCCCCACTGGCCTCTAGGTACTTATTGAGACTAGGATTACACAAGAGGCACCACAAGTTTTTGCTGTTGCAATGTAACCCTGACCTTTTACGCACAATAACAAAGGGGATAATCATGTATGTGTCAGCAGTAGCGTAAATATGAAATGTAACAAAAAAAAAATTCCAGACCAGTAGCAGGATTGGGAAGAGGCTGCAGCAGCTTTGCAATTTTTGCAAATAATTGATAACTGGCTATGTGTTCTGTGAGGAGGGATGGATGATCATCGTTGTCAGTCAGTGTTGATACCCCTGGTCAAGTGTAAGTCGTATTCCAGAAGGATCAATGTCACCCTCCATCTGCATTCTGTCTGAGGCCTTTGAAGAGATGTAGAAGGGACATGGTCGTCACATTGCCTGACTCGCCTAGCCTGCAGCACTTACATGGAAATGGTGCCATATTCTGATAACGACAGCAAACTGTTGGGCCAGTCATCAGAAACTGCTGGGATGAGCATGCTCATCAGAGACTCTGCAATTAGACGCCACCTCCCCTTGCACTGCAATCTATCCAATGATTGTTGGGTTGATGCTGCATAATTTATAGGCAGCATACAAGGAATCATCTAGTGTCAACACACTGAACACAGTACATAGATAAAAACATGGGGGGGGGCTGCTGCATCATTTCGGTGCCCCTTTCAATAGGCACCCTAGGCGATCACCTAGTTCACTTATCCTTAAGACCGGCTCTGCATGGAAGCACGCATTCTTACCCCGGGAGTCCTTTAGCATCAGTAACTTTTGCACTTAGCTGGCTAGGTGCACTGCCCTGGAGGTGTGCCTTTAAGAGAATTTAATCAGCTGAGGGATAAGCCAGTCAGAAGACGGGAAAGGGAGTGAGCTGAGTGAGAGCCGTTGAAGGCTTCAGAATTTTTTCCTCGCTGGACTGAGCAACATTGCCCCTGAGGTGTCCCTCAACTTTATTCGTTGACAGCCTCCTAGTGCTTATCTGGGTAAAGTTTTCCTCATGTTTCATTTCTAAAAGTGTGCTGAGTGAAAGTTTTATATTTTTCGTTAGAGCAGCGCAAATTTTTAATTTTTAGCACAACTATGCTATTTTGGCTTTATATTTACTGCGAATATTCACTTTAAAGTCTAATTTCATCATGGGTGCTTATTTTTGATGGTTCCCTTCATTTTTGGGCAAATTCTTGTGGGAACCACAGAATTAGGGACGGTTGCCTTGTTTTTGACCTCAGACCTCGCAGGATTTACCGTGAGGCACCTCAGTGGAATTAAAATCTAACAGTGACTGGGGGTCTCTCTCAGGATTGGCATACTAAGAGAAACCCTTATAAATATATAAATATATATTATGGTAGCACGGTAGTGCTACCATAGTTAGGGTTGAGGAGCCATTTACATGTTAAACCCAAAATTTTGCACCATAATAACTTTGCAACTGTTTGAGGGATTTACCTGAAATTTGGCATACACAATCAAGAACCATAGACCTTGGGATCTGCCAAGTTTTGTACCGGTCGGATACACGGCTGCGGAGTTATTAAGCATGATCTGCATGTGCGTTTACGCTTTTTCTGGAATTCTACGGTTGCGCCTACAGGTCTCACGGTTTGCACGACTGGCCCGAAATCTTAAGGGAACGTGCAGCCAGGGTCCCTGGTGTGCCTTTCGAAGATTTGGTGAAAAAATATTAAACGGTTCAAAAGTTATTCAAAAAACAATTTCCCATTATAAGTCAATGGGAAAACTTAACAAAAAGTTCGACAGTGTCGCAAATGCGTTTTTACTTTTGCAAATGGCCCTCTTACTTTTGCAAATCTGCCATCTTGTTTTCAGTTAGTGATCAGAAAAGTGCTTGCCATTTAAATTTGGCGCCCTCTAGCAACCTAATTCTTTTTGTATTCACCTAGTCGGAGCCTGAGGATGCTAGCCATGTCTTTATTTTGGGTCAAAACACCCCAGAAATATGTTTTTCAAATTTCTGGAAAAAGTACTTTCACAAAGTACTTTTGTGCTCATTGAAAGTGTTGCAAATTTTTGCGAAAGCTTTCACAAGTTGTGACAGTACTTTTGTAGTCTGTGGGAAAATGACAGCAATTGTTTGGCACCCCGCTGCAAAAGAACGGTTGGGAGTTTTGGGCTGAAATTTGAAGGGAACGCAGCCGACATCTCACAGATGTGCCTCTCAGTGTTGTGTTGAAAAAATATTACACAGCAGCAAAGTTACAGCACTCCAACACTGACGTTTTTTTCCCATAGGATAACATTGCGTCGCCCGACGCATTACAGGAATCCTTTGGCACCCGGCTGCAAAATAACGGTTTGGTCTTTTTTCCTGAAATTTGGAGAGAAGACAGCCAACAGCCCACAGATGTGCCTTTCAGTGGTTTGGTGAAAAAATATTACAGGGAGGCAAAGTTATGGCACTCCGAACTTCTCTTTTTTTCCCGTAGGATAACATTACGGCGTTCGCCGTGCCTTTCAGGGCCTGTATCTCAGAAACGGTGCGAGATACAGACTTTTCATCGGAAAAATACTTAGCCAGGACAGTCGTAAATCATGACTTTTACATTTTTGTTCGTTACGGTTCCTGAGATATAACCTGTTTAGTATTCCAAGTCCTCATTTTCTGCTCCAATACCCATTATTATGCATACATTGTTTGTACTCACTGTCTTTCTCTATGCAGATTTTGGGGAAAACCAGCCTGTGCACTTACATTACTGTTACCGTTCCCCTGTCTGCTTGAGGTTCCTGCATCTGCTTCACTTACCGTTGACGTCTACGCCACCATGTGCGTTATCCTTTGCGTTTTCATTTGCGCTTGCATTTCTGTTATTTTTTGCCATTTGTGTCTACAGTACTGTTTCTCTTTCTGTTTCACTTTGCGTCACCATGCCCATTGACATTTCCGTTTGCAGGCACCATGTTACTATGTGACAACACATCATGTGGCAGACCATTCCCGTCTACGCCACCGTGTGTTACCCTTTCTGTTCTCATTCGCGCTTGTGTTACCATGTGCACCACTGTTAGTGCTTCTGTGTGTGTTGCTGTTCCTGTTACTATGCCACAAGACATCACGCCGCTGCTGCATTACATTCACTATTTCTCGTTATCATTCTCAAAAAGAAAGGAGCCTTGAGGTAAAATCATTTGTTATCGCATTAGTTGAGTTAGGTTGTTTCATATCTTGGCATTGGAGTGCGCATTAGTACACCAATTCTCACCCCATTCTCCCATACTTCTGCTGCTTACACATGTAATGTGGTGAGAGTTAGGGTTGACGACCCCAATGCTTACCCCAATGCCAGTTGGGGGTGGGCGGGGTCCAAGGGGGTTTTCAACCCTAACACCAATTTCCACTTTTGTCGCTGTGAACAACCCTAACTAATGCATTAAACAGAGTTTTTGCCTCTAATATATATATATATATATATATATATATATATATATATATATATATACACGCACACACATGGAACTGGACCTAAGGTATCATCTGTCGCAGGACTGTCTGTAAGGGTCCAGCAGCCACCTGTGGCAGTTGACAAGTATTGCTGGGTTTTGTATTAAGATTGGCACTGGTATAGATCCCAGTTCTACAACCACGAAAACAAAAAAACACAAAAAGGCACTGGCAACAGACAGAACTAATTAACTGGGGCAGGACTGGCCGGTGGTGTTTTCACAGAAACCTGTACTCAGTTCATAAAGTCCAGGACTGGTTTGCTTTGCTCGAATTGGCAAACTTAGCAGACAAACCTTTGATTATTATGGCTGAAGACATATCAAAGGCTTCTGACTAGGGGCCACTCAAAAGTACTAAAATGTAAGGAGGTGCTGAGGAACCCTCCAGATCCCAGACAAAAATTAAATCTTCCAAATACGAAGTTCCTCACATTTAAAAAAAATAGAAGAAGTGACGAAGGAAGGAAGCTTGATCAAGCCGCTGATGAAGTGGCTAAAAAGAAACTCTGAATATAAATGCTCCTGTTTCTCCTGGGAAAGCCAATAATGAGACAACAGGCAGCTTAAAGCATACAGAAAAACAGCGCAAAATATGGAAAAAGCATGGCAACTGTTTCAGACCCTACAAAACATGGGTCCTTTCTTTACTGGGGCTGGCAAGCACTCTTCCACAGTTCTCTTTCCCATAGACTGTGAGGGTGATACAGTGAATGATAAATAATTTTATGATGCCCCTGCGTACAGGGGCTGTTAACACTCTTGCACAGTTCTCGCCCCAGAGACTGTCAGGGTGATACAGTTGATGATAAATAATCTTATGATGCCCCTGCTTACAGGAGCTGCTATCACTCTTCCACAGTTCTCACCCCAAAGACTGTGAGGGTGATACAGATGACATGAGAATTTTTATGATGCGCCTAAAATAACTGTGAAGGGCCTAGAACCCTATGTATCCAAGAAGGTTCTCCCTCTATGCCTTCGTTTATCCTAAACATATTGGACTTCCCTTCTCAGGCGTCCTTCCAAGGTGAAGATAAGGATAAAAAATAAAAGATTATAGGGATATGAAAGGTTCCACCTCCTAAAAGCCCCGTCTACAATGAAAAAATATAAATAAAAGTGCCACAAAACTGCTTCAAACCCCCACTTCTGTGGTAGAGGTTTACAAGTGGTCTGCAAGTGTTAATAAATAAATGCATAAATATATCAATTGCTTAACAATACTGAGTACTTGTCTGTACATCCCAGCTATGTGAGTATAGTGCATCAGGCAGCTTCCAAGAAAACTTGGGTCTCCTTGTCCTCCTCCCGGATATGGACTCCAGAAAATAGATTCTTAGTTGCCTGCAGATGCTTGTCAAAATTTTTACCTACTTGTCTTTTCGGCCAAGTATCGGAAAAAAAAAAAAAGCACTGCAGAACTCTCCTGGTTCTTGGTGCAGGAGATGGTGGTTACAACCTACCTGCTCCGGAAGCTATGTAGTACCAGTTTCCACAGGATGATAACAAGGATGCCGCCTCCAGAGTCACGGCCTATGCCATCTCTCTGAAGCGCTTTGTCTGGCCTAGAACTACTGGTCTGCCCTCAGACTCCCAGTTTAAAGCCATGTACTTCTTGTGATCAAAACATACCATTCGATTCCAGAACATCTCACTGCAACAAGGTCCCCTGCCCCACAGAAATTCCTCCCGAGGGCATTAGGGGCAGAGTTTATTTCCCAGACTTCTCTCAGTACAGGGGTGTTTTCACACTCTGAAGTCTGATATTAGTGTGGGCAGACCTCATGTGTATTCAGGTGTCTAAGCCTCTATCCCTGACACAGACATTTCTGTTGAAGTGGGAGGAAAAAAAAAGACAAAAAACATTCTAGCTTTGCGAATGGTGGAGAGGGTCCCTGGCCATGAAAAGAAGAAAGGGCCTCTATTTCACGTAATTCCTGACACAAAGACAACTGGGGGGTGTCTTCCCATCTTGCTGTAAAAACCCTAATTCAAGATGGTCACTCTGCTACTATTCACACAGCCCTTACGGTAGGGAGACGGGCTAGCCTCCCTGGTCCAAAAAGGGTCCACCCTCTTTTTTCCATATACCTTTGATGAGGTCTCACACAAGGGCGGGCTCACGGTAGCCCTTTGGCCTTCCTCAGCCCCAAGAGTCTTACAAAGTGCTGGGCAGTGGTAGCAGCACACCTCAGGAATTGGGGTGCCTCTAGTTACACCTAAGTTGCCAGTTAGCCTGCCAGAGTCTCCTTGTCAGGTCAAGGAGTCCCTTTTCCCCCTTACAGGTCTCTATCTGTAGTCTTGGGGTTCCTAGATAAATCTAAACAAAGTCTCACCAGCAACCCTCCCAGCATCCAGGAAGGATATGCCTTCCTTCTGCAGGCAAGAATTCAAGATGTCCCTCATTGGCAGTTTTCTTCTTCTAGGGACAGTGAGACCAGCCAGTAAGCGCTTGACTGGGGTTGAATCATTAACCCTTACTGGTTCGGTATATGATGCGGTTCTGCAAAATTTAAATCGCATCACTTTGACACTTCCACATGCTATAGGGACATGTGGCTCCAGTGCCTGCAGTGGTCCCAGGGTTCAGATAAAGGATGTGTCACCCGCAAGTCTCCTTGTAGCTTGCTGGTCTCAGAAAACATAAATTTTCAAAGCTGAAAACTCTGACAGAGCAGTTCCACAGACGGCCTTCCCCCGGTAGTGGGAAACGCATCTGGACAGTGCCTCAGTCAGTAGCGGCTCTAGCCACAAATGGTTACCAGGGCACAGCTGGGGCACAATAGATGGCAGCCAGGGCACTGATATATTGTTACTATGGGGGAAGCTCTGCACCATATGGGGCACCAACTGGGTCACAGCATTTTTTTAACAGGGCACGTGCCCTGGCGGGCCCTGGTGTAGAGCCGCCACTGGCCTCAGTAAGTGGCACCTAGACTCTCCAGGAGTCACAGTTATTCTTATTTTTCTTAGAATTCGGAGAAATCTTTCTAGCTCAAAGCATTTGCTCCTGTCATAAAAGGACAGACTTACAGAGTCGAACAGACACTACTGCAGTGGCCAGATCAGGAGTACTCTGTTCGCAGGCGCTATAAAAAACTGGTCTCTCACCTTCTACCCTGGGAGTCATCCTTTCAGCGATTCTCCTCCCAGGCAAACTCTAATACTCTGGCAGATGCTGTAGTCGCATCAGTCAAGGCCAGAGTTAATGGACTCTGAACAAACAAGTACTAGCATTTGTGACGCTCTGCCAGCTGCTTATTGTTATATTGTATAATATTTATAATATAAATTTATGGTATGTGAAGGTTTGCTTAGACAAGAAAACAGCCTAGCAGTGATAAGTGACCTTTGATCTACAAGGTGTCAGTGTTGCTGAAGTAGCATTATGTTAAACTGACCAGGGAAACCCCTAATTAAAAGTCTTCCTTCCAGAGGGACAGTTTATTACCTCTTATAACCTGCTTCTGCTTTTGAAGTTGGTTCCCATGTATGCATTTTATGACATAGCAGGAAGGGAAGTAATTTGACTGATTCTTCTTGGTTTTCTCACCTAGAAGGGGATTAGTGACAGGATGTGGGTTTATGAGCCATCAAAGGAACCTGCTTATAAAGACTGTCACATATTTATTTTTATTGGTAACTGCTGATTCCAGCCAGCAGAAGAATAATATCCTTTTTGGATATCCATACTCAGATTACAGATTTATCACAGATGTAACAGTGACCTCATGGGTGACATCACCAGGAGGTGGAGAAAACTGACTTTTGAATATTGCTTGTAAGAGACGTTGTGGCAGAAGGACTCCCTGGAAAGTAAAGACACACTTAGTCTGTAGACTGGCAACTAGGCACTTTTATAAAAATAATTCAGCTGGAACTTAAGTATTTTTTTGTAGGCGTTTGTGTTCTGTAACTTCCCGTTTATTTTATGTGACTGTAAGTTATTGATATAATTGTTCTGTGTTTGATTTTACCTGTTTTATCATTTTTAGTAAACAATATTTTCTTTAAAATACTGCCTGTGCTTTTTCTCAGTTCTTTTGCATGTGAATGCTGAATCCACGTTTAAGTCTGACAGCTATTAAGGGCTTGAACGTGTTACTAATCTTGAAAAAGGTAAGAATATACCTAGGTCTCATATTGCGTCATAAGGGTACATTTTGGAAACCTGGCTGGGTTCCACTGGGTGAAAAATTGTATTGCATCCCCGAAGAGGGTACATATCTGAGCCTGTTAACTGGGTATGCTAGCATAAGGTTCACATTTTGACCCCCAGGACTCGAGGCTAGTAGGTGATTCGGACCCAAAACAGACAGGAGGGTTACCCTGCCTGTCCCCTGTTCACACTATTGCACTTCGAGGTTGACACTGTGGGAGCAGAGGGCCTGACCTGCAGAGTGTGTTTGTGACAGCATGGTGTTCTGGTGGTTGGACACCCAGAAGTGAATCTGTTTGGCTCTCCCCTCAGCTTCCAGTTTCCTCAGTTCTGTTGCAGACTCCAGCCCTGTGGATTGCCTCCTGTGGACGCCTTGATCCTGGTCTGGTCAGGGAGAATCTTATATGCATTCCATCCTTTTCCCCTGATTCTCAGGGTCTTTCTGAAACTCATACAGCAGTCTGCATCTATGATCCTGGTGGCTCCGGATTGGCCCAAGCAAGCCTGGTACCCTATCCTTCTCTCAATGTCCTGCAGCAGTCCATTCACCTGCCTCCAGCTCACTCCCTGCTGACCTTTCCTCAGACAGGAGTGCAGCATCCAGGCATACATTCCTTTCACCTCAAGGCCTGGTTCTGGAACAGTTAGAGTCTGCATCCTCACAGTACTCTTAACAAGTCCTTAGGATACTGAGAGTGGTTAAAAACCAAAAAAAACACTAAGAAGACTTACGCAGTCAAATGTAAAAGGTTTTCCCTCTGGTGCAAGAGCAAAAGGGTAGAATCCCGTTCAGTTTCAGTCCCCCAGCTGCTAGACTGCGGGGTACTCTTACAGGCATCAGGCTTGAAACCATCTTCTTTCAAGCTACACCTGGTAGCAATTTTGGCCTACCTTTCGGTGGGAAAGGAAAAATAAATTTTTTTCACATGCCATATTTAAACAGTTTTTCAAAGGCCTCTTGCACCTCTAGCCTCGAATCTGGGAGCCTTTTCCTCCTTGGAGCACAAACCTTTGCATAGACAGGCTCACGAAGCCACCCATCGAGCTTCCTGGTAGCCTTTTCCTCTGCCAGGAGGTTTTCAGAGCTACAGGCCCTGTGCACTGAGCCAAAATTATATCATCCCTCACAACGATAAAGTTGAGCTCAGGACAAATAGGAAATTTCTGCCAAAGGAGGTTTCAGAGTTCCACTTAAACCAGTCCATTACTCTGCCTGTCTTCTTTACCTAGAAATCCACACACCTGGCGAGCAAAAGCTTCACAGCTTGGATGTCAACAGAACCATTTTCTACTACCTAGAGCATACTAGGCAGTCCAGAGGCTCCTCCACTTAGTTGTTCCTCACCTACGGGCATGTAGGCAGGGGAAGACCAGCTACCAAGAGAACCATTTCCCGCAGGTTGGTCGCTTGTATTAGTTTCTGCTATGAAAATGTTGGTCACCAATCTCCAGTGGGGCTCAGGGCCCACTCCCCCAGGGGCACTGCAGCCACACTTGCAGCAGCAAGGGACATTCCCCTACTGGATGGCTGCAAAGCAGCTACCTGGAAATCTGTGCACACCATTGTGAAACACTACAGTTTGGATGTGCAGACCAGATCTGATGCCAAATTTGGCAGGGCGGTTTCTGCAGAGCCTCTTTCCTAAGTAGGATCGCTGCCCACCTTCCACTTGGTACTGCTTGGTAATCTGCAAGAATTACTGATGCTAAAGGACTCCTGGGGTAAGAAGAAAAAATTACTCACCATAGTAATCTTTCTTCCAAGGGGTCCTTTAGCATCAGTAAGCTCCCACCCTTCCTCCCTGGTTCACCTGTCAGAGAAGGGCTCTTTTTCTCACTTTTTACCAAATTTGGAGTTTCTTATTGATGAGTTTTTAATTTGTGTTGTCGTTTCCATTTCCACTTTTTGTGGACATTTGCATGTTTTTTGAATCCTGTTGATTCATTTTCGGGGCAACTTCTCTCATTTTTCCTTTGAAAAAATACTGAAGCCTTCAACAGCTCTCACTCAGCTCACTCCCTTTCCTGTCTTCTGATTGGCTTGTCCCTCAGCTGATTAAATTCTCTTAAAGGCACACCTCCGGGGCAGTTGCACCTAGCCAGCTAAGTGCAAAAGTTACCGATGCTAAAGGACCCCTTGGAAGAAAGATTACTACGGTGAGTATTTTTTTCTTTTAGGAGGGACAGGTAGATACTGAAGCAAAATCAGGGACATCTCTTAGAATCATGGACAGTTGAGAGGTATGTGTGTCTCTGGAAGTTATATTTGTAATTGTCTGCATTCAGACTTGTTTCTGTTGTTAATAATGACACAAGGCCAAGGGTCTGAGAGGTTTCAATAAAATATGCAGAATTATCAAGAAGATATGCATTCATGTAATGAGTAGTAGTAGTAATAGGTGTTTCACATCAGCCTAAACCAAGGTCTGACACTACTTTATGTGGGCTAACACAAATACAAACATTTAAGAACGATATTTCTATTTGTAAAAAAAAGTAACTATATATAAATAATAAATAAATAATTATAAATATAATAAATAAATAAATATTTATATATTTTTTTTAAAAAGTGCAGCATTTACTGCAGTGGGACGAAAACAGCCTGGGTGCAGAAAGCCCTTTTGGAGCTACACATCTGCGGCACTTTTTTTTTTTTGTTACTTTCCAATCATCACAGACAATCCTATTCCTCCCTATAACTCTCCTCCACTCCCTCACCCTCTGTACTCTCCGCTGCCCAATCAAAGCACTGTCACCACTCTCTCCTCACAAAAGCACCTGTGCCTTTCTCTTCCAGCTTGCTACCTCTACACTGATAGTGGTATCTCCATGTAACAATGTATTGTCCTGACCCGTGCGATTATTCATTCTTGACAGTGTCAACCTACTGCTCGCTTTTTGGTTGCCCTAGGCTACATGTAATGTTGTATTAATCTTGTTACTTTGCATGTTATTTTGTAAATTCTTCAATATTTTGTACTGTACTGTCCTGGGTCGTACCTGAAAATAGGCATATGTATGCCTAGAGTACCCTACCCGGTAAACAAAAGCTAAATAAATAAATGACTGGCCATGCATGTCTTTACTGCGAAACCACTAAGCAGCAGTATCAGTGTGCAAAAACAAATGCTACCTCATAGTTATGGGCCACGTGGTGGGAGGTCCAACTTGTAGTGGGATCTTGACACACAGAAGAGTAGCTGTAGTAAATTAACATAGGAAGGTCTTAGATGCATAGACATTGTCGGCAGAAAAAGACCATTCGCCCATCCAGTCTGCTTAGTTTTACTCTACCCCATAACCCATTGTCCAGACAGGGTTTTCGCCCTCCTCTCCTGGCCTCCTCATTTCCTTCCTTACTACTACCTCCCTGAATAACTACTAAACCCTTTACTCTGTCCCAGCCATGCTTGAACCCATTAATGGTTTTTCTGTAGCACTCCACATTGTCAATGGGAAATCACAACAACTGGATATAGTGCACCCTTACCAGGGGGAAAGGCACAGCCCAAGCTTTAGAATTGTGGGCATATAAGGATTCCATGCAGCAGCAACTCCCCAGTTCTGCTGTGCCATTAGAAGGGGTAGCAGCTACTTTTATCTTCTCTCAAGATTTGCAAGATTTCAAGAATTCTTTTGGGGCTGCAATTCTGCATAGCAGGTTGGGGCTGCCTGTTTCAGGCAGCACCCCTAAATTAAAATTGTGCCTGTTAAGCTGCAGCTTTCAAATTGACTAAGCTGTCTTTTTAGCCTGTTTCCCTGTGTGGATTGGGAGCCACTTCTGCCTTGTTAGGGTATTATTAATGGTCTCCATTAAAAAGAAAAGGGGTCCACCCCCGTGCAGCAGTAGGGCTCCTGCTCGTGGCATCAGTGACTCGGGTTTCGGGAACGGACTCGGGAGGTTGGAGGGCCAGCCGGGGGGAGGAGGATTGAGCACCCAATGGCAGCTCTCCTCCTCTGGGGGTGGGATGCTCAACCCACTGTAATACTGCCACCTGAGTGACCACAGGTGGAGGTGCAGCAAAGACAGCATATGGGGAGGGAGGACGTTGGTCGGGAGCCGGCGCACTAGCATGTTGTGACATGCTTCGCCCCCTAAGCTTCCCATGTGTGTTGACGTCCAGAAGGATAGCAATGAAAAGCGGAAAAACACCCCGTGACAGACGCCTGGAGACTGGACCTGGCTGCCCAAGAAAATCTACAATCAGTCTCTTGATAGGGCCTATGTGGCACTCCCAATGAGGACTTATGGACTGGAGGGAACTACGGAGGGGTTCCCTCTCCTCCCTGCCCGGGGGGGCAAACCGCAGCTGGATGAGGAATGTGCAGACAGGACCTCAGAAGGAGTTACCTGGGAAGGATCTACGGGAGCGCACCAGCCTAGGGATCCCTTGGGAAAGGGTCCAGAGTGGTGAGCAAGGGGGCATAAGTAGAGAATATAAAAAAAGAAAAGGGTGCCACAGGTAGGTACATTTTATTATTTATTGGGAGTTTAGGATCCCGGGGGCTCTTGACTTTGGTGTAGGTTCCTTTCTTCCTCCAGTTCAGGTCTGTGACCTTTATATATTTTCTGCTGAATTGTGTTTTTGATGTGTACCTAGTGTTTTTGTAAGAATTTTTCTTCCACAGCCTCCTTTTCTGTGCCGCGTGATCGCCATTCAGCCATCGTGATGGTTGGGTGTGCGCTCATCCTTCAGGCCATTTTTCCCAGTTGCATGGCACTTGGTTGTTAGTGCATGCTATTGTCCATTGTGTTCTATTGTGCTAACACACATACGTTATTGCTGGTGTGCGCACCTCCACGATGACACGCTAACATCATGTAAGACTTTGGTATGCTCTGTGCACATCTGTTAGTGAGCGCGCATGCCTAGCCAGTGTTTTTTGGGCATGCTAATTCTGTTTTTTACCTCAGCAGAAAGCCATTAGCCCAAATCCAAATATTAGGACTAATTATTATTTTTCCCCTCACAATTGTTACTAGGTACACAGTTATAATCTCTCTCTGGCACCATGGCTTATTGGAGACCATTAATTGTGAAACGATGTAAGACCTGGTGATGAGGCCCTCTCCCATGGGTTCATATTGCCTTCATTGTGTTGCTCAGCATAATATTTCTCTAACGGTTCCCCCCAGCTGGTCCTCCAAGCTGGGGAGGGGCGTACCTGGTTCTTCAGTTGGCAGTGGCAAAGCAGAATTGTGAAAATCACTTTTGTTGCTCCTGGATGAGTTTTTGAGCCTCGATGTTCTGCAGGACATCTCAGCAGATGCACCAACCCCAAACCAGGCCCCTCAGGTCAGGGGGGCCCACACAGGCATGTCCAGGTGCATCACAGTAAGAAAAGACTGCGGAATCAGATGTGCAGGCAGGTCCCGACCCTGTCTTCTTAGAAGGCCAGGATGAGGATTTGGGGGATCTTGGGGAAGCTCTTGACCTTAAAAAATTGCTCTCTGATAAGGAGGACATCCCCTCTGAGGAGGAAGAAGAGGAAGGGGAGTGAACAGAGCCCATGTCAAGGATCCTGATTTCCCCCTTGTTTGACAATAAGTCCTTGTCCTTATTGATAGCTGAGGCCTGTAGATCCTTACAGCTTAAAGAGGAGCAGTCCTTGGAGATGGTGCGTCCTCCTCTGTGCCTAAGTGTTTCCCAGGTTTTATTCACTGTGACCAAATTATTGAGCAAGAATGGGCAGGTGTGGGTCAGAGAAAATATGTTCCCAAACCAAAGACACAAACTTTCCCTTTTTTAGAGGAAAGATCTCGCAGGTGGGAAGCTTCTCCACTGATGGACAAGGCCATTTATAATTCAGTAAAACACACCACCCTACCTATTTAAGGCTCTCTGGCCCTAGCAGATTCCCATGACAAGCAGGTGGCTACCGCATGCAGGAGGGTTTTCACCTCTAGTGGCATGAACATTCATACATCTTATGCTTCATTTATTGTTGCCAGAACCTTAAACATCTGGGTCACTACTCTGGCCAGTTTTGTTCTGCCTGACTCGGAAGCTGCAAGCATTTTGCAATTGGTGGCCATGGCCTCCACTTTTTTCGGAGATTCTACAGTGGAGAATTTGCACATGTCAGTCCGTTCGGCCTACCACATTGTTTCGGCCATGGGGGCGTCTGGCTTAGACACTGGGTCACTGATCAAGCTTTAAAACTTAAGCTGTTTAATCTTCCCTTTGAGGGAGGCTTACTGTTTGGTTCTGGCCTCGATACTATTTTGATGGATATTCAAGACAAAAAGGGCCATCTTCCAGTGTCAAAACAACAGGGTAAGACCACTGTAACCCAGAGGGGTGAAGGTGATGGCTGGCGCATGCAGTCCCGAGGGGGTTGGTCCCTTTCGGAACTTTGGTAACCAGAGAAATACAGGATCCTACTCAGGTAACAAAGATTACAGTAGCAGAGGAGCCCTGACCAGGCGCCACACAGGAGGCCCAGCCAAAAGCCTGGTGCCTCACAATGATGGTACGCTGCCCATCCCTGCCTCTCTTTCCTTGGTGGAAGACTACAGGAGTTTTTTCTCAAGATGGGCCCAAACAACGTCAGACACCTGGGTTCTGGAGATCCTTCATTTGGGCTATGCCATAGAATTCTCAACATTTCCCATCCCTTTCTGCCATCCCCAGTTTCCAAGGACATGGCAAAACACCAGGCAGTGTCAGAGACCCTGACCCACCTAATTCAAATCGGGATCATCGTGCTGGTCCTGCCAAGCGAGCAAGGTCAAGGGTTCTATTCACTCTGTCTCATAGTTCCCAAGAAGTCAGGGGGGTTTCAGGCCCATTCTGGAACTGAAGTATCTGAAGAAGTTCATGCACCATAAAACTTTGAAAGTGGAGTCCCCAAGGTCAATAACCTAGGCTGTTCAGCCAGGGGATTTGTTAGCTTCAGTAGATCTGACGGATGCTTACCTTTACATCCCCATCTGTCAGTCCCACCAAAAGTGTCTCAGGTTCTCGATACTGGGCCAACATTTTCAGTACAGGGCGCTTCCGTTCAGCCTTGCAACAGCCCCCCCCCCGAGTTTTCTCGAAGGTGTTGATAGTCTTGATAGCTTAGCTTCACCAGGAAGGGCATCATGTCTATCCTTATCTGGACAACCTGCTCATTCATTCACCGACATTGCTTCTGGCAAAGAGGTCAGAACTCAGCACTCTGGAGATCCTTAAGTCACATGGCTGGGTGGTGAACTGGTAGAAGAGCTCTCTCGAGGCATCTCAAACCTTGGAACATCTGGGGGCAGTCTTCAACACAAAACTAGGGAAGGTTTTTCTGTCACCTTCCTGGAAAGAGACCTTACTGACTGAAGCCCAGTGACTCAGGAATCAATCATCGGCCTCTGCCCTCAGTCTGTTGCAGATTCTAGGCCTCATGGCAGCAGAAATATTTTTAGTCCCATTGGCTCGCGGTCTCTTCAAATGGGTTTGCTAACAGCCTTGGATCCATCATCAGAGGATTATCAGGCCAGGATCCCCCTCACCCCTCAGCTTCGTCACTCCCTTGGTTGGTAAATGTGCAGAATCTAAGCAAAGGGATTCCGCTGGATCTTCCCCCAGAGTTAATTCTCACAATGGATGCCAGTCTGCATGGGTAGGGGGCAGTCCTGAACCAAATTCCTACTCAGGGAACCTGGTCAGTACAGGAACAGCATCTCCACATAAGTGTTCTGGAGATGTGGGTAGTCCACTTAGCTCTCCTTTGGTTTCAAACCCTGCTGCAGAACAACATGGTAAAAGTGAGGTCAGACAACGCCATCACAGTGGCATACGTAAACAATCAAGGAGGCACAAAAAGCAGGGAGATGCTTCAAGAGGCCTCTGACTTCCTCAGGTGAGTGGAAAAGAATCTTCTCTCTTTCTCTCTGTCAGCAGTACACCTGGCAGGAGAGTTGAACATTCAGGCAGACTGGCTAAGTCACAAAAATGCTCACCCCGGAGAGCGGAACTTGAACCCAGAGGTGTTCAAATGCCTGTGCATCTGGTTCGGTCGACCACAGATAGATCTGTTCGCATCCAGCCACAATGCTCAGATCCAAAATTTCTTCAGTCATTTCTGGTGTCCACAGACAGAAGCAGTGGACACTCTGACTCAAGAGTGGACCTTCAGCAAAGCATATACCTTTCCTCCACTATCTCTTCTTCCAAAGATCTTACAAAAAATAAGACACTTGAGGAATCTTCCTCCTAATTTATTTATTTTTTTATTTATTTGAAAGTTTGTGACTGGGAGAGGCACACTAAGCCATGGCTTGTTTCCAGGTACGACCCGGGGGCAAGGGAAGGGGGAATATGTGTACAGATGTAGACTTACTTACAGAACCAAATTAAGCTGTTGGTGGTAGTTTAGTGAATGGGGGGAATTTGGCCAGGACACTGGGGAAATTCCCCTACTCTGTGTGGGGGGGTGCTGTTGGACCATGGATTCATTCGTGGGACCCATTCATTCTGCTGGTGTACATGCAGGAGAGCAGAGCTCCACTCCTGCAGGTCTAGCTTTGGAGCCTGAAGTACTGAGGACATCTGACCATTTTGTTGATATGCTTGTGGATCTTGCTGTACCAGATGAATCTTTACCTGCTCAGTCTGCCTCTGCATCATCAGATTTTTTGCCTGCGGATGAACTTTGGTTGAAGTCCCTCCTTGCTGCACATCGGGACCAGGTACTCGCTGTTGTTGATGCCGTTAGCCCTCTTCAGTCAGCCTCTCCTGGGACACGGACTCTGTCGCCAGAACTTGGGGATGTGGAGGCTCTTCCTGCTTTCATTACGGATACGGTACCTTCGAGCTCCTTGGAGGTGCAGAGTCGGCAACAATCTTCTGTTGCACCGGTCCTACCAGTGTTGCACCATGCTCCATTGGAGTTTTTGGTTCCTGCAAATCGAGCAGTGTCTTCTCCGCCTTTGAACTCGGCAGTGACTTTGCCTGGTGAACTTGTGAGTACTATGCATCCTAGACTGTGTGTTTCACCTAATGCGCAGACTGTCTTGCCTGTTTTGCCTCCTCCCGCTCTGTTGCCTTGTTCTAGCCCACTACCTGTCTCTTTAGAGGGCTCCCTGTGAAGTGCGGGTTGGAAACCAGGTGTTTCGGGGCATTGGATACCTGACCGTGCCCATAGCCTGATACCTGGTTGTGGAGGGCAACAGTCCCCCTTGATAGATATGCCTCCACCTTTACCTGGTAGCCCGGATTTGGATTTGCGTGCTGAGGACGTCCAGCATCCTGCATTGGATACTACTCTGCTGGCTAAAGTTCCTTATTTGCCTCCCACCTCTTCGGGTGATGAAGGCCCTAGCTCTAGGGGACCAGCATGGGGTGATAGAATGGACATGGGCATGGATGTCTTGCTCCCTGATCCTCCTCCAGGCCCTTCTCCTGACCCTGGGGACAAAGCTAAATCTACTTGGGAAGAATTTCGTAGAAGGGATACGTTTAGAAACTCCCCCCCTCCTCTTCAATGACGGAAAGCCGTCTGCCTTCAGTATATTGGGGGTCTTGTTGTAGCTCCATACCGTCTCTATGTGGGAAAGTTACTTTTGAAAGGATCTTTGTTTTTTTTTACAAACGAAATATTTGCATTGATTCATGTATCAGGTTCTTCCTTATATGATGTTAGTTTTCAAAGCCCTAGGGGATTAGCTCGATTCTGGACAAAGCATGATACTCTTAAATACACTGAGTTGTGGCTACCATTTTGGGCTATCCCACTTACTAGACCTTCTATTAAAAATTTCACCATTTTGTTTAGAAATTAGAATGTAGCAGCTAGTGATATTACGCATTGGTTAGCTAAACGCTGTGATGTCTTGGGGTTGCCACAGCCTATATTTGACTCTGAACACTTGTGGACTGGTGGTTGGCATTATAGGGTGAGACTTAGAAATACGAATGTGGGTCCCATACACTTGCCTAATAGTTTGTTTTTAGGTAGGGAACGGGGGCATTGCTTCTATGTGGGCAGCCTCTGCATCTGTTTTAAATGTGGCTCCCTTCCCATCTCAGTGCTGCCTGTGATAGACTACGATGTTCCCTTTGTTTATCTTTTGGCCATGCTAGTGCAGATTGTAATTCTGACCTAAAGTGTAACCTGTGTGAAGAACTAGGTCATGGTTTTAGATCCTGTCCTTGGGCTTCCCATAACAGGGAAGATAGCCCGGATCAGGATGTGATCCTTCTTAATGCCCAGAAAAAGGATATTGCTATGGCGCAATCCCTTTCTTCGCATGTTACGGTAGTCACTGGTCCCCCTTTATGCCCTGATATTGCGGTGCCTGCTCCCCAGTCAGTGGTTTCAATATCTGAACCTTCCTCTGAGCCTCCTTTACAGGAAGTTCCACGACCGGTTGTACAGGACCCTTCCTCTATGCCCCCATCCCCTCTTTCTGTTGTTTCTCCGGTTCCTACTGAACCTGTGCCTGTCCCTGACAATCCTCTGGATAATATTATTATGCCCCCACCTGAGCCTAGTGTTCAGGCAAAGAAACAGGCCCCAAAACAGACTACAGGTAGGGCCAAATTGGCTAAAGCGTCTTCTCCTGGTGGCTCTGTTCCTAGTAATAAATTTGAGGTCCAGTCCCATCACACTCAGTCTTCCGATAGGAAGCTGATTCTGATACCTCCTCACAACTTATGTGTCCTCTGATTCTGAGAATGATAAATCAAAGGAGTTGCTTATGGATACTGACCACGGGTCAGGGGTGAGACCCTGGAGAAGTACTAGAAAGGGAAGGGTTACTTGATGTTGACTTATTTTTTTTTGACCTTTATCTGATTCTCTTTGATGGCCATGGCATTTCATCTCACTGTAGCCACCCTCAATGTAAACAGTGTGAAAAATGCTCGTAGGCGCCTGATTACTTTTCAACTTTTGAGTGATTTGGCGTGTGATATTTGCCTTATTCAGGATACCTGTCTCAATACCCTTTCTTTGGTTAATATGGCCAAACGGCTTTGGCGATGGGGTCCTTCTTTTTTTCTTTGGGATTAGACACATGTAGTGGTGTTGGGGTGTTGTTTAGAGGTGATGGATTTCATGTTACCAAGTTGGTTAAACTGCTTATGGGACGGGCCTTAATATTGGATTTTACTTATTTACATTACACTTGGAGATTAATTGTGATTTATGCACCAGTTACGAAGAAAGGTCGAGTGGATCTCTTTTGTGAGGTGCAGCCTTTTTTGTTCACGTCACGCTTTTTCATATGGGGTGGTGACTTTAATTGTGTAGTGCATAAATCAGATTGGGGGGCTTGGACTGATAAGGATTTCTGTGATACACATTGTCTCAATCACATTATTGACCAGGGTCATTTACAGGATGTTTATAGGGTTTGTCATCCTACTGGTGGACATACTTTTTTTAAGGGCTCCTTGTCCACTAGGATTGATTTTCTTTTTGTCTCTGCAGCTTTAAGGGTGACTAAGGCTCAAACCTTTCCTGTGGAGATTTCAGACCATAATGTGGTAACTGCCACGTTAGGGGTAGGCCCTCATGCTAAACTGGGGCAGGGATATTGGAAACTGAATTCTTTACTGCTACTTGATGACAGGTTTTTGGCCCAAGTTCATGATTTGTTGAAAGCTCGTATGTCACTATCTGGACTTTCCAAAGATTTGTTAGATTGGTGGCTACTCACTAAATCTGAAATCTCTATTTGGCTAGGAGGACGTCTAAATATTCTGCAGTGACTAAATATAAGAGATACTTGTCTTTACGTATGCATTTGGAAACTTTGTATTCAGCTATACACTCACAAGGCTTCTCTTTGACTGCACAGGTACAGAATGTAAAAAAAGAAATGGCTGCACTACAGTATACTAGAGCTACTTCCCTGTTACATGAACATAGGGTTTGTTCTGCTAATAAATCTGCTTTGGGGGATGTTTTGGATTGTAGTCATAGGCTTTCTGCGGATTGCCTTCTGACTGAAGTTGTGGATACTGCTGGCACTAGTTACACTGTATTTCCGGATATCTTACGAGCAGACTCCTCGCATTTTTCAGACTTATATGCTGCATCTCCAGTGGATAGCGCTGGTGTAGAACAATTCCTTTCCTCTCTCCATATTGCCTCTTGTTCTGATATACTATTACAGGCTTTAGTTGCTCCGATTAGTGTTGGTAAGGTTAAAAGGGAAATTTCCCATTTAAAGAATAACACGGCGCCTGGTATTGATGGCTTGCCTGCAGAATTTTATAAAACCTGTAGTCCTTTGGATTGTGATGTGCTCACAGTAGTGATTAATTGGGTTTTGCAACATCACACTCTTGATTTCCATTTTTGTACTTCAATTCAGATTTTGTTATATAAGAAAGGTGATAGAACTTTACTTTCCAATTGGAGGCCTTTAAGTCTCCTTAATACGGATTTAAAAATTTTAATGAAAATATTGAATACCAGATTGTTGTCCATAGCTCCACACTTGATTTCCCTACACCAATCCTGTTCAGTACCAAGAACATCTATTTATAATAATCTCCTTTTGCTTCAGGAACTAATAGAGCTTGATAAAGTTGATGTTAGAAAGGGTTTTCTTCAGTCCATAGATCAACAAAGGGCCTTTGATCAGGTCCTGCATAGTTATTTGTTTCAGGTTTTTCGAATCTATGGAGTTCCTGACTGCTTTATAACCTGGATTGCTTTGCTTTATAGTCATGCTTATGCTATGCCCTTGGTAAATGGTTATTTGGGTTCCTATATCCCTATTCGTCGGGGAGGGGGTGAGAAAAGGCTGCCCCCTGAGTCCATTGCTTTATGTTTTTAGTCTGGATCCGCTTTTACATACAGTTGCCCAAGATGTGCGGATTCTTGGTATTGCTTCCCCTCATAGTACCCTAGAGGCCAAAATTATGGCATATGCTGATGATGTCTGTGTCTTTGTTGCTGATTTGACCTCTGGAGATAAGGTGTTATGTCATTTTTCTAATTTTTTGGATGTTGCAGGTTCTTCCCTTAATAAATCTAAGATTTTTTTTATCCTCTGCATATTGCCATTCCTGGGGTTATGGAGTTGCAAGGTGTTCCTGTTATACTGGGCCCGGTCCGAATTTTAGGTATTGACTTTGGTAAAGGTGATAATGCGTTACTTAATTGGTCAGTTAAAATTGAGGCAGTTCAGTCCAGAATCAGATTATGGAAGTTGTGGCAACAAACTAAACAGAAAAAGGTTATCATTACTAAATCTTTACTTCTCCCTCAATTTTTATACCTTAGTGTGGTATACCCCATTCCTTCTGGTTTGGAAGCCACTTTATTGGGTCTTTTTTTTCAAATTATTTGGGGGAGTCACCTAAATCCCATTAAAAGAGATGTGTTGTATCTTCCTATTGCACAGGGTGGTTTGAACTGTGTGAATACGATTACTTTTTACTATAGTATTTTTTTTCATTGGAATTTACTAGACCTTAGTCATCCACACTCTGTGTTATGGGTGATTTATGCGTATGGTTGGTTACCTAGATTGTCCTCAGAGTGGCCAGGTTTGAGCCAGAAAAATGTACACACTTCAAGCTATCCGATTTATGTCAGACCTGTGATATTGAAACTTAATAGATGGAAGTTACTTCTGGCCCATGTGTATTGCAAATCGCGCAAATATATTTATGATGTCCTACAATCTAAATCACATTCCATAGTCCCGGTTTTTAAGGATGTACCGGATGGTCATGTTGATAACCTCCTTAAAAGTTTGGTAGATAAACGGATTCCACCTAGATTGTGGGATGTTTTATGACTTAGTTGTCATGGGCGACTCGGTGTTAAGGGGACTTTAAAGCATAAAATGGTTACTGAACGTACTTGTCCGAGGGATACTTGCATTAATCAGGAGAAAACAATGTCCCATTTTTTTGTTTCCTGCCCCTTTGTGCAAGACTTCTGGGTGATCCTTTCTGCCCATTGAAACCAGCCTTTCTGGCGTGCTGTTACATATCTGGAAGTTGTGGGAGGTTTTTTGCAAGATTCTAGTTTGTTGGATGCAGGTGTAGTACGACTGCTGTTCGCTATGTTCAAGTTTCATTTATGGCAAGTCAGATGTCACCTTACTCTACGACAGTTATACCACTCACCACTTGAAGTTCTTCAACATACTGAACATGATTTGTTGTTACAATGTGATTCTAAATGCAAATGTTTGTCCAAAACTGTCTGGCTTATGAGGTGGAAAGAGGTTCGTTTTTTGAAAGACAAAATAGGTTGAATCATTCTGTTGTAAGAGAATTGAGTCTTGCTGATATTCTCTTTGTTATGTTTTTTTCTTATTTTCCGTGAATTGTATTACTGTTTTTCTGATTTATTGTTCTGTTTATTAATAAAAACCTTCCCCTATTCTTATCGAGAAGTGCCATGGGATCTTTAATGTCCACCTGAACAACCACCAGAACAGGCAGATGGGACCTCAGTTTAACATCTCATCTGAAAGACGGCACCTCTGGAGTGCAGCACCCCCCTCTTGATGCACTACAGTGTCAGTATTGAGATTTATCCCATGTTCCCAGTGTGGGGCTAGAACCCCCCCACCTTCTGATCTTCCGGCCTCAGAGGTGAGTATGCTACCTGCTGAGCCACTGACACTGCAAAAAGCTCCAGAGTGGCCAAGAAGACTGTGGTTCTTGGACCTAGTGAATCTAGTTCAGCAAGTACCCTTCCGCCTTCTGGTGCAAAGAGACCTTCTGTTATAGGGTCCTATTCTTCACCCAAATCCAGGAGTGATGCAGCTCGCAGCCTGACTCCTGAAAGGAGGTGGCTCCTAAAATCAGGTTTCTCCAAGAAAGTAGTTGAAACCTTGATGGCTGCCAGAAAAACGTCTATGTCCGCAGCTTATGCTCCAGTATGGACAACCTTTTCATTTTGGTCCAGAGGGAAGGATTTTAAGCCTTAAAAGGCCTCAATTCCACAGATTTTGGATTTTCTACAAGAAGGTGTGGAGAAGGGGTTGGCATTGAATACACTGAGAGGCCAGGTTTCTGTCTAAGAACTAATACAGAGGTTATCTGTTTTTTGCTCGCGGTTAGCAGGCGTCATCCAGTGATCTGATCCCCGGCTCCCCCTGAAGATCTTAATCTGGTTCTGAAAGCTCTCTGTCAGGAGCCTTTTGAACCACTATCACCCATATTGCTGGATGTGTTGTCTTACAAGGTGTGTTTCTTGGTGGCTATATGTTCAGCTAGGAGAACTGGTGAACTCCAGGCCTTGTCTAACAAGGAGCCATACCTTATTACGCATAAAGACAAGGTGGCACTCTGAACTGTTCAGTCTTTCATCCCTAAAGTGCCCATGGCTTTTCAAGTGAACCAGGAAATATGCCTTCCATCCTTATATCTGCTACTTTCTCACCCCAAAGAGAAGTTGCACAAGTTGAATTTGCAACAGGTCATTAGGATCTATCTTAAATGGACGGCTGAGTTCCAAAAGTCAGATAGTCTGTTTGTTCTTTTTGGAGCAGCCAAACAGGGTCAGAAAGCCTCTAAGGGCACCTTAACTGGCTGGATGCAGGTCTGCGTTACTAAGGCCTATGTCAAGGAAAAGAAGAGGCCTCTGCCTGTCATCAAGGTTCAGTTCACCAGGGCTATGGCAACTGCCTGGGTGGAGAGAGGTGAAGCATCGATTTCAGAGTTATGCAAGGCAGCTACATGGTCTTCTGTCCACACTAGCTATCCACAGACCGGGACGGCCATCCCTCTTTAAGACCCTCCACAGAGCATTGGTTTGCTCATTTTTCAAAGGACACTCTTCTGACACACAAGAAGCAAGACTGCCACAACAAAGAGACAGACTGAGAACCAGAGACCACACTTATTCTTCTGGATTTCAATTCACTACGAACATAAAGCAGAACTTTAGATAACAGTTATAGTGCATTTTTCATGTATATTTTCCACTTTTATTTGTGTTATTCTGTGACCAAATGTTTCTAAAACTTTTGGTTGTGACTGTATTATTATTAATTTCGTAAAAACATTTGTTTTTAAGAAACCTGCCTGAGTGAGATTTTTCATGTTGTGTGTGGTTGTGGTATGTTTAATTATCATCTGTGAATAAACTGTTATTGCTAAGGGGTGTCACCATAAGCTACCAATCGAACAAGGGTCTGTACAGGGAAATCTGGGTAAAGATAGGGAGAATATGAAAGTCTTAAGGAAAAATCTGTAGGGATTTGAACCAGGTTATTGCATGCCTTGTGGGAGAAGACAAAATCAGGGTCCCAAAGCTACCCTAAAGAGATCGTGATGCTTGGATCTTCCCCCTTTGTGCAACAACCCAGAAGGGTTCTCATTTGACTACAAGACTCGAAACTGGTATTGCACCCTTATCCAGAGAGTAAAGAGTGAGCCCTGGGGCCTCGTGGCAGGTGTTCAGTCATGACCTTGGTGAGCATTCTAGGAGGACACGGGGAGGGTATCCCTGTTTTCCCCCTCCCTGTCACAGATTGTACTTAGGGATGGGCACTATGAGCTCAGTGAACCTAACCCTCAGGTCGCCCAGCATCCAACGGTGGGGTCCATATTTTCAGTCCTGCCATTTTCACCTGATTCCAAGGTCTGCATTGGGCTGGGTGAGGGGAATCAGTCCAGACATAGCTCTTCTATGGCAGCAGTCTCTATGGGGCAGGAAACTTCACTACTTCTCTGGCTCCAAGGCATAATACAGCTTCGGGTCAGGTTTTGTGACTTCTTCACCAAAGGAGTCTTCGCAGATAAAGTAATATTTCGTCTGCTGTTCCTCTCCAACTTTGACCATGGCAAAGGTCTTGAAAAGTGTCAAACCTGTCCACACAGTGGAGGTACACATCTGCTTGGTCTTCTGGATGGCTTCCTGCTGGTGTCCTCCCATGTCCAGGGCACTTCCTTGGCTCCGCTGCTTTACTTTATCTAGAGCTCCTTGGAATACCCAACCTAAAATGTTAAGACCAGATGATGTTAGTGGATGGCCAGAAAAGGAGGGGGGGGCACACCCATATCTATCAACACAGGTTTTACCATGGGTAGTGACCTGGAAGGATCTTTAAAAAATTAATAATGAATGGACCATGCATACCTTAAAGATGTGGCTGAAAGTGAGACCGAGTTCGGAGGTGCCAACACCAATGTCGGACATTGTTCTGTTGAAATATTTACCAAAATTAGTGGGTAAAGGAGGGAAGGTGTATTTTAAATTGTGGGAAAGAAGGGTCTAAAATTATTAACACAATTCATAGATGCAGAGGGAAAATTAAAATCCTTCGATATACTTTAAAGGGAATTTAAGTTTCAAACGAACGACTATTATACATTTTTACAGTGTAGACACTATATTATAACAGAGATTGGCATCTCGGAACTTACAAAGTTATCTTCACAGGGAATCAGCCTGGTTAGGCTGCAAAGTACCTCTGGTAGCACAAAGCAATTTATTTCGTATAGCAGTGCATGTGAAACACTGAGGATTTGTGTTTTATTTACTTTGTATTGCGTCCCTCTGGTGAGAGGGTAGGCTTCAGGCCACTGCCACAGATACCAATCTGCACTTCCTAAACAAAGGAAACTGTGGGACTGTGGAGGCTTACCTTGCTCCATGGTCATGATATCGGCCACTCCATCTGTGCTTGTGACTTAGTTTTAGTGGTGCAGGAGCAAGGGTGTAGCTTCTCGGTCTAGAAGACCACTGCATGAGGTGACACTAATTTTATTTATTATTTTAAATAGTCACAGTACTGTGTAGATGAACGCTTGCACAAGGGAGTCAGGAAGTGATCTGGAGAGACTTTCTGCCCACCTACTATTTAACTAATGCTCCGAGCGAGCAGGGTGCCTCGGCGTAGCGCAAAGAGACACGCACTGGGGAACTCAGTACCAGTGATGCATAGTACTCAACATATCTGAGTAAGTAATATTTACTGTATATTGAACAAGCTGGATGACAAATACACCAAATGTATAGAATGCCATATGTATTGCATGGGTACATTAGGGGATAACTTCATCTGTGATAAATGTTTGCTTCTTAAAACTCTTCAAGAGGCAATAGCAAGGTTATTAAACAAAACACGTGTTGGAAGACACTGAAGAACTAGAGGGCTTCATAGACCAGATGGCTGAACAACTTGAAATCCCTTCCTCTTGTGATTCCACCTTCCCACCCACTAACATGGATTACAAACCACCCATCACTGATAATGATGGATGGGCCTTTGTATCTAAACATCCTAAGAAAAAGAAAGGTGGTCAGGTCTTCAATAGTGCACCCATCTCACTTTATAATAGATATGAACATTTGTCAGACCCAGAATCCCCTTCGGATCCAATACCTATTATTAGCCCCACTTTAGGAACACAAAACACACGTACCAAACCAAACACTTCTAGCCATACCTCTTTATTTAAACCATCTCTTAACAGTTCAACTCAGTCTTCAGCTGTAAGTACTGCACAGAAGGATACTGTGTCAGCCCAGATCAAAGTATTACTCGAGGATCCTATATTACTAGATCCCCACACTACCCTTCAGCCTGTCAATCTATCCTGCCAATCACCAACCTGTTCTCCACTTACTACTATTCTCCCAGGCAGGTATTTGTACTAGGGGACTCTATAATTAAGCATATAGACAGAGCTATATGCAACCCTGATCAACAAAACCATACATGTTCAAGTTTCAGAGGTGCAAAGGTAGCAGAAATCACTAAAATTATACCAGATATTCGAAAACAAGCAGGAGCAAACCCTCTTGTCATAATCCATGCCAGCACAAACTATATTAACCGTTCTGACTTATTGCACCTCCAGGAGGATTATGTAGCCTTAAACAATCTATTAACTGAAGCTGGATGTTTGGTATGTTTCTGTGAAATACTGCCAGTACCCGAAGCTACACATACTGTTACTAAAAAAATCAAATCTACAAATGAAAGGCTTAGGAAATGGTGCCTTACACAAAACATACCGTCCCAGATATTCAAAATAGTTGTGCATGGCACAACAGTGTTGCACCATGTGCAACCCACTGATGCGCCCTGGGGCGATATGCAAAAGAGAAAAGTGTGCGGCACAAATCCCGATGCGACAGAGCGCATCAGTAATGTATGCAGGCACAGGTGGGGGGGGCATGCCCATGCATACTCTGCACAGCCCGATATTCAGCCCGGGATGTGCAGAGCCATGCATGCGCAACCCCTACCTGCACCAGCACAAAGTTACACCAAAAAAAACCCAAAAAGGAACAACTGATGGCCACCCACAGGTGAACTGCCACATTGCAGGGCACAACACGGCAGCTGCCACCTGTGGGTGGCCACCCGAGTTCCGGCTGCACCTGGTGGCGCCCCCTCCATGCCCGATCGTGGGTATTTGTAAAAAACAACATGAATTCCAACATCCCTGGTGGTCCAGTGGACCGCTATCTGCCCGATTGTGGGCATCTGTATAAAAGAAAGAAGAATTCGTCCTATATCCCTGGTGGTCCAGTGGACCTCTATCTGCCTGACTGCAGGCATCTGTGTAAACAAATAAAACCTTCCAATATCCCTGGTGGTCCAGTGGACCTCTATCTGCCCGATCGCGGGCATATGTATAAGAATCAATCGTTCCAATATCCCTGGTGGTCCAGTGGACCTCTATCTGCCCGATCGCGGGCATATGTATAAAAATAAATTGTTCCAATATCCCTGGTGGTCCAGTGGACCTCTATCTGCCCGATCACAGGCATTTGTAAAACAAAAATAATTCCAATATCCCTGGTGATCTAGTGGTCCCCCCACCCACCCACTGAGCCCCACCGCCCGCTCCCTCCCGGTCAGCCAGCGGGCGGCAGCACCCCACCCACCTGCTGCCGCCGCCACCAACTGACACCTCGGTAGGGCTGCCGCCCATTGGTTCTGGCGTGAGCCAATGGCGTCAACCATACCACATTCGATATGTGAATCACATATCTAGAATATATAGTATGGTAGGGCTGCAGCCCATTGGCTCACGCTGTGAACCAATGGGCATGCAGCATACTGAGGTGTCGGTCGGCGGGTGGCCAGGCCGACAGGTGAGGTGGCCTCGCCACTGCCCGGCGGACCAGGGAGGCGGGGCTCCAGCTCGGGCGGGTGGGGGTACAGACCACCAGGGATACTGGAAGTATTTTATTTTAATACCTGTGATGGCAGATAATCGCGACCACCAAAGAAAGATATTGGAAGGACTGTTGTTTACAGATGCCGGGTCAGGCGGACGAGGTCACTGGACCTGGTGTGAATGAATGAGATGCTGCGATCGAGCAGATAATACTGAACCACCAGGCATGAAGGTTTGTTGACCTGAATGCCACCGCCGATGGGCAGATAGAAGTCACTGGACCACCAAGGCTGGGGCTAATTGATTCTTATACATATGCTGCGATCGGGCAGATAAGGTCCACTGGACCACCAGATATTGAAGGTTTATTGTTTACACAGATGCCCGCGATTGGGCAGATAAGTCCACTGGACCACCAGGGATGTTGGAATGATTGATTCTTATACATATGCCTGCGATCAGGCAGATAGAGGTCCACTGGACCACCAGGGATATTGGAAGGTTTTATTTGTTTACACAGATGCCCGCGATCGGGCAGATAGAGGTCCACTGGACCACCAGGGATATTGGATCATTTTATTTGTTTACACAGATGCCCGCGATGGGGCAGACAGCGGTCCACTGGACCACCAGGGATATTGGAATGATTTATTTTTATACATATGCCCGCGATCGGGCAGATAGAGGTCCACTGGACCACCAGAGATATTGGAGCGATTTATTTTTATACATATGCCCACGATCGGGCAGATAGAGATCCACTGGACCACCAGGGATATTGGAATGATTGATTCTTATACATATGCCCGCGATCGGGCAGATAGAGGTCCACTGGACCACCAGGGATATTGGAAGGTTTTATTTGTTTACACAGATGCCCGCGATCGGGCAGATAGAGGTCCACTGGACCACCAGGGATATTGGATCATTTTATTTGTTTACACAGATGCCCGCAATTGGGCAGACAGTGGTCCACTGGACCACCAGGGATATTGGAACAATTTATTTTTATACATATGCCCGCGATCGGGCAGATAGAGGTCCACTGGACCACCAGAGATATTGGAACGATTTATTTTTATACATATGCCCATGATCGGGCAGATAGAGGTCTACTGGACCACCAGGGATATTGGAATGATTTATTTTTATACATATGCCCGCGATCGGGCAGATAAAGGTCCACTGGACCACCAGGGATATTGGAATGTTTTATTTATTTACACAGATGCACGCGATCGGGCAGACAGCGGTCCACTGGACCACCAGGGATATTGGCCAGAATAGTTATTTTTATACATACAAATGCCCGCGATCGGGCTGCAGGGGGCATCAGTCCCCGATGGCTGCTGCCTGGCAGGGTGCCAGGCACAAGTCATCGGGGATCAGTGCACCTGCATGCAAATGGGGCCATAATGACATGCAAATGGCCCCATGTGCACCTTGCATACATTATGGCCCCATTTGCATGTTAAGTTTTGAATAACGCGGTTGCTGTGCATGGCACAATGGAACTTGCGCTAGTGCATCCCCATGCTCCACTCTGGCCACTTGCGCTGGTGCAGTGCCACTGCACCATGCACACTGGGGGTGGCCAGGGTGCGATATTCAAAGCTGCTGAGCCGTGGCACAGCTCCGTTGAATATCGCCCAGTCCACACCCCTGCGCAGCCAAGTTGCGCTGCACCCAAGCTTGTGCCACAGCCTGGCACAGTTTGAATATCTGGGCCCTCATGTATAACACATTGGGAGAACTTTCATAATAGAAATTCCCTTTTTTGTTGGGACGGTTTGCACCTTAGTCGCGGGGTAGCTCACTGCTGGGTAAAAGTATCATCACTACTATAAAGCAGTATTTAAACTAAAAACACAGGGGGATAATGGGATGTTGCCCAAGTCTCTGACACATAATCAATCAACAACACCTAGTAAAACATGTAAATTCCTCACTTTGAATGCAAGATCACTTAACCTACTTAATTTGGGGGAACTTGAAGTCAAATGTAGGACAATGAACTTGGGAGTTATTGCAGTTACTGTAACCTGGTGGGACTCTGCATCCACATGGTTCAGAAATATTCCTAACTATAAACTTTATTATAAAAATCAGCTTAACAAGCAAGGTGGAGGAGTATACATCTATGTCAGAGATGACATTCCCTCTTACGAACTTCATCTTCCCTCTACTACCAAGAATCTCTGGGTCAACATTCAGCTTAAAAAACAATCTCATATTACTATAGGAAATTGTTACAGACCCCTATCAGCCAATATGGAATACACATCTAATCTCCTTGCGGAAATCCCCAAACTATCGGGCAAGGGAGATGTGATTATCTTGGCTGACATCAACATGCCACAGATTGACTGGAATATCCCCTTGGGGCATACCAACATGGAAAAATGTTTAGTAAATGCTATAATGGAAGCAGGGCTTGACCAACTTATATTGGAACCAACAAGGGCTCAAAACATTTTAGACCTTCTTTTTACTAACACTGAACACAAAATCGATAATCTTCAAATCAGGTACCCCCTTGGAAATAGTGATAATTTCTCCATTTTATTTGAATCCTCTATGACCCCACACCTCCTAAAGGGCACCCAACTGTGAAAAATGATAGCAAAGTCAATTTTTATATTATTAACAAAGAAATTGCAAACATTAATTGGGAAACATTGCTTTCTAAACTATCTACCGAGGAGGCCTGGAATTCATTCAAACACATAATAAGTAATATAGAAAATCAATACATACCAACAAAAAGAATTTACAACAATTAAGGGAAGATCCCAATATGGTTTAAAAAAACTATCAGATATCAGATCAGACTTAAAACTAAACTTTTTAAAAAACTAAAAAACAGTTCACAATCTGATAAAAATATTTTCCTAACTAAATATAGAGCAGCAGTAAAAACACTGAAAAACACGATAAAGGTGGCTAAAGCTAAATTGGAATTTAAATTAGCTCACACTAAGGACTGTCATAAGTCACTTTACTCTTACTTAAATAATAAAAAAGGAAACTCTAGGGAAATAGGGCCAATATTCAATAATGGAATGAAATGCGAAATAGATGTAGATACTGCAAACCACTTTAATAAATACTTTTGCTAATTTTTTTCTCCATCTGACAAACATGTTCATATACCATCTCACTCTTCATCACACCCGGCCACTTATGTAATCACTACTTCTGACATAATGCAGCATTTAACAAACTGAAACCAACTACAAGTCCAGGTCCTGCTAATATTCACCCAAAATTCCTCAAGGCAACGTCCCAAGTCATTTCCCTTCCAGTGTCAACCATTTTCAATAAATCCCTACAAGAAAGTTTAATACCAAATGATTGGTGCACGGCCATCGTTACACCTATATTTAAGAAGGGTAACCGGGAAGTGTTGAAAATTATCACTCCCATTAGTTTAACATCTGTTGTCGGGAACTCATGGAAAGGATTATTAAAACAAAATTACAGGAAAAGGTTAAAATCCAAAATATTGCAGATTTAACACAACATGGCTTTACGCCAGGTCATTCATGCACTACAAATCTTATAACTTTCTATAATATTATCAGCACACACCTTGATAATGAGGTTCCAGCAGATGTAATATAACTAGACTGTAGTCGGGCATTTGATAAGGTCCCTCATACTAAACTCCTACAGAAATTAAAGACACTGGGCATTCCAACTTATCTTGTAGATTGGATAACTGATTGGCTTACATGCAGGACTCAAAAAGTCAAAATTAATAACATCCTTTCTGACTGGGGCTTGGTCACAAGTGGGGTTCCCCAGGGATCAGTGCTGGGGCCCACACTGTTCAACATATACAATAGTGATATGCAAGCAGGACCAAATAACTATTTATCAAAATTTGCTGATAGCACAAAACTGGGGGGTAGAGTTAATGATCCTACCAATCTGGCATCATTTGTTACCGATCTAGGAAAAATAGAACATTGGGCTACCCAAAACAAGATGTTCTTTAATCATGATAAATGTGTTGTTCTCCACTTTGGGAGAAACAACTCAAAGCATGACTACTATCTGAGCAATATAAAACTTAAAACATCTACTTGTGAAAAAGACCTGGGGATACTCATATCTAACAAACTCACATCTAGGGAACACCGCATAAAAACAGCTAAAATGACCAATGGTCTCCTAAAACAAATCAAACGCACTTTCATTACCCGTATGGAACAGTGTATCATCCCTCTGTATAGGATCTTCATAAGACCATATATCGACTATAGCTTCCCATTTTGGAACCCCTACCTTAAAGGTGACATACTCTGCCTAGAACAAATACAGAGAAGAGCTAACAAAATAGTACCAAGACTTGTACATTTAGATTACCCAACAAGACCAAAACTCACTGGACTACATCCACTAGAAACTAAGAGGAAAAGAGGTGACTTGCTAATGACATACAAGTTACTTCAATCACCCACCCTTATGAATCACTGTGGACTTGTTTATTCAACCAGACGGATAGTCCCTAGACTGCATAATAAGCAGTTAAAGGTCCAATCCTTTAAAACCAACAAAAGGGGAAATTATTGCTCCTTAAGAGCACCAAGGCTATGGAACATCCTGCCACAGGACCTGGTGGATGCATGTAACCTAAACTCTTTTAAAAATAATTTGGACATCTGGATAAGGGAGAACTTACATTAAGTTCTATAAAGACCCACATAATGTGGGGGACATCCTCGATGGGCCTTGGTCTTCTTTTGTCCCTTAAACCAAGTACTACCAAGTAATAGCTCAAATATATTCAATGTTACAAGAGGGAGATGGCCAGGTAGCCAGGGAAAATATTCAAGCTAAGTGGGAAACAGAGGCAGAACTCCTGATAGCATCTGCCGATTGGAAAAGGATTTGGGAGGGGATTAATAAAACAACGTATGCATCTTCATGGAGGGAGTTTAGATGGAAGATATGTACTAGATTTTTTATTACCCATATGATATTTAAACATTATGGAATAGAAAGTACAAGTTTATGTTGGAGACAGTGTGGAAATAAGGGAACTCATTGTCATATTTTCTGGTCTTGTCCAGCTGTGCAGGAATATTGGAGTAATATCACAGAGTATAATGGAAATTTTAGTATTGACTATAACTCCAACTTTTGAAAATCTTGTGCTAGGGTTACCTCCTGTGGAAGTACAAAGACCAGATTCTTGATATCTCTTTTTCATTCGGATAGCTATGGCTAACAAAGTTATCACTCAAAATTGGCTAAGTAGCAATAATACCCAACAGGGTGAGCGGTATTGGGCAATACCAGACTGTCCAGAGGTGTAATGATGCCCGACACTGCAGGCAGAGGCCCTTATAGCCTCTGAAAGATCCAGTATTGCCCATACCATCCACCCTGGAGGATATTATTGCACTTAGAAAATGGTCCACTGTATTATGTATGTGTTTTTTTTTTACTTTGTGTTTTATTCTTTTTTATAAAAAAAGTTGTACAGGATACAGACATACCTAGTAGGGAACATCAAGATGGTCTCATACCAGAAGGAAATTATTCCACACATATACAGGATAATAGTATCCCCTACTTATACCCCATATTTGGAGGCATCCTTAAATGACTAATTACACTTTACAATATAAAGCATAACTGTGGAACTGTAGCCCAAAGCACATGGCAATAGACCTTTATTTATAGTCCATAATGTCCAGCAAAAAAGTCTGTGCCCTCAGAAGGGCTAATGGTGCCATGTATAAACCCACATGTTTGTAGCCTTAACTTTTAATCGGACGCCTTCAGGAACATCAGCCTAACCCTGGGAATAATATAACATTTGGTCAGGTACAGTTGCACCTGAGAAACCCCAAGTATCCAAAACAAATTAGCTTTATCATTCCCAACTTAACTATGAAGGAAAATACTAAAACCACATATTTCCCCCCCAATTAGAGAGCCCCGAATCAGAACTCCACAAACCCCCAAGGAAAAAACTCCCCTTATTGAGGAAACAGCGTTATTTTATTTTATCAGCTCTAATTGAGAGTCCTTCAGGTAGCATTGTCTGAGTCTTCAGCTTCAGGTTCGATCCTCTTAGCAGCAGCCATCTTCGCAACCCACTTGTCTGCATCACCAGGGTCTGTAAATATATATACTTTGGCATCAAATATAACTCGCAGCTTTGCAAGAAACTGAATGGTGTGGGGTATATCTAGATCTCTAAGAATGGAGCGCACCCCATCAAATTTTTTCCGTCTGAGACGAGTTGCATATTAAATGTCTGGAAAAATGTGCACCAAGTCTCTCTCCACACTTAGCAGCCCATATCTTTTAGCCATGTTTAGAATAGAATCTCGGGACCCCATGCTATCTAGAATGACCATTATTACTCTAGGAAGCTCAACTGTCGGCTTACCTCTGTGTGGAATGCAGTAAGCTTTTATCACAGTAAAGTCAATATTTGCCATGTGTGTCCGAAGTTATTCAAGGAGCCAAACTTTAATGAATAAGTAAGCTGAATCCCCTTCCGAACCCTCCAGTAGGCCGATGAGCCTCAGGTTCTGACTCTTTACTTGATTTTCGAGTATCTCCAGCCGAGTATCCACATGCTGTTGCTCCTTAGCTCGTTGTGTGAGAGCACTTTTGCAAGTTTCAGAATGCCTTTTTATTTCCTCCATCTCGCCTTGTAGTAAGTCTGCCGTTTGCTCCACTGTGGTAAGACGGCCCATCAGAAGATCTAGCTTCTGATTAACCATGTTCGATGATGCTATCAATTGCTTCATTTTAGCTCCCAGCGATTGAAGGGTCTCCTCCGAGCTTTCTGCTTCTGCTGCGCCATACTGTGCAGATCGAGTACTTGGGCCCAAGGTCGATGTTTTACCACTGTCTTTCCGACCATCCCCAGATGGTTGATTCCTTTGAGTTTTCCCCATTTTGTGGATAGAGGGGATAACTCACTGCCAAAGTTGATTAAGTTGATTTTCGAGCTCTGAAATGCTTGGTTTTAGTTTTTAAAACTTGAATGTAGATGGAGCCGATGTTCCAGGTGACCACTCAGCAAGGGCTCCACAGCGCTCCCCCCCCCCATGTATGTGTTTTAAAAAAAAAATCATTTTTGTTTCAATGTTAAAAATCTTAAGGTTTTCATTTATTTTGCGATAAAATAGTTCCTCTGCCTGCTGAAGAATGGTGATTTTTTTTTTGTTAGCTATGAAGTTTTGTCCTACTTGGGAGACTAGTTGTAAAAAAAAAAAGAAAAAGCTGGTTGCTGATGAGAGGAAAAAACAAACACAGGAACATTTCTGTGCTTTGTGTAATCCGTTTTTCAGTTGGGATACTTTGCAGGATTTAATGCTCAATGCATTGGGAGAATCAGGGCAAGGGGCATTGGTAGTGAATGGGTGGCCGTACTATGGAGCTGAAGAGGTGGGATGGATGGTCCATGCATTTATATCGAGGGGAGGACGACTGAGCTGGGAGGTACAACTAAGTAAGTACATTTATGTGGTTTTGCATGGTTTTGTTGTTTGTCTGTGAGCTTAGGTACTGTGCAGGGCTACAGTTTAAATTCCTGCTTATCTGCCTTAGGCACAACTGGGATCAATGTTAGCTGTGGGCGGGTGAGCGAGCTGTCTAAATGGTGAGCGTTGGGAAATGGTCTGCTTCTTCTATTTTTTAATACACACTTGTATAAATCGAAACCCGATGACTGTATTTGCCTAGATAATGGGATTCTGCCACAGGTGCTGTGGTTAGGAGCAGGCAGAGGCATGGTAGTGAAAGCCAGACAGATGAGCTCTAGAAGTGCTGAGGAACAGAACAGTCGTGGTGTGATGCATGGCACCAGTAAACATTGTATTTTAACAGTTGCCTCATTTCCCCTGCCTTTGTAAGGTATAGACAGATTTTTTAGTTTGCTTCTTGACTATGGGAGCGCTCGCTTCATTTACAAATGTGCTGGTCATTTTTACTGAGGGTGAGACTCTGCATGGTTGTGTTGCTGTAGATGGATGCGTGCTGCCAGCTTGCGGTTTACAATTTAGCGGCCGACTTCATGGAGTGAGAGCCCAACCTGACTGCTGCAGAAGTTCTAACATGCAATGTCACTTCGTGCCATGTATTTTGTTTATTACATTACAGTTTTCCTAGATTCCAACTTACTGTTTTTATTGGGGAGGAGGCTTTGAATTTGAACTACTGTGTGACTAGTAGTTGCTGGGAAAGTAAAATAGTGGCGGGTGTGACACTTTTGAAAATTCTGTAGTGCTATGCTGTTTGTGACATGGTCCTCCTCGACATTGGTTCTTTTAAAACCTGGGCTCTGTTGTCTGATGGTGACCACCCTGGCAAGCCTATCAGCCAATCAGAGTCTGGGGATTTTTTTTGACCATTTTCTAACTAACAATATTCTAACAACGCATCAATGGCTCTGAAATGTGGAGTAGATTAAATCAATGGAAGCCATCACAGCATTATTGAAACTACAAATAGATAAATGCAATGTGGGATGGCTCCCAATTTACTAATATAAAGAGAAAGTGGAGAACATTTCTATACTAGATCAGTCTTTATGTTAAAAAAGGAAGAACCTTACAAGGCTAGAAGGGAGATGTCTAAGTCTAAGTAAGTGGGGTCCTACAGGGTTAGAAACAGAGAACGTAATTTCTAGGGGATGGATATACTTTAAAAGCAGCTCCTATTTATGTTGATCAAAAAACACATATATAGCAGGAAAGGTTGTTTAAAGTTTATTATTTTTATTGAAAGTGTAGTGTTTATCTATGTTGAAATATTGGTATATAGCGATGTGCTTAGTAGACATTAATACTAGAATAACTTGCAGAGGACATTGCAAAATGTGGTCATATACATGGACGTACAACAGAACTTTGGACTTTCAAATTCAAGATGGATTAATCCTTGGGATCTTCATCTGGGGAATACAGTAAAGACCTATAAAGAGAAGAAAAATGGATTTAGTTAAAATGAACAAGTTACATATCACATGTTATTTTAAAACATAAATAAGTTTGAAAGAGTGATGGCATCATTTAACAAGATTTAATGCATTGGAATGTGATGTAACAATGCTTTTCTGCAATTAGTTGTAAAAAAGAAAAAAATGTTTGGCAAGTCACAAGAGGCACTTTTCTTAAACAAATATTGCCTCTGAGGCAGCGCTGCCTCGGAGGCAGATGACTTAATCCCACCCTCCTCTGTGTCCCATTGGTTAATACCTTCTGAAGGACAGTAACTGAAGTTGCTCGCCTCTTGCTGCTGATTGGTTACACATGCCACTGCCTCAGAGGCAGACTGCTTATTCCCACTCTCTGCTGTGTCTCATTGATTAATACCTTATGAAGGACAGAACTCAGGGTGCCACCTGTTGCTATTGATTGGTTATACATGCTGCTGCCTTGGAGGCAGACAATTAATCATGCCCTCTGCTGTGTCTCATTGGTGTATACCTTCTCAAGGCAGCAACTGAGGTTGCTGCCTGTTGCTGCCGATTGGTTAGTCATGTGGTCTCTAAATGGCCCACCCACATTTTTTTTCTTGCTCTGATTGGCTGGTTCTAGCCTGCCCCTGATTGGTTGACATATAGAAAATGCCTTTTTTAAGACCCGTTTTATAAATGAAAGTTGCCACTGAGGCAGATCCACATCCAAGGCAGCCCTGCCTTTGAGACAGGAATGGATAGGACTGCCTCCCAGGCAGGGCTTTAATCTCTATAGCTAAAGACCTAAGCTTCACTACTGTGCCAGCTTGGTGGTGTAGTGGAGAGGTATACAGCCTGATAAACAATAGGCTGAGAGTTTGAATCCACACAGGGTCCCCTCAGTTCTCTTTTGTCAGAATTTCACTTGAATGGTGATCCATGGCAGCATGGTGTTAGAATAATAGGTATATAAGAAAAGGGACTTAACTGTGTCTCAGAGGCAATATTTGTTTAAAAAAAGTGTTGCAGGTCTGCCTCCAATGCAAAAGTTTATTGCTGCAATTATTCTTTCTCACAGCCACAGTAAGTCCCTTTTCTTATATGCTTACTATTCTAACACCATGCTGCCACCAAGTTGGCACAGCAGTGAAGCTCAGGTCTTTAGCTAAAGAAGTTAAAACCCTGCCTGGGAGGCAATCCTATCCATACCTGCCTCAAAGGCAGGGCTGCCTCAGAGGCAGATCTGCCTTGCAGACAACTTTCATTTAAAAAATGTGTCTTTAAAAAGGTGCTTTTTGTATCGCAACCAATCAGGGGCAAGCTAGAACCACCCAATCACTGCAAAAAAAATATGGGAGGGCCATTCAGAGACCAGATGAATAACCAATCAGCAGCAACAGGCAGAAACCTCAGATACTGTTCTTCAGAAGGTACTAACAACTGAGACACAGCGGAGGGTGGGATTACGTCATCTGCCGCCAAGGCTACACTGCCTCAGAGGAAATATTCATTTACGAAAAGTGTCTCTTGCTTGTGAAATGTATTAATATGGATGATTCAATAAAATTTACAAGTTCAGAAAAAAAAGGAATACCCAATCTTCCCTCCTTTCCTCGTTGATATCCCAGATGCACTCACTTAAATAGGAATAGTTCTGTCCTGCGTACTCCTTCTTTATCCGCCTCCTCACCCAGTGCTCGGCCTATGACCACTCCAGTATGCTCCTTACACTGGTCTGGGCCACAGTACCCTTTAACAATCAACTCCCCAAGGTGTACTGGGAGTGTGGGGTGGGAGTTCAATGGGTCGGAGGGTGTCCATGTCCTTTCTCCTTTTCTGGCAGAGCTGGCACAGCCTGGGAAGGGTATCTGGGTACTTTAAGCTGAGGAAGCGATAAGGCCTTGGAATATCTCACTCCCAAAGAGGATCATCAAAAGTAAAGGACCTGGGGTGGATACTAGGAAAAGGGGTTACAGCATTCACCCCCTCCATGCCTTCTACTGGAATCTCCTCCAAGATAACCTCTTCCACGTCCACATTAGGCTTTTCAACTCCTGCAGCACCAGGGGGAGGTCCTAGGGTGGTCTTCTTGGCACCTGCTGCTGCAGGAAGTGAAGCATAGGCTGGGGGCTCACTAGGCTTAGGCTTCCCTGCCACCCCACAGCATCCCCCTCTGCCACGGGGAGGGTCAGGTACCACTGGGGGAGAAGGGCAGGGCAGATGGCTAGCACCCTTCCCCCCAGAAACTACCTCACTTGCTGCATTTTCCACCTCCTCCCAGTTTTAAGGCTAAATGTATCCGTGCTCACCAAAGCTGAGGTGGTGGTTCAATTCTAGGCAGGCTGATAGGGAGGTGCTGGCTGGGCTGGAGGAGGCACTCCACTGCTGGCACAATTCAAGCACACTGGCAAAGCTTTCATGTGGCTCCCTGTAAGGTGGCATACCACACATTTCTCCTGCATGCTGCCCTGTTGTACTACCTCCCACAGCCATCATAGGAGCGACACAGAAACAGGCACCGGCCTGTTCCCATCACCAGACGCTTCTGCCATCTCCTCTTCATTCCTTTTTACTGCTGCTACTCACCATAAAATGGCACTCCCATTCCTTGTGCTGTGACCTCTGCCCCCAGCCCTGCCAACCTCCAGCCAATGGCATAATATCCCAAATGTTCTGCATACATTAACTGTATGCTAATCAGTCTGTATTGGCAAAATGGCACTTTAATGAAGGTGCAAAAATTCACAAGTTAAAGATGGCGCCTAGAAGCAAAGAAATCTCCTGCACTGCAGTACCCCATATTAACAGTCCAGGCAAAGTTCTTGCACCCCCAAATGATCATTAAAACTCCTGGATGAGCCACCATATTGTAAGCCCCCCCCGCCAGTGTCAGAAATTAAACTCGTTAGCTGGGTTCAGATGCGAGGTCTTCAGATGGTGCAGTCAGTTCTCAGCAACGGGGTAACAACAGCTGCAGGGGCAGGCTCAGTTAATTTAATCACAAAGTGCTATAAAGTAGCCCATTGTCCACTCAGGAGTAAAAAAAAAAAAGAAATTATTTAATTGTACAGATTTAATCAAGATCACTCCACGGATGCAAATCAAATGGTGGATAACATTCGGGACACAGAGCCCAATACAGTCTGCAGCAAACTTTCATTTCCCAAAAGCTTTTCCTACAGTGCTTCTCTCAGAGCCAAAAAGGCGCTGCGAATCCTGGCAGCAACACTCACTGGTGCCAAAATTGGCCATGAAAGATTTTTTTTTCTTCTCCAACTTCTCTCCTGTTCAAACTTTCTTACTTCACATTTTTACTTTACCAGCCAACCTTTTGGTTACTGCACACACTGCAACAGACTTAACAGTAGCTGCTCTTAGGTGGTACACTCCTTGCGCCAGTGGTTCGAATCCAGTACTCGCCACATGGATGATCTGTCTTAAACAAATAAGACCACAACAAGAAATGGGCAGATACCCTCTATCCAAAGCTAGTGCAGCTCAAAGCATCCCAGGGCAACATAGACACTGCAGGGCCATTGCGATCCCAGAGAACCAGGGAATCTTCCCTTCTTTGGCTGTATAGGCTTCTTGAATGCCTCCCTGCCAGGCTGAAGTGCCACCGGAATGGGAGACAGGCTGCCACCACTGACCTCCCTACAGTACGGGCTGCTACCACTGCACTGCCCCAACAGCCTGCCCTACAGGATTCCACTTGCTCTCGCCCCACAGATGACGATACCAGGACCCACCTGCACTGCCCCACCTTGGTGCTGGAGATCACAAGGTGGGCCACAACTTGACTTCCCGGGCTCCATCTCCCCCAGATGGTGCAGGCAGTCTGTTACGGGAGCTCCAGCTTCCTGATGGCCTCCCACACCACAACATTTACTGCCGGTCTTCAAGGGCGGTGGGCTGGGGTGGCAAGTCGCTCACCCCAGCCCCAAACCTCGGCCCTCATGGCCAAAAACTCCCATGGGCCACTCTCTCTCTCTCTCTGTCTGTCTCTCTCTGGGACCTCCCTCATATGCCAAAATCTCCCCCTTTTTAAACCCTCCTGGCTGATGAATCTCCCTGCCAGCAAGCAGAGCCCCAGCTCCAGACACTGCAGCTACACTAATTAACTAATAAGTTCCCAAAGGGGGCTTATTTATTTATTTGCTTTTGTTTAGCAGGTAAGTCACACTAGACATCCATGTGCCTATTTTCAGGTGCGACCTGGGAGAGTTACAGACTTGAATTTTTACAGGTACAGCGACTTATACAACTTTTACATACAGTGAAGTGACTAATACAGCTTCTACATACAATGGAGTGACTAGTATAGTTTTTACATACTGTGAAGTATCAGAATACATAGAGGAATGACAGTCAGTAGAAAACAAAACAACACATGAGCCCAGGGGGGTGGTTACAGGTGGCCAAGGGGAATCGCGAGCAAGGCCATAGATAGACAGTGATTGAGTCAGGTTTACATGCAATGGGAGTGCAGGCGATACCAGTAAGGTAACCCAATTTGTTATTGGTTGACCAGGTTGTCAGGAAAGTAAGTGTGGTGGTCCCAGGGAGCGCAGAGGCCCACCGTGCCAGCATAGTGAGGGACGAGGCTATGAAGTGCAAGGGCAGGTGGAGGGACCCTTCAGGAAGTTCCAGAGGGAAGTTTTAAATCCAGTGTGGGAGGGAGTGGCTCGTATAGTGGCTGGGAAAGAATTCCATAGTTTTGGGGCATAGCTGGCGAAGGCGCGATCACCCGTAAGGGCTTACACTGTACTGCCCTGCTGAGTGTGTCAGCAATATGAAGTTCCTTGCTAGCTTTGTCTGTCACTTGCAAATCATATTTTTGTAGTTTGAGCATCATACGCTGAATTTGGGGTGGAGCATTATACAATGGTTTCTTGAACAGGCTCTCTAATGGCTTGTGGTCAGTGTCCACCAGCACACTTTGCCTCCCATAAATATATTGATGAAACTTAGTGCAACCGAATACTATAGCCAACATCTCCTTCTCTATTTGGGAATAGTTTTGTACAGCTTTATTAAGGGATTGAGAGGTAAATACAACAGATCTGTCAGCTTGTAGCAGGCACCCCCAACCCTTTATTAGAGGAGGCATCAACAGACAGAACAACTGGCTCGTGCAGGTCATAATAGACTAACACTGGGGATTGTGTAATAATTTTTTTCAGTTCCAGAAATGCTTTCTCATGCCTGTCTTCCCAATCCCAATGCCAGACCATTTCTTTCTCTAGCAGTACTCTTAAGGGTTTATTAATAGTGGAAAGATTCAGAATGAATTTGGCTAGGTTTTTTTTTTTGTATTTATGTGTTTTATATGTAAGCCCTCTAAGTCTCTGGCTGGCCCTCCAGCTCACTGCTCCAACCTGCCCCCACGGAGCCATGGTTTACCCTCCGGGTAGGGGCAAGGGACAGCCGTCTATACCCCCCAACACATCCAGGTGTGGGGCAGGCCTTTAGGCAGTAGCAAGGAGACCGGTCAGGGCCATGCCTAATTTTCCAGTTTTCAGGGATCAGGAGGCATGGCGTGCAATGACGCAATGACAGAACCCTGCCTAGCATATGCATGCCTCCCAGCCTCAACCTTGGCCCCCTGGTAAGCTGCCCCCATGGTCACCCAGGGGCACTACACCAGGAGACATTGCCCCCCTCCCTTCCCCAGAGACTAGCATGCAATTGCCGCTCAATCCATCTCCCCCCCCCCGGCTGACCCTCCAGCCTCCCGGGGTCATTCCCAAACCCGGGTAGCTGGCGTCACAATCGGTGGCTCCACCACTGCACCAGTGGGCCAGCCTGAATTTGGCTAGGTAATTTATCATCCCCATGAACCTATATAAATCTATTACATTCTATGGTGTAGGCATGTCTACAATAGCCTTGATTTTTTCAGGATCTGCTACTAGTCCCTCTATACTTAGTTTATGCCCACTATAGGGGACTTCTCTCAGTCCTATTTTGGATTTTATCAGGTTCTTTTTTTGTTTTTTTTAAGCTTTATGTTTATTAATATTAAAAAAAACAAGTATACAGTTAAAGGACACAAGCACTGATCTGCGTAAGTATATAATTTCTGTGCCATACAGGCACTGTTTCTCTCAATATTACCATTCCGTTCATCACATGCTTTGAGATACGTCATGCAGGGGAAAAAACAGAAGGTAATTAAGTGATATACTAGTCCCTTGAAAAGCTGCAAATGAGTCCATGAGCTGCATGGAATGCAACAAAAGTAAAGTTCAAAATGAAAGTCCCAGGATTCTCCCCCTCCACCAGGGCAGGGGGTTTTCCACCACGCTAAAAATTTGTGGTGTGAGGCAACTAATGTGCCTTTCTTCAATGTATATTTGCTAACAAGTAATGCTCCACAACTCACATGTAGATAGTTATATACTGAATGAAAATAAAACAAAGTGGCAGTAAAGGGCTAGATTAAAAGGCACAGGTGAGCTTTTTAAACTGGCTCTTGAACTCAATAACAAGGGTGTAACATCTAACTGAGCCCATATGAAGCAATTCTTTAACCAGAAGCATCAGAACAGCAACAAAGACGTCACATTTATTTAATAAAGGCGACATCAGTATAACTCAATGGCTTTCCCAAAAATTTAACTCAAAGTAAACATTAGTTAGAGTCACTATAGGGCAACTACCTACTGTTCCAGGGTTAAAACTTGTCTGGGAAAGAAAGTACTATGGAATTTTAATTATCTGCATACCTGGAAGCAGTACTCACCCAAGAACCCCCACCCAAGAAAAGTTTGTAGCCATCTTCTTCAGGTTTCCTCCTCTTCGACAGATGAAGGAGCCCTCTGAGTCACAGCATGCCTCTGAGCCCACTCAGCACCTTTTTGGGGTCAGAAAATAAAAAGATCTTTCCCTGGTGGTCTATATGAAGTCTGGCCAGAAAGATGAGGCCATGGGAGATACCTGCCTGTTGGAGTAGCACTCTGGTGCCATCAAATTTTATTACGTTTCAGGCGGGTCGCATACCCAAGATCTGGGAAAAGTCTAATCTGCTCGCCATCCTGAAGCAGCATCTTCTTCTGCCTTGCCAATGCCAGAAAATAATCCCTGAAGCCAATCCCATCAGTCACAGCAACCACCGATCGAGGTGCATCTGGATTCTTGGGGTGGCCTCGTGGAGTCACCCAGTAAGCCTTCTGGATCTGCTGGGTCCTGGGAGCAACCTCCTCCCCAAGCTGTTGTATTAGTCAATCCTGAATAAAAAGGAGCAGATGATCTCCTTCACAGTCCTCCTGGAGTCCCAGGATAAAAATATTTGCTACACACCCATGGTTTTCAAACATTTCCAAGCACATTTTCAGATGAGTGTACATAGAAACTGTTGGCAGATAAGGACCACTAGGCCCATCCAGTCTGTCCGTAGGCCCTATACATTGTATGTGGCCACTGACCCTATGTGATCAATGGCTTTTCATCACTTTCTCCCCTCTCAAGCTTCCATTGTGCCTGTCCCAGGCATGCCTAAATCCCTCCACTGTGCTTGTCCCCACTACCTCCTGTGGCAGACTATTTCAAGCATTGACTACCCCTTCTTCCTCACATTTCCTCTTAATCTACCCCCCTTCCAATTTCATATTGTGACCCCATGTTCTAGTACTTTTTCTACATTGGGAAAGATCCCCCACCTGCACCTTGTTTATGCCCTTGAGGTACTTGAAAGTTTCAGTCATGTCCCCCCCCCCCGCTGTCTCCTCTCCTCCAGTGAGTACACATTGAGGCCCCTTAATCTCTCCTCATGTGTTTTGTGGTGCAAGCCCTGCTCCATTTTTATTGCCCTTCTCTGGATGGCCTCCACCTTACCTATGTCCTTGCACAGGTGTGGCCTCCAGAACTGCACACAGTACTCCAGGTGAGGCCTTACCAATGTTGTTCTCACGGAGTACAGCTGTTACTGCCCCCATAGCTGCGTTGGCTCGCTTTGTACAGTAGCTTTGTCCATAGCTCCTTGAACTGCCTCCACCATGGCTTCAACTCCAGCCACCCGATTCATTAATAAGTCAAATTTGTACCGAGAGCCCTGCCACAGAAGTAATAAGTCTATTTATTTTGAGGCCCAATGGCTGAAGGGTTTCAACATCCAATGTTTCATCTTGGTCGACATAGCGGCCTTGAGTTGACATCGTGGACGGTGCTCCAGAGAGTGTTTTAGGTCTAGCACCCTTACCCAAGGTCTTATCTTTTTGTGGATTCCCAATTTTTTGCACTGATACTTAAGCTCTGTATAGGGGGTCTTAAAAGACGCCTCTAGCACCAAATGCCAACTTGCTTTATTATATAAAATCACACAAGCTGCAGAGCTCTAACTTGAAGCATCCATCTTGCTCAGGCTCCACAGCACCCCTTGGATTTTATCAGGTTCAACGTCAGGTGACACTCTCATGCTCTCTGTAACACACCTTTCACCCTCACATTGTGCTCTTGCAGGTCAGAACCCCAGATTAGTATATCATCCATGTAAGTCTCAGCTCCCTCTAGACCTTCAAAGATTTTGGGTATCTTTCTTTGAAAAATGTCAGGGGCAGAGCAGATTCCAAAGTGCATTCATTTAAACTTGTAGCGCCTGAAGGGTGTATTAAAAGTCGCTAATTCAGAACTGGGCTTGTCGAGCTGGATTTGCCAGAAGACATGAACAGTATCTAACACAGAGAAGATTTTGGCACCGGCAAGCCTGGCAGACACTTCTTCCACTGTCTTTATGGGGGAATGTTCTCTTTTAACTGCTGTGTTCAGATCCCCTGGATCAATACAGATTCTGGCTTTGCTGGATTTCTCTATTACAACCATCAAACTAACCCAGTTAGTGGGCCTCTCTACCTTTTCAATAACTTCTAGCTTTTCCTTTTGATCAAGTTCAGCTTTAACTTTGTCTTTTAAAGCAAATGGAATTTTCCTAGGGAAGATGAATTATAGGACTAACTGAAGTGTCTATTTTAATTTATGACATGGGTTGTTCAAAACATGCAACCCAATTGGTGGAGTCTCTCTGCATGGCAATGCATTAAATTCCCTTTTTAATGCACGGTTCCATGGAGGGACTCAGGGCAAGGGCTGTCAGCACTTGTTCCTGCCTTGAGAAAGGCAAGCGACACCGGCAGCCATTAAAGGATGCGGGGAAGCGAGAGAGCCCCAGCTGGCAGAAGTACAGTATAATGACCCTGCAGTACTGTTCTCACCTCTGCCAATTGATGGTCTGTGAGCAATGGCATCCTTTTTGTCCCCAAACCATGTTCCCAGTCCAAGTCCCAGTACAGCACTGATAATGGGAGAGACAGAGAAAAAGAGAGAGAGAGAGAGAGACACACAGCGACAGGGGGATGGAGATATAATTAACAGTTTGTGCAGTGTGCTGTGTGTGTGTGTGTCTCTCTCTCTCTTTCTTTGTCCGGTTTTCAGTAGATCCAGGGTACTGGTCTGTCTCTCTCTCTCTTCAGTCTTGTGGTGTGGAGCACAGCTTCCACACCCCCCACCCGAACACAACCTTGTGACAGTGGGAGCAGGTGCCGTGGAGAGAGACAGAAGTGCGAGCAGTGTCTTGAGTCCTGTGGTGTTTGTCTCTCTCCTCAACCACTGTCCATGAACAGTGAGCAGCACACAGGTGTCTGTTGCCCATACCTCTTTTTTCCTGATCCTGTTGTGTGTTGCTGACTGGTGAATGTGACAGGGATAGCAGGCTCATTGTCAAGTACTGTAGTGCACAGACCCTACCCCACCAGCAACACAGCGACAAGTTGGGAAGCAGTAGAATGTCACAGTAGTCACCAGTGTCTCTGTGTTACTGAATTCCGGTGCTAGAGAGACACAGAGACACAAAGCACTGTGGGCAGTTGCCTCAACAGTCCCTGCCCCATCCCCCCCTCGAGAGCAAGGGCAGAGGCAGAGAGTGATGTACTGTGCTCAGCAGAAGTGTAAGTGCCAGCCCCCCCCATGGTGCAGAGTGGTGATGTGGGCCAAGCCGCCACTTGAAAATGTGTGATTGCCCCCCCCATGTTCCAGACAGAAGCAAGAGGCAGCGAGCAGCAAGCTTGACATGCAGCACAGAATTGGTTTTTCCCTGTCTCGCTTGCTCTGTGTGCAATCAGTGGCTGTCCCGAGCCTGTGTTTCAGATCTGTGCTCTGCTTGAACCACCAAGAGCAACAGAGAGAGCTGCCCTGTGCCACTGTGCTCCTTGTTGCCGATCCCGAGTGGACTGTGTGAGATATGTCCTGTGACTTGTACCAGACACCACAGGACCTCCTGGAGAAGGGATAGCAGTGAACTGCACAGCAAGGACCACGAGCCAGAGCGTGAAAGAGATGCAGTGTACTGTTCCCTGCAGTTTGCCATCATCGTGTCTCTTTGTCTGTGTCATGGGGGGGGGGCAGCAGTGGCACACGAGTGGCAGTGTAACAAATGTTGCCATGCACAGCAAATGTCAGAAATCATCTCAGTACCAGATTGCTGACATTTGTATGTGCATAACAGCACTCAGAGCTGGAGTACTTGTTGGGGACTATTTCTCAAGGTGGCAGGATACAGTCTGTTTTTTTTATTTTTAAACAGGGAGAAAACTTCTTTATGTTGTTTTCTCCTTGTTTTGCACATGACCCATGTTGTAAGTGCAATAACCCACTCCCGGATATGGGGTTATGGGGATTTAATGCATGACTGAGGTGCTGTGAGGACACTTGGCTTGCAGTCTTGTGCCTCACAATGAACCCCAGCTGTGCATTAAATCCCCATAACCCCATACCCTGTTGTGGGTTATTGCTTACATGGTGTTCTCCTTCTAGGTAGCCCAACTCTTGGAATATATATGCAAAACTTGATAATATCTCTTCTGTAGTGTCCCTTTTGTTTTTGTAATCAGAAATTACTGAAAAATCTTTCTTTACAAGTCTCATTTCTAAACTAGTAGGTAGTCCTAGTAATGGAGTGACGTTGGCATCCACCACTTGAAACGTAATGAGGCGGTACTGGTTTTTGAAACTCGCAGCTATTGTGACTTTCCCATGCATGTTCAGTTGGTGCCCAGAAAAAGAAATCAATCTTGCTCTCGACTTCTGAATTATCTCTCTTGACACAGCCTTATACATTTTAAAGGGCATCACATTACACTGTGCTCCTGTGTGCAACTTGAAAGTCACATTTTTACTATTTATATTCATAGCCACTTTCCAATCAGTCTCCACAGAATTATCAGGTATTAGGTATTAATGCTGAAGGCGTTCTCACCCTCACTGCTAGCCTCTTTTTTCACTACATGGACATTTGCTCCTTCTTCAGTATGGCATATTTTAGCGAAATGATTTCATCTATTGCATAGTCTGCACTTTTGTCCAAATGCAGGGCACCTAGCTGGTTCATACTTTCTGCCACACTTCCCACATCTACGCAATCTTGGTGCTCTTGCTGGCAAACTTTCTCAAGCTGTTTTCACACCTACTCGTTCTCCCCCTTTTCTGAGAACAGTTGCACAGATAGAGGTTTCCTCTACCGGGGGCTCACTCAAACTCCTGATTTGTCTCTCATTAAACTCCGCTGCCCAACATGTATCAGTAGCTTTAACCAAGGTCAGCTCGACCTCACAAAGCAATCTGCATCTCACTTGGACGCTATGAATACCACATACTATTCTTTCTCTAATGAGAGAATCACACAGGCTGCCAAATTCACAGGATTTTGCTCTCAAACATAAATCAGTAACATATGCATCAACAGATTCACCTGGGGCTTGATTCCTAATGTTGAACAAATGTCTTTCATATGTCAAGTTCTTGCGTGGGTTGCAGTACCTTTCAAATTGTTCCAGCACTTTAGATAAATTCTCCTTGTCCTCTTCTTTCACCCATTAAAACGTATTGTACACCTCCAGGGCCGCAGGATCAGTCACATGAAGAAAAGTCATGGCCTGTATCTTATGTGCTTTCTCAGCAGCACCACTGGCTATGAAGAAGATTTCAATCTGCTGTTAAAGCTATTGCAGTTTTCATACAGATTTCTGTGCAGATCAAATGCGGTTGATGGTGATAACTGCTCCATCTCCATCCGTCAGTGTCAGTGGCTCAGTAGGCAGCACACTCGCCTCTGAGGCCAGGAGATCAGAGGGCTGTGGGTTCAGTTCCCACATCTGGCACATGGGTTAATATCCCAGTACTGACTGTAGTGCAGCATGAGAGGGGTGCTGCACTTCTGAGGTGCCGTCTTTCGGATGAGATGTTAAACCAAGGTCCCATCTGCCTGGATTGGCGGCAGTTCAGGTGGATGTTAAAGATCCCATGGCACTTATTGAAAAGAGTAGAGGGGAATTTCCCTGGTGCCCTGCCCAAATTTCCCTCATTCACTAAAAATACCACCAACAGCTTAATCTGGTTCAAGGTCAGTTATCATCTGTATCCCCCTCCCCTCCCGGGTCGTGCCTGAAAATAGGCAGGATTTGTCTAGTGCACTTACCCGGTCAACAAAAGCTAAATAAATAAATCTTCTGACACCATGTAATGATACGCAGAGACAGAGTGAGTAGAGTTAAACTTAAATTTTACTAAGCTTGCCAGCATAGCACAGTACAGCATTAGTCTTAGCTCTCAGTATGATTCTGGCAGGTTAATAGCCCACCAACTTCTATTTAGATAGAACATTTAAAAAGGAATAACATCACGCCGTTCGCATTATTATTCATATCCTTACACAAACATATTTGCAGTGCTTCTGCCAGGCAAATACAATGTCCTGACAGGTTCCCTAAGCAGAATCAGTCAGGAAAATCACAAATGGGCCTCAAACTAGCAGGTTCTGGCCGCAGTGTTCAGAAAGTGGAGCACTCCCAGTATAGACCTGTTTGCATCTTGGGAAAACTATCGACTCCCACAGTTTTGTTACAGACCGCCAGCCAGAGAAATAGTCCCAGAGGATGCCCTGCTACTGGACTGGACATGGAAGTTTCCCACCATTTTCATTCATTCAGAAAGTACTCCTAAAACTCAGGCGGGAACCTGCAACAATGATCGTGATAGCTCCAGACTGTGCCAGACAGGCCTTGTACTCCTTGCTCTTGGTCCTGTCCGACAAGAAAACAGTCAGCCTGTCACTTAGTCACAATCTATTGAAGTTATCCCAGGGCAGAATAACATTCCCGAATCCCAGGACCTGTGTCTGAGAACATGATTCTTGAGGCATTAGAGTTTTCTGGATTGGACCTCACAGAAGAAATCCTGAAAGTGCTTAAGGTTTCAAGGAAACCCACTACTAGGAAAGCTTATTCTTCTAAATGGGAAAGGTTTTCTTACTGGTGTACCCACAGAAAACTAAATCCAACAAAGGCAGGGTTGCCTATAGTTCTGCAGTACCTAGTATACCTACGGTCATTAGGCCTACGGCCTTCACCTTTAAAGATGCACTTAGCAGCAGTATCAGTGTACATGTCAGCTGGCAAGGAAAAGGCTTTGCCTTACAACCCATTTTAAAAAGTTTTTTTAAAGTCCTAAACCACTTGTACCAACCAGAAAGGGACCCTTTCCCACCCTGGGGCCTCAACATATGCAGTGTCCAGCTCAAGAAGGCTCCTTTCGAGCCCATGAAAACTTCTGACCTGAAATCAAGGCCCTGCTGTTCTGCGGCACTTTGTTTTCATTTCTGTGGCAGGGTTTCTCAGCTTCTGTGGCAGCATTTTCGGATTTCTGCAGCATGATTTCATTTCAGTGCCACTGGTTAAACTGTGATGTCATTAGTTACATCACATACTGAGCACAGAAGAGGGGCTTCAGGATGAACAAGATGGGGAAAGTGAGCTGGGCACTACAGAAAAACTGTAAATTTGAATGAAAATTCACCAAGAACAAAGAATTATGTGGTAAGTCATATATTCTGTGGCATGATGCAAATTCTGTGGAAAATTCTACGGCCACAGAATCACAGAATTTCAGGGGCCTTGCTTGAAGTATGTCATGTGGAAAACCATATTCCTGGTTGCAGTGACCTCTGCTAAAAGGGTAAGTGAACTGCAAGCCCTGTGCACAGAGCTAAATTACATTCCCCACAAGGTTAAAGTAGTTCTTAGAACCAACAGAAAATTCATTCTTAAGACAGTATCTGAATTCCACCTGAATCAGTCAGTGACCCTGCCTGTACTCTGTCCGAAGCATTCCCGTCCATGTGAGGAAAAGTTGCACAGCCTGGACCTAAAGCGAGTCTTGACTATCTATATGGACCAGACAAAAGATGTCAGGTCCCAGAGTACCCAGCTTTCCATTACCTATAGTGAGGTTGGCAAAGGGAAATTAGCTACAAAGATATCTATGTCTTGCTAGATAGTCTGTTGCATTCAGTTCTGCTATGAAAAAGCTGGGAAAATGCCACCAAGGGGCTTAAGAGCACACTCCACAAGGGTTACTTCTGCCTATCTTACATTTCTTGTAAAATCGTTTGTAACTTTGTAACCTCCCAGGTCGTGTTTGAAAATAGTCACTATAGTACACCCGCCCGGTAATCAAAAACGAAATAAATAAATAAATGTGGCATCCTCAAGGGGCATCTCATAGTTAGACATTTGCAAAGCAGAAAACAGTACGCACCTTCAGAAAGCACTGCTGTTTGAACATACAGTCCAGAAAGGATGCCAGCTCTGGAACTGCTGTCTTGCAGAACCTTTTTCTAACTAGGGGCCCTATGCACAAATGGGGTGGGGTGGCTATGCGCACGTATTTGGGGCATGTAGCCATTCCACCCATTGCACCCTCCACACAGGATGCACAAAAGAGGGACGCACAGACCCACTGCACCTGATCCCCCACGTCCGTGGAAGGGCATACTGGTACTACGCAGTATGCACTAAACTGTGTAGTGCTGGCTGCATGGGTGTAGAGGGTGGTGCAGGCTACGCCAGGGTAGACCCTGCCGTAACCCTCTTCACACTCCCAGGGTCTCCATCTGCTGGATGCTGGGGGACCATGACAGTGCTCTCCGTGGTGCTGCCCCTGCCCACTAGGCAGCTGGTGAGGGCAGGGGCAGTGGGATGGGCACCACACTGGGATGTTGCGGGGGGGACCATAACACATGCCAGCCGATGGGTGCTCGGTGGTACGGCCCCATTGTGGTCAGGGCAACACTTCCGGTGTGGGTGTGTGGGCTGGAAGTGGCCCCAACACCAGGGTCCTGCAGTGCACGGGGATGGCGCTGCGTGGCGAGGGCTGGACTGGTGCACTGACCGGCTGTGGGGCCATGTTGCACAGGTCCGGGTGCCTAGGTGGCATGCGCAACCCCGGACCCGTGCATCACAGCACGAGGGAACCACTTTTGGACCCGGGATGGGTATCCCATTGAATGCCTGCCTGGGTTCTTGACTCAGCCCCTGGCCACCCTGAGGAGTCCTGCATGCCGGGGAACAGGAGTCATGGACAGGTGGCCGGCATTGGTGAATGCTAGTATGGGTGCACCTGTCTGCGGGGTGCAGGGTCGTGGGCAGGGTATGTGACATATCCTCGTACCCCTGCCCACTTCATGCAAAGCGCACATTGTTCTGGTACCAGCCTCCCAAGGTACTGCAACAGAGTCTGCATAAAGGATAAATATGTAAGTCAGGGATTCCTGCGGTTACAAGAAAAAAATTACTGTGGTAATGTTTCTTCTTAAGGGATCCCTCATTGTTTTTACACACCCTATCCCTGCCTTCCCTTCCAGAACTTGAAATGGGTTCACACAGGAATCAGTTCTTTTTCACTGAGGTTGCTTGAGCATTGCTGTTGCAGTTCCTACAATTGTAAGTTCATTGTTAAGGTTTATATATCAAATTTTCTGAAGTCTGTTTTCAATTTGTTTGGTATGTTTTAAAATGATTTTAAAATGTTTTAAAACTTTATTTGGTTGCCTTTTAGCTAGTTTCACTAACCACTTCTCTACTCTGACTTGGAAAGCCAGAGTGGAGCGCAGTTGCAGAGTTTGAATCTACATTCCAGATTCAAAAATGTGCATAGATTCCATCTTTGAGGAGTCACTCTCAGCTGAGATGACTGCATAAGGTGCAAACATAGTGAGGGACCCCTTAAGAAGAAACAACATTACTATGGTGAATCATTTTTTATCCCCCCCATCTTACATTTACGTCCCCTTGTTTTTGACCTGCCATTCCTGCTAAATACAGTAGCATCTTGCAGTTTACCTTGCTTATTCCTTTCAAGAACTTGAAGGTGTCTGTCATATCCCCCCCCCCATTCTAACCTCCAGTGAGTAAACGTTCAGGACCTAAACCGATCCACATAGGATATACTGTGTTGGCCCTAAATAATTTGGGTTACTCTGGGTCATAGCATAACAGTAAAAGATTGGAGTGAGCAAAGGTGGGAGGAATGACTGCCTACATCCCACACTTATGCAAACAATCTGTAATTAATTACATAATGAGTGTCTGGCACCATTTCTATGAAAAATTACATGCATTAATTTGGTAGCAATGGCCCCTGTGCACAAAAGTGGTGGGTAATATGCGCCTGAGTCGTGTACCCCGCTTGTGCAGCTACGCACCCACGGGAGATCTGCGGGTGGCCATATACATGAACAGTGGTACCTCGCGACTCCCATATGTGGCTCCGCCCCCCTCCCGGCGCGCAGGCCCACAGGGGCAGTTGGGTGCGGAGCTGCAGATCTGGATGGGCAGCCAATCAGCTGCCCAACCCAGATCCCACAGTGGATCACTTACGCCTGTGGGCACTGGGATGGTTGTCGGCACGTAAAGCGCCACATGCGGTGTGGGGGTTTGGTGCCCGGTTGACCAGCCACTGGCCTTCTAGTGTGCCCCACATGCCGTGGCTCCTTTGGTGGGGGTCCACATGATCCTGCCTCACCACTGCAGCCCACAGCTGTAACTCCCATGGAGCCGCGTAACTGGCCCCCCACCTATACGGCTGCCTCAACATGGTGGAGGCACCGACACCTGTGCCTGGCACTCTGCACGGTTGTGCATCCCATGGAGTGCCAGCATGCCCCCTGCACCTCCCCTGGTCCTCCCTCAACGTGAGAGTCCCACTTCCCGCTGGGAAGCCAGTACATGGGGGAGTGCAAGTACAATGGGGAATGCTGAACAGGGGGTGCAGTGGGCTTGGAAGGGTGCGGAGTGGGCTACGCACCAGGGTTACGTGGTGTTTACTCACTCCACACCTTCATGCATAGGGCCTATTGAGGGTAGTAACCTGTGAGCCCTGGCTAGCACTAATCGCCGTGGTGGTCTAGTGATAATGTATAAAGAGGCCAACCTGATGAAATTTGAATGTAAGCCCCCATCTCTGCGGGCTGACCTGTAGTGCCTTATCTCTCTTCCATATCCCCTCATCCTTTCTTCACCCTCTGGCCACCTAGGGCTACTAATTGGGGGGGGCAGCAGGGCACCAGTAGCTACATCCAGGATTCCTGGTGGGAGCTGAGCCAGGACTCCACTCAGAAATCTTTGCAGCTGGAGCTGCGCAGTCTGACCCAGGACTGTTTTTTATGGGGCCAAGACTGGGTGAAATAGTGCCATCAGGTGCAGCCAATTGATTCCTGGGCCCCAGGAAGAGCAGCTGGTCAGGGAGTGGAAATGGCTGCATGGCCTTTTCCAGCACTGCTGCACATGAGTGGCAGCATTTAAATGGAGCTGGAGCTACGAAGCAAAACCAGACTGCGCACCCACATTGGACAGGGTCCTGGCTCCCAGGATAGCAGTGGAGCTGGGACTGAAGGTAAATTGTGCAATTGGGTGCAAGGGAAAGAGTCTCTTGGCCCCAGGGCAGGCAGTTGGGCTGGGAGAAACAAAAAGCAGGCACATATGTGCACACAGAACTAGGGGAGAACAGCTCATAGGCCTACGACAGCCACAGGAGCCAAGTGCCTTAAGAAATAAATGCCTCCCTGGCCCCAGGACAGGCAGCAGTGTCAAGGCATTATTCAAGCAGCCCCCAAGGGCTAAATAAAAAAACAGCAAGCTGCTACAGACAGCAAACATGGTGGTGCCCATGTATTCCCTCTGCTTCTGACTCATGCAAAGACTGCTGGGACAGAGGACGGCACACAAAATACTTATGGATTTCTGCCAATCACGAGCCTGCATTGCTTTCTGGCCTGCTTGTATGGCTGGGTTAACATTCTAAAGACTGCTTGCCTGGGAACAAGGCAGACCGATAGGGCATAGAGTTTCATCCCTTGTAAAGGGACTGCTCCTGATCTGGGCCAGTGTGACAGAGAAAGTAGAACTGTGAGCCGGTGAGTACTGCCTGCCAGAAACTGTAGACCAAGAAGTCTGGGATCCAGTCAACTGACTCCTTTATGAGAAAACAACAGTGTTTATCAGAACTAACAGTTTGAAGGTGAGAATTGGAGCTGGAATTTTTCCTGCCCCACCAGTGACTTTCCCTTCTGTGAGATGAGCTCCATCGAAGACTGATTGACTGAGAAGGCCACTGCCTGCTTCATGATCCCTGGATGCCCTGTACCTGTAGCAAAAGACTGACTTTAACAGACCCAAGACCAGTTAGTTAACACCAGACAACCCTGGGGAAGCCTGCTCTCCTGCTAGGAGCACGTCCAGCCATCTCTCCTGTTCCATCGTCAGACACTAGAGGTATTTGTGAAGCTTGAAAACCATGACAGTAACCATTGGGATTTTGGTGTCCCAACTGGGAATACTGTGATTGTACTGGGACTGAGAGAGAGAATCCCTGTGCAGGATTATACCACTTTGATAGGCCCAAGCAGAAGACCTGTGGAGGCCATCTGACCACCTGTTTGTGTGTGGATTACAAATAGCGTCCCACTTTTCTACAAGTTAAATTGTTCAGCAGCAATTTGGGTTTCAAGGAGTCTTTTGCCTGCAATAGTCAAAGCGTGCCACCAAGCTCCTATTCTGCTGGCAGTAATTGCATCCCCAGTGAGGTACCCCCTGCAACTAAAAAGAGAGCTCTTGCACATGGCCTTTGGAGGATTTAAGTGGGTGCACCCACTTTGAGGGTTGAAGGAATTGCTGGGGGGTGGGCAGATCATGTGGGGGCAGGGCAATTGTAATATTGCATAGAGTGTAAGGGTTTTACTGCTACACCATTGCTCCCATTGTTTCTACTGTCCCCTTGTTCTTTCCACACCCTCCTCTTTTAAATTAATAATTTGTTTGAACTGCATTTTTGGTTTGGGAGTTGTTATTGCCATTACAGTACCAATTATTTGGGGGATGAACTGTGTGGTAGGATATGTAATCTTTCCTGGGGGGCTAGTAGTCTTGTGTGTCAGCATGCAGGTACCCCATATTGCTACCCCAGGTGGTGGCACAACAGCGCTTATCGGTACTAGTACCCAGTATACCATAACCTTATGCAACCTAGGCCAGCCCCCTTGGGTTTTTTTCCCTAAGTTTTTACCTCCTGGTTCTGCCCGGCAGCCCCTTTCTGACTAATCCCCTCAGCCCTGTCACCCCAGATTCTGCGAGGTTTACCATCCCTCATTGGCCTCTGCCACAGGACCTATGATGGGTGCCCAGTCATGGGGATGGAGCCTGTGAGGGGTCAATCATCATCCTGCCATCTGGAGTTGTTTTCTACCCTTTTCACCCCTAGGTTCATGGATTTGCAGTGGCATGATGTGCAAGCTCTACCTCCAGGGATATGTCTCCAGTGCCCTGAACGTGAGGATCCTTCCCCCTGCATCTGGGTTGCATGTGCTACCATCTGGACACCTCCAAGTGGCAGACAAGCAGCGAGCCACAGTGGCCCCTCTCTCTGATGAAGGAGAGCAGTCCTATGGGCACTCAGTCCTTCCTCCCCCAGCCAACCCCCAAGTGACCCACATCAATTTCCAAACGCGGGTTGCTGGCATGACAGAAGGTGAAGCACTCAGTGCCGCAGCCCTCCACACCTCTGGGCTGGCTATTGCAGTTTTTTAAATAATTTGTTTTACAGGGTGACCCATTTTATAAGTGGAATAAGACATTCTGAGGTGTGGTTTATGGCTGATAAGAGCATTTCCTAGGTGATAAAGGGACTTGAGGTAAGTGCTTTGTGCTTCATTATGCTCCTGGGGCATGCTCTTATTAGCCCATAAATCACACCTCATAGTGTCTAATTCCTCACACATTTTCTAACAATAGGAATTCAACAATAATATCATACAAAACTGCATCATTTCCATCCAGAGGTGTTGCCCTGGAAATACAACTCTACACTAATAGAATTTAGAATTGTTTTCAAACTCTGCACTGTGGTCACGCTTCCTATGAATCGTATTTGTTTCTGCACTGAAGAACAGTTACCCAAAATCCTGTTCCAGTCCTGTGGGACAAATTTATATATTCCATTACAGTTAAACTGTTTATTTGGTTTTAAACATTAATTTATTTTAGCTTTCAATACTGTGTGTTAGTTTAGGGTATTTTTATTGTTTCTGTTTTTAATTTTTTTGTGTATAATTAGTTATTTCTCCAGATCTGTTTTGGTTCCAGGACTCAGAGAAATCACAAATCAGTGATGTTCCAGCCTAGGGAGGAACCAAGTGTCTTGTAACAAACAGAAAAAGAAAAACTCAAAAGCATTTTAAAACTAATAACTTTGTTAGCGGTTTTAATTTATTATATTTGTGAAACTGAATACATGATTTGGCAGGTGTTTTCAGTCAGCGGGCATGTCTTAGAAAACTAAACAGAGAACCAGCCTACAGGATTTAAAAATTGTAAATCCTGTCACCAATTCCTGGCAACAGAAGACTGTTACAAGCTATATTTTAAAGGAAACATACACATAGTCCAAAAAATATATATAATTTCTCCCCTGCCTTGCTGGTACCCTGGTGAATAGACTTGCAAAGTGTGACGGGGTTGGGTTAAAGGAGTACTACACCAGAATTTGTAAAAACATACACTGTGCAGGGTGTCTTGATTTGTGTGTGAAGTTCTAGTGTGTCCTTCCTTCTGTCTGCTATCAGGAGTTATTCCTAAATTAGTCTGCTAGCTTTATGGCAGTTGTATGACCCCTGGGGATCTCCATCTCAGCTAATGTTTATTGCTTTTCTTGTACCTACAATGCATCCTGTCTCATGTGACAGTGATGTAGCGGAGCCCATAGATTCAGCAACAAGCATTGCTTTACAATACAACAGCAGAGGTGGCTATATATTAAAAACTATACAAAGTTCAGCTTGGTGACTACCATCATTGTAAAAGTCTTTTTGTTGTGAACAATTTTGACACTGGTTGTGTATGTTTAACTTGTATGGTTTTCAAGATATTTACATTTGTTTGGCATGTCTACTTGAGTGTTCACTTGGGCAGAAAAAAAGCATCTGCTGTTTGTGAGCACATCTGCACACATGCCAAACAAATCTAAATATCTTGAAAACTATCAGCTACTCAAAAACCACAATCAGCAAAGTTGCTCAGGACAAAACACAGGTTACTTACCTGTAACAGTAGTTCCAGGAGTGGTATATGTTGTTCATCCACACTATCTGGCATTGTCCTTTCCTCTTTAAATCTTGCAGGAAAGTCTTCAAGCTGAATCCTTCCACTCACCTGGGTGGTATATCCTTCAGCTCCACCCCATGACACCAGATCTTGCCCGCTGGAAGAAGAGGTTGTGCCCCTAAGCCTGGGGAGGTCGTGTGGGTCCGTGTGGGTGAACAACATATACCACTCCTAAAACTACTGTTACAGGTGAGTAACCTGTGTTTCTAGGGACGTGGATATGTTGTTCTATCCACACTATTTGGTAGACTTCTAGCAGTTCTCCGGGAGGAGGGAGGCAAGGCGCACACCCCCTACCTAGGAAATAAAGATTGGAGAACTGAGGCCTCAAAACCAGCATCCTGGCATGACTCTTAAGTTAATGTGGTAATGGGAAATGAAGGTGTGTGCTAACTTCCAGGTAGCAGCCCTGCATATTTCCTGGACAGGGACGTCCCTAGAAGCAGCCACTGTCACAGTGGTATGGCGGATGGAATGAGCCTTTAGCCCTCCGGGAGGCTCTCTACCCACCAACCTATAGTAGAAATCAATGCAGGAAGTGATCCACCTGCCAATCATCCTCTTGGCTGCAGGTCTGCTGGGTGCAGCTTCAGCACAGGTGACAAACAGCTGGTGAACCTCTCCCCGAACTCTAGCTTTGTAATGAGCGAGCGCTCACCTCAGGTCCAGAGTATGAAGCCTGTGTTGGGCCACCGAGGTGTGATTCGAGAAAAACACCAGAAGAGTCATCACCTGATTCAAGTGAAACTCTGACACAACCTTCAGAAGGAACTTCAGGTTGGGGCACAGGACAACCTTGTTCCTGTGGAAGACCAGGTAAGGAGACTCCACTAAGAGCACCTGGAGCTCACTGATCCTTCTTTCTGATGTGACAGCCACCAGGAAGGTGGTCTTCCATGACAGGTGAGACATGTCACACCTGTGCATTGGTTCAAATGGCTTGCCCATGAACTTTGCCAAAACCAGCAACAAGTTCCACGGTGGTTCACGTACTGGAGGGGAAATGTGATCTAGGCCTTTGAAAAAGTGCCAGGCTACCTTCTCCTGTGCCACTGACTGCTGACTGGCCCACACCCAGTAAGCAGATATGGCTGCCAGGTGCACCTTAAGGGTCATCGATCAAAGTCCTCCATGGGAGAGAGAGACCACAGGTAGTCCAAATGCTAGCAACTGGACAGGATGAAGGGTCCTACCCCTTGCCCTGACACCAAATGGAGAATCTCTTCCATTTGAAGGCATAGAATTTTCTGGTTGATTCCTTTCTAGATGCCTCAACTACAGTGAGGACATCTTTGAAGAGAACTAAAGCCTGGAACTTTAGCTGCTGAGGAACCAGGCTGTCAGGTGCAGGGATTGAAGGTCTGAGTGGAGTATCTCCCCTGATTAATTGAGAGCAGGTCTGAGCATATGGGAAGATGCCTCAGGAGCCTGTTGTGGAGGCTGAGGAGATCGGGGTACCAAAACTGGTGGGGCCAGTCTGGAGCCACCAGGATCACCTGTGCCTTTTCCCTCCTGACCTTGAGTAGCAATTTGTGGATCAAGGGAAGTGGAGGGAAGGCATAGAAGAGGCCAGGGGTCCACGGTCTTGTGAAGGCATCCCCCTGCAGTGAACCCTGCTAAGGGGGTGGGCACAAAAGAGCCTCACCTTTGCATTCTCCCTGGAGGCAAACAGATCCACCTGAGGGGTGCCCCACTGAGAGAACAGACTGTGAACTACCTCCAGATGGAGAGACCATTTGTGAGACACCTCGCCCACCCGGCTGAGGGCATCCTTCAGCTGATTGGAGGCTCCTACCACATGGATGACTAGGAGATCAGCCTCCAGGCTGTGCATGAGAGTCCAGACATGGAGAGCTTCCTTGCATAGGCGCAGGGACTGCATCCCGCCTTGCTTGTTGAGGTAGTATGTGGTCGTGTCTGTCTGGACTTAAACCACTTGACCCCGAACAAATGGAGTGAAGGCAGTGAGAGCCAGCTGGAGTGCTCAGAGCTCCAGCAGATTGCTGTGGCATCAGGACTCCTCAGGGGTCCAGAACCCGTGGACTCTGTGTTCCCCAGATGGGCACCCCAGCCCGTGAGAGAGGTGTTGGTCATCAAGATGGCTGTTGGCTTGGGGCAGACAAATGAGATCCCTTCCTGCAGATGTTCTGGGACTAACCACCACTGCAGGGCATCTCACATACTCTGGGTCACAGTGACCAGCTGGTCAAAATGACCTCTGCACTGAGACCAATGGCTGGCCAGCTCCCATTGCAGGGACACATATGGTAATGGGCCCATTGGACCACGCTGGTGCAGGCTGCCATGTAACCCAGAAGGTGCAGGAAGTCCCAAGCAGGGTGCAAGTGCCCAACCAGAAATGATCGGGCAAAGGAGGAGAGAACCTCTGCCCTGTCTGCTGGGAGCCGGGCTCTGGCTCGGCAAGAGTTGAGCTCTGCCCCAATGAAGCTGATCACTTGCAAGAGCATAGAGTTCCAACTTGGCCTCATTGACCAGGAGGCCAAGGTTGATGCAGGTCTGGAGGGACAGGTCCCTGGACCGCTCCACCTCCTGCCTCGAGGGACCTGCTATCAGTCAATCATCCAGGTAGGGGTACACCCGGACCCTTTGGCGCGTCAGGTAAGCTGCCACCAGTGCTATGCATTTGGTGAAGACCCTGGGGGCAGAGGAGAGGCTGAAAGGCATGGCCTGGAACTCGTAGAGGGTTCCCTCTGCTCAGAAGCAGAGGAACCTTCAATGGGATGGATGGATCGGGATATGAAAGAACGCATTCTGTAGATCCAGAGCGCAAAACTACATGTCTTGCTCCAGAGGTGGTATGATCTGGGACAGAGTTACCATCCAGAAGGTGCGGGACCTGAGGAATTGTTTCAGGTCATGCAGATCTAGAATGGGGCACCAGCCCCCTGTCTGCTTTGGTACCAGGAAGTACCTGGAGACAAACCCTGGGTGTTCTGGAGAATCCACAACCCTGGCCACAACCTTATTGCAGAGGAGTTGGGCTATGTCATCTTGAAGAACTGACCAAGTGTCTGCAGACACCAAGTCCTCCCATGGGGCGCAGGCTCAGCTGGGAGGGTACTGCTCAAACTCTAGAGACAGACCCTGACTGACCACTTCCAGGACCCACCTGTCCGAGGTGGCAGCAGACCAGGTAGAATGAAAGTGGTGGAGCTGGCCCCCCACAGGAGGACCCAGGGGAGACATGATAGGTATGAGGGTGGCAGCCCCCATCCCATCACTAAGCAGGCTTGGAGGAGGAGGATCCAGCTGAGGAGCCACCAGGTCCCTTCCCTCTGGGCTTTTGGACCACCAAGGCTAGGGACTTGGGCCTGGGTCGCCATGACTGAGCCTGCTGGTCAGACTGATGCTGGGCTGGTTTTGTCACAGGAGTGGAGGGTTGAAAGGATTTATGCTTGTGCTGCTTGGAGCCCTTGGGATCCCTCTGGGCAGATGTAACAGAGTCCAAGGTGTCACTGGACTTCTCGATATGCCGGAGGTGACACTCCACACCCGGCCCAAACAGGACGGTGCCTAAGAATGGAACATCCGCTAGCTTGTGCTGAGTGTCTGCATGAAGGTCGAGATCCTCAGCCATGCCCTAAGGTGCATGTCAACTGTAGCTGCCACCAAGTGGGCACAGGAATCTCTGATATCCAGAGCCATCTGAAGTTACTGTTTGGCCACAACTCAACCCTGGTCCTGGACCTGCTTGACCGTAGTCTGGAGGTCCACAGGAAGACGAGGAATCACCTCATCCAGAGAGCCCAAAAGGGTATGGGAGAAGTGTGTCATCATGATGGCTGAGCTTGCCTGGCGGAGGCTGAGCCAGGAGGCAGCATAGACCTTTTTAGCCGTATGGTCCAATTTCTTGGATTCCTTATCCAGCAGTCTGTCGACGTCCCCTGACTTGCCCGAGCACCAAAACATGGAGTTGACCACCAACCCTTCAGCTGAAGGGTGCTCCATGAACCCCAAGAGGGTACCAGTGGGCACTGCATATTTACGGGCCATCCAGGCTAAGAGCACAGGGCAGGAGGTGGGGCACTGCCAAAGCACCAAGGCAGAGCCGACAATGGCCTCTGCCACTGGGAAAGCCTCCAGAGAGTCCTTTTTATCCAGAATCTCTGTGAGGAAATAGTGAGCCCACTTCTGGACAGGCTTCAATTTCATCCCTGTGGACTTGGAGATTTATTTATTTATTTATTTATGTCTTTGTTTACCGGGTAAGTGCACTGATCCAGAGGACTGTTTTCAGCTACGATCCGGGTCACAGGGTGGCAAGCAACAGAGAGAAACACAGCAACACATACAGGGAAACTTCAATCTATACTGTAAATTCACACCTCAGGCACGAGGTTGTGTGGAAAAAAAGAAATACAGATAACATTATAGTACAAGGCAATGGCCAGGCACACATAGTGTGAAAGTGGGCCATACATAGCAATAGAAATAACATGAGGTACTGGAGCCACATTTCATGTTGCAGGAGAGCATACGTAGCATTATAAATTATAAATATGATGTCAGACCAGTTTAGTACAGTCATCAGTAGAGTTGTACGGGTTCATATAGTTAGAGTCTCACATCAGTTCATGGATTTGAGGTAGCGAGGGAAGGAGGATTATATAGAACTACAGTGACGAGGGAGGGATGAACAGAAGGGCAGGGAGGAAGGAGATAGAGCATTAGGTGCCTTAGAGTTACTTACTGAGTGCAGTGACAGTCAAAGGCTGCTAGGAGCCAGGCTTTCAAGGCCTGTTTGAAGGCAAGGTGAGGGGACACTCGGATAGAGTGTGGGAGCTAGTTCCATGAGAGGGTAGAGACGGAGAAAGCTCTACTTCCCATTGCTGTAGAGATGCGGGGTGTCTCCAATGGGGGGACTAAGGATGCCCTAAGTGTCCTAGGAGCCACTCTGTCTGTCAAGAGGAGACAGTAAGGGGATAGGTGTTGGTATCTTAGTGCATTGTCCACTAGACAGCCCATCGCATAGTCAAAGTGACCTTGTACAGGGAGCCAACCCAGTGACTGTTAGAGAGTGCAGTGGTGGGTCCGGTGGGGAGCTTGAAGGACAAAATGACAGATAGAGTTATAGGTAGTGTTTAGTGTTGATTTCAAGGTAGGGGATACGAGGGATGAGATGAGGATGCCCATGAAGGATGTGGGACCTTCCTCCATCAAGTGGTACCCCACCGACTCCATGCTGATCAGACAGGAGTGTAGTGAGGAATCCTCAGACTCTGAGGAGTCCACATAGAGTGGCCTAGCACTTGAGTCACTCCGGACCTGCCACTGGTGGTCAGGTGTAAGAGTGACCAACAGCCGATGGGGAAGCCCCAGAGCTGGCCAAGACTCCTTGGTTGAAGCCCAGGCCAGTGGCTGTTGGGGTGGTGGCTCCACCACAATTGGCAGAGAGGCCAGCTTCAGATGAACCAAGGTGATCTGTACCAGCTCTGCAGGCAGAGAAACGGTGTCGACCAGCCCCACTGGGGGGGTCGGTGTTGACCTGTCAGGCGATAGCCAAGTGATGGCTGATGTGGGAGCCGGGGTGGGCTTTGGACCAGACAACACCAACTATTGCCACACAAGGTCTTCGTAGCATCAACATGACTTGCGTCAAAGCCTCTCCTCATCCGAGGAGGATGAAGACAAACAGCGGCATTGCCGCTTCCCATGGTGCTGAGAGCGAGACTGCAGATGCTGGTGGGACCTGTTCAACCCAGAGGATGAGGAAGACCTAGACCTTACTGCCAGGGGTGCCGACGGGGAATCTCGGAGGGAGCCGGGGAGTGCCACAGCTCCTCCTGTTCTGGGTCGGTGACTGGAGGGTCCAGCTCAGTGGGCTGAGCTGACTCTTTGGTGGTCACCAGCAGGACTGGAGTCCTGAACAAGGAGTTGTCAGCCTCTTTGGATGACAACCGGTTAACTGGGTTGAGAAAAATCTTGTCCACATCGACTGGTGTCTCAAACAGCTGGCCTGACAGGGGCACTGTGAAGCCAGTGACCAAGGCCGCAGTTTTGACCGTGGTCAAAACCTGAGATTCCCAAGACCGAGAACATTCCCAGTCCCAAGAATGTCAATGGTGAGTCTTCTTTTCTCTCTTGGACTCCTTCTTGTGAGAGCTGTGCAAACCCGAAGGGCTCTCTTCCTTGGTCAGGAGAGACTGGGACAGCTCCTTGAAGGAGCCTGAATAAGTGGAGCCCAGCTTGAGCAGAACAAAGGCTGAAGCTGAAGAGGACTGCACAGTGGCCCGGACTGCCTCCTCCTTGATGGCTGTAAGTTGCTCTAGCTGCTCAGTGGACCCCACAGCCATGGAGACTACCCAGCGGGCGTCCCTAGATTTGACTGGCAGATGTTGTTTTTCTGGGTGACCCAACTTCAGGTGGGCGAGGCAGTCCTTGATGACCGACGTGTGAAACGACCTGCAAATATCACAAGCCTAGGGATCACACTCGTGGCCCAGGCAGTAGATGCATGTGGCAAGGGGGTCGGTACGCGACATCTTCTGCTGGCATGGGCACAGTCAAAATCTGGATGAGGACTGGTTCTCCATCGCGGTTGTGATTGAAGGTCAAGTTGAAGATGGAACTCTAATGAGTTTAAGTTTTGGAAGTAAATCCAAAGATTTGAGTGCCCGGCCTGCTCAATGCAGGAGCGGTGAGGAGGGAACCTGCTTCTTCCAGTGGAAAGGAAGATCTGGCATCATGGGCGCAGCCGAGGGATATGCCGCATGAGTGGGTGTGAGGAGCCAGCTTGATGACTTTGTGGCAAGATTTAAAGGGGAAAGGACAATGCCAGATAGAGTGGATAGAACAACATATCCACATCCCTAGAAAAGACTGCTATAATGAGAGTAGTCACTAAGCTGAACTCTATAGTTTTTAAAATATAGCCATCTAATTAACCAAATTTCCATATTTTTTTTTACCAAATTTCCCACTCTGGATGGCAAATATTTTAAAAACTATAAGGAGTGCAGCTTAGTGACTATCCTCATTGCAACAATCTTTTTGTCCTGAACAACTTTACAGCTTGTTGTTTTTGCGTAGCTTGTATAATTTTCAATATATTTAGATTTGTTTGGCAGAGTGAACACTCAAGTAGACATGCCAAACAAATGTAAATATATGTTTAAAACCATACAAGCTAAACATACACAACCAGTGTCAAAAGTGTTCACAACAAAAAGACCTTTACAATGAGGGTAGTTACTAAGCTGAACTCTGTGTAGTTTTTAAAATATAGCCATCTCTGCTGTCGTATTGTAAAGCAGTGCTTGTTGCTGAATCTATGGGCTCTGCTACATCACTGTCACATGAGACAGGATGCATTGCAGGTACAAGAAAAGCAATAAACTGTGATGGAGATCCTCAGGGGTTGTAAAACTACCATGAAACTAGCAGGCTAATTTAGGAAAAACTCCTGACAGCAGACAGAGGGAAGGACACGCTAGAACTTCACACACAAATCAAAACACTGCACAACATATGTTTTTACAAATTCCCAATTGTTATGCAGAAAGAGATAAAAGCAAGGATCTATTCTGTTCTCTCCTTTTCTGCTGCTTGTCTGTCTTTTCCCTTTCTGATTGTGCAGTCAAATTTTCCTTGTGGCAGTGAGGAACTGGCCACTCCAACCGTCCCACAATTATTTCCCCTGCTATCTTCCTGCCTTCAATTGCTGTTTCTAGCTCCCCCAACCCCCATTTCTCTGTGGTTAAAAATATATGTGGATATGTGAAACTGGGATCCCTTGTTTTGCAAATGTATGTTATTATATTGTTGAAATATTGAACAACTATTTATTAGAAAAGATAGCAAGCTGAAACACAAGGGGTTTGACTTTGAGAAACCTTTTGACCTCCTTAAGCTTGTTTGCAAAATAGCCAGCAGGAGAGCATCCCCACACAGATTGTTCTATAGCTTAACAAGGACAGGACGCAGAGTTAAAAAAACTGTCAGGCAAAGACATCATAAAAAGAGAGCAGTGTTTTAGTTTGTTAGTTTTAGATTTAGAGAGACTTAGATAAAGGACTTTTGCTTGAACTACTTGTATTAAAAGCCATCCTGTACAATGTTATTTTTTATTTTATTGCTATTGTTAATAATAAAACACCACTTGTGAATGTTATAACTTCCTGGTTTGCCTCTGCTTCTTGACCTTTGCCATTATGACAGTTGGTGTCAGACAAAGTGAGATGTGTGCCGTGCTTACTCTAAGCCAGGAGTTTTTGTACGTGGTACTATAACTGGTAGCAGGGAAGCATAAAAGAAAGATATGGATCCTGCAACAGCAAACCCAGGAGTGATTACCAGAAGAATAGATGTCAAATGAGAAGCAGAAACAAGAGTCCTAACTGAGACTGTATAGCCGGCACCAGTGATGACAGTGATGACAGAAGAAGAACAGTCAGGGATAGATCCTGAAAGCATGTCTGTCTTCTTAAACAGGTGGGCTGTACAACAAAGAGAGACTAAGAAACAGAGAGAAAAAGAGATTCAGTGTCTAGAAGAGTACAGAAGAAAAGAGATACAGTAGCTAGAGGCACAGAGGAAAGAAGAGATTCAGCGAGAGGCGCAGCGATGGCTGGATACTTTGCAAGCTATCAAAGCTGGATGATCTGGTAGAGGTCCAGCACAGCAATAAAACACAAACAACGTAAAAGACATTAAACATGCAAAGCTGTGTCTCTTTGATGATATCAAAGTATACCTGACAGCTATTGAAAGGGTCACTGGAGCCTGCCAGTGGTCAAAGCAGCAATGGGCAAGCAGGCTGGTACCTTATCTGAGAGGTAAAACCAAACTTGTCTGCCGCAACATGGACAATGCACAGTCAGAAAATGACCTTATGAAAATGTCATCGTTTTCTGACTGTGCATTGTCCTTCTTACAAGGGAAATGGGAAGGAGGTTGAAGAACTCGATTGTGTTCCAATGGCACAGCTTTCTGTTTTGTTTTCAGATAGAGACCCAACAGAGAGGGAAGGAGGGGAACGCCAAGTTCTACACAGCTGAAAGCAGATGCAGCAGAGCCGCAGTGTGAGGTGCCCAGGTTCTGAAACTCTACATTTATTTATTTAGTACAGTACCTTTTTCTAGTGGAGGATCTTTTCTTTTTCATTTCAGGAGCTGTTCTTGGTGGTTTTTCACTTGTTTGTTTTAGGAGCGGTTGTGTGGTGATTACAGGTGCACAGGAGCTGAAGGCTGATCATTTCCACACAGATCTTCTGGGGGATTAGGCACAGCAATATGCACAGGGGTGATCTACAGGCCTCCAGCACAGGAGGAGGAGGAAGTGGACAGAGAGCTAGTGGATGAGATACACAAGATGGTGACAAAAGGTGAAGTTCTACTGCTGGGTGATTTCAGCATGACAGATGTGGATTGGACCACCCAGGCAGTTTCTTCAACCAGAAGTAGAGACATCCTAGATTTCCTAGAGGGGGAGAGTCTAAGGCAGATAGTGCTTGATCCCACCAGAGACAGGGCAATTCTGGACCTAGTACTGACCTATAGGGACAGAATCACAGATGTCCAGGTAGAAGAACAACTGGGGTCCAGTGACCACCACATGGTGTGGTTTACTGTGGGGACAAGGACTCAGTCAAGTCACACAAAGGTGAAGGTCTTAGATTTCAGAAGAACAGACTTTGGAGAAATGGGAAAATGGATAAAAGAGGCCCTGGAAAAGACGGAGGTGGGGGGGAGTCGAAGAGTAGTCGGGGCACCCAAAAGGAGCCATACTGGAAGTGACTAACCAATGCATCAGGTTGGTATCCAAAGGCAAGAAAACAAGAAAGCTACTATGGTTCTAGAAAAAGGTGGCAGACAAAGTGAGGGCTAAAAAAAGGACGCTCAGGAAATATAAGGAGACCCAAACAGAGGAAGACAGGGAGGTGTACCTAGAGTGTTTTAGGGAAGCAGGGAAGGCTGTTAGAAGTGCAAAGATATGACCTGAGGAAAGATTAGCGCAGACGGTGAAGAAAAGGGAAAAGACATTCTATAGGTACATCAGTGAAGGAAGGAAAACCGGGGGTTGTAAGGCTAAAGGGGGAGGAAGGTAAGTATAAGGAGGGGGACCTAGAAAAGGTCAAATACTGAATAAATACTTCTGTTCAGTATTCATGGAAGAAGGAAAGGGTCAGGGACCACAGCTGTGCAACAAGTACAAAGGGGAGGAGGTGGACACCAGTCCATTCACAGTGGAGAGGGTCCTGGAAGAGCTCATGAAACTGAAGGTGGACAAAGAAATGGGGCCAGATGGCATACACCTGAGGATATTAAAAGAGCTGCAAAAAGAGCTAGCAGTGCCTCTGGGAGCTATGTTCACTGAGTCACTCAACACATAGTGGTCTCTGTGGACTGGAAGAGTGTGCAGGTTGTCCCTCTGCACAACAGCGGGAGTAGAGAAGAAGCGGGGAACTATAGGCTAGTCAACCTCACCTCAGTGGTGGTGAAGATCATGGAGGCACTACTAAAGGAAAGAATAGTGGCGTATCTAGAATCCAATGGAGTCCAGGATCCGAGGCAACATGATTTCACAGCAGGAAGGTCTTGTCAGTCAAATCTGATAGACTTTTTTGACTGGGTGATACAGGAAATAAATCGGGTGGGGTGGTGGTGGACATCACCTACCTTGATTTTAGCAAGGCCTTCGACACTGTCCCACATAGAAGGCAGATTAACAAAATGGGCGTTAGGGCATGGGGCACAAGGTGGTAGAATGGGTTAGGAACTGGCTAATGGGCAGGAGGCAATGGGTAGTGGTAAATGGGATTCAGTCCGGGGAGAGGGGGGTGACCAGTGAGGTACCACAGGGATCAGTTCTTGGGCCTGTCCTGTTTAATGTCTTCATTAGTGACATTGCAGAAGGGTTGGAAGAAAAGGTCTGCCTGTTTGCAGCTGATACCAAGATCTGTAACAGGGTGGATACTCCAGAAGGGGTGGAAAGAATGAGGAGGAACCTGGGGAAACTTGAAATATAGTCTGATTTGTGGCAACTGAAGTTCAATTCTAAGAAGTGCAAAATTATGCACCTTGGATGAAGGAACCTGGGGGAGAGTTACAGGATGGGGGGAGAGTTGCTGATGATCACCAAGGAAGAAAGGGACCTAGGGGTCATCACTTCTGATGACCTAAAGGTGTCCAAGCAGTGTACAAAGGCTGCAGTGAGGGCCAGTGGCATGCTGGGGTGCATAAGCAGAGGGATCACTAGCAGAAGGCAGGAGGTGTTGATACCATTGTATAAGACACTAGTGAGGCCCCACCTGGAATACTGTGCACAGTTCTGGAGGCTGCGCCTATGCAAGGTCATTGACAGAATGGAGGCGGTCTAGAGAAGGGCAACTAAGATGGTACAGCGCTTGCACCAGAAAACATATGGGGAGAGGTTGAAGGACCTAAATATGTAATCACTAGAGGAGAGGAGGTAGAAGGGGGACATGAAAGAAGCATTCGAGTTCCTTAAAGGCATAAACAAGGTGCAGGGGGAGACATCTTCCAATAAGGGGAGTACAAGAACAAGGGGGAATTATATGAAACTGGTTGGGGGCATATTAAGGGGAAATGTGAGAAAGTTCTTCTTCACAGGGAGGGTGGTAGACACATGGAATAGTCTGCCACAGGAGGGGAGGTGGTAGGTGCGAGTACAATGGAGGGATTTAAACATGCCTGGGATAGGTATATGGGAACCTTGGAGGTGGGACGGAGTGGTGAGAAGGCACTGACCAGATAGGGTCAGTAGACGCAGACAAGTGTTATGGGCAGTCCTTATCTGCTGACAGTTTCTGTGTTTTTATGTTAAATGAGAAATTCTTAAAATATATGACATCTCAGGAGAGACCTACAGACAGATATTTCCATCCCTGAAGTACCACTCAGCCAACAGTCCTTGAGAGGCCTTCACCTGACACATAAAACTCCTCATTAAATGGCTCCAACCAGAGGGCAAAACAGTCCCAAAGATCATAGACATAACTGCAATGGGGCAATTCATCAATTTCCTGCCTACAGACATGCAGCTTTGGGTAGAAGAACACTGACCAGAAAGTGGGGCCAAGGCTGTTTCTCTGGCTGAGGACTATCAGATGGCCAGACAGACACCATAGCAGTGAAGTAACAGCCAAGGGATAGTAAGACCCTCTTTTTCCTGCTTTAACTCCAGATCAGATAAGAACTCTGGTATGGTGATATACCTGCACCCAAAGACTTTATTTGTTTTAACTGTAATAAGCCAGGCCATATTGCAAGAAACTGCCATAAAAATAAGGAGGGTAACACTGGAGCAAAATTGGCCTTAGCAAATTTGGGCAAGCATTTAACAGATGTTAAGGTGGGAGATAAGATGGTGAAAAGACTCATAGATTTGGGAAGTAGACAGACCCTGGTGCATGTTGAAGTTCTGGGAAAAGACTGTGCAAAAGGACCAGGTACTGGGGTCATCTACATCCACGGGGACACTCGATACTATCCCACCACTCAAGTGACTCTAAATCTTAATGGGGTGTTGCACCAAATGAAAGTGAGGGTAGTACCAAAGTTACCTGTACCTGTGATTATTAGAAATGACTTCTCAGAATTTGCTGAATTAATTAGAGAGGGAGCAAAACCTGTAATTTCATCAGCTGTGATGACAAGGCACAGGCAAAGAAAATCTCAGATGGTGGGGACTCTTTTCCTTTTGGTCACTTTGATTCGGACTTGTTTGAGCCCAGCTAGAAGATCTGGAAGTCCAGAAAAGAAAGAAGACACCTGAAGAAACATTTGCAAAATAAGAGTGATGGACATAAGGGGTTGATATATGAAAATGCTGAAACTAAACTGATACCTGATTGCAATTTTGTTTCGTAGCAAACTAACAATGCTCTTCTCCAAGGTTATTTCAAGCAGTTTGTGTGAAACAAAAAGAGGGTAAACTGATGTTTAAAAAACGTAATGGGCTACTGTACAGAGTTTTGGTTAATCCCCAAATACAGGAACAAATAGAACAATTGGTCATACCAAAGAAGCACAGAACTGAGTTGTTACAGAAAGCACATGATAGTTATATGGCTGGACACTTGGGGAGAGATTGAACCCTTGCCAGATTGCTGTCCACACAGATTTTACTGGCTTGGGGTTCATGAGGATGTTGCTACCTATTGCAGTTCTTGTGCTGAATTTCAGAAAGTAGCCACAGTGACTAAAAAAGAACAGGGGCCCCTGGTGTCCCCACTCTTGATTGATGTGCCTTTTGAGAGAATTGCAATGGATGTGGTTGACCCCTTAGACAAAAGTAAAAAGGGTAATCAATTCATTTTGGTAGTATGTGACTATGCTACTCGATACTCAGAAGCAGTTCTATTGCATACTGTCATATCCTCGAAAGTGCAGCAGAGCTTGTCAAAATTTTTAGCAGAGTGGGCATACCTAAAGAAATCATTATTGATCAGGGTAGTAAATTTGGTGCTGCATTGCTGAAGGAGCTGTACCAACTGCTAGGTATAACTGCCATGAGAACTTCCCCTTATCACCCTCAGACAGACGGTCTTGGTGAGCATTTTAATCAAACCCTAAAACACATGTTAAAAAGGTTTATGAAAAGTGAAGGGAAAGACTGGAACCAATTCTCACCTTACCTGGATGGGATTACGGAAAAGTGTCACAGGCATCAACAGGTTTTTCATCCTTTGAAATGTTGTATGGTAGACAACCTAGAGGGCCACTAGATGTAATTAAAGAAACATGGGAAGATAACCCCACTCAGAAAAAAATGTATTGCTTCTTATACATGTGCACTGAGAAAGAAACTGGCAAAATATGTTGAAATTGTCCACAGTAATCAGGAGAAGGCCCAGAAGCAACAGAATATGTATTGTGACCATGGGGTAAAAGAAAAGGTTTTAGAACCTACAGAAAAAAAAAACTGTTAATGAAGTGTCAAGTGTCTTATAAAGTGCTTAGATGTACTGGTACAGAGACCCCTGATAGGAAAAATCCTACTAAAATATTCCATCCTAACCTGCTGAAGAAATTAGTTGAAAAAACATCAAAGGCTGCTTTGTAAGTATTACCAGAAACTGCTAAAGTAGATATTGTTATAGCTTACAGCAGACTAGAGCAAACTGTAACTGCTGATGCTGTAAAGAGCAGCTGACACCATATTCAGTCTTGGGCAGGTGACATACACTAAGGAGTTGCCTGCCTGAGGAGCTAATTTAGACCAGGATAAATTCTTTTAGTGCAGTAATTAAAAAGTAACTTATATTTAAAAGCTTAGCTCGTAACTTCTGAGGACGAGCTGAACTGCCACCGAGCACTGCAGCCCTGCCCTGAAAATAGCACTTTAATGGCATACAGTAGGGAGCAGGGCTGTGGGTATACTATATGAACACTGAGCTCAGGGAGACATCTAAATATACATACAATAACCTTGTCTGCAGTTTTACAGGTATGGGGCTAGAGTATATATTATATATTAGCCCCATAGGTGTAAAACTGCAGATAAAGGTACTGTTTGTATATTCAGATGTCCCCCCCATCCCTGATCCCAGTGTTCTAAAATATAGCACGCATGCAGCCCTGTTTCCTACTGTATGTTATCAAAGTGCTATTTTTAGTGGCAGGCTGCAGCGCTTGGCTGTGGCTCAGCTCATACTCAGAAGCTACAAGCTGAGCTTTTTTTTTATTTAGTATGTTTTTTGGATGCCCGTCCTCCGAGAGCTCAGCCCCCCGACTACTCCAACCTCCACCCACCCCCGGACTTACTAGGAGCGGTGATCCACCCAGGCTTGACCCCCCTGGGCAGAGCTGTTGTGCAGGCACAGCCCCCATGGAAGACTGTACATGGTTCTCAGCAGAAGAACCACCAGGAGACCTCCTTGGCTTACCCCCCAAGGCAGGGATGGACTGCACTGATGAAGACTCTCGCTCAGTCACCGGCCAAGTGTCACGGAGGGTGGTGTAGGGGCCGGAGAGATGGGGTGTCATGAATGCAGCTGGCAGCAGTTTTCTACAATAATGGGCTCCCTGGTGTATCCGGCCACCTTAAAAATAAAACATGAAGGGGCCACGTATTCCTTTTGGGAGGAGGAGGAAAAAGCAGAGGAATTTGTGAAGAATTTGAGGCAAACGTTGCGCTGAGAAATGGCCCAGAATCTGAGTAAAGGAGTCGGAAACTCTGTCTGGAAACTTGAGTAATGGAGGAGAGACTTTACTTGCAGCTACCGTTCGTTTGCATTTTGATCTGCAGTATTGATGTTTAAGTTTGTGCTGGAGGAGAAAGAGTGATTATTGGCAAAGCTTACTTAGGAATCGCTGCCCATGGAAATGGACTGGGACAATGTAAATTGATAAGACTGGCGGACTCTCCTGATGGTGGTGGGGAGAACTGAAGGGTTCATATGTGAAGGCTGTTTGAAGTGCCATTGAGGGATGGGAGCCAACACCACGTGACAGAAATTCCCGGATGTGAAGAGGAAGACCCGAGAAGTTTGAGAAGGAAAAGACTGACTGAAAAAGAGTATGGGTACAGATAGGAGGGCGGGTGGGGAGAGGGGCTTAGTGCGTTGGTTTTTAAGTGCAGCCTAATCTCCCTGCTTGTCCTTTCTGGTAATCCCAAACATTTTCTTTTGGAGTACTCGGTGGTGCAGGCAAGGGGGAGACCAATGTAGGCACAGAGTTAAAGGAGGGAAGGGCTTCAAACTGGAAAAGAAGGGGGCTGTATGGAGGATAGTAGCGGGGGATCGATGATGAAAGCGGGGAAAGGAAACGTGTGAGGTAACTGCAAGGAAGGGATGTGTTAAAAGGGGAAGTTACAGGCAAGTGACACAAAAATTAAATGGGCTGTGGGGAGAGCATGGGGGCATCTCTTTCAGTTCCTGGGATGAGGCAGACACTTGAGTCGGGAGACTGATAGTGTCTAAGGAAGGAAGTCATACGGGGGAGAGAAGGCAGGGGTATGGCTGGATGGGGGGTATTTTAAAGAGAGAAGGGAGGGGTGGGAGTGCGGGAAGAAAAAGATGGAACATGAGAGATTAGGGAAGTGCGAAGAAGAGGGAGGAATGGAGCAGATTGGGGATAGAAGGGAAGAAGCGTAGTGAGGAGGTTAAGGGGAGGAGGGATGGTAGGGATTCGGGGGAGGTAGTGGATAAGGGAGGAAAAGGAGGTAAGGGGGAATATGTACAAAGTTATCTGTTTGACATGTTGTTGAAGTTGTTTGTTTTGACACTGATGTTTTTTTGTGCGAACAAAGTGCAACCAATGATATCAAGTATATGAGATCATCATGCTACTAAGGGTAAATGTGAAGGTGAAAGGGAAAAAAATAACATATACCAATGTCTGTTAGCAAAAGTATTATTGTGATTACTTGGAATGTTCGTGGTATTATTAATCCAGTAAAGAGGTCTATGTTGTTGACAGCCCTCAAAAGAGGGGGAGCCCAAATAGCTCTATTACAAGAAACGCATTTAACAGAGGCGAAGCACGCCAAACTGGCCCGAGGTTGGGTGGGGAAGTGCTATGCGGCATCTGCCTCTGCGCGTAAAAGGGGAGTAGCCATATTGATACATAGAAATCTGAATTTTTTTTTTTTAAATCTTCTTTTTATTATCAGATTTTAACTTATATACATATAGGTCATCAAATGCAATTTTATACAGTGCATTTACATCTGGTCTAATAATACAGATAGATTTATGATACAGATAGATTTATGGGTTCATTTAGTACATTAAACCAAGATTCACTATTTGTTTCAGTCCATTTGTCACTCCCATGAGGGTTACAATCTAGTTGTGTCTTGTCTTAAAGGTATATAACTTTTCTTAACTTATGTAAAAATTATAGGTAGGTCAGTCTCCGGATCAGCGGACTTTCCATTCTCCCCCTCCTTTGGAGATACTACTCTTTCTGGTCTAACTAGATAATTCCGAGTCCTCCTTCCCGCCTTGATAGGATTCCGACTAGGCAAAGGTGGGGGGAGGAGCGAGGACCGGGCCCAGAATCCCCCAACAATGGGGCAAAGCCTCCAGTACCCGAGCCTCAAACACCTCCCCCAGGTTATCAGCCCTAGGGCACAAAGGTGGGATCTTTTAACATATAATATATCTGCCACCGTGTCCACCTCATAGAGATCTCTCCACGCTCATTTATATCGTGTGTCATTTTTTCCATGTTATAAATTTGCCGAGTGACTTCCCACCAGTCTCTAATGGATGGAACATTCGTTGTTAGCCATTGTCTGGTTATTACCTTTGGCTGCTGTAAGAGCAATAAAAGCAGGTATCTAGTATTGGGACTTCGATAGAGCTTAGGTATTATGAGCAACAGGTACATTTCAAGGTCAGTTGCAGCTGTGGATCGATAAGTTCCTGTAGCTGTGCTTCCAGCTGATTTAAGAAGTTGGAGAGTACTGGACAGGTCCACAGAATGTGGGTCAGGCTGGCCTCCTTTTGCCACACCTTCTCCAGCACTCCCGCTTTATTTAACGAGTAGTGTTTAGTGACCTTAGGGATCTAAGTATCGTATCAATACCTTCCAGGCAAATTCTCGCCATTGATATGAACTCGTGACCTTGGAAGAGTGTCCACGCCTGCCGCCAATCTAAAATGGTTAGTTGGCAACCTGATTCCTCACACCACTGTGTGCGAATAGTTTCAGTGAGTGCCTCACCTTTGAGTTCAGAGATTGATGGTATAGGAAATCAAGTGGTCCTGTTTCCCAGAGCTGTTCAGTGAAATTTGGCATTGGATTAGTGCCGGATAGCTATCTGGGTGTCATGGGATGGTGATAAGCTTTCTACATAATGTCGGAGTTGTAGATATCGGTAAAATCTCTGTGTGGTAAATGAAACTTTGCCTGGATCTCCGCGATGACCAGATTATTCCTTTGTCATTATTTGTGATGCATACCTCAACCCAAGGCCTTCCCATGAACCAAATCCTGAGTCTAACCTGTTGGGGAAAGTCTGGCAGTGCCTGAATTGGACATAATAGTGGGAGGTAAGGTGTCAGTTTATGCAGCTTTTAAGTGAGTTCCATTTTGGAATTGATCTGCTAGCCAGGGTTAGTGGTTGGGCAAGCTTATTTCTCACGCTTGTCGATATAATGTTCGAAAGTATGTTGTGTCATTCATCAATACTTTCTCCATTTCCATCCAATGCGGGTACGTGCTTATAACTTGTCTCGCCATCACGTGAACCATGGTCACTGCTTGTTGGTAGTGTTTTAGGTCTGGGAGGGCGAGGCCACCCTCTGTCCGTGGTAGGGACAGCACCTTAAGGCGTACTCGAGCTCTCCGACTGGCCCATATGAAGTTCCATATTAGGCGGTTAATATCTCTGAAGATTTTTGGGGGTGCCAATAGAGGGACATTTTGAAAAAGGTATAATGCTCTAGGGAGTGTTATCATCCTGATTAATTCTATCCGCGTCATTAGATTCAGTGGTATAACCGACCAAGCCTGCAGATCCTGCTTTAGTTGTGCCGTAAAGGGGGAGTAGTTGTATTTATAATAGTTTGTTCTTTCCTGGGGTATATATATACCAAGATATTTTAGTTTTTCCAGATTCCACCTACCTGGCAGATTATCCACCACTCTCCGTGTGGGTGTATAATTAAATGTGAGAATTTCGGTTTTAGTCAGGTTTAGTTTATAACCTGACAGCGCTCTATAAGCATCCAGGATTTGGCGGACCGCTGGTATGGATTTTTCGGGATTCCGCAGATACAGGAGTATGTCATCGGCGTACAAAGCAATTCGGTGCTCTGTATTCCCAAAACAAACCCCCTGCATCTGCGGGGAATCTCGGATTTGTTGTGCTAGGGGTTCTATTATTGCTGCAAATAATAACGGTGACAACGGGCAACCTTGACGGGTGCCTCTATTAAGTTGGAAGTAAACAGAATGATGCCCGTTCACCCTTACACAGGCTCTAGGGGCAGAGTATACCATTTGTAGAACTTGAATGTGGCCGGGAGGGAACCCAAATCTAGCTAGAACCGAATATAGAAAAGGCCATGCTACTCTGTCAAAGGCCTTCTCAGCGTCGAGACTAATTAGTACCACTGGTGTTTTAGTACTACTCATTTGGTTCACCAAATAGAGCGTACGCTTGATATTATCAGTAGTGGTACTGGCCCTCATAAAACCCGCTTGGTCCTTATGCATTAATATTGGGAGAATTTGATCCATACGGTGGGCCAGTATACTCATAAACAATTTGTAATCCTGATTTAATACGAGATTGGCCTGTATGATGCGCATTCCTGGGGGTTTTCCTGGCTTTGGGATCACCGATATAGTGCATAGGACCAGGATTCAGGAGGGATCGCCCATTATAGAGTTAAAGACATGGAGTAGTGTGGGTTGGATCTGGGTTCTCGCAGTCTTAGAAATTCAGCCCATACCCACCAGGTCCTGGAGCTTTGAGACTTAGAGTTGGTTATAGTCTGTGCTATCTCGGTCATTGTTATAGGTTGCATGAGGGAATCTCTGCATTCCTCTGGTAAGGTTGGTAGGGTGAATGTCTCCATGTATGTTGTTAAACTATCTCTGGAGGAGGTAGACTCTGGGGTATACAGATTTCTATAGTATGCCAAGAAAGCTTCGGCAATGTCTTGTGTCTTAGTAAGAGGCTGTCCCCCAACTGGATGCCTTATGGTCATTATTGTTACACCCTTCTTCTGTCTACGGATTTGGTATGCAAGCATTCTTGTGGCCCGTGGGCCGATCTCATAGTATCTCTGTTTCAGAAATGCTAGGGCTATTTCGGTTTGTTGTAGTGCAAGTTTATTTAATTCTTGTTTGGTCTGTTGTATCTGGGGAAGGAGGGATTCATCGCCCTGCTTATGTGCCTGTTGCAGAAAGTGTAGTGTTTCTTCAAGCTTGGCTCTATATTCTCCACGTTGTCTTTTTTTCTGTGCCGTATACTTAATTATATGCCTCTCAGCACCGCTTTGATTGTGTCCCATTGGATCGCATGGGTGGTGTCGGAGGCTGGGTTGTCAGCCATAATTTCAGTAAGTTTGTCCGAGATAAACTCTTTAAATGCTTTGGACCGTAAATAGTATGGGTTTAAATTCCATTGGGTGGTTCTAGGTTGAATCCCCAGATCCCGCTGTGTAATTATAGGCGTGTGGTCTGAGATAGAGATATCTCCCAGCTGCGCGTCTCAAACAGCTTGTAGCTTTTCAACTTGGGTGAAAGTGTAGTCTATGCGGAGTATGTAGCAGTGAACCGAGAGTAATAAGAATAATTTCGTCTGTGGTGCAATTTCACCATACATCTCACCATCCAAACTCAGCAATAAATTTATAAAAAATCTCTGAGTTGCTCATTATCTGTGGTCTTCCACTTGTGGAATCCAGGCCTGGGTTCATGGTCATATTAAAATCTCCAGCCATCAAGAGGATTCCCTTAGTGAAATTTACCACTTTATCTAGCAGGGGCCTCAGTTAAGAGACAGTTATGCCTGGTGGGAGGTATACATTAGCTAAGGTAATTTCCTTGCCATTAAGCTTCCCTCGGGTTAAGATCAGCCGGCCATCCGGGTCTGACCAAGTCAGTTCTGATTGATACGGGGTATATGATGGGATTATTATGGCTACTCCTCTACTTCTGCCACCCTTATAAGAAGCATAAAATACCTGCCCCCTACTTAATTTAGCAAGTTTGGAGTGTTCCACTGAAGACATATGGGTTTCCTGGAGGAAGGCTATATTGGCCCTGGCTCTTCGGAGGTATGCCAGCATTTTAGATCTTTTAATCGGAGAGGCCAGGCCGTTTATATTTAAAGAGAGTAATTTTAATTTCGGTGAGTGCATCCCGTCCTTTTGTTGTGGCTCTGGTACATAGGCACCCCCGCCTCCCCCCCACAGGGTGTCCGCTGAACCCATATGTTTTGTAACAGCAATGACCAGATTGGGTAAGATGACCTATTAATAAAACCAAAATCAACGACTATACAACCATGTATATAAACATACAACATTGAACTGAGACAGAACAAACTGGCCAACATGGCCATAGAGACCTGTACAAAACAGCTAGTACTTCCAGAGATCTGGGCAATGCCCTGATCTTCGGTAGGAGACAAAAGTCCTACCATTTTGGTCCTCTTCTATCTGAGGGCCTTAGGTACACTGTACCCACAAGGGAAAAGGGTAGTTGGGGTTGGTGACTAAAGCTGCGAGGGGTTAGTTCCTCTGGGGTCAGTCATACCAGAGGAACAGATACTAATTTGTAGAGGACAAGGGCTACCACCTATTGCATCAGAGACTCAGCAGGGCCCCAACATCCCCTTAATTGTTGTAATTGACTTGGCGGGGTGGTCCAAGAGGCCAACCCCAATTATTGAGGTACACCCCTCAAACCCCCCCCCAACATAAAGCCCTGGTGCAGGGGTCCTGTCATAAAATCAGGGATCAACCTTTTCCAGGGCTGTGTTCATATCTCGAGTAATGACTACTGCCCCCATCCAGGGAGGCCACTGTGTTGTCAGGGTCCTGCATGCTAACTGCACATATTAACCAGGACCATAGTGGATCCAGTGGCACAACCCAGCAGGAACACCAGACAGTGTCGATTCCAGCCCAGGCCCCAATGGTGGGTGCCGGGAACAGAGACTTCCGCCCGTCCCCCATTCCTCTACTTGGCTCCGCTAAATGATACGAAACCATAATTTATATATTAATTTGCTGCTGCATGCCTTCCCTCTCCCTCTTTCCATTATCCCTAATCCCTCCCTCCCATGGTCCTCTGGGGTGGTTTTGATGCATTTGTAATGGGCTGAATCTTTGATGTCCCTCCCCCCTCTCTCTAGTGCCGTTCCCCTCCCCCCCTGCAGTTCAGTAGTTCTACAGCGTATAGTTGATCTATTGATCCAGAGGTTCCCTCCGTATCATCTGCAGGGTAAATCTTCTACATCTGTGCCGTGAGCTCGCACCACACAGTCTGCTGAAAGTGCAGCAAATCCCCGGGCCACCGAGATGTTCACCATCGAGTAACAGGTTGTCCAGTAGCATGGCCCCTCCCGTTGGTTAGATGGGGAGTTACACAGTCTATCTAGATTCCTCCGTCTCTCTACAGATTCTCATGGAGGCTGTGGATCCTTTGGCAGCTCAGGTAGATCAAGCCGGTAGGTGGCTCCACAGCATAGGCCAAGTTGTTATTCCCTACCTCCCTGGTATCCAGCATTCCGCTCTATCGAAAGACGGGCTCGAGAAAAAAATGGACCAATGGCAGCACCGCACACAATCTCGGCCGTGTAGCCATCTCCGGCTCCGATCCGCCCTCCTGGGCATTCTTCTTTGTTCCGCTACTGTGCCCGCAGCCCCCAGTGTCCCGCACTCCAGACATCACCCTCCTACCCCCTCGCGCTCAGCTCCACGACGAATCAAGTCAACCGCACACTCCCCACGAGTCTGCCACTCCCAATGGCGGGAAGGAAGAAGGAGGAGAAAGGGCCACGGTCAACCCACGCGCTGGGAGAGGTCTACTGCGACACTACCGCCGCGTGGGTCTCCCAACACCCACAGCCACAGTCCCCATCAAACCCAGCAGTGGGTGAGCCAAAGCTCCAATGCACGACCAGAGGCAGGCAGCATTCCTCCCGCAGCAGCTTCCCACATACCGCCCCTCTCCCCCAACCACAGACCCCCTCCAGACAACCCCCCATACACCTCACCCGCTCCAACCTTTCTCCACAGCAATCCCCCCAGCACCGCTGCAGATGACCACATGCAGAGCCCGTCCCCCAGGGCGTCCAGATTCCCATTCACACTCCCGCCCCTAGGTCGATTGTCTTTTGCCATGGGCACACCAGGCACCCCCCAGCTCCCCGTTCCTACGGATCAGAAATCAGATGGCTGGGTCGTCGCTTATAGTGTTACTATCCAACCTACAAGCTGACTTCTTGTCTGAGCTGTGGCCTACTTATCAGCACTAGGGCCCAGAACCGGGAAAGTCCCCCACAGTTTCACGGACTTAGTAGATCATCAGTCTTAAATCTGGGATTCAATTATAAGTCTATGGTAGAGGGGGCCTGCAAAAGATGAGCTCCAAAGTATAACTTTATATTAAGTCCCGCTTCCCTCCCATCCCCATTATCCTCCCAATCCCCCCTCCCTAAGATCTCCTGATTATTTCCCGGTCCCCCCCCCGCAGCTAGTATATCATAAGGTTTAACATTTATTAAGTATATATGGTGTAATTTAGCTAAGTCCCGAGCTAGTACACGACTACTTGCGGTTGGATGATCAGGTTGCTCCTCCTCGGGTACTCAGTTCGTTATTCGGAAGTTCCTGTGAGCTAGTCTTTAACGCCTTAACGACGGTCTGGATGGCTTCAGCACCTTGTCTTCTACGGGCCTCACGCTGCTCAACAGTCCACACTTTTTGGGCTAACTTTGCTGCGATTGAGATTCAACCAGAGGCACGTTGCTGGGAGACCTCTATTTTCCTGGCCCGCAGTTCCGTTATTGCTGTAGCCGCTGAATCAAACACAACCGGACCTTCTTCAAAGTTGACCATCAGTTTCGCAGGGTACAAGGTTCGGAATCGGACCCCTGCCCCTTTAAGAGCCTTCATCACTGGAATATACATCCTACGCCACGCCATAACCTCAGGAGCGAAATCGTTTTCGAAGAAAAGCCGATGATCTCCAAAGTGCACCCTGCCCTGTTTCCATGCAGTGTGCAGCACGGTTTCTTTCTCCTGGTGCCGGAGGAACTTGATGAGGACCATTCGAGGGCGAGCCCCAGCAGGCGGTTTGGGCCCCAACGTACGGTGAACACGCTCCATCTCTAGGGTAATGCTCTCAGGTAGGGGAAGGGTCTCTCTTAGTAATTTTTGCATGAAAGGTATAAATTCAGTGGTTTCAATGCCCTCCGGTAGTCCTGACAGGCGGATGTTGTTTCGGCGGTTTCTACATTCTGAATCCTCAGCTTGCTCCTGCAAGACCTTTACTTGTGCGTGTAATTGGGTAATGGCTCTTTCGGTATCATCAACCCTCTGGTCAGTCGCTGTTATCTGTTCCTCCGCTCCCTCCTGTCATTTCTCCAGTTTGCTTAAATCTGTTCTCAGTGCCGTTACAGTCGATCTCATTTCTTTCCTAAACTCATGGATTTCCGAGAGCATTTGTGTCATTTATCTCTGCAGGACTGTATGGGGGATCTGGTCGGCCTGTGATATGCTATGGCAGGATGCCGATGAGGCCCTTGAATCCCCTCTGTCAGAATCTTCAGCTTGCGATCTCCTGCCATCTATTTGATTAGAAGACCCACTCTTGTCTGCTCCTCATTTCTTTGGCATTACATACCTCTATCAGATGTCAAAGGTACTGTTTTACCGGTTTTAACTGTTATTAAAGAGGTTATTTAATTAATCCACGGGGAGCCTCTCGCTTTGAGCAGCTCACATACTCATGACATCACCAGAAGTCCAGAAATCTGAATTTTGAGGTGCAGAGGGTAATTAGAGACACCAAGGAGGGGAGATTTATTTTTATTTCGGGAGCCCTGGATGGGGAACAGATTACCTTAGGTTCGTTGTCTGCCCCGGCGGTACATGATCTCCAATTCTATACCTCTTTGCTGGATTTATTGGTACGGGAGCAATTCCTGAGGCTAATAATGGGGGAGATGGGATTTGAATCGGGCAATGGATCCAAAAATGGACCACTCCGAAGGGAAGGGGAGAAGCTCAGGAGGAATGCAACAATGGCAAGAGGGAATGGCAGAGATAAATTTGGTAGACGTGTGGCGAACAGCAAACCCGGGAGTGAGGAAGTATACTTTTCACTCGAACCCCCACAAAATATGGACGTGGATAGACTATATTTATGCCACGAGGGAATGGTATGCAGGGGTATGGGAGACACGACACGGCCCTATACACATTTTGGACCATGCAATGGTGGTAATGAAAGTACAAGGGAAGGAGGAACGGGGCGCCCCCCCTTATGGAAATTCTCCACATATATGGCTCAGAATGAGGAATTTAGGAAGCATCTGGAGGACAGTTGGGATTTGTTTATGGCAACAACTAATAAAGAGGGGATATCGAAAAATATACTTTGGGAAACGGGCAAGGTGTTTATGAGGGGAACAATTATTGAATATGTATCTCGAATAAAGAGGAAATGGCGGGCACAAAGAAGTGAGCTGGAAAGTAAATTAAGGGAGTTAGAGTTGAAGGTGGCTCGTGGAGAAAAGGGGGAGGCCATCCGAATGCTGGACATGGTGAGGGAGGGTTTGAATGCACACCTAAGATCAGAAGCAGGGAGAGCTGGTTTATTTAGTAGGAGATATATATTTGAATGGGGAAATAAACCAGGATCCATGGTGGTTAATCTTATGAAGGGAGGTAAGAGGATGAACAGAATCTTGGGGTTGAGAGATGATAAGGGTACCCTGCAGAGCAAGGATAAGGAAATGCAGAAAGCCTTCCGGACCTTCTTTCAGAAATTGTATCAGGCAGGAGATACAGGAACGAAGGAAAAGATGTTAGAATTCCTAGGGAAGATAAAAATTCCGAAAGCCACACAGATACAGAGGGAAAAGTTAGGGAAACCAGTAATGGAGGGGGAGGTGATGCAAGCTATCCAAAAATTAAAGAAGGGGAAAGCTAGTGGACCGGATGGGTATCCGGTGGAGTATTATAAACTGATGGGGGCCCGAGCTGCGAGAGTGCTATGTAAAGTGTTCCAACAGAATGAAGAGGCAGAAGAGATTAGTTTGCCAGATATGTGTTATGATGCTGTCATATGCCTCATACCAAAGGAGGGGAAGGATCCGCAATTATGTGCCTCGTACCGGCCAACATCACTGTTAAATTGTGATTTGAAGATATTGCCTAAAGTTCTGGCCTGTAGGCTGGAGGAGATTCTCCCGGGGATGGTTCACCCGGACCAAACAGGGTTTATTAAAGGGAGACAATCATATCATAATATGAGAAGGCTGCTTAATATACTTTGGAGAGTGAACAGGGGAAAGGAAGATATAGGGATCCTTTCAATGGATGCAGAAAAAGCGTTTGACAGGGCAGAATGGAGTTACCTGTTTGAAATATTAGGGAGGTTTGGTCTGGGTGAACCATTCCTGGGATGGGTAAAGGCGATGTACAGACGACCTCGGGCACAGGTGTTAGTAAATGGCAGTAGGTTGGAAAGATTTAATTTGGAGAGGGGCACGAGGCAGGGATGCCCGCTCTCCCCCTTATTGTTCATGCTCGCGACAGAACTTTGGCTGTAGCAATCAGAGATTTCGGGAGCTTACAGGGGGTGGGTTGGGAAGGAGGTCCCAACATAAATTGGCTTTATATGCGGATGATATGTTGTTGTTTATGAAGGACCCTAGGCGTTCAGTTCCCCTACTTCTGTCACTGGTAGAGGAGTTCGGGATATTCTCGGGTTATAAAATTAATCTGGGAAAGTTGGAAGTCATGTGGGTTAAGAGAGCTGGAGAAAAGGTAAGGCAATGGGGATTCTAGGTGGTGAGGACGAGTATGACATATTTAGGGGTTCAGGTGGGTAGATCCTTGGGGTCCCTATATAATTTAAATTACACCAAATTAATGAAGACTATTGAGGCGGATTTAAGAAGGTGGATGCAACTACCCATGTCTTGGTTGGGCAGAATCAATATAATAAAAATGAATGTGCTGCCCAGGATTTTGTACCTTCTACAAATGTTACACATACAGTTGTCTAGGGAGGACATACATAGGTTGGAGAAGGCCTTCGCTACCTTTGTTTGGAAAGGAAAGTGCCCGAGGGTTAGTTTAGGGAGACTAAAGGCAGATAGAGAGAAAGCGGGCCTAAATTTCCCGAATCTGGAAAATTATTTTTTGGCTATACAGCAAAGATATGTGGTGGATTGGGTACATAGACCCAAGGTTGCCAGTTAGGTTGAGCTGGAACAGGGTATGGCCCTGGGTAAAATAACAGCATATCTCTATAGTAAAGGGCTAAGGGTGTATAGGTTGGGGAAAGAGGTTAACCCACTGGTAGTGCAGGTATTGCTAGTCTGGAAGGCGTTAAGGAGGAAAGGTTGGACACAAGGAAAGGAGACATTATTAATGCCTGTGGCGGGTAATCCCTACTTTTTGCCAGGGCTGGAAGACATAGGATTTGTTAAATGGGAGCAAAAAGGAATAAGGAGTCTGGGACACTCACTAGTGGGGGGCGGTTGTGCTCACTACAGGACCTGCAGGAGGTGGTAGGAGGTGGTGAGAGAGATAGGTTTAGATACTTGCAAATAAGGGCACACATAGGAAGTCTGGGAAAGGAGAATAAAGGAGTATATGAGGTGGACCCGGTGGAAGGAATGATCTATGCAGCCCAGAATCAAGAGAAAGGGTTTATAGGCCGGGAGGTGAAGAGACGAAAGGTTAGACTTCCTGATAGGACATTAAGAACAAAAAAATTGTGGGAAAGGGATCTCGGCAGGGGCATAACAGATAAAAATTGGAAATTATTGCTCCCAATGCATTCTGGGATTATGGTATGCAATAAATATAAGGAGGAATATTTTAAATTAATTCATAGGGTGTACCATCCGCCGGTGATTGTGCATAAGGCGCACCCTGAAGTATTGCCTCTATGTGGAAGGTGTGGTTCAGGATGGGGGACATATATGCACTGCTTTTGGGAGTGCCTGATACTGCAGAAATATTGGAAGGATATAGTGACCAGAGTGGGAAAGATTGCGGGGAGGTAGTTACCAGTGGACCCTCTGGGATGCTTATTTGGGGTGGAAGATGGAGAAGAGGAGGAGGAATGGACGTTATTACCTAGGTGGATTAGGGTACTATATGTCCTGGCTCGTCATGGGATCCAGAATACTTGGGTCTCACAAGGTACGCCGATAGTCCAAGGGTGGTGGAGGATGGTGCTGCAGACATTGGGGCTAGAGAGGTTAACCTATGTGTTGGGGGGAAGGGAGGAAGGATTTACAAGGCAATGGGCCCCCTTTTTGATCTCCTTGTCAGAGGAAGAGAGTTGGATATTATGGGAAGGTATTATAAGTTGAGAGAGAGATGGTATATAGAAAGTACAAAGAAGGAGTAAAAGAAAGAGGGCAATGGAAGCGATGAAAGAAGAATAAAAAGGAAGGTTAAAAGGAATGAAGTAAGGGGTGAAGGAAAAACAAGAATGAGAAAAGGACTGGAGATAAAAGCATGAGGATATTGGTTGCACTATTACTTTAAGTTAATTTAATTTTAATTTAACTTAATTTAATTTAAGTAAGTCTGACTGGAATGGAATATAATTGGTAGTGAAGTGAAATAGTTGATTATTGTAATGTATGATGCTGGTGGTAGAGTGAATAAGTTGTGTATTTGATTGTTTGCTGAAGTTTGTTGAAAAGCAAATAAAAATATTATTCAAAAAAAAAAAAATAATGGGCTTCCTGGGAGGCGTGGTATGCAATGACATAGTGCACAACACACGAATGTCTGGCACACCTTCCTGACAGCTTGACACTGGCAGTTGTATTCCCCCCCAGGTAACAACCAGGGTCAATCATGGGCCGGTTGCTACCCCCGCAGAGGAGGAGAGCAGTCCCAAGGATGCTCTATACTCCTTCCCCTGGCCAGCCCTCCAATGCCTCGAGACTGGTCTCGATCCCAGATTGCTGGCGTCACAGATGGAAATCCAACCTCTGCGCCAGCGGCCCGGCCCCTTGAGCTGAGCTGTTAAATGTAAGTCATTATTTGATTACTGCACTTAAAATTTTAATTCTAGTCTAGATTAGCTCCTCAGGCAGGTAACTTCTTTGTATGAGTTGTCTGCCCCAAAGATATCAGTTGCTCTTTAACCTCAGAACAAATCGCAGAAATTTGTAACTTGGTAAAGATATATAAAAGTACTTTTACCACAATTCCAGGCCAAGCAAAAGGGGTCAAGCACGTAATAGTGATAGGGAATGCTCACCCTATCAGACAAAAGACATACGGATTACCAGACCGGATAAGAGCAGATGTGGTTAAGAAAATAGAAAAAAAATGAAAGAGCTGGGTATCACTGAAAAATCGAAAAGTGCTTGGTCATCACAAATAGTGACTGTAAGTAAAACAGAAGGGGGTGTAAGAATTTGACTTGATTATAGGAAACTTAATCAAGTGCCCAAATTTGACAGCTATCCAATGTCCAAGATAGATTATTTGGTGGACAGACTGGGGAGTACCAAGTATATCAGTACCCTCGATCTCACCAAGGGTTACTGGCAAATTCCCCTAGCTAAAGAATCCAAAGACAAAACTGCATTTGTACTCCTATTGGATTCTATCAGTTCACCACTATGCCGTTTTGTTTACATGGTGTACCCGCTGCATTCCAGTAGTACAGGTGTAACCCCCCTACAGATGGGGGTTCCTGAAAGTCTTCCTTCGGTGTGCCTAAATGCCCACTGCCAGGCTTGTATCCTGTGTCTTAGCGCTTTAAAAGTGTTTGTGTGAGAGTGCCTTAATGCCCCTGTGCTCTGTCTCTTTAAGAGCTGCCAATAACATGGTGCTTATTTAATCTGCAAAGGGGCCGAGTGTTTCTATGCTCGAGTCCCGCCCGGGCTGCCAGATAATCGCTCTGTTCTGCCATCACTATTTGCGCAGAGGGAGCTCTGTTAGAAGCTGCATTTATTTGCTGATTATCTACTAGCATAGTAATGATATTGTAGTTTGTCTAACCTGCCTTCTTTGTAGCATGGACAGTTCTGTTTATCACCACCATCTTGGTCCTGGATTGCCAGAATGGGCCAATCAGTACCTTTGGGAACCCTAAAATGGAATCTGTCCCTAGGGGTCTTGTGGGAGGAATTTCTGTAGGAATTGTAGTTTTGAGACTTTGGCACCTAAATGCACCTGGAGGGGGAGCCCTTCCTTTGACAGACTGATGGATCAACCAACCAGAACCTTTTGGACCGAAGGGAAATTCCCAAGCTGCCTGCTGCAACCAGTCAGTCTGGAGTTAGAGTTTGAAGAGCAAACAGCTTGAGTGTTTTGAGCAGCCGTTCCTGTGTAGTTCGCGCGGGAGATTGGTGGAAAGGCTGAGTTTGGCCTGTCTGCCTGCAGTCCCTCGAGAGGGAATCCTTTGAAAGGCTTAGCAATCGGACTGTATGCGAACTGGAGTGTGACAAAGTCACTGAAGGGTGACCAGATTTAAACCTGAAGAAGACCGAAGACTTGCTGTATGCAATCGGCCTGTCAGGACATCCATTTACCACAGAATTCCCGATTTTGCTCAGAGACACTGATATTGCGGCCGGACTGCCTTCCGCATTGTGGTATGGTGATTGCTTTACTATAAATGTCTGTGTGCTGTTAGTGGGTCACGATTTGGTTCCCCACTGTGTAAATGTGCCACGCTTGCTGGAAGCTGCATCCAGCACTATCGGACTCAAATCCGAACTGTTCCACCTAGCCTGGGCCTTGCCACCTGGCCCAGCCAGCTACTTCAGGCACAGAAACCATCATCAACGAGAGACTTACCCTGGGATCAGCGCCCTGCTCAACCATCTCGAACAGGAACGACACCTCAGTGATTCGTGTGGGCCCTGCTTCTCCTGGCAAATCAGTCATCAACCTGCAGTCTCCATTTCGTCTAGCCTGTATCTCGTATTGGGTAGCGTGAGTAACACTCGGGGTAGCTCCCTGCAACAACAGCTAAATCTCAAGTGTTGTCATTTGATTGCATTGTTGTTTTCCTTTCATGAACTGAGCCTTCAGGCTATGGATTACAAATTGTGTATGGTTGTGCATGCCTTTTCTTTTCATCACAGGGCCCCAACCAGCTGTGACGCCGGCCTACCTCGGGCAACATTCCAGGCTAGCCCACCTTACTTCCAACTGGGTACCCAGAGCGTGTGACTGTGCAGGGACTAAAAGTGCATGCATACTTGCCTGACCAGATCAGTTTTAGAATCAGTCAACCTGATTACGCCCCTCCCTTGTTCAATTCCCCTGAATAAATCAGATCTAACTCTTTTTGCATTTAATCTGACTGTGGTTCCAGTTAATACCAAAAGTACTGTACTGTTGTTATTTGCTGTGTCTAACCTTGTTTTACAGGGGGTCTCCAGGGTCAAACTGGTGGAACCAGCCTGGTGGTAAGTGCAAACAGTGTGAGAAATTGTATGCTGAATAGGGCCTACTGTGAAAGTGTTTGTTGCATATTGTCTAGGCCACTAGAGGGGAAGGAGGGGGGTTATAGTGTCCCGGAGGGCTGTACCCAGATTAGCTTTGTTACTAACAACCCTGTCCTCCAGGTGGAGGCACCCATTTCAGTACCCAGGCCCCTTAACCTGCAATTAGCCACGCAGGCAGGGGTAGTAGCCCTTGGGATAGCGCCCCCTAGTGGCCAAAATCAATAACTGTTGTCAAAGTTTAATGGCTACCCAAATAGAAGTGGCTGTGCACCAGTTGGTGGGGTGGTGTATGGGGCAGGAAATTGACCCCCCAAATGCTTTGCTTATACTGGATATCCCCTTGGGTATCTGTAAGGACACTGTAGAAGGGGAACTCTCCAAAGTTGAGTGTTTAAAAAATGCTCTGGTGGTGGGTCAACAGGCTAATTTGACCTCCCAAACTTTCATGGCCTTGGTAGAGTGTAGTGACCTCATGGACAGTTCTAAAGTGCCACAGACTATTACCTCAGAAGGGGTTCTAGCCACCTGGAGAATAATAACAAAAGACAGTAAAGGCCCCGGGGAGGATAAGCCCCCACCATTATCTGAGACTTTTGAGGAGAAGTTTGCTAAGTTGTTACCGGAGGAAGGGAAAACCGTAGAGGACTTTAAGAGATCATTCCTGCCACCTGAGGGTGTTCCTTCCCCAACACCCCTGCCCTCTCCAGCACCTATTCCTGCCCTGCCTTCTGTGCCTGCACCAATGCTGGCTCCTATATCTGTGCCTGCCATTAGTCATGACTCCTACCGAAGGCTGAGAATCTTCTTGGGCACCCTCCCCACCCCACAGGGGGAGGATGACTGGGAGACCTGGATAGACTATGCTGCCCCTCTAGCACCTGAATGGCAATGCTCAGAAGCAGAGAAGCGAAAGAGGTTGAGTGAGAGCTTCCGCGGTCCTGCCCTGGCTACCATCTGTGCCAAGTGGGCCAATAACCCCGAAGCAACTGCACAGGCCTATCTTGATGCATTGAAGAATGTGTATGGGAGCCCGGATTCAGATGAGGACCTATGGTGGAGAGTAATAAACTCTCATCAGTACCCAGGGGAGCCATTATCTGTGTATGTACCTCAACTAGAAAAGGTGCTACAAGAGTGCCTCAGAAAGGGTAGTTTGGCATCAGATGAATTAGATCGAACTAGGCTGGACTGGATCCTTAAGTCTGCTCCATTTTCAGAATTGTAACTGCTTCAGTTGCACCTCGCCACCCAACTAGAATCGCCCCCTCCTATGACGAGCTAATGAAAGAAATTTGGGGGGTTGAGCAAAGGCAACCCCATGAGGGCTTTGCACCAGTATCTGCTGCTACTGCACAAGTGACCGAAAGTGATCAGCCGAGTGAGGTTCAGGGGCGAAAGTCGGCACCTAACGAGCATTCTGAGACTGCAAAGGACTTTTTGCCCTGGGCCGAGTTGTGGAAAGATGAGTTACTAAAGGAAGTCTGAGAGTTGAAGGCAGGTGCCACTGCAAGGGTTCCTCCCATGGAACAAGATTCAGGCCCTTCTCAGAGTGCGTCGGCCATGGGGGTGGGAGTGCCCACCCTGGCACCCCCTGCAAAGGGCAGCTACAGTGGGGAAATCAGAGAATTGACTGCCACTCTAAAGGAACTGTTAAGACACGTTGCACCACCCTCACCACTGCAAGCAGATATCAGACCCCGATCCCTTGCTACTACTTCAGTCTCTTATGCAATGTTCTCTCCTAGGATGACTCAGGAGTCTATCATTTGTCAGAACTGTGGAAAGGATGGCCATATGAAGAGAGAATGCCAGTCTCCGAAAGGCTTAGAAAAAGTAGTCAACAGACTCCAAGGGGAGCTCCGAAAAGCAAATCAATAGCTGAAAGATGCCAGAAATGACTGCAGTGAGGGCTCAAGAAAAACTAACTCAAACTTCTTTGTGGCTAAATTGTCTGCTCAGGTCCCTGCTACCATCCTCCAAGACTGGTCCAAATTGATGGGCCCTTTGATGGAGACTACTGTGACTGTCAATGGTATCCATGCTCGGGCTGTGCTCGACAGCGGGTCGCAAGTGACCACTGTATTCCAGGACTGGTATGACAAACACTTATCTGATTTGCCATTACAATCTCTAGAAGGCCTTCATGTGTGGGGCCTGAGTGACAAGTCTTATCCTTACCTAGGGTATGTCTGGCTTTGGCTGTCTTTTCCTGCAGCCGTGACTGGTGTAGACGAACAAGTAGAGATGCTAGCCCTAGTGTGCCCCCTACAGGGATGTGTGATGGGGTCCCCTTACTCACTGGAACCAACGCCCACATGTTTGGGAGGTTAGCACAGTTGTGCCAAGAGAAATGAGACTGACAGACTGGCTGGGCAATGAGAATTCCAGCTCTGATCAAGAAAGCTTATGACCTGCAGAGGCAGACTGTGGCAGAAGACCAGGATGAGCCTATTGGAATTGTCTGGAAGAAGGACCCTGATTCCTTGATATTGCCACCCAATACTCAGTAAACTGTTCATGGAGAAGTCCATCTTAGAAGAGACGTGAAAAACAAAATATTAATGCTGGATGCACCAGTTGAAGGAAAGCTGTCAGAGGGGTTGATGATTAAGCCCAGTATACTACCTGCACGTGCTCGTACCTATGCCCGGCGAGTGATGGTGCAAGTGAGAAACATGTTGGACAGGGAAGTTCGTGTGAACCGGGGATGTACGCTGGCTACAGTACACTGTGCAGACGCTGCAGTATTACCCAGTAACAAGTACTCTGGTGAAAGGGAGAAAGTGACCCCAGACTTATTTGACTTTGGTGATTCCCCCTTGTCTGCAAAATGGAAGACCCAAATTAGCAGGAAACTTTCTCAGACAGACCAAGTGTTCTCACTAAAAGAGTGGGACGTGGGGTGTGTCCATGGTGCTGAGCATGACATATGCCTGCATGATGACTGACCATTTCGAGAGAGGTCCCGATGCCATGCCCCAGCAGACATAGATGATGTTAGGAGGCATCTACAGGAAATGCTCATTGCTGGCATTATTCAAGAATCAAGAAGCCCATATGCCTCCCTGATCGTAGTGGTGCGTAAAAAGAATGGATCCATGAGGATGTGTGTGGACTATCGGACCCTCAACCGATGGACTATCCCAGATTAATACACCATGCCACGCATACAGGATGCCGTGGATTGCCTGAACGGGGGTCAGTGGTTCTCGGTACTAGATCTCCGCAGTGGATATTATCAGATTCCAATGGCCTGGAGAACCATGAGAAAACAGCCTTCATTTGTCCTTTGAGGTTCTACGAATTTCTGAGGATGCCATAGGGGATTTCAGGTGCCCCTGCCACCTTCCAGAGATTGATGGAACGTGCGTTGGGAGACATGAACTTGCTGGAATGTTTAGTGTACTTGGATGAGGTCATTATCTTTGGACACCTGCTGGAGGAACATGAGACCAGACTGTTCAAAGTCCTCGATCATTTGGAAGAATTCGGCCTCAAGTTATCCATAGACAAGTACCATTTTTTTCAAACATCTGTGAAATATGCGGGACACAGTGTCTGTGGAAGGGACACAGACAGATCCCACTAAAGTTGAATCTTTGACCACTTGGCCGCAGTCCAATAACCTAAAAGGGCTACAGCATTTCCTGGGGTTCTGTGGCTACTACCGCTGGTTCATCCGAGACTATTCTAAGGTGACTCGGCCGCTCCTTAACCTTACCCAAGGCTACCCTCCTACCAACCGCAAATACAAAAAGAGGGCTATCAAAGACCAAGATAAAGTGTATTTTCAATCAGGTGAGCCTTTTGGAACTCGGTGGACACCCGAATGTGAAGCAGTGTTCTTTGAAGTCATATACCAGCTCATCCACACCTCAGTTCTTGCCTATGCTGATCCTACCAAGCCCTACGTTCTGCATATGGATGCTAGTTTGCAGGTTCTTGGGACTGTGCTATATCAAGACTACGAAGAAGGCTTGAGACCTGTAGCTTTCACCAGCAGGAGCTTGACCCCAGCAGAGCGGAACTTTCTGGTCCACAAGTTGGAATTCCTCGCCCTAAAATGGGCCATAGTTGACCAGTTTCATGAGTACCTCTATGGGGCAAAGATATTAGTGAAGACTGACAAAAACCCACTGACCTATGTGTAGATTTCAGCTAAAGTGGATGCCACTGGGCACTGTTGGTGTTCTGCCTTATTGACCTATGATTATGCTGTTGAATACAGACCGGGACTAACCACATTGATGCTGACACCCTGTCATGAGTGCCAGCTTCTAAGAACAATTGGGTCAGATTGTCTGAACCTAACATCAAAGCATTATGTCAAAAGTTTGATAAAGATGAACAAATGTCTGTGGACACAGTGAACTGCCTAGTAGATTGCTTGGGCCCTCCTGATACCTGCATACCAGCTGCCTATTGCCATTTCTCTGCTCTAGATATTAGTGCACTACCTCAGTTTGATAATGACAGTATTCAGTGGCCTCAATCCCAAGATGCCATGATTCAGCCAGCACTTGACGCCCTGCGTGCGGGGAAAGATGTGTCCAAGTTGCATTCCCCTGACTTGCAAACTGCTCTGTTGTTCAAGGAAGACCCCAGGTTAAAGTTGCATGATCAGTTGTTATACAGAGAGACAGAGGATCATCGTGGTCAAGTAGACAAGCAACAGTTGGTTCTACCCACAGCCTTTAAACATCTGGTACTGAGGTCCCTTCACAGTCACATGGGGCACCTCAGTATTGACAGAACTCTCGACTTGGTACGATCCTGATTCTACTGTCCAAGGATGGGGGCCAATGTCGAGCACCATGTAAAGACCTGCAGTCATTGCCTTCAAAGGAAAGCCCTGCCTCAGAAGGCTGCCCCTCTTGTCAATATCACTACCAGCACCCCTCTAGAATTGGTCTGCATAGACTTCTTGTGCTTAGAATCCGACCAGAAGAACATTGGCAATGTGTTGGTAGTTACTGATCATTTTACACAGTATGCACAAGCCTTCCCAACTAAAGATCAAAATGCCTCTACCATGGCCAAGGTGCTGGTGGAAAAATTCTTTGTCCATTATGGTGACCCCCAGCAGATCCATTCTTACCAAGGCAGAGACTTTGAAAGTAGGTTAATCAAAGAAATACTCTCTCTGTGGGGGGTGCGGAAGGCAAGAACCATCTCATATCACCCGCAGGGGGACCTTCAACCAGAATGCTTTAACCGCACCCTTCTGGACATGCTGGGCACCCTCCATCCAAAAGACAAGCATAAGTGGAGCCAGCAGATTAGCACCTTGGTACATGCATAAAATTGCACCAAAAATGACGCTACTGGGTTCTCCCCCTACCGTCTCATGTTCGGGAGGGAGGCCCGACTGCCAGTTGATGTCTGCTTTGGGGTCTCTCCAGATGGGGTCTGAGCTGAAAACTACTTGCAGTACGTACAAAAATTGAAGGATCAGTTGAATCATGCCTATCAACTAGCTCAGACTATGGCTGCTAAGCGAACTCTTGTGAACAAAGAAAGACATGATCGACGAGTAAAAGCCCAAGAGTTGTTGCCCGGAGATAGAGTGCTACTACACAATTTGTTACTGCATGAAAAACACAAAATTGCTGATAGATGGCACCATCTTCCTCATATAGTAGTTGGTAATTGGATGATTTGCCAGTGTACAAGGTGCACCCAGAAAATAATTCCAAAGCTGTTAAGACCATGCAGGTGAATCACTTATTGCCCATCGGCCAAGTTATAATTGATGCTGAACCAGCCCCTAACACTTCTCCTGGGTCAGTGACTCGTGCTGCTGCAAAGAGGAAACAGAGCCAACCTGTCCTTGTTGTTCCAGAACTAGGGCCTTCCCCTCAGCAGGCCCAGAGTGATAGTGATGACTGTTTGTTTGTCTCTGATGAGAGTGACTATGATAATGCCTATTATCCCTCATATGAACTGAGTCAGTTGTTTCGAGGCAATTCTCTGCAGAATCATGGGGATGAAGCTGGCCCTTCAGAACTGCCTAAACCCCCCCCCAGCTTCTTCCCTGGACCCAATGCCCCCTGAAAGTGAGGTGCAGAGTATCATGTCAGAGGTTGCGGATTCTTTGTGTCTTGTAGAACTATTAGACTTGCCTGAAGAAGGGGCTGATGGTCTGAGTCTCCCTGGTGACATACCAGAACTTGAAAAACAATAAGAAAGTGTTGACAGCTCCCCTTCAGTGCCGCAAAACCTAATTGTGCCAGAGTCTCCTCAGAATAAGCAACCTGGGCCCTCTTCAGAAGATAATAATGAGCAAAGTATTGTGGAAGCAGAATCTGCAGAGCAAGGAGCTGTTAGTTTTTCCCAGTCTGGACATTTCAACCAGTGCAGAGACATCCCTCACTGCAAGAGAAGAAATCAATGCCAATGTTGACTGCCCAGAGTCTGTGTCTGTTCCCCCCAGAAAATCTGGGCGACCTGTTAAGCTGGTGCTATGTTTCAGTTATGATTCCCCTGGGAGGCCTGTGGACTTGTCTCTCAATGTGGTCCATAAAGGTGTTTACATTTCCAAGAGCTCACTGCCCAAACTGAGCTTAGCTGCCACCTCCCGATTAATTGTTCTTCCTTCAGAACAAGGTGTCCCTGTCCCATCTAGCCCCAAGTTAACTGATAGGGAATGGCCCCCTTCTACATTGCTTACTGTACAAGAAGTTATAATGTGAAGTCATAGATAGCTGTTCATAGTGGCCCAGATATTCAAACTGTGCCAGGCTGTGGCGCAAGCCTGGGCGCAGCTCAACTTTGTTGCGTAGGGGTGTGGCCTGGGCGATATTCAATGGAGCTGCGCTATGGCACAGCAGCTTTGAATATCGCACCCTGGCCACCCCCACTGTGCATGGCGCAGTGGCACTGCGCCAGCGCAAGTGGCCAGAGTGGAGCATGGAGATGCGCTGGTGCAACATAGACTTTGACGGCAGATAAGGACCGCTAGGCCCATCTAGTCTGCCCATTTCCCTACCTACAGGATAGGCCACAGATCCTAGTTAACCAACAGCCTATTTCTTCCTACCCCCCACAAGAATTGCCTTATGTCTGTCCCATGCATTCTTGAAATCTCCCACAGTTTTAGACCCCACAACCTCCTCAGGAAGGCTGTTCCATGCATCCACTACCCTCTCTGTGAAATAATACTTCCTCACATTGCCCCTGAACCCCTCCTTCTATCTTTAAATTGTGTCCCTTGTTCTTGCAAGTCTCTTTTTCTGAAAGATGCTACCCTCTTGGACTTTGTTGATTCCACTGAGGTACTTAAAAGTTTCTATCATGTCCCCCCTCTCCCTTCTTTCCTCAAGGGTATACATATTAAGCTCCTTTAGTCTCTCCTCATACAGCTTCTCTTGCAGACCCTGCACCATTTTAGTTGCCCTCCTCTGGACTACCTCTATCTTGTCTATGTCCTTGCGGAGATGAGGTCTCCAGAACTGGACACAGTACTCCAGATGGGGTCTCACTAACTGTCTGTACAGAGGGATAACAACTTCCTGTTTTCAGCTGCTGATACCTCTCCCTATACATCCCAGTATACCCCCAGCCCTCCCTACTGCCTTCTCACATTGATTGCTAACCTTAAGGTCATCTGATATGATTACCCCCAGGTCCTTTCCTTTTTGTTGTTGTTACTACCTCCCACCCATTGTGTATTCTTCCCTGGGTTCTTGTTTCCAGGTGCATTATTTTGTACTTTGCATTGAATCCTAGCTGCCATACTTCTGACCATTCCTCCAACCTTGCCAAGTCCCTTTTCATCCTTTCCATGCCTCCTTGTGTATCAACCCTGTTGCAGATCTTTGTGTCATCTGCAAAGGCATACTTTTCCTTCCAGTCCCTCTGCAATGTCACTGATGAAGACATTAAAAGGACTGGACCCACATGAACCCTGCGGTACCCGCTAGTAACCCTCTTTCTTCAGAGTGGACTCCATTTAAATTACCTTCTGTGTCCTGTTGTGCAGCCAATGTTTTACCCAGGCTACCACCCTGGGACCCACTCCCAGGCTGGTTAATTTGACTATTAATTCTTTGTGTGGGACTGTGTCAAATGCCTTGCTAAAGTCTAGGTAGCCATGTCCACAGTCCTCCCTGGTCTACTACTTTGGTCACCCAGTCAAAGAAATCTATTAGATTCGTCTGACATGACCTTCCTGCTGTGAACCCATGCTGCCTTGGGTCCTGTGCTCCACTGGCCTCTAGGTACTCAACTATTCTTTCCTTCAAGTGACTCCATCACGTTCCCACAGAGGCCAGACTGACAGGTCTGTAGTTTTCTGCCTCTGTCTTGGTCCCACTTTTGTGAGAGGAATCACATCTGCCTTCCTCCAGTCCTCGGGTACCACACCATCCTCCCATGATTTATTAAAAGAGTAGCCAGTGGTTTCACTAGTTCCTCCCTTAATTCTTTTAGAATTCTGGGGTGAATTCCATCAGGACCCATTGCTTTGTCCACCTTCAGTTTTAGGAGTTCTTGCAGAACCCTTTCTTCTGTGAAAGGACTGGGATCGACCCCCTATCAAAGAGTGCTTCTGTTAATTGGATTAGGCACTTCTCCTCTTTTGTGAATACTGAGCAGAAATATTCGTTCAGTATCCCTGCTTTTCACTGTCCCTCTGCCCACCCACCGCTCATTCTATTCAGCCTCACTATCCCTCCCTTTGCCTTTCTCTACTGCTGATGTACCTATAAAAGGTTTTATCCCCTTCTTAACTGAGTTGGTGATCTTTCCTCAGTTTGGGCCTTTGCTATTCTGACTTCCCTCCCTGCTTCCTTCTGCCTTAACTGGTACAGCTGTCTGTCCTGCTCCTTCTGTGTTTCCTTATACTTCCGGAATGCTATCTTTTTCTTCCTGACTTTCACAGCCACCTCTTTTGAGAACCATAGTGGCTTTTTCTTTCATTTTGATTTGTTTATTTGCTTCACACAAAGGCTTGTTGCCTCTGTGATGGCAGTTTTGATGATTCCCCATTGTTGCTCCACACCTCCTTCTAGCCTGTTTGCTAGTGCTTTTCTGAGGCACTCTCCCATCTTGCCAAAGTCAGCCCTCCTGAAATCCAGTACCCTCACTTTTGTATGGCTTGACTCTGTAGCTGAGTTTAATGTGAACCACACTGTTTGATGGTCACTTGTCCCCAGATGGCAACCCACTTCAAGATAAGAGATCCTCTCACTGCCCTCGTTTGAGAGTATGAGGTCTAAGATTGCTCCCTCGTGAGTGGGTTCTGAAACTAGCTGTCTAATGCCTGCCACCTGTAGGGCATCAAGAATGGCCCTGCTCTTGGATGTGGCTGCAGCAAATGTGCTCCATTTAACATCTGGCATATTCAGGTCTCCCATCAACAGTATCTCCCCTCTTTCTCTGCCATTCTAAGAATGCCTTCTATCATATCTTTGTCCATTCCCTCCCCCTGACATGGGGGGTCTGTACACAACCTCTGTGCGAATTGTGGTGCCCTTTCCAGTCTCCAAGGTGACCCACAGTGCCTCCTCTCCTCCCTGTTTACTCTTTTGTTCAGTTGCTTTTATCCCTTCCTTTACATAGAGAGCTACTCCTCCCCCTCTTCTCCCCTGCCTGTCTCTCCTGTAGGTTATGTACCCTGGTATGTTAACATCCCAGTCATGGTTCTCTGTGTACTATGTTTCTGTGACTGCTATGATATCCAGGCATCCCTCTTCCATCAAGGCCACCAGCTCAGGGAGCTTGTTGCCCAGACTACGGGCATTGGTGCTCATTACCCTCCACTTCCTGATGGCCTTACTCCCTTTTGCCCCATCCCTGTCCTTCTTGCCTTTGTCACTTTCTCCATTTACCCCTGTCCTTCTCCCTATCGACACCTCTATGTTGGTGTTTGCCGCACTTACTACCGTGATTATTTGGGGGCTAGGATTTCCCTGCTCCTTTCCAGTGCCTCCCCCCTTGGCTAGTTTAAAAGCTTGCCAATGAAGCATTTAAACCTATCACCTAGGATCCTGGTTCCCCTCCCGGACAGATGCAGCCCATCATGCCAATATAGGCTTGCATCACTCCAGATGGACCCCCAGTCCCCAATGAAGCCAAAATCCCTGAGCTCCACAGCAGTTTTTCAACCACTGATTGAATCCCATGGTGCAGAACACCCTAGCCTCTCCTATGCCATAGATGGGCAGCACCTCCGAGAAGGTTACCGTGTGTGCTACTTGACTAAGGCCCCTCCCCAATTCCATAAACTCTTCCTGCACTTCTCTAATCCCTCTCTTAGCCAGGTCATTTGTCCCTAGGTGGACAATGACATCCAGCTCCCTCCCCTGTGCAGCTGCTCTGGCAATCCTGAGGATTTGCTCCCTGTCCCTCCAAGCCATGGCGCCAGGCAGGCACCTCACCTCCCTCTCCCTTCCTCCCCAGTTCTACCTTCCTAACAATGGAGTCCCCACCAAGAGTTGTTTCCTTCCCTGCAGGGTCCCCTGCCACCCTCCTGTGGGTCTCCTTTGTGGAGGTTCCCAGCATCCTCCTTGGTCTCCACTGGGGTGCCTCCATAGAGGAACCACACTTTGCCAGAATGGCATAGGAATTGTGGAGAGGTACAACTGGAGGGATGCACCTCTGTTCCACCACCCTCACCCTCCCTGAGCCCACTGTGGTCCAACCGCTCCTCTTTCTTGGCAACCTCTGAGGCAACGGCAGAGGCACTGGTGGTCCCTGGATGGAAGAGGAGGTCCCACAAATCCTGGCCAACTCAGCCTGTAGATGAGCAACCTCCTCCCTCAGCCCAGAGAGGTGCCTGCAGGTGGGACAACACCGCATCCTCCAGAATGTCTCCCAGAAGACTGCTGCTCCACAGCCACTGCACTGCACCACTCCAATCATGTCTTATTTCTGGCCCCTTAACTGTTTGCAATCTTTACTCTTTCCTCTGTTTTTTTTTTCTCTCTCCTACTTTCTGCCTGTGTGCCCTTTAAGCTCCTGATTGTCCTGTTCTGAGACAAGAATATCCTATATTTCTCAGTAGACCAGTTACTTGCTCAGAGGCAGACCTCCAGCAGCTAGAGGGGTCCGGAGAGCTACTCTTGCCCTTCTAGGATGGTGGGTCTTTGGTGGTTCTGTGATCACTCACTTCCTGCTCCCAAACAGGAAGTTCCTGCTGTCAGTCAAATCCTGTGCCTATAAAAATAGAACTAGCTTTGGCTGGGGAGGTGGAGGGGAGGGAAGGAGGGCAATATAGTCCCAGTAGAGAAGTTCAGTCACACAGCAGTCCTTTCTCCTGGTGTCTTCTGCCAGCACCTGCGATATTCAAAAGGGGACATGCAAATGGGGCCATTATTTAAGCAAGGTGCACAGGGTGCCATTTGCATCTCATTAAACATAGACTTTGATGGCAGATAAGGACTGCTAGGCCAATCTAGTCTGCCCATTTCCCTACCTACAGGATAGGCCGCAGATCCTAGTTAACCAACAGCCTATATCTTCCTGCCCCACACAAGAATTGCCTTATGTCTGTCCCATGCATTCTTGAATTCTCCCACAGTTTTAGACCCCACAACTTCCTCAGGAAGGCTGTTCCATGCATCCACTACCCTCTCTGTGAAATAATACTTCCTCACATTGCCCCTGAACCGCCCTCCTTCTATCTTTATATCGTGTCCCCTTGTTCTTGCAAGTCTCTTTTTCTGAAAGATGCTACCCTCTTGGACTTTGTTGATTCCTTGAGGTACTTGAAAGTTTCTATCATGTCCCCCTCTCTTCTTTCCTCAAGGGTATACATATTAAGCTCCTTTAGTCTCTCCTCATATGGCTTCTCTTGCAGACCCTGCACCATTTTAGTTGCCCTCCTCTGGACTGCCTCTATCCTGTCTATGTCCTTGCGGAGATGGGGTCTCCAGAACTGGACACAGTACTCCAGATGGGGTCTCACCAACTGTCTGTACAGAGGATAACAACTTCCTGTTTTCTGCTGATGATGCCTCTCCCTATACATCCCAGTATACCCCAGCCCTCCCTACTGCCTTTTCACATTGATTGCTAACCTTAAGGTCATCTGATATGATTACCCCCAGGTCCCTTTCCTTTTTTGTTGTTGTTACTACCTCCCACCCATTGTGTATTCTTCCCCCGGGTTCTTGTTTCCCAGGTGCATTATTTTGCACTTTTTTGCATTGAATCCTAGCTGCCATACGTCTGATCATTCCTCCAACCTTGCCAAGTCCCTTTTCATCCTTTCCACGCCTCCTTGTGTATCAACCATGTTGCAGATCTTTGTGTCATCTGCAAAAAGGCATATTTTTCCTTCCAGTCCCTCTACAATGTCACTGATGAAGACATTAAAAAGGACTGGACCCAATACTGAACCCTGCAGTACCCCACTGGTAACCGCCCTTTCTTCAGAGTGGACTCCATTTACAATTACCTTCTGTGTCCTGTTGTGCAGCCAATGTTTTACCCAGGCTACCACCCTGGGACCCACTCCCAGGCTGGTTAATTTGACTATTAATCTTTTGTGTGGGACTGTGTCAAATGCCTTGCTAAAGTCTAGGTAGGCCATGTCCACAGCCCCTCCCTGGTCTACTACTTTGGTCACCCAGTCAAAGAAATCTATTAGATTCGTCTGACATGACCTTCCCGCTGTGAACCCATGCTGCCTTGGATCCTGTGCTCCACTGACCTCTAGTTACTCAATTATTCTTTCCTTCAGAAGTGACTCCATCACTTTCCCTACCACAGAGGTCAGACTGACAGGTCTGTAGTTTCCTGCCTCTGTCATAGCCTGATCCAATGGGTGTGCAGCCCTACCAAGCTGTCAGTCTGTGGGCGGCGGGGCAGCAGGTGGGTGGGGTGCTGCCGCCCGCTGGCTGACGGGGGAGCGGGGCGGTGGGGCTCAAAGGGCAGGTGGGGAGGGGTTTACACTAGACCACTAGAGTGGTAGGGTCTGTTATGTGTTACAGATGCCCGTGATCGGGCAGTGATCGGTCCACTGGACCACCAGGGATATTGGACGTGGGGGGGACTATACTGATGCCCGTGATTGGGCACATAGAGGTCCACTGGACCACCAGGGATATTGAAGGGGGGGACTATACTGATGCCCATGATCGGGCACATAGAGGTCTAATGGACCACCAGGGATATTGGACGGGGGGGATTTCGCTCCAGGGATGCCCACGATGGGGCATGGGGGGCGCCGCCAGGTGCAGCAGGAATTCGGGTGGCTACCCACAAGTGACAGCTGACGTGTTATGCCCTGCAATGCAGCAGCTCACCTGTGGGTGGCCATCACTTGTTCCTTTTTTGTTTGGCTTAACTTTGTGCAGGTGCAGGAAGGGGTTGCGCATGCATGACTCTGCACATCCCGGGCTGAATACCGGGCTGTGCAGGTTATGCATGGGCATGCCCCCCCACCTGTGTCTGCATACATTACGGATGCACTCCAGTGCATGGGTTATGTTGCGACTTTTCCTTTTGAATACTACTACAAGATTAGGTTGCGTGATGGCAACAATGTTGCGCCATGCGTGACCCTTTTGAATATCTGGGCCAGTATGTTAATCATAATAGAATCAGTATAGAGTGTATGAAACATGCATAAGTATTGTCAATGAAGACATGGTATAGTGAAATGTATAGTAATGTGATAAGTTTATGTTAACTGATGCATCAGATATTATTTCCATAATATGCTAATGTCACATATGCCTTATATATATTGCTTCTTCAATATTATGATGGTGTAGACTTGATGCGGATGCCAAGTTTTTCCAGGCAGGGAAGGGTGTAACCCCCCTACAAATGGGGTTCCCAGAAAGTCTTCCTTGGGTGTGCCTAAATGCCCACTGCCAGGCTTGTATCCTGTGTCTTAGCGCTTTAAAAGTGTTTGTGTGAGAGTGCCTTAATGCCTCTGTGCTCTGTCTCTTTAAGAGCTGCCAATAATGTGGTGCTTATTTAATCTGGGAGGGGGCTGAGTGTTTATACGCTCGAGTCCCACCCAGACTGCCAGATAATCCCTCCGTTCTGCCATCACTATTTGTGCAGAGGGAGCTCTGTTAGAAGCTGTACTTGTTTGCTGATAATCTACTAGCATAGTAATGATATTGTAGTTTGTCTAACTTGCCTTCTTTGCAGCATGGTCAGTTCTGTTTATCACCACCATCTTGGTTCTGGACTGCCAGAATGGGCCAATCAGTACCTTTGAGGACCCTAAAATTGAGTCTGTCCCCAGGGGTCTTGTGGGAGGAATTTCAGTTGGAATTATAGTTTTGAGACTTTGGCACCTAAATGCACCTGGAGGGGTTGCTCTCGCTTTGACAGACTGATGGATCAACCAACCAGAACCTTTTGGACAGAAGGGAAATTCTCAAGCTGCCTGCTGCAGTCAGTCAGTCTGGAGTTAGAGTTTGAAGAGTAAACAGCTCGAGTGTTTTGAGCAGCAGCTCCTGCATAGTTTGCGTGGGAGATTGGTGGAAAGGCTGAGTTTGGCCTGTCTGCCTGCAGTCCCTCGAGAGGGAATCCTTTGAAAGTTTTATCAGTTGGACTGTATCCAAATTGGAGTGTGACAAAGCCACTGAAGAGTGACCAGATTTAAACCTGAAGAAGACAGAAGATTTGCTGTACGCAATCGGCCTGTCAGGACATCCATTTACCACAGAATTCCTGGTTTTGTTCAGACACTGATATTGCGGCTGGACTGCCTTCCGCATTGTGGTATGTGTTTGCTTTACTATAAACGTGCTGTATGCTGTTAGTGGGTCACGATTTGGTTCCCCACTGTGTAAATGTGCCACGCTTGCTGGAAGCTGCATCCAGCACTACCGGACTCAAAATCCAAACTGTTCCACCCAGTCTGGGCCTTGCCACCTGGCCCACCCAGCTACTTCAGGCACAGAAACTATCACTGATGAGAGACTCTTCTGAGGATCAGCCCCCTGCTCAACCATCTCGAACAGGAACGACACCTCAGTGATTCATGTGGGCCCTGCTGCTCCTGGCAAACCAGTCATCAGCCTGCAGTCTCCATTTCATCTAGCCTGTGTCTCATATTGGGTAGTGTGAGTAACAATCAGGGTAGCTCCCTGCAACAACGGCTAAATCTCAAGTGTTGTCATCTGATTGCATTGTTATTTTCCTTTCATGAACTGAGCCTTCAGGCTCTGGATTACAAATTGTGTGGGGTTGTGCATGCCTTTCCTTTTCATCACAGGGCCCCAACCAGCTGCGACGCTGGTCTACCCCTCCTGGGCAATATGCCAGGCTAGCCCACCTTACTTCCAACTGGGTACGCAGAGCGTGTGACTGTGCAGGGACTAAAAGTGCATGCATAATTGCCTGACCAGATCAGTTTTAGAATCAATCAACCTCATTACGCCCCTCCCTTGTTCAATTCCCCTGAATAAATCAGATCTAACTCTTTTTGCATTTAATCTGACTGTGGATCCAGTTTGTAATAAAAGCACTGTACTGTTGTTATTTGCTGTGTCTAACCTTGTTTTACAGGGGGTCTCCAGGGTCAAGCTGGTGGAACCAGCCCTGGTGGTCAGTGCAAACAGTATGGGGAATTGTATGCTGCATAGGGGCTACTGTGAAAGTGTTTGTTGCAGATTGTCTAGGCCACTAGAGGGGAAAGAGAGGGGTTACAGTGTCCCGGAGAGCTGTACCCAGGTTAGCTTTGTTACTAACAACCCTGTCCTCCAGGTGGAGGCACCCGTTTCATTACCCAAGTCTCTTAATCTGTAACTAGCCACGCAGGCAGGGGTAGTAACCCTTGGGATAGCACCACCTAGGGGTTACACAAGGAAGTAATTCTGACCCCTCACACTGGTTATTGTGTTGGTTACCTGGATGATGTCATGATGTACAGTCCAGACTGGGAAAACCACCTGGAACACCTATCTGCAGTTATCCAATCTATCAAAAATGCAGATCTGACCATCAGTCCCACCAAGTGAGCATTAGACATGCAGGAAACCAGATAGTTGGGTTATATTTTGGGAAATGGAGAAGTAAAGCTGCTGCTAGAGCTTTCTGAGATCAAAGCCATAGCTAACAGTCCTGTCCCTAAAACAAAGAAACATGTCAGATCATTTTTAGGTCTGGCTGGTTACTAAAGGAGATTTGTTCCTAACTTTGACGAGTAATCCCCTCACTTAACTTATGATAAAATGGTACCCAAATAATGTAAAATGGTCACCAGAGTGTGATTAGGCTTTTCGGGTCATCAAGACTGCATTATGTTCAGCCCCCTGTTTTAAGAAGTCCAGACTTTGAGAAACAATTTCTGTTACATACAGATGCATCAGGTAGGCCAGGGTGCAGTCCTGAGTCAGAATATAGATGGGAAGGAACATCATTATATATTTGTAAGGCTATGCCTGTGGTTTGATGGGTGGAGCAACTAACCATGCCCCCCCCCCGATCAGGCCTTAAAAGACCACTCCTGGTTACTCCAGGATTGTTCTTTTGTTGTGGCTGGAGGCTTGTGGGCCGCCTCCTCGCCCACTTCCCCATGCCTCGTTGCCTACTTCTCTGCTGGTTTTGCTGCCCACTCTCCCTTTTTCTCTCCTTCTCCTGTGTGTCCATTTTTTTCTCCCGTTTGCCTCCCCCTTCCCTGTACCTTGCTTCCGCTCCTCTCCCTCCTTCCGGTGGCTCCATGGGCAAATTCTCTGTTTGGTGTGTCTATGTCTGGGGCTGCCAATTCTTTTTGCCTGTCATCCCAGATGTGGCATCATCCCCCTGTGCCAGCTTGGCAGCCCTGCTCTGTATCGCTCCTCTGACTTCTTCCTTACTCGCTGCCTGGTGCACTGCCTGCGGGCCACCTTTGGCTCTCTCTCCGCATTCTGCCCTCTCAGTGTTCAGCATTCCTGGAGGCATCCCTGTCCTTTCTCCACAGATGTCAGCGTGAGTACCGCTGTCTGCATTATTTTCCTGTTGCATTCCTTGCTAAGCGATTCACACGTACAGACAGACTGTGACTCCTGCTCCTTCCCCTTTGTCCCAAGGCCCTGCTTCCTCAACTTACTTCCCTGCCCCTGTAGCTACCCAACGGCTTAGCAGGCATTCATGCTACAAGGACCGCCTGCACTCCCCTGCCCTGTTACCTAGCCACAGTGGTCTGTACTTGCTATAGAGTCTGGGATTGCCCCATAGGCATGTTGCCTAATAAAATTTATTATGGCAGTCTAGTCTTGGGATAATATGGCATGAACTGCTTCTCAAGCTACCAGGATCATTCTTTGTAGACTTTTCAACAGCTTTTGCAGTGGTCGCTTATACCATGCTTTGCTCTAAGCTGTGCACCCTGGCTTTGTATAACCCCCTTCCCGCTCCTCGTCTCATCTTCCTCCCTCCCCGTACCTTCTTCGTCTGCTGCTCATCCTTGTCCTGTTTTCTTTGGGCTTCTCCTGCCTTCAGCTGCTGCTTCATTTTTTGTGCTGTGGCATTTCTAGCTCTATTAAAAGCTGTTAACAGCCCTCAGTTTATTTACCTTACACTTTTAATTTGCTTGGTGTCACTGTGCCTAGTCTGTGGCTGTGCTGTTTTTCCCATGGTGGGGTACTGCATTGTTGCAGCGGGCATCGTGGTCCTGGGCTGCAGGAGCAGGTTTATCCTTCCATATAATTATTCAGCTTTACCTTGCCATGTCTTCTGTTGCTGCTCCATACAGGCTTTCACTCCATCTGCATATATGGTCTACTGACCTCTCAGCTCACCGTCGGCTGTGGGCTTTGCCCCACCATCACTGTCTCGCCCCCTCGTACTGTTCACTCTCCTTCTGCTGGTCCATGGCAGTTTTCAAGGCTCCCTTCATCGCCATATCTAGTTTATTCATCCTTGAACCTCCTCTCATCCATTCCAACTTCGTAGCTCCTACCTCACTACTCACTACTCCTGGTACTTCGTACCTCACCTGTCAGCTGTGGGCATTGCTTGGCCATTCTCATTTCTCCCCTCATGCAGTTTGATCCACTCTTAATTTGGCTTCTCAATGGACCGAGTTGGCATGCACTCCTGTTGTCCCTCATTGCACTCTGCCTCCTCTGGAGCCACATCGGGGTCTCCTTTGCTCTGTCCGACCTTTCTGTAGGTCTACTCGTTCACATTGACTATCCGAGCATACCCCTGGTATGGGTTTCTTGCTACCTCGACTCGATCTGCTCTCCACTCAGAGACGTGCCTTCTGTGTCTCCATTGCTCCATGTCTTGGGGCTAGCCTGTAGCCAGCAGTCTCGCTCTGCACCCACAAAGTCCGCATCTAGAGCATGCGAAACTTGGAGTGGATTCCTTCTCCCTGACCCATGGTGAGAATGTCTTCACTCTGGGTAGACCCTGAGTCATCATTCATTCCGGCGACACCTCTGGATGTAGAATTTATGGCTTCAGCTGTAAGGGGTGGGGCTTCCTCCGGCAGGGTCTCTTTGGTTGCCCAAGCGGGTTCGGAGGCACCCTTTACGTGATTCTCCCTCCAATCACCTCTGGTTCACCTGGTCTGTTTCGTAGGCTCATGTAGGCCAGCTGAGTGCCTTAGCAGTCATTTCTCTCCTCCTTTGCTTTTGGACACCTAGTTGCAGAGACGTCGCTTGCAACCCTCAAAAGCATTTCTGTTAGCAGGGAGAGAGAGAACAAATCGGAATATTTTCCTCTTCCCTTGATCTCGACTTTAAATTGCAGTAGCTGAGCCATCACTACCCAAAACATCCTTCAGCCTGGAGGGAAGGTGACCTATGCCTAGAATCCCCAGAGGTTTCCTCCTCTAAGGGGATTTTTCCTCTCCTCCGTGCAGATGGTCATAATACTTAGATAGGGTTAGTAATTTCATAGGTTCTGTAGTCAGGTTCCGCTGTTGGATGGAGTTGGATGGTGGCCCCTTGGCTGTTCCCTCTCTCTCCTCTTAGGAAGTCCTGCCCTCACGCTTCTCGTCAGACTCATCACATGTAGTTATTTCTCCATTGTCTTCCGTTTCTCTCCAGTCTTAACTATCTCAACCTATCGACCTTCGTTCACATCCTCGATATCATTCTGAATCCCTTACCTGCTTCCCGATGCTCGACACCCTTTTGGGTATTCTTTTTGGGCTCCTTCCTAAGCTATTCCTGTGACACCTCTAGGAGTGAAACCCTCCTCTAGTGTTCCTTACCGTCGTACCCCTACAGGGTGTTATAGCCCATGGATAGAGCAGCGAACAGCCACAATGTATCCAAGTCACACAAGCATATCGTCATACCAAGTTGCATAAGCACATTGAATCGTAAGGCTATGCTTGTGGTTCAATGGGCAGAGCAACTAACCATGCCCTCGATCAGGCCTTAAAACTCTGCTTCTCCGGTCACTCCAGGATCGTTCTTTTGTTGCCCCACCATCCACCCCTCCTCCTCCAGCAGCTCATCTCTGTCTTCCATGGGCTCCTTCCTAAGCTACCTTTAGCCAAGGGAATCATTCCCGCGGTACCTCTGGGGTGAAACCCTCCTCTAGGGTTCCCTACTATCGTACTCTTACAGCGTGGTATATCTCATGGATAGAGAGGCGAACAGCCACAATGTTTCCAAGTCACACAAGCATATCATCATACCAAGTTGCATAAGCACATTGAACAGCAAGAAATTGTGCAACAGAGAGAAAAGGTGCTCCACCATTGAAAAGAATGCTTTGCCTCAAAATTGGCCATGGAATCCAGTAAGTTTTATGTACTAGGAGCTGACTTTGTACTTATAATCTGCTATAATGTCATAATCCTTTCCGTTGGCTTAACCAACGTAGGTTTTTTGGCACCTTTCTCTCTCCTCCCTTATCTGTCCACCCTGCTCGTTAACCTCCCCCTTCACCTCACATAGCACTTATTTCCTTTTTCCTTCCCCTGTTCTCTTAGCATTTGGCACCCATTTGCAAATTGTTGTCTGTCGTCCTATCTCACCCTCCTGTACTTAGCCTTGTACACTCCTCATATAGCTCCACCAATGTACTTATTCTTGTACTTATGCAGTTATTTTCATTCAAGTATCAACAGTGCATATGTTGTGTCCTAAAAGCTATGTTCGTCCATCAAGTTTTTCCATTCACTGTTTAGCATTGTATCTAAAAATTTCTATATTACACTGACTTGCCTGGAATAGATGTAATCTTCTTTGTACACTGTTTTTATTGTATTTGATTTTTTGCTCTCCTCCCCTATGTAACCTCCTCCCCCAGGACACTTCTGGAAACGAACTGTTCACAGCTCATGTTGTCTTTCCTAGTGAAAATTGTCTAAATAAATAAACCAACTGAATGATACAAATCTCAGGATCACAAGTTGGACCTGGCCCTACAGCCATTTAAATTCAAAGTAATGCACAAATCTGGAAAAGCGAGCTGGCCTGGTGGCACAGAGGGTTGAGGCGCTGGATGCCACACCTCGTGCCAGTGACCCAGGTTCGAGAATGAGCGTGGGTCATCAGGGATCAGCAGGGGGAGGGAGAGAGGACGTTGATTAGCTGCCGGTTGGCAGCTATCCTCCTCGGGAGGGTTCAGGAGGGCTTCTTGGTGCTTGGCTGCCCCCTAGTGGCGGTTGTGTGTGCAGTACCACATCTGTGGAGCCCTGGCGCCAGGCCCAGTGTCAGCATGTGGGCCACCTGGGCAATTGCCCAGGACCCTGACACACTTTAGAGGGGCCTAGGCGAGGTTAAAAAAAGGGTAAACTTTGCTGTAGCACTGCGCTGGCAGCATGCCTTTTTTCTGCTCCCTGGCCTCCAACCACTGCATACTGGTGGTGAAGCTGGCCCCCTGGCCCATGATGAAATGTTTTACATATACTGCTGCTGCCGCCGTGAGCTGAGAGTGTCAGACAAGAAAACTATAGAAAGGTGCCCAGGCAGCATTCCTTCCGAATCACATGCCTGCCTGCCCTTGGGCCCCAATCCATTAGCATTCTGTGCCAAGTGGCTCGGGGCGGGTGTGGAAAGGAATATGCAGGCAGCGGCAAATAGCTGGAGGAGTGTATGGAGGAGGGGTGGGCCCGAGCAACCTGGCCAGTCAGCAAGCTGTTTGATTTGTGACGTTTCTCTAAGGACGTTGTTGTGAAGGTGGTGCCAGTGGTTGGTGCAAAGGCAGGAGTTTAATTGAATTCAAAGTTCTGTGCAGTGGCAGAGCAAAAGAGCACTGCTGGCCAGGACTGAGTCTGTAGAGCGATCGGTTGTCAGTGCGACCGCTTGACTGACCGCGTCGGGCCTGTGTGGACTTGGAGCTAACGGCACCAATGCACCATTGACAGGAAGTCGACACCAGCGGCCCCGGGTGTGGATAATATAAGTAAAGCTCCCTGGCCTTCGTGACCCACATGGTGACGCACCGCACCACACCAGCAGGTAGTACAGGTACAGACCCTGGGATTGGGCAGGGAAGGGAAGAAGGGAGTCAGGGACTCAGGGAGGGGAGGGGAGGCTGAGCTGTGGCCCACTGCACTGTCTGGACTCTGAGACTACTAAATCTGCCTTTGCTGCTGTACTGTCTGTTGTGTGGAGAGAGCTGGTGTTGGAATAGCAAGCTAGCTGGTGATGTGGTTTTATAATTTATTTTAACAGATGAGTCTGAGGAGACTGGCCTTCTATAGGTTGGAAGGTTGCTTCAAACATGAGTGGTACTGGCTTGGCCTGCTGCTGCTGGGGTAGTGTGGAATTATTTCTGCTTGTTGCTGTACTACTGCTGTGTGGGGAGGTTTGGTGATGGTAAGCTGGCTGGTGCAGGGTTTTTTGTATTTTTTTTTTAACCGACAGATGGGTCTGACTCGGGGGAGGGCGCTTCTAGAGGTCCATTACCCAGGGCCCACAAAAACCTGATGCTGGCCCTGCCTGGCACTAAGCCAGGGAGGGCGGCAGGTGCTGTCTACTGGAGCTGCAGTGCGCATGCGTGCCTCCATGGGCATGTGTTGCTGCTTCCGAGGCCCTGGGTAACTAAAGGGGAGAAACAGTGGAAAATCAGAGGACCGCAAGATGAAGCCTCCGGACCAGCTCTGGAGTTCCGCCAGGATGTGCATAGCTCAAGGAAGATCTCTCAAATGACCCTGAGTCATGGTAAGGGTGGCAGATGGTAGCAGTGGCCTGTCGTGGCGGATAAAAACAATGTATAAAAAAAAAATCTAGAAAAGAGAATGTCAGTGCTGATTTTCTGTCAAGATTCAGTTTGGGAATTGAGAATTCAGAAGGTTGAAAAAAGTGTGTGTGTTTAAACTGAAATGCTTGCTGTAAAAGGTGGTATGGAAAAGGGAGCGTGCATATGTAGAGAACTGTAAATCATACAAGGTAATAACAGGAGAATTAGAAAAAGTTTCTGGAACTCTGTTTTTTTTTAAAGAAGAGAAAAAACAGGTTTCTTCTCAAAGAACAGGAGTATGTGACACGGTTTGGTACAACCCTGTCCTGTTTGTTACGCTGAGAGAGATTAAAGCGAGGATCTATTCTGTCCTCTCCTTTTCTACTGCTTGTCTGTCTTTTGCCTCTCTGATTGTGCAGTCAAATTTTCCCTGTGGCACTGAGGAATTGGCCATTTTGATAGTCCCACAATTTTTCCCCCTGCTATCTTCCTGTATTCACTTGTTGTTTCTTGCCGTATCTATCTTTTCTCCCCCCTTGCTTGTCTGTGGTTACAAAATAAATGTAGATTTTTGTGTGAATCTGGGATCCCTTGTTTTGCAAATGTATGTAATTATATTGTTGAAATATTGTTGACAGCTATTTATTAGAAAAGATAGCAAGTTGAAACATAAGGGGTTTGACCTTGAGACACCTTTTGACCTCCTGAAGCTTCTTTGCAAAATTGTCAGCAGGAGATTATCCCTAGATAGAATGTTCTATAAGAACATTATATAGATTAACGAGGACAGGATGCAGAGTTAAAAAAAAACTGTCAGGCAAAGACATCCTAAAAAGACAGCAGTGTTTTAGTTTGTGAGTTTTAGATTTGAGGCTCAGATGAAGGACTTTTGCTTCAACTACCTGTATTAAAAGTCATTCTGTACAATGCTATTTTTTTAATATTATTGTTAATAGTAAACACTAATGCTGACTTTTATCACTGCTCCTGGTTTGCCCATGTTTCCTGACCTTTACCTCTATGACACAAAAAGTTTGAATTTTTTGTTGGCTTCTTTTATTTTGATGTTTTAAATGATTGCGTTATTAGGCTCAGTTTCCTATTAATTTTCAGCAGCTGTGAACATACCTCTCAACTGTCCCTGATTTTCAGGAACGTCCCTGATTTTGCCTCAAAATATTACTCTGTCCCTCCTAAAAATTGTGTTTCTGTGACCAAACAGTGGAGGTTGGAAGCACAAAATAATGTCAAACATTAAAGCTAAAGAGCTGTTCTTCCTTAGAAAATGCATTTTGCACTAAGCCCCATATTCTACCAGCTTCCTGAGTGGATACCACCAAGTTTTAAGATGTGTCCCTGATTTTGGTCCTTTGTCCCTGATTTTTTTAAGCCTTGTCCCTGATTTATGAGGCAGGAGGTTGAGAGGTATGGCTGTGAAGTCTCGCACAAACAGTATTGTGAGAACTCAGTGGCTGATGACATCATTGGCGCGAGAGAGGTGAATGGGAGCTGAGCTGAACATGGAGCTCTGTTCACTGTAGCCGCAAAGTATCCTGAAACACATTACAATAATGTAATTATGTGTAATTTCAATAAAATGCTTTGTTCAGTATTGCAGTCTAGTGCAAGATGCATGACTTTGCCTTATAAAATGATCTTCTATCCCAGGAATCCTTCACTCAAATGTCGCACTTTATGCAGTCATCTCAGCTGAGAGTGACACCCCAGAGACAGAACGTATGCGAATTGGAGAATTTGGAATGTAGGTTCAAACTCTGCATGCGTGCTGTACTCTGGCCATTGCTCTGCTTTGTTTCTCTGCCTGAAGAGAGCAGTCACTCCATAGTGAACTCTGGTAATGACAGGTTCTCCAGTTGGGTTTTTGTTTTGTAGTTACATTTAACCCTTGCTGTGCTGCGGACGTGTATACATGTCCTAAAAGCTTATACATTCTAAATCTTCTGGCAGTCTAAGGGTTAAAAAATGTATTTTAGTTAGTTCTCTCTATTACTGTGCTTTTAGCTAGTGTTTTCTGTAAATTAAGGTTTCTCTGGTTCCTGTTTGATTCCCCTGAAACAGAGACCATCCTACTTAGCTACCATTACTATTTTGACCAGTAAACCACATTCTTTTTACTAAATTTTAGTGGTTTACTATTTTTAGCTATCCAATTTACAGAGAATGGGGCACTTTCACTTTCCATTTCTGTCTGTGCCCTTTCACCTTAATTAATTGGTTACTGTTACAAGAGCTGCAGTTTGACCTTTGACATAGTTTCTTCAGCACAAGAGTCATGTTTTGCTATTGGGCTCTTGTACTGAATCGTTTTTTGGGAATCATTTTTATTATTTTAAGGTTCTCTCTAATTGGTATGTCAGAGAGACTTTGAGGACCTTCAAAAAATTGTACAGATTGTTGACAGCTTCTGGCAAGGGCAGACTATCATGAACTTTGCTTAAAGTGTTAACGTCCACAACACAATTTTATAAATTGTAAGTCCTCTCATATTTTTTACCCAAAAAACCTAATTTAAAAGGGTACAGATTTTAAAAAAGAAGCATGCCTTCTCGGTCTGCCTTTGTGTCACCAAAAAATAATAAAAAAGCTCTGAGACTGGTCCCACTGATGGTGGAAAGCACACATCTGTACTTCATAGTAATGACTCCTCCTATTGATCTTATAAAATGATCCTGTGGAATAATAATTAGCAAAAATGGACATTTCACCGATAATAATGGGACTCTTGCAAAAGAAAGAACATACATACATACATACGAACTCATGAATCTGCCAGCAGAAACAGGCCTTATAGTCTATCAAGTTAGTCTGCTCGAATGTGCAGCTAGCATCCTTATATTGCAGCTGCCCCCTCCTCTCTCCCCTCAACCTTACTCCCTCCCATGCACCCTGTCCCATGCCCTTTTAAAACTGCCCACTGTGCTACAGGATACCACCTCCTTGGGTAGAGTGTTCCATTTCTCCACCACCCACTCTGTGAAAAAATGCCTTCTCATCTCGCTCTGATATCTTCCACCCTCCAGACTGAGACCATGCCCTCTGGTGTCCCTTCCTCTCCTCAGCTTAAATATCCCTTCTCTGCCCATTTTGTTAATCCCCTTCAAATATTCGATAGTCTCAATTGTATCCCCCGATCCCTCCGCTCCTCCAGGGTGTACATATTCAACTCAGTCAGCTTGTCCTCATAGCTTTTGCCCTCCAGACCCTGAATCATCTTAGTTGCCCTACACTGCACCCCCTCCAGCAATCTGATATCCTTCTTCAGAAAGGGATGCCAGAGCTGCATGCAGTACTCCAAATGTGGCCTGACTAGTGACCTGTTCAGCGGCAGGATCACATCCCTATTTCTGGATGAGATTCCTCTGGCAATACACCCCAACATCTTGTTGACCTTAGCTGCCACCTTCCTGTACTGAGCTGAGTTGTTCATGTTACTTATTATAATCACCCCAAGGTCCTTCTCCTCCTCTGTGACCTCTATCTGAACCCCTCCCAATTGAAGAACAAGAAGATGTAATAGCATTGATTAGAACATAGTTCTGGTATTGGACAAACTTGTTAAGATAACCTATGGTGTATCATCTCATGTTTTATTAAAAGGCCTGTATTGTCACAGGATGTGTCGTTCGTTACAGTCTACATTAACTGCGCTTAATAAAGGAATGAGTTAAAAAAAAAAAGAAAGCACACATCTGAAGGTTCCATCTGGTCATGTACAGCTGCAAATCATGTAAAAGGTGACAAGAAAACGATCAAGCGGCACAGACATCAGAAAGGCTCGGTAAAGATGGTTTAGATGTCAGGGTGTCTGAAAGGGGGAACCCTGAATCCAGTGATGGCAAAAATAAAAATAAAACAGCCTTAGAGCAGGCACTGGAAATGGTGTCTGTCAAAAATAAATTGAAAGAAAATAATGTTACTGCTACTCCTGCATGGAGAAAGGAGCAGGCATATGGCACAGAAAAAATGTCCTCATCGGAGGACATATCAAAAATGTACTTTTTCCGGCAGTCCAGGCCATGGGAAGTTTCAGTAACATACCGGCCACCCTTCCCCCGCCCAGGCTTCAGTTCCAAACTATCTGCCTGCAGAGGAGGAAGAAGAATATTATGTGCATATGGAGGAATGTGATCCCATGGAGTTAGAGGGCACACCAGAGCAAGATTTCGAACCGCTTCTAAGGCAAACTGAGAATTGCTCATTTTTTTACTTGTTTGTCAGACAGTTGATTGATACCTTCAACCCCCCCCCTTCTAGAAACAGAGGAGGTGGATGAAGAGGATGCAGATTTTATGGACATGCCCAGAGTAGCTCCAACAAGACAGAGGTTTCTTTGCATGCATAAACCACTTAGAAAGGCCATAGCAAAAATCATGGCTGCACCTACATCAGCTGCAGCCATCGACATAAAAAAATTGAGAGAAAATGTCAGGTGGACAAGGAAGGAGTGTAATATCTGTATTCCCATCCTGATCATCACGGGGTGGTCGGGACTGCTGCTTGTGAGAGATCAAAAATCGCTGTATCTGCACAGCCCCCTGAAAAAGACTAAAAAATAAGATACTTTGGCAAAAATAGTTTATACAACAGCCTCTCTACTTATCAGGCAGGCAGCTTATTCAGCAGATATAGCACAATACCAGAAAGCACGTTGCAACACAGTTCTGGCACTGGTAGAAAGGCCAGAAGATGGTTTGGCACAGGACCTGATTGCTACAGCAAGATCAGCCCTGGATGCTGCAAAATATAATTGTTACCCTGTGGTAGACACTAATGACGCTGCTGCCTTAGAATTGTGACTCTTGCAGTGTCCTTAAGAAGTGTTTCCTGCCTGAGGACTGCCACCCTTTCCCAGGATACTCAAAGCAAGGCCATGGATTTCTCCTGTGAGGCCTACATAAAAAAAGTAGACAAGTACAAAACCACTTTCAGAAGTAACAGCGAGAAGCAAAAGGCCTCTAGGTCTGCTCCTACAAGTCACATGGAAGGGGAGATAGTGGCAGGGGATACTTAGCAAGAGCCTATGTCTCTTACAGCCCCTATGAGTACCAATCACAAAGAGGTTTCTATAGGGGAAGTAATTTTATTTATTTATTTAGTTTTTGTTAACCGGATTAGGTGCGCTAGCCAAAGTTGACTATTTTCAGGCACGACCCGGGAGAATACATACATAAAATGAGATGAGATTATACAATACATAGTATATAGTACGGGTACATAGTACGTAGTACAGGTAGGTTAGAATACAGATCAAGTCAGACAGTACTCGTGACAATACATATAACTATGCAGAGGTGACAAAAGTGACATTAGTACATGCAAATAACAACTGAAACTGGGTGAAGTGGCAGCTATAAAGACATTTTATAGCAAAGCTTGTTTAGAAGTGCAGCAGTGTCTTGGGCGAAATAGGGTGGTTAGCTGTGAAGCATTAAGTGGGATCAAAGCATGTGCAGGGGTCCGGGGATAGGTGGTGATATAGTTCTTTTTTGAAGATTGAGTGGGACTTAGCCTGCCTCAGGGCAGGAGGGAGGGAGTTCCAGGTGGCCGGTGCAGTGAAATGCTCCAGAGCCTTTTGAAGTAAGACACCTGGGTATGGTAAGTAGAAATTTGTTTGCCGAGCATAGTCCATGGGCAGGTGTCTGTGGTACAAGTAGAGCTGCAAGGGAGGAGAGGGTTTGGTTACGGATTACAGAGTCTGTGAGGGTTCCTAGTGAGTATAGTCAGTAGGCAGTTGGGGAGAGCCAGCCTAGGTTACTATACAGTGTGCAGTGGTGCTTGAGGCGATGGGAAGAGGAGGTATACCGATATATGTTGTTATACGTGACATCCCATTTATGGAGCGCAGTCTTATGGGCATTAGCAAAAGTGGAGACACCATATGTCAGCGCTGGAAGCAGAATACCCTTGGCAATTGCCAATTTGGCGGATGGTGTTAGCAGGTGACAAATCTTATAGGCAATTCCAAGTTTGGCATTTGTTGCTTTACAGGTTGACTGGATGTGCAGACTGAAATCAAGGGATTTATCAAGGAGGACTCCCAGGTATTTGAAGGATGTGACACAGTCGATGAGAGACCCCCCAGAGTCATGGACTAGGAGGGGTTCCTTACAGGCCCTGAGTTTGGGGGCAGTGCCAAATAGCATGGCCTGTGTCTTTTTTGTGTTGAGGATGAGCTTATTAGCATTTAGCCATGTTTGCACATTCCTGAAATCCGAGGAGAGGTTTTTGTTAATGATGTTAACTTTGTCAGCGCTGGAGTAGAGGACGAGATCATCAGCATATAGGATAGCTGAGCAGGAGAGTATGGCATAATCTATGTTGTTGATGTATAGCGAGAAAAGAAGGGGTCCCAGGACGGAGCCCTGGGGTACTCTGATGTCAGTGCTGGTCACATCTGAGAGATCGGAGTTGAATTTAACAAGTTGTAATCTGTTTGATAGGTAGTTGTTAAACCAGTCAACTACTGAGAATGAGAAGTTAAGTCTATGCAGGTTTGAGAGAAGCAGGGGATGATCAATAAGATCGAAAGCTTTAGTAAGATCAATAAATACTGCTCCAGTGAGTAGGCCTTTGTCCATATTGCAGAGTACATCGGTGGAGAATTTGAGAAGAGCGGTTGAGGTACTGTGTCCTTTTCTGAAACCATGCTGAGTGTCTGAGAGAAGGTTATTCTTTGTGAGATAGTCAATGGTTTGGGTTGCAACAAGCTTCTCTAGTAGCTTGCTTAGCACAGAGAGGATGGCTATGGGCCTGTAGTTGTTGATATCCTTTGGGTCTCCTTTTTTAAGGATAGGTGTAACTCTGGCAATCTTCCAGAGATCTGGGACAATGTCAAGAGAGAGAGATAGAGTGAAAATCTTGGCCAGTGGCGAGGCAATCAATGGTGCCACTAGCTTCAGGAATCGTGGCTTGAGTGTATCTGAGCTGGGGCTAGTGTTATTGGATATGTTTTGCAATAGCCTTTGGACCTTGAATCTAGATATAGCTTTAAAGTGGAAAGGGGTGGTAGTAGTTAGTTGGCAGTGGTCAGCACCAGATGCAGATCTCTGGGGTGTGCAGTAAGGCTGAGATGCTGTGAGAGGTGAAGCGAAGGACGAGGTGTACTGAGACAGGTCTGTGAATAATCTGTTAAAGGCATTCGCTATAGTGTTCGAGTTGTTGCAATGCACACCATTTAGGATCATATCCCTTGGGGGTCGATGACTGGGCAGCCCCAAGAAAGGTCTTGATGTGTGTCCAGAATTTTCTAGGGTCACCAGCAGAATTTGTGAGCTGTTCTTTGCAGTAGATGCTCTTTGCTGTTCTGATTTGTTTTTTACAGGTGCTCCGAGAGGCCCTGTAGGTATTGTAATCCTCCAGTAGTCTGGACACTTTATACTTCTTCCAGAGTTTGTCCCATGTGCGCAGGTTAGCCAGCAGGTCCTTGTGTAGCCATCTTGTTTGTTTACCCCGACCCTTCTGGTGACCTTCGGGGTATGTTTATCCTGAAGTGCTGTGAAATTATCAGTGAAGATATCAAGGGCTATTTGAACATCACAGAGTGATAGATGTCAGACCAGTTGATACAGGATACATCATAGAGGAACGCTTCCACGTCCAGTTTGGCAAAGTTGGTAACTGTGATGTAGCGCGGAGGGGTTGGGGGAGCAGTCTCCGGGCTCCATACACAGAAAGTGGGGGAGTGGTCTGTGATAGCATCTGCCAAGATGCCTGCAGTTTGCACATTGTCAAGGTGATTCACCAGTACCCAGTCTATGAGGGTGGAGGTAGTTAGAGAAGGGGTGGTTCTAGTGGGTTCATTTAAGATCTGGTGCAGGTTATAGCTCTGTGTTAGTGTCAGCAGTGTGCTGTGAGTTGGTCCCAGCCAGTTTAGGATAAAGTCACCTAAGATTGTGACCTTGTTTTGCTTGGTGTTTGTGACGGTTTGATTAAGTAAATCCTGAAGACCTGTGATACCTCCAGTGGGCGGGTTGTAGGCGCAGATAATGTGGAGTTTTTTTGCGCCAAGGGCAATGGCTGTGTGTAGGGACTCACAGACTGAGGGGGGAGCCGGTGGGTGGGCAGACCGTAACATCAAGATGGTTTTTATAGAGGAGAGAGACCCTTCTTCCATGTTTTGGGGGAGGCCTATCTCTCCGTATCAAGGAGTAATTGGGCAAGGAGCATAAGGAGTCTGGAATGCGAGGCTTGAGCCATGTTTCAGATAGGCAGAGTAGGTCAGGATTGTACACTTTCATCCATGCCTCGAGATCAGCAAAGTGCCTGGTAATGCTCCTAATATTCATATGGGCAATGAGAAGTCCTTTTCCTGAGACAGTCGATAGGTCATTGGGAGAATGGTGGACAGAGGGGCCAGGGTTAAGTTCTACATCCCCTGACAATAGGATGATGAGGAGTAGGAGAAACCAGAGTTTAATAGTGTGGAATGGGAGATGAACCAGTTGTGTCATTTTGTATTTTCTGAGCACACGAAACGAGTTGTAGGTACAACCCTTCAGAAGGATAAGGCTTGTGTAGGCATGCACATGTTGTGTTTCGGCAGTTTGGTTGGAGAAAGTAAAGTTGTTGTGTTGTGAGGTATTCTTTTCATGGTGGTTGTTGATTGGAACAGAGGTAGATACCCCATGTAAGCATAATTGCAGTATCAGAAGCAGGATTCGTCCTCCCAATCTATGAGTTGCCAGTTTTGGCAGGAGACTGCAAATGTTTAGTGTTGCAAGGGTGAGTGTTTCGGAGTGACTCATGGTGAACTACTGGGGAGCAGAAAACTGTTGTTACAGTAGATCAAACACCCAGAATGTGTTAAATTCCTGAGGTGATGAACATTGGCTTAGGGCATATGCAGGATGTAAAAATCCTTTGTTAGAATCTTCCATTTGTTCTCCAAAACAGTTGTGAATAGACCTCAAAGACTAACACACATCCGTTGAGAACAAGGCAGACGGAAATGTGGATTCAGTGCAGCACTCCACAACCCAGAGCTTGTATAAAAGATTTACTGACCTTACTTTTGCTTGTGATGTCTTCCAAAAAAGTTGATTTATGATTAGAATGCCAATACCTGGTGGTGATGTTTTGCAGTTTCTTAGTCCAGGAAATGTTCATAGATGTTATGTCCAAGAATGGTCTAGTTCCTCCAACCAGAAACACATGAAAAACCACAAAAACTATACTGACAGAGACGAACACAAACAGCCAGCCACAGCTTCCAGGCATCATACAATCAAATTTGCTTAAATGCATAGCCTCGGGATGTCAGCCAATTATGCATTTAAGTGGGTTATGCATCTATGCAATCTTGTGTATTTTGATGCTTTGCTTTGGACATGGTGATAACCTGCTGTGACAGACTTTAAGTGGACTTGTAGCGGTTGCAGTTTGAGTGTGCAAGGTGTGTAATTTTATTGGGTACTCAACTATGCATCACTGTATGGGAGTAGATGCGTACCTTTATTGGACAGGTACTATATCTGATTGGCCATTAGAATGTAACTGTATGCTTGTGCTGGCAACTGATTGTGGCAGTGCTTGTGCTTGGCAGTTAAAAAAGACTGTTTCATTAACTTTGTGTTGTGCCTTAAATTTTTTTTAAAGGGAGCTGGTGCTCACTTAAATGTTTGAGTGCTGTATAGTAAAAGCGCTTGAACTGCTAAAACCAGGCTGTGACAATACTGCAGCTTCATTAGTTGCCATCTGTGTGCAAAGATTTAAAATAGTCAGTCAGTTTAGACTGCTGTTGGCGTTCTTTAGTAGCCCTGCTGCAGACATTCTCAAGTTCATAAAAAACTTTGTAACCATCCACGTTGTAGGCATTCAGTTTGATATAGCAGCAGATTTATATCAGATAGTGAAGCACATCTTTGGATGTCAGGGCAGGCAGTGCTGTCTCTTCCTCTCTCTCTCTCTCCCTCTCCATTCTCCTCATCATCATCTCTCTCACCTTCACCAACTAACGCTGCAATCTCCTTATCTGTCAGCATGCCAGTACACTTGAGGTCATTGTCTGCAGTCAAGAAAATATCGAACAAAGACTGTGGAACGTTTTCTGGGGCTGCTACTGTTTCCTGCTCTTCACCGAGGGCATCAGTATTGTTCCTAAGAAACCCTGTCTTTTAAAGCAATTTTGTACGGTCTGAACATTTACTTCTGCCCATGCCTGACTCAACATGTGGGTTGCATTCAGAACTGTAAACTTTTGTGCAAGGTCAGTGGCAGACACAGCACTTCTTTCATCGAATGCTGTGATCACAACAGACAGCATTTAACTTTAGTACAGGCACTTCAGGTTCCTGATTATTCCCTGATCCACTGGCTGGATCAGGAAGGGAGTTATTGAGGGGGAGCAGGAAAATAATCTTTACATGGGACAGCTTGATATGTGGGTGTGCAGTGTAGTTGCCAGTGAGGAGCACAGTGTGTTTCTTCAGCTGTCGCATTTCTTTGTTAAAATCCTTCGCCCACTCCTTAAAAATTTCAGAAGTCATCCACACGTTGTAGTTCACATGACAGGTCACCAGCAGCCTCTGCAGAGTCACACCCTTGAAACATCTTGGGTTATAGCTTTTACCAATAACAAGCATTTTGGTTTTGTGGGAGCTGTCCATGTTGGCACATGTGAGGACTGTTAAGCAATCTTTTGCCTTTTTGCTGCCCGCTATGCTCTCTGACTTAAAAGTCAGAAAACCGTGAGAGGTGGCACGATAAAAAATGTCAGTTTCATCTGCATTATAAATGCAGTCTGAAGGGTAATCTGCCAGTAAGGATGGTAAAACAGTCTGTATCCAATGTTCTGTCAATGTTGTGTTGGCGTCCTTCTTCTCGTCGTGTGCTTTTTTGAAGACAGTGTTGTGCCGTATCTTAAAATGGCACAATCAGCCATTGCTAGGCTCAAATTCTGACTTTCCCATGGCACATGCCAGTTTCCTTGCCTTTTCTTGCAAAAGTGGACCAGAAACTGGCGTGTTAGTGCCACGGGCGTGCTCAAACCATCAGAAGAGGAGGATGGTGTCTTCAACTGCTGTCTTTCTCCTGTCAGCTAGAGGGTCGGACTGTCCAAATCAGGACAGACAACACCACAACAGTGCAGTACAAAAAACAAGCAGGGAGGAACAAGATCCTCAAAACTGTGTACAGAGGAAATGGAGATCTGGGACCTGGAATATTACTTAGAAGCAAACATATTTGCAGTGCATCTGCTGGGCAAAGACAATGTCCTGGCAGACTCCCGAAGTGGAATCAGCCAGGGAAATCATGAACAGGCCTTAGACCAGCAGATTTTGGACATAGTGCTCAGAAGGTGGGGCACCCTCAATATAGATCTGTTTGCATCTTGGGAGAATGATCAACTCCCAGTTTTGTTGCAGACCACCAGCCAGAGGAACAGCCCCAGAGGATGCCATGGTACTGGACTGGACAGGGAAGATTTTGTATGCCTTCCCACTTTCCCACCAGAAAGGCAAACAGTGAGCCTGTGTATCCGTGGCCCTGTCATGCACTCTTTCTGCCCCATGCCTCTTATTGCCCAACCCCCCTGCACCCCTCCCCACTGTAACATGGACAACCATGTCAACCACCTAAGTATTTCTCCTAATGGCAGCCCCCTCATCCAGTATAACCCTGGATCCTTATCCCACTGTCCCAGTAATAACCCTGGATACTTACCCCACAGCCACCCACCACTAATGGCTGAACACCTCATGTTCAGTACTCCCTCCAGTTCCAGTATCAACTACTCTGAACGTTGGAACATTCTGCAGCCCATCCACTGGTATGTGCATGCTCCATACCCACACCTGTGCACTCACGATTGCCCAACCACATTATCCTTCTCTTCTCATACATTGTATGAAAAGAATACCCACACTAAGGCAAAACAAACACTTGAGGCTTAAATGGCTTAAAACCCCCATATTTCACTGCACATTTATGCTACTCCTGCTCTCCAGCAATATATACCCGAATCCAGGCCCCACTGGACTTGAACAGGCCTGAGAAACCAATAGCGGTTCATTGAAGCTAGCCTCCTTTAATATATGCAGTTTCCTGCCTAAATTTGATCAACTTCAACTTTGGGTCCACCAGCATAACCCTGACGTCCTCGCTCTCATGGAGACGTGGCTCAGCCCCAAAATACCCGATTTTATGCTCTACCTAAATGGATACACCATCTTTCAGAAAGACAGAGTAAGTAAAGGGGCGGGGTTCTGGTTTACCTAAAAGATACCTTACATGGACATGCACTCGAACAGATTGACTTAGGTAAAGAAGCTCAGGCCATAGCTATTAGAATCTTACTTGGCTACCAAAATGAATCAGTAACATTCCTCACTATTTGCCACAGAGAGACCAGGCTACCAACTTTAACAAGTTCACTAATTATGTTAATACCCTCAACTGTGACAAGGAATTTCTTGTCATGGGTCACTTTAACATTAATTGGTTGTCCAAAGATGCCTCGCCCTGTAAAGACATCCTGAACAGTCTCTGTCTCATACAAGTTGTGAGTGAACCAACCAGACTTAACTACCGCATGGAGTCCCACACCCTGATTGACTGGGTCCTAACAAATCAAGAGGAGAGAATACATGAGGTCACAGTACACCTGGACTCACTAAGTCATCACTTACCCATCACCTAACTGTGGTCTAATAAAACACTGAAATATGCCTCTTGTTTTACTACTTGCAAAGTGCTAAAAACAGGGCAGCTGAATTCTTTCAGAACCCACCTCCAGCAGATCGACTGCAACCACTTGGTCACCTTGTGTGATGTCAACCAGGCACTGGAGTACTTTATTAACACCTTCAGTGCAGCCTGTGACATATTTGCCCCAGTAAAAAAGCAGAAGTTAAAAAAACATAACAATGGATGTATCACCCAATCCCTCCTTGAACACATGAGAGATAGGGACCACCTATTATGGCACAGAGCCAAGGTGACCGGTAAATATGCAGACTTGCAGAAATACAGGGCAGCCAGAAATGCCAGTACCTGCAAGATCAGGGTCACAAAAGCACATCACTACAAAGACAGCCTAAACAAAACCTGAGGGGTGGGGATGGGAAAAACTTCTGGAATAACCTTAAGGAAGTCACAGGTAAAGTCAAGTCCTCTCCTTCAATGCTGATAGTCAACGATGATATTACACAGGACCCAAATATTATTGCTGACACCTTCAAATTAGCATTTACCGACCTTAGCTCAGTACTCCCACTAGATAATCTAGATTTCAATACTGATAGCACAGACAACAAACAGATCACTCACGTGCCTTCCAACCCTACTACTGCCCCTTTCTGTTTCAAGGAAACATCTGCATCTGAAGCAAAAAAAATAAAAATACCTTCAGAGAATCCTAGGTAAATCACAGCCTGCCACTCAGAGACAATCTGTTGACTTTGTCCCAGGACAGAAAAACATTCCTAAATTCCAGGACCCTGTACCTGAGGGCAAGGTTCTTGAAGAGTTGGCATTTCTGAATTGGACCTCTCAGAAGAAGTCCTGAACATATGAATGTAACCCCCCCTACAAATGGGGGTCCCGAAAAGTTTTCCTCAAGCTTGCTTAAATACTCACTGGCAGGCTGGTGTCCTAGGTTTTAGCAGTTTAAATGTATTGCCAGAGAGTGTCTGTATAGCCTCTGTGTACTGTCTCTTTAAGAGCTGCCTGGATTGCAGTCATACTTAATCTGAGAGGTATCTCTGTTAGAAGATGTACTTGTTTGCTGATCATTTGTTATAGTAGTAATAATATTGCAGTTTGTTCTAACCTGCCTTCTTTGCAGCATGGACAATTCTGTTTGTTTCTATCATCTTGGTCATGAACTGTCAGAATGGGCCAATCAGTACATTTGGGACTCTAAAATGGAGCCTTCCTACAGGGGCTTGGTGGGGCCAAAACTTGTAGGAATTGTAGCTTTAGGCTTTTGGCACCTAAAATAACCTGGAGGGGAAGCCCTTGTTGTGACTGACAGACAGATCAGCCAACCGAACCTTTTGGATCTTGGGGAAAGTCCCACACTGCTTGCAATTTCAGTTAGATCTGAGTTGGGAAGTAACAGCTCGAGATAGTTCGAGCAGCAATCCATAGTGGATTTGCGTGGGAGAACTGTGGAAAGGCCTGAGTTTGACCTGCATGCTTGCCTGCTGTCTGAGAGGGAACTTGTGCTTTTTTCGGACTGAATCCAAATTTGGAGAGCGAATTAGGCCACTGAATTGTGACCAGGCTTTAACCTGAAGAAGACCGAAGATTTGCTGAATGCGATCAGCCTGTCAGGACTTCCAGCTACCTCTGAACTCCTGGATTGTGCAGAGACTCTGTAATTGCGACCGGAGAGCCATTTGCCTGGTACAGTGGAATTTCCTTACATGTGAATTTGCTGTGTGCTTATGGTGGATCATGATTTGGTTCCCCACTGTGTGTCTGAACTGTGTTTTGCTTGCTGGAGGCTGTATCCAGCTCCACGGACTGAATCTGTATCCATTTCCATTTGCCTGGGCCCTGCTACACTGGCCCATCCAGAATACCTGCTATGCAGAGAAAGTCATCGATGAGAGACCGGCCTGGGGATGAGCCCCCTGCTCAATGCCTTGAACAGGAATGACGCCTCAGTGATTCGTGTGGGCCCTGCTTCTCTGGGCACTCCAGGTCAACAGCTTGCAGTCTCAATTTTGTCCTGCCTGTGTCCAGTATTGGGTATCATGAGTAAACAATAGGGTAGCTCCCTGCAACAACAGCTATATCTAAAAGTGTTGTCATCTGATTGTCTTGTTGCCTTTTCTTTCACGAACTGAGCCCTCCGGCTCCAAATTACAAATAGTGTGCGTTATGCATGTTGTTTTCTTCCATCATAGGGCCCCAACCAGCTGCAACATTCCTGGCTAGCCCACTCTTTTCCTATCTGGGTACCCAGAGTGCGTGACTGTGTAGGGACTCTGAACTGCATGTATAACTGTCTGATTAATATAGTTTTTAAGCAAATCAACCTGATTACGCCCTTCCCTTGTTCAAGTCCCCTGAATAAATCAGATTTAACTTTGTTTGCATTTAACCTGACTGTGGTTCCAGTTTGTGCCAAGAGTATTTTACTGTTGTTATTTGCTGTGTTTAGCCTTGTTTTACAGGGGGTCCCCAGGGTCAAGCTAGACGAACCTGCCCTGGTGGTAAGTGCAAACAGTGTGGGTAACTGCCTGGTGAAGAAAGGTCATTGTGAAAGTAATTATTGTATATTGTTCAGGCCCCTAGAAGGGAAAGAGGGGGGTTACAGTGTCCCGGAGGGCTGTGCCCAGGTTAGCTTGACCACTAACAACCCTGACCTCTGGGTGGAGGCACCCATTTCATTACCCAGGCCCCTTAACCTGCTACTAGCCAAGCAGGCATTATACAGCTTACTGGCATTTCCCTCAGTTCGCGGTCGGCTTTGAAGAGTGCAGATATGTTCCCGGTCCACTGAAGATCATCGCACCGGACTCCGGAGGTAAGTATAGGGTGAGGGGGTGTGGGGAGGCAGGGTGTGCAGAGGATGGACGCGGGTTGCGGGTGGGGGCCAGGGAGACTGGCGAGGGACCATTGTTCTGTTTACAGTTTTTTTTTTCTGGAAGATGACACAGGACATTTGCCACGCTGGGGTGGGCTCCCAGTGTGGCAACTGGAAGACTGTTGGGGGGGCCATGGAGCCAACGGGGGATTGGGCACCCCCGTCGGCCATAAGAATGTTTGCCACGCTGGGGTTGGCTCCCAGCGTGGCAACTGGAAGGCTGTTGGGAGGGGTGGGGAGAGAGTGCTTCAGTTATATGATCATGCTCACTGAAGCGACTCTCTCCCTTTCAACTGTACGGCACTGCATTTTCAACTGCTGTCATAGACGGCTGCAGCATTCATTGGCGAACTGTGGCCGCGCCTGCAAACACAGTGAGGGAATTGGAAGACAGGGTGCCACACCTCCAGAAACTAGGATGATGGCACTTTGCTTCTTGCACATGCTTGCAAGCAAACATAAAAATGCAGGTTTCCTGCATTTGCAAGGATGGCACTACTCTACACTGTTTCACGGACCTTAGTTATACTACTCAAATGAAGTGCCGGGGCTTCGATGCTGTGCAAGCTGGTCTCAGGGAACTGGGTGTTAACCATGCACTGCAATTGCTAGCCCATCTTAAAGTTTCTCATGTTGGGAAAACATTTCTCTACAATGCTCCTGCTGACGCTGGACGAAAACTTTATTTTATTTATTTATTTATTTATTGAGGACTTGGATTACACCAGTGAGCAGATGCTCATTTATAAGTTCCACGTCAGTTACATAGACAATACAATACAGATGACAGGGTTACTGTACATATGGTACAAGTAAGTTACAGGGTACAACAACATTAAACAGCTTAGGCAGTATAGCAGCTAGCTGTCGTCAGAGGTTAACACTCTACTTGGAAGCTCTCAGAGGTGAGAATAAGAAGGGGTTGCAAACATGGATGGAAGGAGTAAGGTAGTTGGGAGCATCTGAGGAGGTAGGGAAGTGGGAGCAATGTCATGATTAATGGGGTAGGTGTAACTTAAAGTGCTGGGATTGGGGTCCCTCAGCCTAACGACTTGTCAGGAGGTAAGTGCAGGTAGTTGGTTGATGCTCCAGGAGGGAGCTAATGGTAGCAGCTGGAGGTTATCCATAAAGAATGTGCCACTTCTGCCCATGCTAAAGATCCAGAGGTAGAAAATGTGGGTACTTGAATATTTGTAAGACTTTGGACTTTGCTTCCACTTTAACCTGCTAAGAGAGCCCTTTGCTACGGACAGTTGCAGTGTGATTTTTTGGGGGCATTCCCTTTCTTTATGTCTACTAGTATTATAAGTTTAACAGTTCACACTGTATGTTTTTAGTAGCGAGCTATGTTAGTTCCCTGATGGTGCTCTTTTATGGTAATTACTACTTCAATGTACTTTTGTTACAATTCTGTTCTTCCAGTCGCCATCTAGTGATGAGGACTAGTATAAATTAACAGTATAACTAAGGAAATCTGAAAGGAAAATGTGTGCCCTCTGTAAAAGATATATTTTGTGATCAGTTTAAATCACAGTTGCTATAGTTCTTACTCTAATCTTAATAGAAGGGATTCTTATGTGGATTTTTCTTTTTACATCTGTGGATTGGTTTTCCACGGCCTTGCTGCATAGGTTCTTTCTGAATATATCCTATGGACATTTATAAAGACATTGCATATCCCCAGAGTGCTGTGACATTGATTGAAGAACTAAGTATTACCTACCATAAGTGTATATGTATGACATCCCATACCTGAAATCAAATATTGTAAACTCATGTTTCTAATAAAAAGGAATAAAAATAAGAAAATTAGAGTGTGGATGCAGAGTCTGAACCTGCATTCCAAACTCTTCAGTTTGCATAGGTTCTAATCTCTGGGATGTTACTCTCAGCCGAGATAACTGCACAAAGTGTAAACATAGTGAGGGATCCCTTAAGAAGAAACATTACTATGGTGAGTAATTGTTTTGTGCTATCTGCTTGCTAGTCCTGCAAATGTCTTCCATCCTGTCATCCCTGCCATTTTACCTCGTTTCATACCTCCTATGTTTTTATCACCCCACATCTGATCATAGTACATAATGCTTGCCACAATATCTAACTTGACCTTCTGTGTCTGTTTTTATTATATTGTTAATGTAAATGATGTAATACATATAAACTTACACTGTCATTTTTGTTATTATGTAACTGTGATATGTTGACTGTCATCATTCAGCGCTCATTCATTTCTGACAGTTCGATCAGTCAGATTTTGACAGGCACTTAAACACGATCATGGTGAATACTATTATTTGAAGTGAAGCTAAAAAAAGCAGTAAAAGTGTGAGCTACATCATTGTGGGGGATAATCTCTGAGGCACTCCACATTCATGACATCATGGGTTGTGTACACCTGATAGGTTGCTTGATGCACATGTGACTTGAAGAAAGTCCATCCCCCACCTGAGGGGGGTCTGCTCTCCTAAGGTCAGTTCTTATGTGCGTCAAAACAGGTTGCAGCACACCCTGGAGCTCCAGTGTGTTTCTTGTAAAGAATAAATGTTTATTATGAAGAACAACTTCATTACTAAGGTAAGGAGCCACCTGGCTAAGCCATTTATTAATATCCTACAACAAAGATCAAACAAGACCACAAGAGTATGTTTCTGCAGATATGCAACTGTTTAAAATTGCAAAACTGGCAGTCTTAAAAATGTTAGCACTGCAGCTTCTACTAGCATCAGTTGTCTAGGAAAATGTTAGCTGAGAAATTGCCAGTACAGTATTCAAATTATGAATATTATTGCATTGTGCAACTATAGAGATTATTAGCTACCTGAACATCCCAGCTAGTGGTGCCAGGAACTAAAATAATGTCTGCCCCACATAATTGAACACATAATCTATGCAGTGATTTACATGAGGTAATATAATAAATAATCAACCTGGTTCCTGAGTTGTATTAATCACCAGCAAGAATCTGATGACCCTGCTAGCCCCACTAACTTGTAAAAAAGTACTCTCAAGCTCACCCAGAAAAGCTTCCTTCCACTGGAAAATGCTTAAAATGCCTGAGCTGGATTCAGACGTTACTGGAGTTCAGTGGCATTAAATCAAAACACCCGCAACCACCTTGTGCTATTTTCTACACAAAAAACAGTCCCACAGAGAAAAGGAAGTTCTATGGACCAAAATGGAGCCATCCAAATGTTTCTTTATAGCCTCAGTTTCTCAAACAACTGCTAGCAGCATGACCACCCCCCTACTTCTTTCTAGTTTACAAATCTCCTGCTACATAGAGCTGCAAGCTGACTGGCTCTCAGCTCTCACGAGATTTCAGTCACCATTGTCGACGAGGATAAACAAAAAAGATTGGACTAAATCCATCATATCTTGCAGTGGAGAAAGGAGCTAGCAATTGCTACAGCTTCTCAAGGCAAAGTCCCCTAACTTGCTGACCATGAGAGGGAACTGAAGAAACATGTTTTACAGAACACAAATAAATAAATAAATGCTTCTGCCCCAAACAGTATCCGATTACAATATGGCAAGGTTTAGCTAAAGCAGCCCCCTCAAAGGCACATGTCTACTTTATCCCAGAGATAACCAAGGCATACAAAAAGGGCCAAAAATGATACACAGCACTGCACTATATTGGGTGGACATACAAGGAGGTTTGATTAAAGCAACTGTTTGGGAAATAATGAACTTTAGTAGTCATTTATTTCACTAATATTCAGTTGCTTTTTCTCTCTTAAAGGCACAATCACATATTAATTAAGGAGCTGCTACTATACTGTGTGTGACAAAAGTAATGCATACCAATGTGAATGCATGACTTGGTCCTATTAATTTAATAAAAAAGGTCCGGAACAAGATAATTGATCACATTTTTGAAATTTAAAGGATGCTAACAGAGTCATGTATTGTTTGAGATCTGTCACATATGACCAAACAGATTCCACAGCCACAGTTACCTGGAAACCCCTACCAGCGGTCCCAGAAGCTCAGTACATCAGGGACTACTACATAATTAAAGGCTCTCATTCCTTACTTGGGCATATTATCTGAGTTCCCCTACGTGCTGTTCAGAACAAGCATACCACCTTACTAAGATGCCTGATGACCTGGAGCCCTGCCAGTGGCTTCAGAGTCTATACATTGTTAAATGAGCAAGTGGCCACTTTACAATATCCGGAGTACCCTGCCAGTGTCCCAGACTTCTAAATTCTAACTAATGTGCCACACTTCCCCATTACAAGCATAGTAGCACCTGAAGTGCTCACTCAGGACATCACCACACAACAGTCTCTGAAGCAATTTCTCAGTCCCTCTGTGCCTCACCTCAAAATGACATTTTCTTTAGACCTTTTTTATGGCACATTATGTCTTTTAAACTCACCACCTTCTTCTATCAAAAGGTAGAGGAAACTCCTCTATCTTCTACCTGACCAAAACACCACAAACAAGTAGGCCTCATGAGGAGGAGGAGGAGGAGGAGTATTGAGAAACTAACCTAACTTGCCTATTCAGATCAGCAGCCACAAGAAAGCATATTGCGAGACTTGCTGCTGTGATCTCAGAAAAGCTCTTCACTCACCCCTTACCCATGTGGGATTAAGAGTGTAGGTGGCTGCCAGACAGGAGATTGACTGAGAGTCGCTGCTGCCATCTTGCGGTGAGTGTAACTATGCTAATAAAGGTTCAACCAGCACAGAGCACATTTGTTAAAAGCACCAACTGATCTGCAACAGCAGACCACAATGTGAATAATTAAATGTAAGGGCAATGATTTAAAAATCAATGAACAATGGGGAAAATACATTGGGAGCAGCACCATTACCACAGCTGTGGGCAAGGCAGCATAACACTGAGCCCCTCAATCACGCTAATCACATTTAAAGGGGCAGTGTACACTTCAATGCACAGGCTCAGCAATAACCTGCACAGTGCAGAATATTATTGATTACAGAAGAATAAAAAAAAAAAAAATAAATACACCCTCTCATTGTACTTTCTCAGCTTACTGCAGGGCCAAAACAAAGAGCCACAGCTGAACCAAGGTTGCAGCATACCCTACATCTCCAGCATATTTAACCAAATATAGAGGCAAAGGTAAGACTCATAATTTTTCACTATAAGCCATACATACAAAAATTATAGGACAATTGCCACTAAATACAGGATGCTAGCAAAATCCAGCATTCTGGTTGTCAGTTTGTGCTTATACCACTAGAATATACCAGGCAAAAGGTACAGAAAATGAATGCATGATGTATAGCTTCTGAATATATCACAACATCGGTTTACAAGGCTTTTAAGCAGAACAGTGCAAGTTACAAGTAAGGAGACTGACCACCTGGAAGCCCCTGCTAGTGGTTCAAGGAGAAAACTACCATAAAGTATACACTGGCCCTTATAATGTAAGGAAAATGACTACATGTATACCCCTGCTAGTGGTTCCAGGAGCAAATGTCCATAAAGTATCCACTGGGCCTTATAATTTAAGGAGATTTAACTACCTGGATACCCCTACTGGCGGTTCCAGGAGCAAACGTCCATAAAGTATCCACTGGGCCTTATAATGTAAGGAGATTTGACTACCTGGATGCCCCTGCTAGCGGTTCCAGGAGCAAATGTCCATAAAGTATCCACTGCGCCTTATAATGTAAGGAGATTTGACTACCTGGATGCCCCTGCTAGCGGTTCCAGGAGCAAACATCCATAAAGTATCCACCGGGCCTTATAATGTAAGGAGATTGACTAACTGGATACCCCTGCTAGTGGTTACAGGAGCAAATGCGTCCCCAAAAAAAAAGGGCTCATCAAATGGCCCGTACAAGGAGAGCAAGGCAAATATCAACCTTAGAGCAGTGTCTCAGTGCAGAACAGTGGCCCTACTTCCATTCCCGGTATCCCAGTCTCTGTGGCATGTCACCATTCAAACGGCCTCTAGCTCCATGGTGGAATCTGACTGAAACGTGACTTTCTGTGACCTCAGCGCTACTGCAGACCAACATGGAGCTGACCAAAATGTTTTTTATTGGCCCCCAGGTCCGTAGAAATGCCCAAACGACTCGCTCCTCTTCCCCTCGTCTCTTCCTGTCTGAGATCTTGCTCAATGTGGGAGCAGCCCTTTGATTGACTCCCAATGCTCGTGAAACTTCGGCTGCCATCTTTCTGAGGGGCAAAACAGCGGGATCTCACCATCACAGAGATCCTGCAATAACTACCGCCTATGCCCCCAGCACACTGAAATACAGCAACATTTCAACTCCACCAAGCGCAGACAGGAGACAAACAGACTGTTCGGTTAAGGTCTAGAAAGATACTCAAGGAAAAAGAGGATAAGATACCAAAGACCAGTCAAACAGATCCACTTATCTGCCAGCTAGACAAACATACTGTTCTCATTCCTTTTGAGACAAGACAGTGGCAATTACAACTACAGGCTATACTACTACAGACAGCCATACCCACAAAAAAAAAAAAATTGCATCAGATATTGAGCTAGAAGGGTTCCCAAGCAAGGTAGAGGAAACTACTCCCCCCACAGAACCCAGTTGAAACAACTACTATTGCTACAAGCAGTACCAAAACATTCCAGTTGGTGGCCAACTTCCACTCTTCATGCAAGCATGGGAGCAAACCACACAAGACAGGTGGGTCCTACAAGTAGTAAGACTAGGATATGTGATACAACTTTCTTGCATACCAACAAAGAACCTTCTAGTCCTATTCCCTGTGCCGAAAAACACGTTACCCCAACACAAGTCCAAACAATACTGGCAGACTTACTGCACAACAAGAACATAGACAGTGTAGCACATTACAAAACAGGGAAAAGGAGGATACTCCATATTTGACAAGGTACCCAAAAAGGGACCAGAGGGCTATGCCCAGTTCTGCACCTTAACAATTCTGTACAATTCAAACCCTAGAAATGGAAACAGTCGGGTCCACCCTCACGGTTATAAGCTCAGGGGATTGCCTAACTTCACTATATTTGTAGGACACATACATCACACTACAAATTCCGTCGATTTCACATATTGGGAAAAGGATACCAATACAAGTGTTGCCATTCAACCTGCTATCAACCCCAAGTGTGTTCACGATGGTAAAAGAGTTAAGGGCATACAAGTACTGTAATACCCTATTGAATGACCGGCTGATCAAGACCAGAACAGTACAACAGTCCATTCGAGAACAAATGTGGTAGTACACTGCCTACATAATCACAGCCATGTAATAACCAGAAAGCTACTCATCATCCCCAGCCAGTCTGTAGATAGTCTAGGCTCACTGATCGACACAAATCCGGGTCTCAGAAACCCAGTAAATGCCCAAGTCCACTCAATTATTGCACATACTACACAATTACAGAAACACAGAAATCCAGAACTTCAAGCAGTTTCACAAGTACTGGGAGTGATGTCATCATTGACTGACATAGTGCCATGGGCCAAGTGCAAGATGAGACCTCTCGTACCATTTTTGAGCAAACAGGGCTCAGTGCATGACATAGGCTTGGCACAGATATTAACACTTTCACCCTCCCCGATGGCATTAGCATCTGCCAGACGTGGATGAGAACTATAGGCACATTCATGCACACCTGTGCAGACTGTGTAGCCCAGTGGTTAAAGCACTAAGCTGTAAACTGAAATTCCCTTTACCTTTCCTAACATTCTACACTGACAGAATATCCCTTAGACCTATAATGTCATTCTGACCAATAGTATCATTGACAGTCCACATCAACCAAACTATTGAAATATCTGCAGAACCCTCTCAGAGGAAATACAAAACAACCCTCAGCATAAAATGCTGGGTATGAAAAGGATACTTAGCACATTCCTATCAAGGACAGAGGAAATATACAAAACAGACCGTTTGTAATGCTGCATGGAAAAGGAACACCAGCTTCAAAATCGTTGATTGCCATGTACCTTAAAACAGCAATCACGGAACCATACAGAGTGAATAACTCAACAACACCAAGAGATCTGAAGGCTCACTCTACCAGAGCAATAGCAACTTCCTGGGCAGAGAAAAATGTGAATACTGCAGATGAAATCTTTAGCAGCATGTAAGGACTAGGTACAAGACAACATGTCTGACCCACCCTAGCAGAGGATTACTTCTTTTTAATGACCCATGATGTCATGAATGTGGAGTGCCTCAGAGATTATCCCCCACAATGGTAGTTTACTCACCTGGTAAAGGTGATTGTGGTGGAATACATCTCTGAGGCACTCCACATCCCACCCAACAGACGTGTGAAAGACTCAACAAATGTTCATACATTTTATGCATGTATGACACTCGCTATTACAAATTAGCAGGTTTGGACATCACCAACGTCTATATGTATAGTATTATAACAAAATAAAGTTACACAACAATTTTCTACCGCTAAGTGGTCACTATATATCTACACTCATTAACAGCAAAATGTATTAACAGATTATTGTTACAGATACAGCTTTGGAATACATCGAACTGAGCTTAGGAGAGCAGACCCCCCTCTCAGGTGGGGGATGGACTTTCTTCAAGTCACATGTGCATCAAGAACCTATCAGGTCTACACAACCCATGATGTCATGAATGTGGAGTGCGGACCTCCGGTGACATCAGCAGCCTGAATGGCAGCCTAAATTAGTGAGCCTCCCAGCCCAATATACAATCGATTGGCATCTAAAACACTTAGAAATACAGTCGCTGGCAAAAACAACCAGATCAAAAGCAGGATCAACCAGAAATGCACAGACCCAGAATCAAAGACTACAGCTCTTACTACAAGGAGAAAAAATGTTGAAAACATCGAGGCCTACTGAAGACGAAGATAGCACGGCAATGGAGACTGGATCAGATGAGAAATACCCGCAACTAGTAGCCTCAATAATGCAGACAGCCAGAACTGTACAAAAAATAGACACATCACTAACAGAGCTGAAAGCTGACATTGGTAGAATAGAACACAGAATGGATAAATTGGAGCTGGGCTTCTCTACAGTTGTGGAGCAGACGGACCACCACGACCGCCTCCTGTTGTTCTTGATGGCGAGGGAGTGGGAACTACGGGCCAAGTTGGATGATATCGAGGGAAGGAGCAGGAGACAAAATCTCAGGATCTATGAGGTTCCTGAGGGAGCTGAAGAAAGTGCCACGGATGTAATTGCTTTCCTACAAAAGACACTAAGGGACTTACTAAAGCTACCTGCAGAATTTGATGTATCCATGGATTGGGCGCACTGCTCCCTTACCCAGCGCCCCTCGAGTCCTGGCTCTCATCCGAGATCCTTCGTGGTTCAGATGTCCAACTACAATTCAAAAGAGGAAATACTTAAGAGGGCATGGAGGTTGAAAAAATCATGCTTGATCCACATCGTATAACGATAGACAATGATTATATTGCTGGAGTCCAGGAAGCACGTCGTACCATGTGGCCAATTTTAAAGCAGCTCAGATCTAGAAATTTAAAGGCACAGATGCTGTTTCCTGCATGTCTAAGGGTAGAAATCAAGCAAGGCCCTAAAGTCTTTGAAGATCTGCTGGCAGCCAAAAGCTACCTAGAAGACATAGGAATACCAGTCCCTGGATTGGAGAAAGAACGGATAGAGAAGGAGCTCTGGCGGTCAGCCTGGTTGGTGGCACGCAAAGGGCTGATGCATTCCCACCAGCCGCAGACAACTAATCTCTGAGCAGACATCACTGAGTTATTGAAGCCTTGCGTCTCTGCAGTGCAGCTGGCCGGGATGGCCCCACAAGATGTAACTGCAACAGAGGCGCAGGATCAGGCGATGGCCCCCCCTGTTGGAAAGAACCTCCATAGACTGAAAGAAAAAACATACAGGTGCTGGTTACAACATAATTTGAGTACCTGCTGAGGTTGGCTTGCTGAAAGGGACTTAATAGAAGGTACGAGCAGTAACGGACATATAGCTGCTTCTGGGGACTCAAATCAAGGGCGGTGTGGGGGTTCTGGCTGCGGGGGGAGGCGGCTTGAAGGGGATGCTGTGGAGTTATGGAGGGTTTGGGGCGGGGGGGGTTATTTCTCTCGCATGTCCTGAATAGGATGATGGAGAAGGGCTGGGAAAGATGTGGACACTTTAAAGACATTAAAGCATAATATAGCTGGATGCTGTAACCTTCATACACAGTGTAAGAGTTTGAAAAAGGGGGAGAGGGAATGAGAGGGGAAACAATTCTTGCTCGCCTTTAAAGTGACTTCAGCCTTGCAGGCAGCCAGCTGGCAGGCCTTAACTTTTGGTTGCTTTTCCCCTTGTTCCCTGCTGCTTGTCAGCGGGGGGGGGGGACTAAAAAGAAAAATGCCTTACTGCTAAATGGATTGGAGAGAGGAGGACATCTCCGAATCATGTTCACTAAGGGGCTGGGGGGGGAGAGAGATGGCTCAGAAAATTGGAGTCCGAAAAGATCACCTTCTGCTTTCTGGCTTTGCTGATGTCAGTAATACCTCTGAGCTCAGGGTTGAGACCCAGAAATGACGCTCTGAGAAGGTTTAGCCCACAACATCATATAGGGCAAAGTGCCCCAAATGAGACGCAAACCAGTCCAATCGTAGGGAGTTGGACTGACCAAGGAAGTTGGGACTTTCCAGAAACACTTACTCCATTCCCTCTGAAATATCTATATTATAAAAGAAGATTATATGATGAAAGGAGGTCAGAGGGAGGCAAGTTCTGCAATTGTTTAAAGATGTTTATTTACAAATCTTTGAAAGCTGTAGTCTGTTTGTTAATGAAGTTATGGTTACATACTGTTAAAGGAATGGTATCCCCACTAGAGGGAGACAGAGTAACATATGTTGCTACTTATGCTCAGGCTGGTCGGTGGTTGAGAACCAGCAGGTTATTGTTTTTCATTAGACATTTTGAATGGCACAGAGAAAGTTGTAGACAGGTGCGTACGGACATTAGAGAGAAGAAGGAGAGACAGAAAATAATTATAAAACAGAAAGAGGATGTAAAGACTGGAGAGGTGAAAGCTAAATACACCAAAAATAAGACAGGGAGTAGAACATTGAAAAAGGCTCAAAATCTAAAACATGGCTAAGGTAAAATCTAAAATAATATCCTATAATGTTAATGGTATAAACCATCCTATTAAAAGAAAACAACTTCAAAAATTCCTTAAAAATCAGAATTGTGAGATACAGTTCCTACAGGAGACACATCTATCTCCTAAAGAAGTTCTAAAGTAAAGAACTTGGGAGTTCCCGACTGTCTATCATGGGTCTCTCATGAGTGGGAGAAATAGGGGTGTTACAATACTTTTATCGGCCTCTCTTCCATTTGTAGAAGAGGAGGTAATAGTGGATGCAGGGGCTCGGTATGTGTTGGTCGTGGGATGGGTTCAGGACCTCCAGCTAACGTTACTAAATGTCTGTGCTCCCCCAGGCTCATCCATGGTCTTTTTTGCAGAACTGCTTAAGCTATTGGCAGAAAGGGCAGAGAGAGTGATGATTGCGGGTTGGGGGGACTGGAATGTAGTCATGGACAGGTCCCTAGATACCACCTCACATGTCCCGGCACCTAATGGGAGGATTTCCAAACCCTTGAAAAGGCTGATGAGAGACACGGGATTGATGGACATATGGAGAGAAAAATACCCACTAGCTCGGGACTATACATATTATTCCCCAAGATACAAAATGTTTTCGAGACTAGAAATGATTTTTACATATGGAAGGGACCTATTGGTGTTTGAGTCTATGTGGGTGGGTTCTGAGAGCCTATCGGACCACAAGCCTATTTATGTGGTAATTGACCTTCAGCTTCCTAAAAAGCCAACACAATGGAGGCTAAATGTCAATCTGCTTAGAGATGAGAAGGTGACTTTGTCTGACTTTGATTTGTCTGTTGGAAGCTGAGAACATTGCTACACTGCAAAGAAACTATAACTCCATTTAGGACCTGGAAACCTGGTAAGGCATAATACTTGTAAAGAAGGGGAGCTACGCTTTCTACAAAAAGTTTCATTTTTTTTCCCTTATTGGCATTAAGCAGAGAATTGCAGGATTCAATTAAAAGTGTAGTAATTTTATAACCAGAGGGAGTGAGATACAACTGAATTTGCTTGATTATTGGGGTTGAGACCTAGGATTTGGAAGGATATTGTTGCAACATTTTAAAAGTGTCCTGCTGGCTGAGAAGTTAAGTTTTTATCCCTGGTTTCACTGAAATATTTTTTGTATTGGAAACAGACATAGTAGACTGCCTACATTGAAAGGCCTGCTTACATCACAGGTGTCACTAGTCAATCAATTGGCTCTGGGTGGGGTTTCATCACTGTGCTGTCTTAGGCATCCTTCATAGTTAGAAGCCAGTCAGTCTGACTTTGATTTGTCTGTTGGAAGCTGAGAACCTTGCTACACTGCAAAGAAACTATAACTCCATTTAGGACCTGGAAACCTGGTAAGGCATAATACTTGTAAAGAAGGGGAGCTACGCTTTCTACAAAAAGTTTCATTTTTTTTTTCCTTATTGGCATTAAGCAGAGAATCGCAGGATTCCATTAAAAGTGTAGTAATTTTATAACCAGAGGGAGTGAGATACAACTGAATTTGCTTGATTGTTGGGGTTGAGACCTAGGATTTTGAAGGATATTTTTGCAACATTTTAAGTGTCCTGCTGGCTGAGGAGTGAGTTAATTTTTATCTCTGGACTCAGTAGAGTGGTTTGTGCAGGAGCCGTGGTCTAGTAAATTCTGGTGTTAGTTGAATTACTATAAGGGCAATACTCACCAGGGTGGTGGAGCTGTTGTGTATTTGATTGTTTCTAATAGTCACCAGTGGCTGTGGACTACCCACCCACCCTAACTACCACACCCTGCCCCCAGGCATGGCATTTTTATAGCCACAGTTCTGACATCACTCTCAACAGGTCTTGGGGCAGAACTGTCATATCCTTAATAACCCAGCACAGTGCAAAAAGGGTAGGTACACACCACAAATAATAATAACAAATATATATATTGTATATTATAAAGGAGAGGGACATGTGGGGAATGGTGCAATGCACTGGCTGTGGGGCAGCAGTTTTCCAGGAGACATTCTGGAAACTGCATTGCTGTCCTATTTGTAGGCAACTGTCAGCTCTGAGGGAGAAGGTTACCCACCTCCAGGCTGAACTAGCAAGGACTAAGGAGGCCTCCCCCTTCCAAAGAGCACCACTGCCACAACCACTGCCTCAGAGGTTGCCAAGCATGAAGAGCAGTTGGACCACAGGGTTCTGGGAGGTGCGGTGGTGGACCAGAGGCGAAGCCCCCTAGTTGTACCCCACACAAATCATATGCCATTCTGGCAGAGCAAGGTTCTCTATGATGGCACCTCAGTGGAGACCCAGAAGAATGCTGAGGACATCCACAAGGAGACCCACAAAGGGTGGCAAGGACACCACAGGGAAGGAAACAGCTCTGATAGGGGAATCTATTGTTAGGGGGAAACCTGGGAAAGGAGAGGAGAGGAAGTAAGGTGCCTGCCTGGTGCCATGGCTTGGAGGGACAGGAAACGAATCCTCAGGATTGCAGAAGCAGCATCACAGGAGAGGGAACTAGATATTATAGTCCACCTTGGGACAAATGACCTAGCTAGGCATGGGATCAGTGCAGTGCAGAATGAATTTGTGGAGTTGGGGAGGGGCCTCAGACAGGTAGCAAGCATGGTAACCTTCTCAGAGGTGCTACCAGTCCATGGCAGGAGTGAGGCTAGGTACTGCACACCATGCAGTTTAATGAATGGTTGCAAACTGGTGCAGAGCACAGGGCTTTGGCTCATTGGGGACTGGGGCCACCTGAGAGATAAAGGTCTATACTGGCATGATGGCCTGCATCTGTCCATGAAGGAACCAAGCTCCTAGGTGATAGGTTTAAATGCTCTCTCAAGTGTTTATAAATTAGCCAAGGGGGGAGGCGCTGATAAAAGGCAGGAAATTTCAAGCCTCCCCCCCAAAAACATGGCAGGTAGTAAGGTAAACACTGAGGTACAGAGCTCAACACAGGGCAGGACAGGGGTAAATGGAAAAATAGACAAGGACAATAAGAGCAGGGATGGGGGAAAAAAGGATAAAGCCAACATTAAATGGAGGGCAATGAGTACCAATGCCCGTAGTCTGGGAAACAAGCTTCCTGAGCTAGTAGCCCTGATGGAAGATGAACAATTGGATATTGTGGCAGTCACGGAAACATGGTACACCAAGAACCATGACTGGGATGTCAACATACCAGGGTACAGAATCTACAGAAGGGACAGGGAAGATAAAAGAGGAGGTGGAGTAGCTCTATACATAAGGGAAGGGATCAAAGCTACAGAACTAAAAAGTAAAGGGGAGGACAAGAGGCACTCTGGGTCACCTTGGAGACAGAGAATGGCATCACAATCCACACAGGGGTTGTATACAGACCCTCGTCTCAAGGGGAGGAAATGGACAACAAAATGATAGTGGACATTCTCAAAATGGCTGAAAAAGGGGAGATACTATTGATGGGGACTTGAATATGCCAGATGTTAACTGGATAACATGTACTGCAGCCACATCCAAGAGCAGGGTCATTCTCAATGCCCTGCAGGGGGCAGACTTTAGACAGCTAGTGTTGGAACCCACTCGGGAGGGAGCAATACTAGACCTGGTACTCTCAAATGGAGAGAGGATCACAAATTTCAAAGTCAGTAGACATCTGGGAACAAGCGACCACTGCACAGTGTGCTTCACAATGAGCACAACCATGGAGATAAGCCATACAAAGACAAGGATACTGGACTTTAGAAGAGCTGACTTTGGCAAAATGGGTGAATACCTGAAAAATGCACTAGCAAATGACCAAAAAGGAGGGGTGGAAGAACAATGGAGAAAAATCAAAACTGCCATCATAGAGGCAACAAGCCTTGTGTGAAACAAATAAAGAAAAAAAGCGGGAGGAAAAACCACTATGGTTCTCAAAAGAGGTGGCAGGAAGGTTAAGGAGAAAAGGCTGCATCTAAAAGTATAAGGAATCACAGAAGGAGCATGACAGGGAACTGTATCAATTAAAGCAGAAAGAAGTGGGGAAGGCAGTCAGACTAGCAAAGGTCCAAACCGAGGAAAAAAATAGCCAACCAGTTAAGAAGGGGATAAACCTTTATAGGTACATTAGGGAGCATAGAAAGGTTAAGGGAGGAATAGTGAAGATTAATAAAAGAGAGGGGAGGTGGCCAGAGGGAGACAGTGAAAAGGCAGAGACACTGAATGAATACTTCTGCTCAGTATTCATAAAAGAAGATGAGGAGGAGTTACCTAAACCAGACAATAGAAGCACTCTGGGTAGGGGGTCAACACCAGTCCATTCACAAAAGAAAGAGTCCTAAAAGAACTCCTAAAACTCAAGGTGGACAAAGCAATGGGGCCTGATGGGATTCACCCTAGAATCCTAAAAGAACTAAGGCAGGACCTAGTGACACCACTGACCACGCTTTTTTAACAGATCATGGCAGGATGGGGTGGTACCCGAGGACTGGAGGAGGGCAGATGTGATTCCCCTTTACAAAAGTGGGAGCAAGGCAGAAGCAGGAAACTACAGACCTGTAAGTTTGACCTCAGTGGTAGGGGAAAATGATGGAATCACTTCTGAAAGAAAGAACTGTTGAGTACCTAGAGGCCAGCGGGGCACAGGACCCAAAGCAGCATGGATTTACAGCAGGAAGGTCATGTCAGATGAATCTAATTGATTTCTTTGACTGGGTGACCAAAGTAATAGACTAGGGAGGGGCTGTGGATATGGCCTACCTAGACTTTAGCAAAGCATTTGACACAGTCCCGCACAAAAGATTAATAATCAAGTTAGCCAGCCTGGGAGTGGGTCCCAGGGTGGTAGCCTGGGTAGCAAACTGGCTGCACAACAGGACACAGAAGGTAATAGTGAATGGAACACATTCCAAAGAAAGGGGTTACTAGTGGAGTACCTCAGGGTTCAGTACTGGGTCCAGTCCTCTTTAACATCTTTATAGGTGACATTGCAGAGGGTCTGGAGGGAAAGGTATGCCTCTTTGCAGATGACACAAAGATCTGTAACAGAGTTGATACACAAGGGGGGGGGAGAAAAGATGAGAAGGGACTTGGCAAGGTTGGAGGAATGGTCAGACATATGGCAACTTAGATTCAATACAAAGAAGTGCAAAGTAATGCACCTGGGAAACAAAAACCCAGGAGAAGAGTACACAATAGTAGGGGAGGTACTAACAACAACAAAAATGGAAAGGGACCTGGAGGTAGTCATATCAGATGACCTAAAGGTGGGTAAGCAATGTGAAAAGTCGGTAAGGAGAGCCAGGGGATACTGGGGCATAGGAAGGGCATCACAAGTAGAAAAGGGAAGTGGTTATCCTCTGTACAGACAGTTGGTGAGACCCCATCTGAAGTACTGTGTGCAGTTTTGGAGACCTCATCTACGCAAGGACATAGACAGGATGGAAGCAGTCCAGAGGAGGGCAACTGAAATGGTGCAGGGTCTGCAGCAGAAACCATATGAAGAGAGACTGAGAGAGCTTAATATGTATACTCTTGATGAAAGGAGGGACGGGGGACATGATAGAAACGTTCAAGTACCTCAAGGGAATCAACAAAGTCCAGGAGGGTAGCATCTTTCAGAAAAAGAGATGTGAAAGAACAAGGGGGCACAATTTAAAGATAGAGGGGGGACGGCTCAGGGGTACTGTGAGGACATTATTTTTCACGGAGAGAGTGGTGGATACAAGGAACAGCATTCCTGAGGAGGTCGTTGGGTCTAAAAGAGTGGGGGAATTCAAACATGCATGGGACAGACACAAGGCAATTATGGTGGGGGGGTTGCAGGAAGTAGACTGTTGGTTAACTAGAATCTGCAGCTCATCCAGTAGGTAGGGAAATGGGCAGACTGGGTGGGCCTAAGTGGTCCTTATCTGTCGTCAAAGTCTATGTTTCTATGAAAGAAGAGATTAGGGAAACAATAAAACAGGCCGTTCCATTGAATGGTGGCCCAGACACTACACCCCAAGTTTTATGGGACACGGTCAAAACAATGCTTAGAGGGAGGCTGATTTCAATAGCCACATATAAAAAGAGGGAAAGGGCTAAACAAAAAGAACAGTTAAATCAGGAACTTAAAACCTTAGAAGGGCAACAGAAGTTAAAATTCTGTAGAAATAGAGAAAGCCAAATAAAGGAACTCAAGATAAGACTTCAGAGATTGCAGTTGCTAGAGACTGAGAAAGCCCTGTTGTATACAAAACAGGCCTACTACGAGGGGGAACCAAGGGCCACCCATTTCTTAGCATACCGGCTGAAGCAACAGTCTGCCTGGGCACATGTTACAGGTCTCCGACACCCGATCACGGGGCAGATTTAACGTAAGTGGGAGCAAATAGTGGATACATCAGTTACATACTATAAACAATTATACCACCCTCAGCCTGAACCATGCCCGGGGGCAGCCTGGGAATTTTTGGAAGCTTTGAGCTTACCTAGGCTTACAGAGACCCAAAGGCAAATATTGGAATGCCCAATCACCCATCAGGAGATCCTGAACATGGTTGGGGACCTCAAGGTGGGGAAATGCCCAGGCCCGGATGGGTTTGTCGGAGAATTATATAAAACATTTGTAGGGGAAATAGCCCCCATACTAAAAACGGTTTATAACCAGGTCTGGCTGGAAGGTGAGGCGGTCCCTCCATCATGGAACTATACTACCATAACCGTGATCCCGAAAGAAGGAAAGGACTTGAAGGATTGTGGTTCGTATAGGCCAATTTCACTTCTTAACATAGATTACAAAATCTTTACTGCTGCAGTAGCCAAAAGACTCCAGTCCTTTCTTGCAGGCTTAATCCATCCAGATCAGATGGGCTTTGTAGAGGGTAGGCAGGCCCCTGAGGGCGTTAGAAGGACCATAAACATAATTGACATCATTAACAAACAACATATCCCCACCTGTCTAATGAGTCTTGACACAGAAAAAGCGTTTGACAAAGTTAACTGGAATTTTCTATTTCTGGTACTAAAAAGAATGGGCTTTCCATCACTATTTTTGGAGGCGATCAAGGCTCTATACGCTTCTTCACAGGCTTTTGTTAGGGTAAATGGGGGCATCTCGAGGAAGTTCTACCTGGGGAGGGGCACCAGGCAGGGTTGCCCATTGTCACCGCTCCTTTTCGATATATATATAGAACCCCTGGCCCAGGCGATAAGGGAAGCAAGAGAGGTGAAAGGAATAGAGGTAGGAGAGGAAGAACATAAAATTTCCTTATACGCAGATGATGTCCTTTTATACATAACTAACCTGAATAGATCCATCCCTGAAATCTGGTCCATAATTGACAAGTTCAGCCAATTCTCAGGATATACTTTAAATTAAAATAAAACAGAATTTCTGAAATTCCATTACAACCCTCCACCTAATATAAGGCAGCTATTGGACACGAACTGGAATAGGGGGAACATAAGATACCTTGGCACCCAAATTCCAAAAACTCTAACAATGCTTTACACATATAACTTCGAGCCAATAATGACCCAGATAAGGCAAGACATTAAAAGGTGGGAGGCCTTAAACCTACCCCTATATTCAAGGATACAATCAGTATTGATGAACATCCTCCCTAAATATTTGTATCTCTTTCAATGCCTCCCAATAAAAATACATAAGAATCAATTCCAAATATGGCAGAGGATGCTTACAAAGTTTATTTGGAATAATAGGAGACCTAGAATCAAAAATGCAATACTACAGACAAATAAAAAATATGGGGGTAGGAATGTCCCTAGTTTGGAGGACTACTTTTTAGCTACCCATTAAGATGGGCACTTCTGTGGTCGGCTAGAACATATACAGCCCGATGGAAGGTAATCGAGGAGGTCCTAACAGACAGGGTGCCCTTGGGGGTGAGAGCCCTGACATCAGGAACCCAGACTAGAGATGGGACTATATCTCTGATGTCAGTAAAAAATACCTTGGGGTCCTTGAGACGTTTATGGGCCAAACATAGGCTTGACGAGGAGGTTTGGCCATTAAGATGGTTCGCCTGGGACCCACAATTCTCCCCATCCAGACAGGATCTTACCTTCAAAAGATGGGGGAGACTGGGACCATACTCCCTAGGCCAGGTCATGGAGGGAACTACTGTTCTGGAATTCACCTGGATCAAAGAAAAATTCTCCCTAAGACAGGTGGATTATTTTAGGTATTTACAGATAAGAGCCCATATACATAAATTGCAAACCCTTCATAAACAAACCAAACCCTTAGTAGGGCTGCTGAACACGATGGCTGAAATAATGAATTTAACAAGAGTCAGAGAGCAGGTGTCGGCTATCTACAGAGCCCTAAGGGATAGGGGAGGGAGTAGGGTCTCCCAAACTAAAAGTAGGTGGGAACTTGAGCTGGGGGAGAATTTAGCGGAGGAGAAGTGGATTGCTGCTCTTGCACAGACCTCTAGAACCACATCCTCCCCGATGTGGAAGGAGTTTGAGTGGAAAGTAAGAATGAGGTTTTTTGTTTCACCAGCTGTTCAGTGTAAATGGGATAAGAACTGTACGGGGAGGTGCTGGAGGGAGTGCGGGGTGGTTAAGGCAGACTATCTCCATGTCTTTTGGTCATGTCCGACTCTTATAAATTACTGGGCAGAAATTAACCAGAAGATAAAACATGTACTTTCTATAGAGTCCATCCTGGGTCCCAGAAACTTGATACTGGGAATGAAACCAGATGAAATTAGGGGAGTAGATAAGACCTATTTGTGGAATGTTCTCCTCACAGCGGCTCATAAAGCCCTAACTAGAAGATAGCTCTCACCATGTCCACCGGTTTACCAGGATTGGGTGTCTATTATAGGTGAGATTAAAGATACGGAAGAGATCACCTATAGAATAAACCTGAGGACACAGAGTTTTGTGAGAAGATGGACTCCATGTTTGGTGTCACCGGTGATAGGGGAAACTGATCTGGTTGGGGGAGACCAAGGGAGGGGCATGGAGATACGAGAGTCTTATTAAAGACCACTTGAAAGGTATAATTTAAGTAGCCTATCCTAGTAAAACAAAAATAAATTATTAATGTGGAAAGAGCTTTAGCCAATGAAATATGACTATGTAATAAGATATCTCTGATGTAAATTGTATGTACTTTTAAAGTCAAAAGTGATGGAAATGACTTTTAATTATTGTATACCTGTGCCAAAATATGCAATAAACATGAATTAAAAAAAATGCATGTGGAGTGCCTCAGAGATGTATTCCCCCACAATTACCTTGACCAGGTGAGTAAACTACCATTCAGTTGTGTCTGTGTGGTTTAGTCATGTGATCCTTTGCAAAATGTGTGGCGTGTTTATTTTTTCCTGTATGCTTTATTTTGTTTCTGTGTTCACCCTATACATGTTTGTCAGTATATACTTCTTCCTCTTTATCCACTATGATATGTTTAGTGACCTTTGATCTGTTTTCATATTGAGGAGGGGAAGTTTCTTTCCCTGTCCTTTCACTATATGGCATTGTGGGAGAGACTGATCATTTGATGACTTATTTTTTTTTATATTTTATATTTTTATTAAGTCATAAAAACAGATTACAGAATCAAAAATGAGACAGAAATACACAGACATATATACAGTAGTTCATAGCGTTGTGAGTCAGTTAACAAACATGTTTCACTTATCTTTTATTTTGACATTCTTGGGCTATCATTATATACAAAATTCCGCGTATTATGAGGGGAGTAGATATAAATCTACTTACCTCGTACTTGTTTGAGGTTGATGCATGCAGCATTACCTTTTAAGTGATTGCTGGGCTTCACTTTTCCCTTCATGGTAGATGCGTACAACTTGAAAGGAATACAGAGGTACCCACCTCCCTCCTGCCATTATGCTTGTTTTAGTCCACCTCCTTCTAACACCATTCTTTCTTTAATAATATGCAGTTTGTTATTTAGGATCTTACTTTATATTTTTACATACCAAAACATTTCTAATCCACCTTTGGTATACAGGGGGGCCCAAGGAACCTCACAGTTAGGTGTCTATACGATTTGTAGTAGATGCGTTTTAGACATGTTACCTTAGAGCTTTGCTCACCTTTTGTCTCATTTTTTTCCTCTTTTTAAAAAAAAGAACTGAGATTAAAGATTACATACCTCTTCTGGGGCTGACTGGTGGTTTTGAAAAGGTAAATTTGAGTACTTTCTCTTTGGAGGGTTCTGGCTGGTCAAATTGTTGGGGTTACTTACCTGAAATTTTGAAGGGGAAGGGGAGAAAGGCAGTGGTTTCGGTGGAAGACCTAGAAGGTGATTAAATCTCATGTGTCCATCACTGTTATATGCCCACTAAAGCTCAGCTTGGTACATCTTTGCTGCATTTGTCTGTAATTTCTAACAGTTTTTGTTACTGTCTTGTGATCATGTCTTATCCTAATAAGTTCTCAAGACTGATTTTATGATCTACTGTTATGTAAAACAGGCTAAGGAGAGTGTATGAAGAAGTAGCAGAAAACAGAGTTATAAACTATTTACATGTAGAAATTATCTTTCAGATAGGTAGTTCTGTAGTATAGCATTCCACACATCCTGCTAATAAAGGAGGTGGGTGGGGGGATCCCAGCCTATGGGACAAAATCTGTATAATGTTCCAGCTGGAACATAACCCACTTATGCTATCTGATTTCAAAGGGGAAGCTTCTAGTCTGTAATTGTGTTGATATTCGTTCCAGATTGTACATTTCTAGAGTGAGCTCCCTCCAGCTTTCCTTTGTGGGGACCTTTACAGTGTGCGACAGCCTCGTGATGGCTTTTTTGGCCACCAGTATCTTTAAGGTAGTTAGCTTATATTGGGGAGTGGACATCTTGCCCTCTTGGGGAATGGCCATAAGCACCAGCATGGGAGTGATCATGCCTGGGCAGTCGAATATGGTTTCTAATTCAGATATCACTGATTGTCAGTACTGTAGTAGAGCTGGGTAATTCCAGAGGATATGTGTTATGTCTGCCTGTTGGTGTCTGCATTCCTGCCAACAATGCCCCTCTGTAGCACCTGTGTATTTGGCTACTATTGCCAGCGTTCGAAAAAATCTAGTTCGACATTTCCAGGAGTACTCCCTCCAATAATTGATGGATGTTATCTTATATGAAGGGATTGCATATTTATGCCATATTTCTGTATGTAGGGCAACATCCAGCTCTGCATTCCATTTTCTAAGAATCGTTACTGTGGAGTCCAAGGGGTGAGCTCAGAGTACTTTATAGAGTTGGCTAATTAAGTGGGGCTGAGTTTGATCTTGGATAGGGGATGTCAGAACAAAGATTAACTGGGAGAGATTTCCATGTATCTGGGTTAACTCCTCTTCCTTAGGCCCCAAGTAAGATCGAAGTTGGAAATATTTATAAAACTCCTTTTGGGGGAGTCGATAGGATGCCTGGAGTGAAACAAATGGTAGTATTCCTGTGGAGCCCACCAACTGGTATGTGTGCCAGAAGCCACAGTCCCTCCACCTTCGCAGAGCTCCATCAGTTTTATTTGGGAGAAAGATTTGATCGTAGGCCATATCCTGGAGATACAATCTTTCCGCTAGCGTGAGATTTGTTTTTGTGTATGTAACCACTGACAGTATGTTTCGGTGGCGTATTGGGTAAATTTCTGTAATGGAGAGCATCTTGGGAGGTTACCAAATAGATATGGACTAGTGTCCTGGTGTTGTTCAGGGTTTGTTATATATACTTCCAGTGTGGTTGGCATGGTTCTGCCAGCCACTGGCAGATAGTGCGAAGGTGTGATGCTAGGACATGTTGTTCTTGGTTGGGGAGGTTTGCTGCTCCTTTGTCTCTATGGAGCTGGAGGATCCCATATCTGATCCTAGGTGGCTCACCCTGCCATATAAACCATGATATGAGTTTGTCCCATGCCTGAAAATAGGTTTTACTTGGTTGGATTCGTAGGGTTTGAAAAAAATAAAGAATACGCAGAAGTATATTTTGTTGAACAGCCTTTATTCTATTAAATAATCCTAGGGTGAGTTGCACCCATCTTGCCATGTCCTCGGTTAATTGCTGGGTTAATGGTTCATCGTTTAAAAGCTCAAGGTGTTGAGATTTTTAGTAATTTTTATGCTCAAATATCTAATAGCATTTCTATGCCATTTAAATTTATAGGTGTTTTTCAACTGTGGGGAAGGAGCATAATGGTATAGCAGGACCTCCATTTTTTGATATTTAATTTATAGCTGGATAATTGGCTAAATTAATTTAATAGTTTCCAGATTTCTGGGATGGATCTTTCTGGGGAGGTTAGGGTCAACAGTATGTCACTGGCGAAGAGATACCTTGAACTGTCTGCCACCTATGGGTAGTCCCTCGATTGTTGGATTGGATCTGATAGCAGCTGCTAGTGGTTCGAGGTAAAGTGCGAAGAGGAGTGGGGATAGTGGGCATCCCTGTCATGTGCCTCTGGTTAAGGGAAACGCTTCAGATAGGGAGCCACCTAGTCTAAGAAATGCCTTGGAAGAGTCATAAATTGCTTGAAACATCCGGACAAATTTGGTCGGGAATCCAATGTGTGTTAGTGTGGCCCACAGGTATGGCCAGGCCACCCTATCAAAGGCCTTTTCTGCATCAAGACTCAGCAATGCCAGGGGTATTTGTTTCTGTGTTGCAAAATCTATCAGGGTCAAGTTGTGCCTTAAACTGTCATAAGCCTGACGTTGCCTAACGAAGCCCACCTGATCTTGATCTATAAGGAGTAGTAATAATTGCTCTAATCTCCTAGCCATTATAGACATGTAAATTTTATAGTCACAATTTAACATGGAGATTGGGTGGTAGGAAGCTGGTTATTTGGGGTCTCTCTGGGGTTTGAGAATAGCAGATATTATAGCATATTTCCAGGTTGGAAGTGGGGGATCCCCTTTCTGCACCTCGTGGAAAGTCTGTGTCAGTAGGGGGAGGATGGGTTCTTTAAACCTCTTGTAGAATTCTGTGGGATATCCTTCTGAGCCTGGGGTTTTCTGGGTTTTAAATGCCATTACAGCTCCTTCTATTTCTGCATTGGTTATTGGGAGCAGTAGATTTTGGGCTTACGCCTGTGTTAATTTGGGCAAGTGAAGACTATCCAGGAAAGTTTTTGTTGCCTCTGGGGAGGAGGGGGGGATTCCATCGCATATAGATGTTGGTAGTATTTTGCTAGGGCTGATATAATTTCTTCGGGCCATTTTAATAGTTTGCCTATGTTGTGGTCATGGAGTTGTGTTACTGATGCTTGTGCCCAATTTATTCTTAGTTTACATGCCAAGTTTCTCGCCCCATGTGGGTCCCCCTCATATCTACTCAATTTTAAACAGAGTAATTGCTGTTCTAGCTTTTGATCTTATATTTTCTGAATCTTCTGTTTTACTTGTTTTATTTGTGGGATGACAGAATTATCTCCCCGACGAAAGAAGGTCAGAAGGGTGGCTAGTGTCTCCTGTAGTTCTTGAGCTTTTCTCTCTCTTTCTTTCTTTTTCAGCACTGAATAGGCCACTATTTCCCCCAAGGACCACCTTGATTGTGTCCCACAGGATCGCGGAGGCGATCTTTGGGCTTTGTTTTTCTCTCTTTATTCTGTGGATCTATTCTTCTATTAGTGGTTTGAATTCAGGGTCTCTCAGATGTGAGAGATTTAGCCTCCAACACGTTCTTTGTTCTGGTTTTCCCAGCTTAAATTTTACATATGGGGGAGTGGTCGAAGAGGATCGTTGCTCCATGTCTAAGGTTTACTGCCATATCTAAGTGTTCTACTGTAGTGAATAGATAATCCAGCTGGGAGGCTGTGCCTGAGTGGGGAAGGGGGCACAAAATGAGTATATTCCTTCCTCGTTGGGAAGAAATGTCTCCATAGGTCCACCAGATCAAGGTGAGTCAATGTCTGACAAAGGTACTTTTGCATTGGATTGGCTCAATGTTGTATTGGACCTGTGGTTTCTAAAGTTGGGGACATTGTGACATTCAAATCCCTTCCCAGGATAAACTGTCCCTTCATAACTGGTAGGAGTTTATTAAAGTATTTTTGGGCTATTACCTTCTTAGAGCCAGGTGGAAGATACAGCGAGGATAGGGTGACTGGGATGTTTTAGAGCGGGCCCATTGCTATCACATAGTTCCCCTCAGGATCAATAACAGTTTCCTGTAACTGGATTGGGACTCCCCTAGGTATTAATATGGCCACTCCCCTTCTCCGCCCTGAGTTATGTGAGGCTGCGATGATGGTTTGGTATCCCATTTTGGAGAATTTATGATGTTCTGTCTCCGGAAGGTGTGTCTTCTGTAGGAACACCAAGTTTGGTTTATCTTGCTTTAATCTTTATAACACTCTGCTCCTCTTAATGGGATTATGTATCCCATTAATGTTGAACGATATGACCAGGGATGTTTTGTCCATTTTGTCTCTTGTTGGGTAGGTTAAATTTGAAATAGGCCGAGATCCCTCCTCCAGGGCATTTAGGATGTTTGTTGGGTTGGTTAAGAGAGAAAAGAAAGGAAACCTTGTAGAAACAGGTATAAACATGTACTAGACTGAACATCAGTAACTCACAGAACCATAGACATGTGTGTATAACAACTTGAGAAAACAACTTTAACTATAAAACCATTGTGCCAACCGGGCAACTCATTAATGCTAAGGTATTCAGCCCCAGACAGAGGCTCCCCACATTCTCTCATGGGGATGCCCGCATGTCCGGGGCAAAGTGAGAGTCTGTTTGAGCTTCCAAGGCAGGGGGAGGTATATCACTTCCCCTCTTTAGGAGCTGATCGAAACTCCTGGTGGGGGAAAGTCACGTGTGACTGTGGGTCCCCATAGCTATTATGTGCAACTAAGAGAAATAGGGATCAGCCTGGCTGGCTAGTCTCCATTCTGTATGTCTACATCTCCTAGGTGGATGCACAGCAAAGAGATGGGGATCTATGTATGATGAAGACTCTCCCCACCTTAACTTACGCTATTGGTAATTAGTATGGGTAGGGATGTATGGGGTGTTTCCTGTCTTTGCCCGGTGGGGGGGGGGGCACCACCATGGGTAATCCCTGCCATACTCAAGAACTGGTCCTTCCCAGGGAAAAAGAAAAAAGGGGAAAGGAACCACAGCTCCCACCACCCCCACCAATGCTGAGTCAATGGTGTATTCCATCTCTATACTGGGGGTCGCACAGCTCCATCCATTTGTTCCAACCACTCTTTGGGGAGCTCGAATGGGAAGTGCACCTCTCTTCCCAGACATAGGGGCCACCCTTCTGATGCTCAAGGAAAGTATATAAAGGTGCAGTTCAGATGATGAATGGTGTTCCCCATGACTGGTACCTTGGTAGGATAGGAGATGATCAATTCATGCCCTAGCTGAGTGTGGGGGCCCCAATAGAGTCCTCGGCCCCCCAACCCCAGGGCTCCTCAGTATACCCTCAAGTCCCATAGCCCACCGGTGTTTTGATCTAGCTAGTATCCTTATTCATAGAGCCATAGCCCATCCTGAAAGGGGATCCACATCTCAGGCATTATGTAGCTATATCTACAGTATATCCTTGTGGTTTTGGTATTTCCTTGCTTTTATATTATGGTCCCCAGGATCTGGATTGTTCTGCCAGTGCTCGGCTCATCATATTCCAGCAAACCCCATAAAACCCCAGGTCCAAGAAACACTGCATTTTTCTTGGGCATGGCAAGGAGCAGGCAAGAGGTGGCCTCCCCCAAGCCCCCACGTAGAGCATTTCAGCCACCAGGGGATTGTATTGTCAGCCCAGGGAGTTAAGAGGGTCCTATATTCTACCATCTTCCAGGGGCTGGTTTGCATAATATATTATCTGTGTATATGTGCCTGCAGTCACCGGGAATGGACAGAGACTGCCGCTTGTGTCCCCTCCGTCTGGTAGCCACAAGCACACGCACTCCCGGTGTTAAATCCAGTCTGGCCCGTAGGCCTCAGGGATAGACCTCCATCACATATGGCCCTTCTGTTCCCCAGGCCCTTGATTTGCTTTCCTTGGAAGTCATGACAATTATAAGGTGCATTCTGCCTGGTTCATGTAAGGGCACCTCAGATAATAAATGAGCAGTCCCCATGAAAGACACAGGGCCCTCCATTCTGCCCCTCACCCTCAGTCATCGAGTGGGAGGCATGGCTACATTGTGCATTCACCTGGACTCCATTCGCACTCCCTCACTGCCCCCAGTCCAGCCCAGGTGGGGAGCAACTCTACCCAGGAGGAGCAGCGGGAGTCTGCAGCGGCAGGTCAAGTTTTAGTTCTCAGCCCCCAATCCCACTGGTGCCACTTGCCTGTCCGGTCTCCTCCTCATCTTTTTCGTCCCTGTCCTGCTTTCTTCAGGGATTGTGAGCCACTTACTTCCTGGAGCCACAGAGACTGGGATCATTAGAGCCTCTCCCTCCAAACTCCACTCGAAGTTCTGTTCAGATCCCGCTGCATCGGATGTGGGGCCAGTCGACCTACAGGGGCTGGGGGGGCATACCTCCCATCATATAAGGTTCGACAGTTTACCCAGTGTTCTGCTTTTCACAGAGCCTGTCTGCTTCAGCCTTTTCCAGCAAGGGTGTGGCCTACACAGCCTGCCAATCTCCAAACCCAGACCTAGCTGTATTCAGGGGACTGCTCTCAGCAGATGCATTGCCGTGCATGCTAAGCGCACCTTGCCGGGATTTATGTGACACAGTTTGAGAGCCCTCACTAACCCTGCTCTGACTATATTTACCAGTGCAGGGTTGACCATGTTGAGTAGGTTATTTTGCTGGGGATCCTATTGCCCACGCTGCTCTGGGAGTATTTTCAGCAGGTCTGGTCCGGGTCCCCGGCCCACATGGCCCATCTGGGTTGAGCAGCGACCAAGGGTCCGCTCCAGCCAGCGTAAATGTTTATTAACATTTCAGCTTTTCCAGAAAGGGTCATGGGCCGACTCTTTCACTTTAGTTGGGGCAGTATCTAGTGTCTATCCATCCACTTCCCTCTGGGCCCATGTTCTCCTCAGTCAGCTCCCCCAGACAGCCCTCTCCCCAGTCTCATGCATGTAAGGTAGTCCCCTTCAGTCAGCAGTTACCCCCTGAACCAGCACAGAAACAGTGTTGCACCCCTTCCTTCCTCTGTCCTTTTTTCCTTTCCCCATACTATTTTCCCCCTCACCAGCGTTTCTGCTGTGGGGAGGGATTCTCACCGATCATTTCAAATGTCTCATTTCTTGCATCGAAGTGAACAGTAGTTCCATATTTTGTGTAGTTGCACCCCCAGCCCACGATCAAGGATTGTCTCTAACTGGGGGTACCGTGTCCGCATTGATTGTGAGCTTCGGTCTACGGGTGATCAGGTGAAAGTCCTGAGCAGCTCCTTAACATCCTTCAGTGTTGTCAGTCCTTGCTGTGCTCTTCTTTTTCTCTCGAGACTGTGTTCCACGATGTCTCTCTGGTTGTCTGTTCCTCCCAGATGGTTGCTTCTGGCCTTTGAGCAGGTATGCTGATGCCTTTCGTGCTGAGAAGCTGCGTGGCTTCCTCTGGCATTCAGAAATGCCTTGGGCCCTCCGGCATCATGATAGTGAGGCGAGCGGGGTAGGGCGTCTGAAATTTCAGTTTCTAGACCTTAAGGACTCTGAGGATCAGTGCATAGGATCTCCTTTTTGTGGCAATGGATGCTGAAAAATCATTGTCGAAGAAGATTCTAATAGTTTTATATAAAACTGTTTTCAGTCGCCAGGCGGTCAGCAAAATTTGTTGCTTCGGGGCATAGCTCAAGAATTTCAACACAATCAACCATGGCTTCTGGTCCCTCACCTGTGGCTTTGGTGTGAGTGCCCTGTGTGCTTGCTTGATATCTAAGGGTATATTGGGGCCCAGGTGCAAAGTCTCCCTTAGCATGCCGTCCAGAAATGCTGGCATGTTCCGGACCCCCCTCGTCCTCCGGTATCCCATATATTCTTAAATTGCTCCTCCAGGAGCGATCTTCTAGGTCCTCACACTTGTCAGTCAGTTCTCTCTGTTCATTAATTAAGTGGACCACGATTCTTTCTAGCCTGTCCGTTCGGGAGTTAAGCTATGCATGTTGAGTTTCCAGTTCGGTAACTTGTGCAGTTATTTTGGTTATTTCTGCAGTAAGCTCTGCTCGGAAAGACCGAACCTCTATTCAGAAAGCTTTAAGTTCACTGACGATTGCTGAGTTAGAGAGCTGGGTTTGATCTGCATTATTTGTCGCCATGTCTTGGTGTGTGTTTGGAATCTGGGGTTCTCCGTTTGGCGATCAAAGGTCATCCAGTGGTAACTGATTTTTCATTCTCTTTTTCTACCTCTCATTAGCTGTTGTGTCTCCTATCTGGTGCTATTTTTAAGATATTTGTTTGATATTTTCTAGTTTAGGAGGCTTTTCAGGGTGGGTGTTGTCTGAACCCAACGTTTACTGCTGCATCCCTCTAGGTGACATCACCAGAAGTCCATTTGATGACTTCTGGTGTGTTTTTTTTCTCTTACAATTAAATATTTCATTATGGATATAATTGTCAGCCTCTTTATTAATTATTGCTTTATTGTACTGAATATATTCCATTTAAAAATTTTTATTTGTATTTTTGTTTTATATTTTTTTAAAAATTGCCATAATATGTTTATGGCTGTAAAAATGAATGCTGAGGGGGATGTGGCATTCATTTTTTTTCATTTTCCTACTGGCAAATTAACTCGTAAGGCGTGGGTACACTTCTGAAAGAAAAAACATTTTTAAACCATCTCAATAGGGCCCTATATGTTCTGTTCATTTTGAACGGTCATGTTATGAGAGGGACCCTGAGAAATTAACAGAGTTGGGATGGACCAACGCAATGGCAAAGTCAAAGCCAAACAGTGTTCCCTCAGTCTTTCTACCATCAAGTTGCTTGGCTTCAAATTCTCTACAGAAAAAGAAATGATGAATATATGAACATTCAAAGAAGCCAGCAGAAGAAGGCCATTTGGTCTATAAAGTCTGCTTGTATTGCAGGGTCCACAGCTTGAGCTAATGTCCCTGCCCTCCCTCCCCACTCCTCCCATCCTCCCTATCCATGATCCTTACCTTCCCTCAATGCCTATCCCAGCCACTCTTAAAGCTGCTCACTATCTTCAAGGAGATGACCTCTTCTGATAGTGCATTCCAAGTGTCCACCACCCTCTCTGTGAAGAAGTGCTTCCTGACCTCTCTTGTAAACCTTCCACCCTCCAGCTTAAGACTGTGCCCCCTCTTGTTATGGTTGCCACTCAGCTTAAAGAGATTCTCCTTATCAACTTATTTATCCCTTTCAAGTACTTGAAAGTCCCAATCATGCCCCCTCTCTCTCTCTCCCCCCTGTCTTCCAGAGAGTACATGTTCAGTGCTCTCAACTTCTCCTCGTATGCCTTACCCTGCTGACTCGCTGTCATCTTTGAAGCCCTCCTCTGTACCTTCTCCAGCAGGTTAAAGTTCTTTTCTGAGGTGCATGTACTGCATGCCTAAAGCACTGTAGACTACAGGTACAGTGTGATTTATTTCCATATCATTATTTGAAAAATTTGTGATAGAATGTATCCTTATTGGTTGTCATCATTTATTTATTTTATTTTATTTAGTTTTTGTTTACCGGGTAAGTACACTAGACAAGTTTTATGCCTATTTTCAGGAACGACCCGGGAGAGTACAAAACGGTACAACAGGTACGTTGATACAGTAATTGGTTCAGACGAATACATTCAAGTACAAAAACAGGAGAAAAGACAATTTTTACAGTTTTTACATTTACGTGGAAGATACACCCAGATACAGTGCTGGGGCAAGGTATAAGTTAGAGATAAATTCAATGACCAACAGGGCTGGTGAGGATTATGAGCATAGTAACATCATAGCGTTGGTCAAGCAAGGGAGGGGGGATTTGAACGAGGACATAACGCAAGAGTGGTGACGCCAGAGCAGGAGAGAAGAAGCCGGCACCAGTGGACACCGGGAGGCTAAGGAGGCTTAGGACATTCACAGCGAGAAGCCACCTTAAGATGATCCCACAGGGAGGTCTGGAAACTCTTGTGAGAGGAGGCAGTACGGACTCTTTCAGGAAAGGAGTTCCAGAGCCTGGGGCCATGGACAGTAAAACTCCGGTCCCCCATGTTGGTGCGGGAAGTAGGTACACTTAGTAGGCCGGGCCTTGGGATCTAAGCAGGTAGGGGAGAGGTCAGCAGGAGCAAGAAACCGGGCTGTTCCTGAGGGGTGCCCAGAGCTAAGTACTTTACTCCATGAGGCACCCAGTGCTAAGATTAAGGTGATTGGTGAGGAAGCCAACCCAAGCTTCTCGATGAGCTCGTGAGTGATGGGTGTGAGGGCGAGGCCAGGGCAAACGACAGATGTTGTTGTACGTTGTGCTCCACTTGCTTAGGAGGTCTTAGAAGTATGAGCAAATATGAGGGAGCCATAGCTGAGGGAGGGAAGTAGTACTCCCTGGCAAGAGCTAATTAGCCGCTGGAGTGAGGTTGTACCGAGCCCTGTAGGCCATCCCCAGTTTGCGGGTTTACCCCACTGCAGGCATTATGGATATGACTACCAAGGTCCAATTGGGGATCAAGCTGCCACTCCAAGATATTTGAGGGAGGTCACGTAGGGAGAGGGAGCCATCTTTGTAGTTGATATGTAGGGAGTTGAAGAGGCTCATATTTTGGCAGAGGAACCAAGAGCATAGCCTGGGTTTTGTTTTGATTTAGGACCAATTTATGGTTGGAGAGCCATGCCTGGATGTTCCAGAGGTCTTCAGATAAGTACGGTTTAGTGTGGCTGTATCACAGGAGTGGGCCAGGAGAACCAGGTCATCCGCATACATGATGACACGGCAGCTGGAGACCACATCAGGAGATTGTTGATGAACAGGAAAAGAGTAGGGGACCCAGCGCAGAGCCCTGAGGGACACCAGAGGTGACAGGCCGGGGGCCAGAGAGGACTTTATTTAATTTAGTTAGTTGTTTTCTGCCATATAGGTAGTCAGAGACCCAGTTTAGGGCGTTGGGGGACAAACCAAGGGACCTCATCTGCAGGGCAAGCAGGGATCATATCATTGGTAGGGTAGAGATGGTTGTTACTGGTGATGGTGAATGTAGAAAAGTTCACATTATGGCAGCTGTGAGGTGCCATCCACTGAGTTTCACTGTTTTTGTCCTCTGTGCATGTCGGACACATGTCATTCATTGTCTCTGGGTGTTCATGTCATCCTCAAGTCATTCCTTGCCACTGTGCTGGCATAGTTTGACAGTCCCTTCCGATATAGTATGAGGCTTGTTTTACTACTCGGGGGTGGGAGGTTGCTTTTTGGTACCTCTCTTGGAGGGCTGAGGATGGTGGATATCGAGAGTTGATCTTATCCTCTGGGTTGTGAGGTTGATTTTGTATTTTGGGAGCGATGGAGGTATTGACAGGTGGGAAAAGAGTTGCCATCTTGTCAGGTGGGAGGTGCACTCCTCTGTGGAGGGTGGGTGGTGGGCACACAGTCATGCTTTTGCATGCTGTGTCTCCATCTCCCTAGCTCCAGTATTGGTGTACTACATTAATGATGGAACAAGGGCATTCCTTGACTTGTGTCAGACTAGTGTGATGATCCCATCAGAAATAAGCTGAGGTTTAGTCTCCTACTCTGGGGTGTGAGTTTGCTTTTTGGTATGTCTGTATGGCAGTGGGGGTTACTATCCAGGGTTGGCCTCATCCTCTGAGTTGTGAGGTTGATTTTGTATCTCAGGAGTGCTGAAGCTATTGGCAGGTAGGAAAGGAGTTGACATCATGTCAGGTGGGAGGTGCACTTCTCTAGGGTGTGAGGGCACATGGTCATGTTGTCGCATGTTGCCTCTCCTGCTCTCTGGTTCCAGTATCAGTACTACACCGATAATGGGGCCAGGGCAGTCCTTGCATTGGTGCCAGACTGATGTCAGAGTCCTTTCTGATGTACTATGATGCTTGTTCTAGTACTCTTGAGTATGAGGTTGCTTTGTAGTACCTCTCTTGTAGTGGTGGGGATGGTGGATATCAAGGGTTGGTCTCATCCTCTGGGTTGTGAGGTTGATTTTGTATTTCAGGGGGTGATGGAGGTATTGACAGGTGGGAAAGGAGTTGACTTTGTGTCAGGTGGGAGGTGCACTCCTCTGGGATTGGTGGAAGGAGGGCACACAGTCTTGCTTTCGCATGCTGTGTTTCTGGCTCCCTGGTTCTAGTATCAGTGTACTACACTGATGACAGAGCCAGGGCATTCCTTGCCTCTGTGCTGGACTGCTGTGAGTCCCATCCAGAATAGGCTGAGGCTTAGTCTCCTACTCTGGGGTGTGAGGTTGCTTTTTGGTACCTCTGGTTGATGGTGGGGGGGGGGTACTATTCAGGGTTGGCCTCATTTTCTGAGTTGAGGTTGATTTTGTATCTGAGGGGGTGGTGAAGATATTGACAGGTGGGAAAGGAGCTGACATCATGTCAGGTGGGAGGTACACTCCTCTGGGGTGGGAAGGAGGTTACACATTCATGCTGTGTTTCTGGCTCTCTGGTTCCAGTATCAGTGTACTACACTGATGACAGAGCCATGGCATTCCTTGTCTCTGTGCAGGACTGGTGTGACAGTCCCATCTGAAATAAGCTGAGGCTTAGTCTTCTACTCTGGGGTTTTATCTGTTGTGGGGTGCTGGTTGTCGGATGCTGTAGATACGAACATGGCATACTAATGATATTATATTATTAGTTTTTAGGTATTAAATGCAATTTCTGAAAAAAATTTGCGAGATCAAGCATCTAAAGCATCCGGTGATGTAATGGATTTGTCTTACCATATCATTGATGAAGGTGTTAGTGATGAAGCTGATCATTTTAATCATTTGACTTATTATATGAATACATCATGTGATATTTTCAACAGCACTGCATATATGTCAAACATTTTGGATTGATGAACACCGACACAATCAGAGATGACGTGAACATTGGTGTCATAACTACTATATCGACAGAGACACCAAAAACTAAATGAACTGTTAGATGTCAAGCAAACATAAAACCTCCATAGCGTACCAGATGGACTCAGATGTCATTTCCAGATCCCAAAATGAGCGCAAAAGTCATGACGTGTTCCAGTGGTATACAGTATATACTCCTGGATGATGTGAATGTTCCAGTTTTCCTTGACATCACTGAGTCTAGTAATGATGAATCAATTGACAAATGTGACAGCCATTTTGACTCCAATTTTTGTTATAAGCCAGACTATGAACCTTCAGAAGAAGAGTACTGTGATTACGAGTCTTCCGATAGTAGTAGTAGTACAGTGGAACCTGCTTATAATGGACTACTCCATGCATACATTTTTGTCCATTAGAAGCAAGTGCTCGGAATAGCCAAATGTAATTTTAAACAATTATACAATCCAACCCCTGCTCCGCCCTTGCTCACAGCTTATAGTCATGCCCTTCCACGCTCACAGTGAACATATATTGCTTGGTTTTATTTAACATGGGCAACTAGCTGGTTAAATGGTCTAACAGTTTAAATCTCTCTCAGTGCCTCTAGCTCCTGTGACTGCCTCCACTAGCTGACGCCATGAATATTTCCCTAACCTTATGCAGTTCTCTCTCCTATTAGCACCTGGTTACTCCTTAGCATGCACTTCCCCATGTTACGTCTACGACAATGCCTCTGGCTGCGCTCCTCCTCTATAGCTCTCCGCCCCCTCTACTCTTCCTCTCTCTTGTCCTCTATCCTCTCTGCACCTCATCCGCTATTTCCTTTGTAGCCTAGCCTCCAAAACTTGTTTTGTTTCTCAGATGCTTTGTAACTCTGTTTAGCTTACACTTTTGTAACCTTGTCTTATGTATTGAATTTGTAATCTGACTTACATGTCTTATGTTTTGAATTGTAACCTGACGTGGAACCTTTGTAAAAGAGCCCTGGCTCAAAGGTATTGTAATCCTAGACCTAATAAATAAAAATAAAATAAAACAATTATTAAAAACTTAATATGGCTTCTTATATTTTATGGCCGAGAGGTTAGAGTAACAAGATGTGAATGAGCTTGGTACATTCAATCAGGGCCCTTGAGAGGGTGGGGGGAGCCAGAGATAATTCCCATAATCCAGCACTAAAAAAGTGGCTCGGGCCCCCTGGCATTCTACTGTACACAGCTGCGTAGGGGCCCCAGACTGTGAACTTTTCCTGGGGCCCAGAATTCCTCTCACAAGGCCTGCATTCAGTAGACCTTGGTTTGATTCCCACAACTTCCACTCACATACTGTATGACTCTGAGCAAGTCCCTTAATCACCTCAGTGCTCCCGGTCACACTGAAAACAGGCATTTATGCCTAGTGGGAATTACCTGGTTACCAAAAAAATAAAATAGAATAAATATTTTTCTTATATTAAGGAATATTTAGAAAACTGCAATACAGTTCAGGATTGTAATGCCCATTTAGTATGCCCACCTTTACTCTGCCCATCCGCCGTACTCAGCCAGTAACCCACACAGTGCTAGCCATTTTTCCATCAAACTCTGATAGTGCTTTTCTTTTTGAATAAGCCTACCAGCTTACAATGCCCGTCAGCTGGATCCTGGATCTTTTTGTTGGCGCTGACCAGGAAATTTCCATGTGGTTGTAGTCTGATTGTTTGGGGAATGGAGCTGGGTCGAGCCAATGGCTTGAGAGAAGGGAGGGCTGGTCTGAGTTCATAAATCAGGGCTTTAAGCTAAAAAGGGTAAAAAAAAGGCTGCGTGCTGAATGGGGTACTGCCTAAAAGAAGGGCCATTAACAGCACTTAACAGCAGTTTAAACAGCATGGGCTCTATTCTCAAAGGATGGTGCAGGGGGTACACTTGTCCTGCGCCAACAGCGCAGTTGCCTCGAATGCTTTGGCACATGGTGCACCTGATTCTCATAGGTTGTGTGCTTTTGTGACACTACACCCTCTTTATGGTGACTTATGCCAAGTACTTGGCGCAAGCCCTGTGAAAAGGCCGGCGATGTCAGACCATGAAAAGCTGGTCTAACTTGCCGCATTTGGAACACGGAGGGCTGGGAGTTTAAGAATCCAGATCACAGCCCAGAGATTGCCACAAGCCCCATGTGCCATTCGCACCCGGGGTTTTGGCAATCTAAGTCCTTTGAGAATAGAACCCCTTGACAGCAGCTTGGACAGTCCTCCCCTCTCTGACACAAACAAAAGCAGGGTGAGGAGATCAAGTAACACTTTAATTAGCACTCACTTTGTTTTAGTGTTACTGTAAGCAAGGGACAAAGGGTAGATGACAGGGATACAGATGTCCGTTGTAGACAGAACATATAGTTTATTATAATCAGGAGTTTTAAACAGGGTGCTTATGGAAATGGCTTTTGGCTTTGAGATTTTGTCCATATTAAACATTTCTCCAGCTTAAGTGTGTCAGATTCAAGTGGGTTGTATTGTAGTAGTAAACCTTTACATAGTGTCCAGTCCCAGGGACTCTGAGCGCTGAACAAAAATTCCAACTTAACAGAAAAAATTAAAGCATTCCAAAATACTGTGATCATGAGTCTTATAATGGACTACTCTGTGCATACCCTTTTGTCCATTATAACTAAGCAAGCAAGACTCAGTCATGGATGTCAAGGGAATCTGAAACATTCTGGGGCAGTATAGCCTAGAGGTTAGAGCAACAAGCTGTGAATGAGCTTAGTACAGCCAGGAGATCTGAGTTTGATTCCCACAGCCTCCACTTGTATACTGTGTGACTCTGAGCAAGTCACTTAACCACCCCAGTGCTCCCAGGTTGCCTCTAAAAACAGGCACCCTGTGCCTAGTGGGCCTTACCCGGTTACCAAAAAATTAACAACAACAACAAAAAAATACAACAATGATAAATAATAATTAAATAATATATTTAAAAGCTAATAAAGCACTGCTGGTCAGTATGTGAATTTCTTAAACAGTATCAAAAATCTCCTGAAAGAGGAAGGATTTCAGGCTTTTCTTAAAAGCCTCCAAGGAGGGGGCCTCTCTCAAAGCCCTCGGATGTCTGTTCCAAAGGGCAGGGCTGGAAGATGAAAAGGCTCTGTCACCAGAAGATTTCAGTCTTACCCTCGGAACAGCTAGGTGGCCCACCCCAGAGGAGCGGAGAGACGAGATGTCTGATAAGGGGTCAGTAAGTTACACTGGTAGCCAGGACTCAATCCATACAGGGCCTTATAGGTCAGCAAACTGACCTTGAAGGTGATACGCCACTTCACCCAGAACCAGTGTAGTTCACACAGGACCGAGGTTATATGGCATTACCTTGGGAGGCCTGTTAACAACTGGACCACTGCATTCTGCTCCAGCTGCAGACATTGCAGGACACCTCCACTCACCCTGAGGTATAAAGTGTTGCAGTAATCAAACCTAGAGGTGACAAATGCGTGTACTAGTAAAGACAAGTGTTCTGGGGGTGAAACATAGAAATTGTTGGAAGATAAAGACCACTAGGCCCATTCAGTCTGCCCATAGGCCCTATACATGTATGCAACCACTCACCCTAAGTGGTCAATGGCTTTTCATCACTCCCTTCCCACCCAAGGTTTCCCTGTGCTTGTTCCAGGCATGTTTAAACCCCTCCACTGTGCTTGCCCCCATCACCTCTTGTGGCAGACTATTCCAAGCGTTCACCACCCTCTCCATGTAGAAAAACTTCCTCACATTACCCCTTAATCCCCCCCTCCAATTTCATATCGTACCTCCTTGTTCTGGTATCTTTTCTACATTATAAAAGATCTCCCAACTGCACCTTGTTTATGCACTTGAGGTACTTAAAAGTTTCTATCATGTCGCCCCTTTCTCTCCTCTCCTCCAGTGAGTACACATTGAGATCTCTTAGTCTCTCCTTGTATGTTCTGTGGTGCAAACCATGCACTATCTTTGTCGCCCTTCTCTGGACAGCTTCCCCATGCTTATGTCCTTATGTATGTGTGGTCTCCAGTACTGCACACAGTACTCCAGGTGAGGCCTTACTTAGTGTTTTGTACAATGGCATCACCACTTCCTGTCTCCTACTAGTAATACCTCTACCTATGCACCCCAGCATACCACTGGCCTTCCCTGCAGCCTTTGCACACTGCTTTGATACCTTCAGGTTATCAGATATGATAGCCCCTAGGTCCCTTTCCTCTTTGGTGATGGTCAGCACCCTCCCCCCATGCTGCAGGTCTCCCCAGGGTTCCCCCTACCCAGGTGCATTGTCTTGCACTTTTTTGCATTGAACCTCAGTTGCCACACCTCTGACCATCTTTCAAGCTTCTCCAGGTCCTTCTTCATTATCTGCACCCCTTCTGGAGTATCCACCCTGTTGCAGATCTCAGTGTCATCTGAAAATAGGCAGAACTTTCCTTCCAGCCCCTCTGCAGTGTCACTAATAAAGACATTGAACAGGACTGGTCCCAGTACTAATCCTTGTGGCATTCCGCTGGTCACCCCTCTCTCCCCTGACTGGATCCTATTTACCACAACCCTCTGCCTTCTGCCTGTCAGCCAGTTTCTAACCCACTGTATCACCTTATGCTCCATGCCCAGACTACTCATCTTGTTAACCAGCCTTCTGTGTGGGACAGTATCAAATGCTTTGCTGAAATCCAGGGTGGGGATCAAGGTTTTAATCCAGGTAATGTTCCAGAGATGATAAAAGCCACTCTGGACGACAACCAACACCTGTGATTCAAGTATCAGCCTCTCATCCAGAATGACTCACAGATTTTTAATCTTAGCACAGGCCACAAACCCTGAGGAACCCAGCCATAAGTCATTCCCCCCATCAGTCGCCCTTACACCCCCTTTCAGACCAGGCTCAATCTCCAGTACCCCCATCTTGTCTGGACTGAGTCACAAGCAGCTTGATAACATCCAGTCTTGGATCTCTTCCAGGCATATATTTATTACCTCAGTGGCACCAGGCATTCTGGATGCAAAAGACAGATGCAGGTGGGTATCATCAGCATAGCAATGAAAACCTAAACTGTATCGTCTAATGATCCCTCCAAGGGGCAGCATGTACACCGCAAACAGCATCGACCACTGGAACACACCACAAAGCAGGTGCATTGGGAGTGTGTAGAAACTCCCCATCACCACCTTCTGCATCCTGTCTCCAAGTTAGGACTCAGACCAGTGGATGACAGTGCTGGTGAGTCCACAGTACTCCCTGAGGTGATCCAACAACAACTCATGGTCCATGGTATCGAATGCAGGGAGAGATCAAGGAAAACGAGAACTGACTGCTCTCCTCCATCTCTACCCCTTAGAAGATCATTCTGCACCCTGACCAATGACATCTCAGTATTGTGCCTCAACCTGAACCCAGACTGGAGATGTTCATAGATGTCAAAAGCCGTGAGGTGTTCCTTGAGCTGCACAGCCACCACCTTCTCTATAACCTTACCCAAAAAGGGAAGCTTAGAGATGGGTCTGTAATTCACTAGACAGTCCGGGTCCAAAGATGACTTTTTCAGAAGAAGTCTCACCAAAGCCACTTTCACCACCTCATGAAAGACCCCCTCTGAAAAGCAACACCAGACCCAAGCACTCCACACACCCAATTACAAGGTGAGTTGGGCCTGGGTCCAGCTCACAATAAGTGTGCTGCAGCCCCAAGACTACTCCACAAACCACTTCCATCAAAACTGGTCTAAACTGGCTCCAGACCAGCAGATTGCATCCCCCCTCACCAATTCAGTACTGCTGGTTCAGGTTGATCCAGATGAAGAGATCTCTGATTGAACCAAGGATACCCTGTTAGAGAAAAAAATTGAGCAAACTCTTCGCACCAAGTAGATGAATTACAGTGAAGCTTGCAGGATGAAACACAATTCTGCAGCATTCTGCAGCAGAGTTATTGTAGGAAACAATGCAGTTTCAATGGGAGTTAATCCCTTTTGTCATGCAAGAAACTGTGATACTGCACTTCATCCTGCCTGGCTTCATTGTAGCTCCTATTGGTTGCAGATAAACCAGATTTAACAGTCTGTCCACCACCCAGAAGAGCTGAGTTGGTCGGTTTCTCTCTATAGTGATCTTCCGGTACAGGAATACTATCTTCTTACAGGAGATCACCCTTTGATACCATAGTGAGACCTAAAAGTTAGCGTGCCCTCATCAGACCTGAATCTTCTCCAACAGCGCTCCAACCTTTGACCCTTCAACTTAAGCTCCCTAAGCTCCCTATCAAACCATGGGGATCTCATGCATCTAGTCAGTGGTCATGTACGAACCAGTGCAACTAAATTGAAGGCCAAGGCAATGGCCTAATTATAGGCCATCACCACTTCCTCTGATCCAATCGCACAAACAGTCAGCATGCTCAAGAGATCCACTACTGCTTGGAGTCCTTCTGGGGACAACCCCTTTAAAGTGTGATGGTGAACCATCTCCATAGTGGATGGACTGAGGGCTCTGAAAGAGAAATTCACCATACAATGATCTGACCAACTAATGAGATCAATCCTGAGGTTGTTAACCTCAAGCCCTAGCGAGAACACTAAGTCCAAGGCATGACTGTGTTGATGAGTTGCAGAAGTAACCACCTGTGCAAGGCCCAGTGAGGCCATTAACTAGAGGAAATCTTGACCAAACTGCAAGAGTTCATTGTTGGCCCAGGCATTGAAATCACCCAGAATTAATCATCTTGGTGACTCCGACACCATCTCAATGATAAAGTCCATGATTTCCTGCAGGAAAACCCTCTTGCCCCCCCCCCCTTTGGCCTGACTGGCCCCCCCAGCTCCGACTCCCGGAATTACCAGGGCTTACCTTATGCCTGGCCTGGGAGCAGTGCCTGTGGGGGGTCAGGTTTCATCCTGCTGCCGGGTTTTTTCTCCTCCATTTTCTCGCTTAACCCAGGGCCTCAGGAGTAGAGATGCATGCGCGTGGGGCACGCATGCGTACTACAGCCCCGGTGACAGCCCCATCCGCCCACCCCACAGCCTAATGCCTGTGCCCCCTTCTGGCTGTTCTCCTCCTGGCCTCCACCAGGAGGCAGACCTGCGCTGAGGGGTGCAGTGAGTCCTCCCTGGAGAGAAGAGCTGCCATCTGGCCACTCTATCCAGCTCCGTACCCTACCCCCCTTGCCGGCCCTCTGACAGCCTGAGCTCACTCCTGAACTCGGGTCACCGGCGTGGTGAAAGGTAAGGCGCACAGTGCCTCAGTGCTCTGTGCCACTGAGCCAGCTTCTCCCAAATAATTTGAAACGCTAAAATTTAACCTTTAAATGAAGAGTCCAGATTTTACACAGACTGTAATGCTAATAAAGTCTATAATAAATGTCCACAACAGATAATATGGCTTCTCACTGCCCAAAAACAAAACAAGTTGTTTTGAAATGCCAGTCTCTGCTCTCACCAGAGATGTTGCTGTCTTCAAGCTGTGCACTTTACCTCCTCAATATCAGCATCTGATCTCCTCCCTGAGCCGACCACCAGACCGAGACCTCTCTTTTCTATGGAGGTCTCATGGAAACCCTTGCAGCCCAACCAGGCTGGATTCTGCACCTGGAATGTAACTTGTGACAAATTAATCAGATTGCAGATATGAGGGGGAAAAGGGATTTCATTTCATTTACCTCCCCCTACAGTCAAATAAGGCATAAACCACTGTTTCTCCTCAACTGGCTTTTATTTTCACCTGCATGACACATGTTTCCAACAATACAGGGGTCACCATTCTTCTCTAGAAAATAATCAGCTCCATGGGGCTACAACTTTTTACACTTCGGGCTGGACATAATAAACAGCAGAACCACAGATTTCGCAGTCACCAGAAGGATTCTCTTTTTCTACCGCCTCCACTCTAGGGTGAGCTACCCAAGACCCTGGAACACAGATCTCTGCAATCTCGGGCATATAAATGATCCAGTAAGCCAACCTTCCTTTTCTTTCCTCTAACGGGTCCCTTTTACTCTGGCACTGGTCATCCCTCCTTTTCACTGGTGTGGGAAAGCGAGTTGCCCTCCCCACTGGGACCCCTGGGTGTTGTTCCAAGCCACAAGGGCATCCAGGAATTTTCCCACCTTCCAAACAGCTGGCACTGATGTACAGGGCTGAGGCCACCCTTCCCTTGATCACTCGCCTCCGCCTCAACACTAAATGGCCCCCAACTCACTCCAGGGTTTTCTGCTGTTACCTACCTCCTACGGAGAGTCCCTGCCAGGCCCACATCCCTGCTACAGTTCCTGGGTTTGAGTTAAGCTCCAGCACGGGGCCCCCCCTCCAAGGTCTACCAACTTGTTGGTCTGCAACCACCTGGACATTATGGACTAGTGCCCCAGGACCTGTCCCTCCAAACAGACCCCACACATGGGTGAAAGGCTCCCCAGCTCCCTCAACGCCTCCAGGATGCCCTGCCACACCAGGAATGAGGGGAACCTCTGCCACTGGTTCGCCTCCTGAGAGGGCCCTACCACAACCCTCCCAGCCCTGACAACCTGGGTATACACCAATGGGCTTCCTAAGGGCTCCTACATCTTTTTCGGCTAGGCTTGCTAAAGCCCCTAACATCCTAGCCCCCCATGATGCAGGACCTTGCTACCTGTTTACCCAATGGAGCTTCATAACCACACTCCTTATCAGCCATGGTGAATAAAACCATCCTGACTGCACTCCGAAACCGCACTGGCCCTCCTGGACTGCCAAGCTCCCTCACTTGCCCACCTATTCTGGTCCTAATGCTACTCTTGCAGCCGCCCCCCCCCAGCCCCAGGCCTAATACCTGGGCTGCAAAGGGCCCCGCTACTTCCTGTCAGTCCCTTTTATACCCTTTTTCTGCTCTCTGCTGCCACTTTGAGGTGTTCAGAACAATATCCCCCAGAGCACTAAACCCATTTCCTAGCTCGAGGGAAGGGGGGTAGGAGGGGGAAAGGGATGCCTAAAAGTGGGAATGTAAGCCCACATTTGCAGGGGGCTTACACCCAAAACACGGGAAAACCTACAAAAATGTTTTTTTCCTGTGTTTAAAGACCAAGAAAGGTACTGTATCCTGCCACCTTCCAAAATAGTCTCCAACAAATGATGTGTGTCTCACTCTGCTTATGCACATAGAAATGCACACAGTACAGAGAGAATTTGTGACATTTCTTGTGCATAATATAGTTTCTGAGTCTTCACAGAGCTTGCATTGTCATCTTTGCTCTACACACACACACACAACATTACAGTAACATCGGGAGGTTTGTTTCACTGTATGATACTGCCAGATGGGTCAGAGACTTGAGAGACACAGACAAAGACAGAGAGAGAGGGCATTGCACCAATTTTCCTTTACAGTGTGTCTCTCCCGCTCCCTGTCTCTCATTGGATGCCCCCCCACAACATATTTGTGCACAGTCACTACAGGGAGGATTCCCTGTCTCTCCACAACTACCTCCTGATTCCTGTCTGTCTCTCTCTCTCTCATATGCGATCGGTCTCATAACACAAACAGGGGATGATTGGAAACTAGTTTAAACAGTCCCCCTCTCTCAGCTCCCTCTCTCTCTCTTTCTTGTTCTCACTACTATATCAGGGGACATTCCCTTTCTCTTGCTGACTGTCACGCTCCCTCTTGGTGCACACCGTCACCACTCTCTGGATGTTGGGGGGACACTGTCTCTCTCTTTATCTCGCATACCACTTTCACTGTATCCCCTGATGCGGTGTTGCTCATTGGGACACAAGACTTTCCACGACACCACACAGTTGGTCAGGAGAGGATACCGAGGAGTTGACCATGCTGCTACACAACTCATCAGGAGCCAAAAAAGTAACGGCACATGGGAGCAAACCAGTGGAAAGCAATTAGCACCAAAGGCAAGGTACAATGGCTCCCACTCTGTCTCTCTCCTGTCCCTCTCTGTCATGCAGACCTCTGCACTCTATCTCAAAGCAGTCATGTGGGCAACTATCTGACAGTTCACACCCTATCATGCCACACTTCTTCACTGGTTGGGTGGAGAGCGAACTCACTGTGACTTCCTGGGTGTCTCTGTCGCTCTCACACTGCCTCTCTCTGCACCACACTGCTGCTTCCTGCATTCCCCATTTTCCGGCACCCACACCTGCCTTTCACAGGTGCGCCCCTCTCTCTCTCTCTCTCTCTCTCTTCCTTAGATGTGTTAACATTGCTGTCTGTCTCTCTCTCTCTGTCTCCCTCTCTTTCTCTCGCAGGTCAGGGGGTAGCGTCTCTCACTTAATGCTGTTTGCAATGGCTGTCGTTCAACTTTTGCTTGCTCAAAGACAGAACAAGTGCCAATGGCAGTTTACATGACTCACTCCGCAGAACCATGCATTAAAGAGTGTATTTAATGCACAGTCAATGCTGGTGCTGAGCCAATGATAAGCCTACTTCTAGCAACCCATGTTATAAAAGGCAACACTTTTTAATGCTTTGGAATACCCGAGGGATAGTGTAGTGTCCTTTGCAAACACTCTGTGCCATTCCCATCTGAATATGAATGGTTCAGCAGGCCAGGGGATACAGCTTTGACTGAGGAAAGGTGCATGCTGTACCTCTCAACCTTTCAGGTTCCCAGTTGAAGAGAAGGGTCCTCTGGAAGCTCTATGTCACATTCTCAGTTTAGAAGAGGGGGCTCTTGGAAACACCATATGACATTCTTAATTTAGGAGAGGGTGCCTTGGTAACCACTCTGTCATATTCTCAGTTTAGGAGAGAGTGCCCTTGCAACCACTCTGTCACATTCTCGGTTTAGGAGAGAAGAGCTCCTGGAAACACTATGTGACATTCTCATTTTAGGAGAGGGGACCCTTGGAAATAAGATGTCACATTCTCAGTTTGGGAGAAGGATCCCATAGAAACATTATGCACCATTCTCATTTTAGGAGAGGGGGGGTCCTTGTGAACACTCTGTCACATTCTCATTTTAGGAGAGGGTGACCCTTGGAAACACTCTGCCACATTCTCAGTTTAGGAGAGGGGGCTCTTGGAAACACCATATGACATTCTTAATTTAGGAGAGGGTGCCTCGGTTACCACTCTGTCATATTCTCAGTTTAGGAGAGAGGAGCGCCTGTAAACATTATGTCACATTCTCAGTTTAGGAGAGGGGGCCCTTGGAAACACTATGTTACATTCTCAGTTTAGGAGAAGGATCCTTTGTAAACATTATGTCACATTCTCAGTTTAGGGGGGTCCTTGTGAACACTATGTCACATTCTCAGTTTAGGAGAGGGCGTGGCATTTGGCAGCACTCTGTCACATTCTCAGTTTAGGAGAGGGGGCCCTTGGAAACACTATGTCACATTCTCAGTTTAGGAGAAGGATCCCATAGAAACACTGAAACATTCTCATTTTAGGAGAGAAGTGTCCTTGTGAACACTATGTGACATTCTCATTTTAGGAGAGGGTGATACTTGGAAGCACTCTGTCACATTCTCAGTTTAGAAGGAACCAATAGAAACACTATGTGATTCTCAGTTTACAAGAGGTAGCCCTTGTAAACACTATGTCACATTCTCAGTTTAGGAGAGGGGGGTCCTTGTGAACACTATGTCACATTCTCAGTTTAGGAGAGGGGTGGCCTTTGGCAGCACTCTGTCACATTCTCAGTTTAGGAGAGGGGGCCCTTGGAAACACTATGTCACATTCTCAGTTTAGGAGAAGGATCCCATAGAAACACTGTGAAACATTCTCATTTTAGGAGAGAAGTGTCCTTGTGAACACTATGTGACATTCTCATTTTAGGAGAGGGTGATACTTGGAAACACTCTGCCACATTCTCAGTTTAGGAGAGGGGGCCCTTGGAAACACTCTGTCACATTCTCAATTTAGGAGAGGAAGGCCATTGGAAACACTCTATCACATTCTCAGTTTAGGAGAGGGGGGCCCTTGGAAGTACCCTGTCACATTCTCAGTTTAGGAGAGGGAGGCCCTTGGAAACACTATGTCACATTCTCAGTTTAGGAGAGGGGGGCCCTTGGAAGTACCCTGTTGCATTCTCAGTTTAGGAGAGGGGGGGCCCTTGGAAACACTCTGTCACATTCTCAGTTTAGGAGAGGGAGGCCCTTGGAAACACTATGTCACATTCTCAGTTTAGGAGAGGGGGCCCTTGGAAACACTATATCACATTCTCAGTTTTGGAGAGGTGGCCCTTGTAACCATCTGTCACATTCTCTGTTTAGGAGAAGGATACCATAGAAACACTATGTAACATTCTCATTTTAGGAGAGGGGGACCCTTGGAAACACTCTTTCACATTCTCAGTTTAGGAGAGGGGGAACTTGGAAGCACTCTGTCACATTCTCAGTTTAGGAGAGGGGGCCCTTGGAAACACTCTGTCACATTCTCAGTTTAGGAGAGGGGGCACTTGGAAGCACTCTGTCACATTCTCAGTTTAGGAGAGGGGGGCCCTTGGAAGCACTCTGTCACATTCTCAGTTTAGGAGAGGGTGGCCCTTGGAAGCACTATGTCACATTCTCAGTTTAGGAGAGGGGGTGGCTTTTGTAAGCACTATGTCACATTCTCAGTTTAGGAGAGAGGGTGACCTTTGGAAGCACTCTGTCACATTCTCAGTTTAGGAGAGGGGGTGGCCTTTGAAAGCACTATGTCACATTCTCAGATTAGGAGAGGAGGGTGTCCCTTGGAAGCCCTCTGTCACATTCTCAGTTTATGAGAGGGGGGCCCTTGGAAGCACTATGTCACGTTCTCAGTTTAGGAGAGGGGGTGGCCTTTGGAAGCACTAGGTCACATTCTCAGTTTAGGAGAGAGGTGACCTTTGGAAGCACTATGTCACATTCTCAGTTTAGGAGTGGGGGCACTTGGAAGCACTCTGTCACATTCTTAGTTTAGGAGAGGGGTTGGCCTTTGTAAGCACTATGTCACATTCTCAGTTTAGGAGAGGGGGTGACCTTTGGAAGCACTCTGTTACATTCTCAGTTTAGGAGAGGGGGTGACCTTTGGAAGCACTCTGTTACATTCTCAGTTTAGGAGAGGGGGTGACCTTTGGAAGCACTATGTCACATTCTCAGTTTAGGAGAGGGGGCCCTTGTAACCACTCTGTCACATTCTCTTTTTTTTATACTTAATTTTTATTCCTTAAATAAAATAATAATAAATAGATTTTCATCTTCACAAGAAACAGTAAGTAAATGAAATACTTCAATTCAGAAATTAACTTAATAAAGCATGCATAAAAAATTTTTTTTTTTATTTTTTTGGGGGAAAAAAGAAAACATAACAAACAGTATATTTACCATGAGCCTATCAGCATCTTTTAGTCAATAATGACTTATTTGTGCTCTGTGCTTTTACTTCCCACTCTGAGAAAAAAAGATTAACATTAATCGAGCCCCAGCAACTCTTAAAGCAGTTCCCCATTTATGAATTCATCTCAAAGCCCATCAAAATCTAAAAAAAACAAAACTATTACTTCAGAAGGAAAATCTTCATACACAACAAAAGAGGAGAAGGGGGGGCACTAAAATGTTCACTGGATGATACTCGGTAATTTCAGCCTCTTCCTCCTCAAGATCAGAATCCAAATCCAAATTCTCGGGTAGTCTCACATTTGATTCAAAGAAGGACTTAGCTGAATCAATATCTTCAAAAAAATAGGGATTTCCTTAAAACAGTACCCTAAGCCTTGCAGCAGCCAACAAACTAACCAAAAGTCCAGCCTCTTTAAATTCAGACATTATTGGCAAAAAACCTTTGCGTCTTTGCTGCGTTTGTAAACAACCGGTATAAGTGAAACTTATGTCCTCATAGAAGCATTTCTTTACTGTTCTAGCCATTTGAAGTAATTTATTATGGTTGTTCAAATCATAAAATGTCAAAATAATAAATCTTGCCCTCTGCTGGTCAATCGTAGATTCCTTTGCTAAGCGACTAGGAGGTCTAAAAACATTTTCAAGCGAAAGTGGAGATTCCAACGAAAAAAACGGAGTTAGTGCTTTTTCCACAGTCTCCTTCAGATCAGTTAGAGGAATAGAAGCTGAAAAACCTATTAACCGCAGATTTTTCCTCAAAGTGTTATTTTCAAGCTGCTCCAACCTCACTGCTTGAGCCACCCGTTCATGCAATGTAGCGTTAATCGCCCCCTCTAAAGTCAAGATTCTAGCCGACAAGGCTTTAATCTTTTCCTGACGCACTTTTACTGCGGATTCTGCATTCTCAAGTCTCTTCTTGATTACCTGACAATGTAAAGTTATATCTTCCAATAATGTTTCGATTCTCGTAGTCGAATGACGAACTTCGATCTGAAACTCAGTCAATAGAGAGTGAATTAATGCTAGAGTTGGTTTCCCTTGTTGTTTGGGCTTAGCACCCTGCTCTGAGTGCATCTGAATACTGGGAGATGTCCCAGCTCCGGCCATTGCTTGAGAACCCTCAGGCCCACGCACTGAAGCACCTCTCCCGGAGATTTTCGGGGATTCAAATTTATCCATTAAAAATGCTCAAACTCGTCAACTCCAATAGCGGTTTTTTGAGAGAGGTTTTAAAGAACGTTTTAAAGCGAAGTTTGATGAAAAAACGCAGAGCTCCAAACAGCCACAACTCTCTCTCACAACAGCACAACAGCACCCCCTCTGTCACATTCTCAGTTTAGGAGAGGGAGGCTCTTTATTTATTTTATTTATTTATTTATTCATTCTAGGATTGCAATACCTCTGAGCACAGACAGCTCATTTACAAAGGTTCTATATCAGTGGGGAGGGGAGACAAAACATATAAAGCAGGCAAAGTACAATGTTTCCAAAAGCAGTAAAATAAAGTGAGCAAATATATATATACTGTATATATCTGTATGCAGTTTTATCTTTCTAATAGGAGGAAAGCGTAGATGAGTGGGGGAAGGATAAAGATAGGAGAAAGAAAGGTAGGAAGTGGCAGCCATACGCCTTGTCAAGCTGGTGTGTGTGTGTGTGTGTGTGTGTGTGTGTGTGGGTGTGTGTGGGTAGGGGTAGGGGGGTGAGGTGGGCAGGTGGGGTAAGAAAGGTAGGAAGTGGTAGCCATAGGCCTTGTCAAGCGAGTGTGGGAGGGATGGGGCAGGGGGGAGTGAGGTGGACGGGGGTAGCTAGGGGCTTTGTCAAAGTGCAAAAAGGGGAGGTAGCCTCGGAATTATTGAGGTAACAGCGAGACACAGGATTATCCAGTTGTGAGGAGAAGATTGAATTCTAGTAGATGGGAGTCTTAGATGAAGCAGTCACAAGAACTGTTGGCTGTGAGATGTTGGTGTAACTTCAGTTTGAATGGTTCCAATTTAGGTAGGGTAGTTATATCACTATGAAGAGTATTAAACCAGTGAGGTGCTCTGTAGGCAAATGAGCATTGCCCCTGGGCTGTCTGGCATCTAGAAACACGGAGATGATGGCTGTTCGAGCGTCGCGTATGCTGTGAACTACAATGGGGGCTCAGCAAGTTTATGGTGCCCAGTGGCAGGAGATCGAGAAGTGCATTTTTGGCCAAAAGACAGGTTTGGTATTGGATCCTCCTGGACAGCTCTAGCCAACCAGTCTCAGTGTAAAGATCACAGATGTGGGTGAAACGTGTGGACCCCATGAGTAGTCTGCATGCCTTGTTAAGAGCAACAGATATCCCATGCAATTAAGGCATGGGGCTGCTCCATAGTCTACAATGGATATGACCAAACTATATATAGCAAGCTGGAGGGCTTCTGTAGAAAGGCAGTGTTTATGTCTATGTAGGAGAACAATCTTGATGTTGACAGCCCTGGCTACATTATCTATATGTTTAGCATAGGATAGACAACTATCTAAGGTGACCCCCAGGTATTTTAAATGTAGTATTTGTTCAAGAAGACCTCCAAGACAGTTTCTGATGGTAAGTGTATGGGATTTGTGTTTGTTTTGGGTGCTGCTGAACATCATTACTTTGGTTTTCTTGTAGTTGAGGGTCAGTTTATGTTTGGAGGATCAGTCCCCCACTTCCGCAAACCTACACTGAAGGTGAAGTTCCAGTTGCTTGGGATCGTGGCTGCAGTAGATGAGCGCATCATCTGGATAGAGGAGGATTCTTTGTTGGCAAAAAGGAGGAAAGTTATTAAGGAAGATGCTGAAAAGAAGTGGCCCCAGGACTGAGCCCTGTGGCATGCCAGAGTGGATGGGCTGTTGGTCAGATACAACGTTGGCTATTTTCACCCATTGAGAGCAGTCTTCAAGATAGCCTTTGAACCAAAGTGTTGTGTCAGAGGAGAGGCCAGTAGTGGTAAGCTGTTGGAGGAGTAGTTAGTGAGTGATGGACAGTATTGAATGCCTTAGTGAGGTCTATGAAGTCAGCTCCTACTAAGGTACCCTGATCCAGAGATTGATGAATAAAGCCAGTGAATTCCATCAGGGTTGAGGTGGTGCTGTGCCCCTTTAAGAACCCATGTTGCTGTGGGCATTGGATAGAGTATTTTTCAAGGTAGTCCACCAGTTGGTCAGCAACAATGCGCTCAAGTGTTTTGGATATTGGTGGGAGGTTAGATATAGGTCTGTAATTTGCGTGATGGGTCCTGCCTCCATTCTTGTGCACCGGAGTGACTAGTGCTGATTTCCAAACTTGAGGAAATTACGAGAGTTATAGCAATAGATTGGTAATTTTAGTGAGAGGCATCAACACTTCCTCAAGAGTTAGATTTATGAGCTTAAGATCCAGCAAGTCACTGCTATGCCGTGATTTACCTAATACTTTGGTGAGGTATTTCCTGGCCATTCATGCTGAGACCGTTTTGAAGTAAAAATGAGGTGGTTCAAGGGGGTTATTAGCAGGACAGTAGGTACTGGGTGAGTCATTATCTGTGAAGAAGTCTGGAGGGAGGACACTGGATAGGTCAGTGAATGCGTTGTTGAATATTTGCTATGATTAGCGGGTCCGGGGTTGGAATTCCATCGCTATTGAGCATGGAGAGTGAGGCCTTAGAGTCTTTTCTGGTGACATCTTTTATATTGCTCCAGAAGTTTTTGCTGTTTTGCCAGGTATTGGTGAGAGTTTGTCTATGATGTTTGGATTTCATAGTACAGATTTGACATGTACACACGTTCCTAGCCTTCTTGTATTCCTGAACACCTGCTTGTTGTAACCACTCTGTCACATTCTCATTTTATGAGAGGGGGCCCTCATAACCGCTCTGTCACATTCTCAGTTTAGGAGAGGGGGGCCCTTGGAAGCACTATGTCACACTCTCAGGTTTAGGAGAGGGGGGCCCTTGGAAGCACTATACCACATTCTCAGTTTAGTAGAGATGGCCCTTGTAACCACGCTGTCACATTCTCAGTTTAGGAGAAGGGGGCCCTTGTAACCACTCTGTGACATTCTCAGTTTAGGAGGGGGGGGCCCTTGGAAGCACTATGGCACATTCTCAGTTTAGGAGAGGGGGCCATTGGAAGCACTCTGTCACATTCTCAGTTTAGGAGAGGGGGCCATTGGAAGCACTCTGTCACATTCTCAGTTTAGGAGAGGGGGCCCTTGAAACCACTCTGTCACATTCTCAGTTTAGGAGGGGGGGCCCTTGGAAGCACTATGGCACATTCTCAGTTTAGAGGGGGGCCCTTGTAAACACTGTGTCACATTCTCAGTTTAGGAGAGGGGGCCTTGGTAACCACTCTGTCACATTTTCAGTTTAGAATAGGATGTCCTTGTAAACATGCTGTCACATTCTCAGTTTAAGAAATGGGTCCCATAGAAACATTATGTGACATTCTCAGTTTATGAAAGACCTGGCAGGTGGCATGTAATCACCTGGCAGAATTAAAAACTAGACAGATGTAGCACAGTATATAAATGTTTATATACTGTATATGTATATAAGACAAAGTAAGTGTCCTATCAGTGGATGGAAAAAAAATACAACCAGACAAAGAAGTTCTAATCCTCCTCCTCCTGGGTCTCTTTACAGGATCGTCTGGGTGGTGGGTATGTACCCTCTCTCCACCAGCACCATCCTTTTAAAGGTGATACAAAACAGTTTCGAACACCTCTAGATGTCCTTGTGTTGTCCTTTTCAGGGTTTTATTTAACTCTAAAAATTGATTAGCGTTTTAGTTATAAAAGTGCTAAAACATTGTGAAAATGCATAGCACTTGCCTCACTGTGTTTAATAAAGATAACACTTCTAGAAAACCTATATAAATACTTTCTGTACAGTTAGTATTGTCCCAAGAAAAAAACTGCTAATCAATTATTTAAAACCCTGCTTTTAGTGTTTATCCAGTATTCTGGTATGTTTTTGATCATTTTAGTTAAACTGATAATATGTTGCTGCCTTTGTAACCACCCTGAATACCTCTCCCTCAGCAGTAGCTGTTCTCTCATTTCATACTGCCTGAACATTCTGTGACATCCAGGCCACTCAGATAAACAGCATGGAATTGTGTTATTGATGTCACAGAATATCTTATAAATATAAAAAGAAAGAGCAGTGGCTGGTGAGGAGAGTGGAACTCTATGTAGGTCTGAGGGCACCCTAAGACTAGATCATTTATTTATCAAAAATCAGTCAAAGCAGACTTCTGGTTGAGCTCCTTTCAAGATATCAACCTGAACTAGTAGCTCAGAGCTCCCCTCGTACACTTACCCCGATAACACTGAATAGACTTGATAATTTCATGGTAAAATAGAAAAAAGGGGAGGACAACTTCTATTCCCTACAAATTGGCTACTGAGAACTCTTACCAGCTGCTGTATAATGTTTGTGGACCCCAAGACTTCAGTGGGCGAGGTGTCTGAGTCAGAGCATTCCATGGCCTCCATAGATCACCTGGAGCATGCACCAGCTCCACGTACAAAGCCGCCCAAGAACAAACGGGTGAAACTGGACATGATTTACAAGGAATTGATCTCCTTTCGAGTAGAGGTAAAAGACCTATATACAGAATTGTGCAGAGATGTAACTGCATTGGAACAAAGAGCAGGAGACTCGGAGCACCAAATAACAGCAAATGAAAACAGGGTTGATGAACTTGAGACTGCAGTTCAGGCCCTCCAAGAACACTGCCAACAATTACAAGCCAGAGAAGAAATCAGTGGGTAAAGGGGACAAAACCTTTTACAGGTACATAAGGGAAAAAAGAAAGACAAAGGGAGGGATAGTGAGACTGAAGGAGGAGGATGGGAGCCACGTGGAGGATGACAACAGTAAAGCTGACATATTGAACAGGTATTTCTGCTCAGTCTTTACTGAGGAAGAGGGGGGTAATGGGTCTGAAGGGAGTACAAGGGGCGAGAATGGTGCAGAAATTGACACAAGTCCCTTTACACGAGAAAGGGTCCTGAAGGAACTGGAAGTAATAAGAGTTGATAAAGCAATGGGGCCAGATGGGGTGCACCCCAGGGTCCTTAAAGAACTAAAGAGGTGGTGGCTGGAACTCTGGCTCATCCTGTTTAGCCGATCACTGGAAACAGGGAGGTACCTAAGACTGGAGGACAGGATGTAGTCCCTTTATACAAAAAGTGGGAACAAAGAGGAAGCAGGGAACTACAGACCAGTCAGCCTCACCTCGGTAATGGAGAAGATCATGGAAGCACTACTGAAGGAGAGATTGGTGGAACATCTGGTTGTCAATGGACTACAGGACCCAAGGCAGCATGGTTTCACCAGGGGGAGGTCATGTCAGACCAACCTCGTTGAATTTTTTGACTGGGTGACTAGGGAGGTGGATCAGGGAGGGCAGTGGACATGGCCTATCTGGACTTCAGCAAGGCCTTTGACACTGTGCCACATAGAAGACTATTACACAAACTGGGGAATATGGGTGTGGGCAGGACAGTACTGTGGTGGGTAGGTAACTGGCTGGGTGGCAGGACACAGAGGGTGGTGGTAAATGGCTGTCACTCCACAGAGGGAAGAGTGACCAGTGGGGTACCACAGGGATCAGTGCTGGGACCGGTCCTATTCAACATCTTCATCAGTGACATTGGGCAGGATCTAGAAGAAAAAATTACTCACCTTAGTAATTGCTTTTCTTCTCATGGAGTCTTGCTATATTATGACTATATGCAGTCAGCCACTGCAGCTGAACTGCCCCGGAGAGGAAAGAGTTAACTCCAGAGAGTCTGGAGTTCCAAAGCGCGAGGGCTCTATACCAAAGCTCTATCAGGCCAGTTTCAAATGAAACTGTCAGATCTTTACGAAGCTAACACTAAGCAACAAGTCTGTGTGGAAAGCTCTACACTAGCCAAGTGGCTACCTACTAGTAGGAATAACAACAATATAAACAACAATATAAACAGCAATAATAATAATAACAATGAATAATAGTATTATTAGTTTCTCCCTAACAAGCACTATTAGACCCCCTTCCCCAAGACTCAAGTCCAGGAAGGGGGCCAACATATTACTTAAAACAGAAATACCTAATTCCCCAACCCTAAATAAAGGGGGTGAAGGGAAGAACTAAAATGGCATGACACAGTGCTTGCACTAATTTGCCACCCTACCCAAGTAGAAGTTCTGAGAGGGCAGGAGGGTGGTTGAGACATAAAGCAAGACTCCATGAGAAGAAAAGCAATTACTAAGGTGAGTAATTTTTTCTTCAAACACCATGAAGTCTTGCTATATTATGACTATATGCAGATTACACAGCAGTACCTCCATGGAGGAGGGTCAGAACCTACTTAGGAAATAGGCTCTGAAGCACAGCTGTGCCAAAACAGCATCTCTCCTGGACTGAATATCCAGGGAATAATGCTTGGTAAAAGTGTGAATTGTTTTCCAAGTAGCAGCTTGACAGATTTCCAGAATGGGAATATCTCTAGCAGCCACTAGAGATGCAGCTGTACCCCTGGTGGAGTGAGCCCTCAGTCCTGAGGGGGGTTCTCTACCTAGTTTTTGATAACAAAATTGGATACAAGAGACAATCCACCTTGTAATTGTCTCTTAGTGGCAGGTTTCCTTGCCAACCTCGCCATAGGTAAGGAAGAGTTGGAGGATTCGAACCTGTGACCCCTTGGTGCTGCTCCAAATAGTAGCTTAAGGCTCTTTTGACGCCCAAGCTGTGCAGACTCCTCTCACCTGAGGAAGAATGCTCAGCTAAAAATACTGGAAGAGAGATGGATTGGTTCAGGTGGAAATCTGAAACCACTTTAGGTAAAACTTTCTGTTAGTCCTGAGGACTACCTTATCTCTGTGGAAAGAGATAAAATCTTCTTCCACTGACAGGGCCCTTAGTTCACTTATGCGTCTGGCAGAAGTGATAGCCACTAGGAAAACAGTTTTCCAAGTCAGAAACTTGAGCTCTGCTGAGGACAGAGGCTCAAAGGGGGGTTGCATTAACTGAGCAATGCAAACATTCAGGTCCCAAGCGGGAGCTGGTTCTCGAATAGGAGGGTTGGTGTGAAGTAACCCTTTAAAAAACTTGGAAAGCACAGGGTGAGAAGAAAGGAAGCAGGCTTCCTGCTGACAGAAAAGCAGAGACAGCTGCCAGATGAACCTTTAAGTAGCTGGCCTAAGGCCTAAGGAATTTAAATGGACCAAATAGTCCAGTAAATGGGCAGATCAGCAGATTCTGGGATAATCTGCTTCTCAGAGCACCAGATGGAAAACCTTTCCACTTAGAATTGTAAGTGGTCTAGTGGAAGGCTTCCTTGAAGCCTTTAAATATCCAAAACACCTTGAGAAAGGTGTAAGTCAGCAATTCTAACCTCAAGAGCCATGCCTTGAGATGGAGGGATTTGAGGTCCGGATACACACTCTCCCCTGTGCACAGGCCAGTAAGTCGTGGACTCTGGGCAAGCTCAGGGCAGGGTGGACTGTCAAGGACAGAAGCAGGGTACCAGGGCTGTCTGGCTCAATCTGGAGCAATCAGAATCACCTTGCAGGGCTGAGATCTGATTTTTACTAGTACCCTGAAAAGAAGGGGAAAGGGGGAAAGGCATACAGGAACTTCCCTTTCCAATCCAACTGAAAGGCGTCCAGGGGGACTGATCCCAGCATTGGAGGCCTGCAACAAAACAGAGGAAATTGGTGGTTGTCTGGGGCTGCGAAAAGATCTATCTGAGGGGTGCCCCATCTGGCAAAGACTGACCCCAGCACCTGAGGATTCAGAGCCCATTTGTGATGGCCCTGAGAAATCCTGCTGAGGCATCCGCCAGGACATTGTCCTTCCCTGAAGGTGAACTGCTATCAGGGAGGTGTCTAGGGAGTAAGCCAGAGACCACAACTTCATTGCTTCGGTGCACAAGGCTGATGACCAAGGCCCCTTGCTTGTTGATGTACCACATTGTTGTGGTGTTGTCTGTCCTGACTTGAACTACTTTGTTCTGGACAGAAGCTGAAAATGCCTGAAGAGCTAAAAAGACAGCTCTGAGTTCCAAAAGATTGATGTGGAGCAGAGGTTCCTGGGGAGACCACACTCCTGAGTGGACAGGTTGCCCAAGTGAGCTCCCCACCCTAACAGGGAAGCATCCGTGGTGAGGGTGAGGGAGGGAAACGGAATGAAAGGAACCCCATGTTTTAGATTGCTTTGATCCTGCCACCAGTGTAAGGCCAGGATCAGGGTTTGGGTCACTGAACCAATTTGGAAAGGGGTCCTCCTTTGAGACCAATAGGCCCTCAAATGGAACTGAATGTCCCTCATCTGGAATCTTGCTCCTTGCACTACAGCTGTGGAAGCAGCCATGTGCCTAGGAGTTGCAGAAAATGCCTTGCTGGTCGAGAGACCTCGGAGGGTAAGGAGGATGCCAGGGCAATGAGTCTGTCTACCCTTTCCGAGGGAGAAATGCCCTGGCTAACTCTGTGTTCAATTCTGCACCTATGAAAGTTAGTACCTGAACTGGTTCGAGAACTGACTTTGTAAATTCAGCAGGAATCCCAGGAAGTGAGAAGCTGCTGGGTGACTTGCAAGTGGGATTTTACCTGATCTGGGGACTGACCCACTTTGGAGCCAGTCGTCCAGGTAGGGAAACACAGCAATCCCTTGCCTTCTTAAATGAGCCACTACTACAGCTAGACATTTCGTGAATACCCTTGGCGCAGAGGTAAGGCCGAAGGGCATTGCCCTGAACTGGTAGTGGCCTGAGGGTAGTTCAACCTGAGGTACTTTCGGTGAGAAGGCCTGATCAGAACATGAAAATAGGCATCCTTGAGGTCCAGGAAGCTAACCAGTCCCTGGCCTCAGGGGAGGGCAAAATCATTGTCAGAGTTAACATTTTGAACTTTGGTTTCAAAAGATGCTTGTTCAGGTACCTTAAATCTAAAATGGGCCGCCATTCTCCTGTCTTTTTTGGGGTAAGAAAGTATCTTGAGTACAGTCCCTTGCCCTGATGGCAAGGAGGGACTCTTTCTACTGCTTTGCAGTCCAAAAGAGAAGAAACCTCTGCTTCCAAAGCAAGGGCTTCTGAAGGATTTGCAGGTGGAAAATGTCTGGCTCTCATCTTCGGAAACTGTTTGAAGCTGAGAACCAGACCCTGGCCTATTACCTCCAGAACCCACCTGTCCGAAGTTAGGGACACCCAGTTCTGGCTGAAATAAACCAACCTGCCCCCCACTGGTACAGGAGAATCGGCCCTGGGCACCCCATCAGGGTGCCTGCTTGGCAGTAGCCTTAGGCTGAGGGGAGGGGGACGGTTTACTTGTGCCCCGTCTACCTCTGCCTCTAAAGAAACCCCTCTGTGCAAATGCAGAGGAGGCCTGAAATTGGTAAAAAGGCCTGTGGAAAGGCCTGCCCCTACCTCTGGGAGCGTGCCTCTGTGGAGTGGCATGCCTCTCCTTAGCCTGGGCACTTTTGTAGGTAGTTCTGTATTCATCCATCTTTTTCATATAGTTTTCTGTTTGTTCCCAAACAGAGAATTACCCACAACAGGAAAATCCATAGCCTTTGACTGAGTATCTTGGGACAGATTAGTGCATCTGAGCCATGCCAACCTACGGAAAGCTACAGAAGTGGCCATGACCCTAGAGGAAACATCATTAACATCAACAGCAGTATGAAATTGAACTTTAGAGGCTTCAATGCCATCAGCAGCCACCTGTTCCAACTCACAGCCAGCTGGCCATGGGCCTGCTTGGCTAACTGCAATACTGTGTCCCACCTAGATTTCTGATATCTAGCCACATAAGCTTACAATTTGCCTGCCTGAGTCCCAAAGAAGCTGCCATATACAGTTTTTTCGCCATGGCATCAATCTTCCTGGAATCCTTATCAGGAGGATGTGAGGCCAGAGGAATATTAGCCTTTTCACAGGCTGCAGCTTGTACCACACCTACATGACTACACTGCTCAGTGAGGAAGTCTGTATCAGAGCCTGACAAGGTATATCTTCTGTCCATTTTTTTATCTACAGGAGGGACAGAATGAGGATTTTTTTAAATCTTTGTTGTTTGCTTCCTAAATGACTTATGCAAAGGAATAGACAACCTCCTAGACTCTGGTATATCCATCATTTCTACATAATCAGGCTCCTCTTGTTCATCCACAGCTTCCTCTAAAGGAAGCTGGAGGGTTTCTGCAACCTTTTTGTAAAACATAAAATGAGAAGAGGACTCAGACAGAATAGGAGGAGATTCTAAAGGTCTGTCTGGAGAAATGTCCGGTTCAATGGGCACGTCCAGACCCTCCCAGCCACACATGTAATGATCAAATTCATCCTCCTCTCCTGTGGTTCATAAAATTCTCAACATCATATCTTGAACCACTGGCACTGAATGAACCAGCCTTTACCAACTGTAGGTGGTTCGGCAGGACCCTGAGACAGTGACTGGACAATCTGTATGGCTTTAGCTATTTCTGCAGCAGTTGGAGAGACAATTTTGGACTCCAAACCTACTGATTTCTTTGTCTTTTTCACTGAGACTGGTTCCCCTGAACCAGCCTTCCTTTTGCCCGAGGAAGTCTCGCCCTGGTCAGAGGGCATTCCTCTGGTCCAGTGGGTACTGGACCGGCTGGCCATCTGGGTCAGCGGACTTTGGCCTCTCGTCCCTGAGCTGGCCCAATCTCTTTCCAGGGTGGCTGCAGGAAATTTTACACACCTGGCAGTCTGACAGGAGGTGGTCAGCCCCAGACAATAAACACAATGGTGTGTGGGTCCAGCCTGACAAAAGCTTCCCCACAGACATCACAGTGTTGAAACCCAGTGGGCCCGGTTTTTCTTTTGGTTTTCTCAGACATAATGCCAGCCTAACCAAAAACTTGCCCTTTGATGGCAGTGCCAGGCAAGACACCCTTATCGGTTCCTAACCGTACACGGGTATTTGAAAACCTATTTTAAAAGCAAGGTTTTTAGAACCGATAAGAACCGGAACCGCACTCTAAAAGCCCAACCAACACTTTAAAACGTTAATTTAAGCAACCGATCGGTTCAAAACCGAACCGATAATTGAATTTCACACAGACTTTAAATTTTCTACTTACGGTTTACTAGATAGAGCTTTTAACCAAATGCGGTAAAATAAATATTTTTGCCGGTTCAAATGAACCGAAAATACTTGCTTGAACCGAGAAATGAACCGATTGAAGGAGCTGATCTCCGGAGCGACTGTTCAGTGAAGCGGAGTAAAGAATCTGACAGTTTCATTTGAAACTGGCCAGATAGAGCTTTGGTATAGCGCCTTCGCGCTGTGGAACTCCAGACTCTCTGGAGTTAACTCTTTCCTCTCTGGGGCAGTTCAGCTGCAGTGGCTGACTGCATATAGTCATAATATAGCAAGACTTCATGGTGTTTGAAGGCAGAATTTCACTGTTCGCTGATGACACAAAGCTCTGTAACAGAGTAGACACACCAGAGGGTGTAGACAGAATGAGAAGCGACCTGCAGAAACTTGAAGAATGGTCAGGGGTTTGGCAGTTGAAATTCAATGCAAAGAAGTGCAAGATAATGCATATGGGGCACAAAAACCCTGGCACAATATATCAGTTGGGGGGTGAGGATATAGCATGCACCAAGCAGGAAAGGATCTTGGGGTTGTCATCTCTGATGACCTCAAGGTAGGGAAACAGTGTGACAAGGCAGCAGGTAAAGCAAATAGGATGCTGGGATGTATAGGCAGGGGCATCACCAGCAGGAAAAGGGAGGTCATAATTTCGCTATACAAGACACTAGTGAGGCCCCACCTGGAGTACAGTGTACAGTTCTGGAGACCATACCTACGTAAGGACATAGACAGGGTAGAGAAGGTTCAGAGGAGGGCAACAAAGATGGTGCATGGATTGCATCACAAGTCCTATGAAGACAGGTTGAAGGAACTGAACATGTACTCCCTGGAGGAGAGGAGGGAGAGAGGGGATATGATAGAGACATACAAGTATCTTACAGGGAGGAACAGGGTGCAGGAAAACACTATTTTTAAGCGAAAAAGATGTTCCAGGACTAGAGGGCAGGGGATGAAGTTGGAGGGAGGACGATTCAGAGGAAACGTGAGAAAGAATTTCTTCACAGAATGGGTGGTGGACAAGTGGAACACCCTGCCAGAGGAAGTGGTGGGGGCTGAAACAATCACGGGATTTAAGAATGCATGGGATAGACATAAAGGAATTCTAGAGGTCAGGGGTAAGGGGAAACAGACTTCTAGGAAAACAAACTGAACTTACAAGCTCAAATGGGCAGACTGGGTGGGCCATAGGCCCTTATCTGCCGACACTGTCTATGTATCTATGTATCTAGTAAGAAGACGCGGAAAACTGTGCAAGAAGGAAAAATATCAGAATATACTGTATTCCGGAGTGATCAGAACACACGAACATAACTGATTTTGTCCCCACTCTACTTAAAACTGCACTTGAATTACCACGCAAAATGCTGCTGGAGATGGAGTGGGTGCACAGAGCCCTTGGTTCCAAGCTGGCCGATCCTGATGCTAGGCAGCAGTCGGTTATTGCAAGATTTCTCAGCTATGCAATGAAGGAGAAGGTCCTTACCTCAGCTTGGTGGAAACAAAAGGTGTATTATGGGCAAACTCATATATACCTTGATGATTATGCCCTGCAAACGATGTGGGCAAGAAGAGCATATGCAGATATCCTTCCAGTATTTAAAGGGGAACTGTCATCATCAGGGTTTCTTAATGTCTGAAAGACCATAAAAAGCTAATTTGAGTGAGCCATTGTGTTTATCTGTGAGTCTTTGCAGTCCAGAGTTGTTCATATGTAAATCAGTCTGTAATTAAGGGCTGGGGCAGCCATATGTTTTAGGCTCCTGACAGGAAATGATGTCACCAAGGATCTTGGCCCTCCATTGACTGTAGGTTAAATAGGAAATTGTCTGTTTTATTAAGTGTGTTTTAAGGTGTTATTACAACACTTTCTACATTTATAATAATTGTTTTGCATGTGTATTGAAACTAGTGGGTTATCACCCTTACATTTCAAACTATTAGTAAAAATAATCAATATTTAGTATTTCTTTAACTTCTAGGCTATACTGCCAGCTGATCATTAAAAATTACACATTTCAAGGTTGGCTCTGTGGTGCCAGCAGGTATTGGGGCCCCATACTGTATCAGGATTTCTAAACCCTGTCTGTGTTCATGTCAGTGCAGATTTCTGGGGCTGCCACAGCACCAACTTCTGTCTTACTCCATTCCCTCTCTTACAGCCTTTCCTCTTACAATTTCAGGTATGAACTCAGGTTTACAAGATGCAAATGTGGCTACGTATCTACTGGTCTGGCATCATGGGGCCAGCCTTGAAATGTATAGCTTTTTGATTAACAGCTGGCAGTACAACCTAGAGGTTAAAGCAAAGAGCTGTGAACAAGCTTCATTTATCCAGCAGAATGGGGTTTGATTCCAACATGCTCTACTTGTATATTGTGTGACCAGAGTAAGTCACTTAACCTCCCTCTGCTCCCAAAACACACCCAGAAACAAGCTGTAGCTGTGTGTCTTTCCTGGACAAAGACAGTAAAAACAATCTGAGCATGTGTTATGATTCTGAAAATACTGTGCTCTTTCTAGCCAGATTTGACTTGAAAAGAAAAAAAATAGGACACCATTAATTGCAAAAACACATGAATAGACAACATTGTTTAAAAAAAACCTTAATCGGAACTGCATTATTAAAATATAGAATAATATATGGGTGTTTGTGTAACCAAAATTTTACACACACCCGAGGTGTGGGATGCTACATTAACCTGATGGCAAAGTCTGAGTGGTTTATAAAAACATCCTACACTGAGGGTGTGTGCAAAATTATGTTTTTTAAACCTACGCACCCATATTTTATTTTATTAATGGTGATAATATTTTTCCCCTTTTAGCACAGTTCAGTTAGTGCAGCACTTCTGTTAGAGATACACACACACACACACACACCACACGCACCACATGGACACATCACACACACCACACACACACACATCTCACACACACCCTTGACACACACATCTCACACACACCCTTGACACACACACCACACACACCCTTGACACACACGCACAGACACGCACACACCACATGCACCACATATACACACCACACACACCCTCACACACACACACACACACACACACACACACACACACACACACTCACTGTCTCTCCCTTTATTATTATTTTTTGTTGTTGTTGTTTTTCTTTCTTTTTTTACATTACAGTGGGAATGGCATTCTGGAACATTGCAGTTCACAAGCATAGCTGCAGAGTGTAAGACATACTCGAAGGGTACAGGTGGCAGGTTCAACCAGATTAATTTTTTCCTTTATGGTAGAAAATCCCATTTCATCCAAAGTATTTCAGTAAGAAGCTGTTATACTTTTAACTTCATCAAAAGAAGTAAAATACTCTTTTAATAATGCATTTCAGGTTAACTGTGTTGTCCATCTATGTGTTTTTGCAATGAAAAAACAAGTAATGGTGTCCTATTTTTTCTTTTCAAGTTAAATTCGGATAGAAGGAGCATAATATTTTCAGAATCACAACATGTGCTTAGATTGTTTTTAGAGTCTTTGTCCAGGAAAGGCACACAGCTACAGCTTGTTCCTGCATGTGTTTTGGAAGCACAGGGAGGTTACGTGACTTGCTCTGATCACACAATATACAAGTAGAGCATGATTTAATCAAAACCTATTCTGCTGGATGAACAAAGCTTGTTCACAGCTCTTTGCATTGACCTCTAGGCTGTACTGCCAGCTAATAATCAAAAACTTTACATTTCAAGGCTGGCCTCATGATACCAGGCAGTAGGTACGTAGCCACATATGCATCTTGTAGACCTGAGTTCACACCTGAAATTGTAAAGAGAAAAGGCTGTAAGAGAGGGAATGGAAAAAGACAGAAGTTGGTGCTGTGGCAGCCCCAGAAATCTGTACTGACATGAACACAGACAGAGTTTAGAAATCCTGATATGGGGCCCCAGTACCTGTTGGCACCACAGATACAGCCTTGAGATGTGTAGTTTTTGATGATCAGCTGGCAGTATAGCCTAGAGGTTAAAGCAACCCTAAAGAGGGATTATTTTTACTAATAGTTTGAAATGTAAGGGTGATAACTCACTAGTTTCAATGCAAATACAAAACAAGTATTATACATGTAGAAAGTGTTATAATTAATACCTTAAAACACACTTAATAAAACAGACAATTTCCTATTTAACCTACAGTCAATGGAGGGCCAAGAGCCTTGGTGACATTTTCTGTTAGGAGCCTAAAACATATGGCTGCCCCCAGCCCTTAATTACAGGCTGATTTACATATGAATAACTCTGGACTGCAAAGGCTCACAGATAAACACAATAGCTCACTCAAATTAACTGTCTATGATCTTTCAGATATTAAGAAACCTTGCTAATGACAGTTCCCCTTTAAGGCACAAAATATTAAATTCAGCATGCCTGAGTCGGCCCGGTGGCGTTGAGGGCTGAGGTGCTGGACACCTTATCTCATGTTGTGACGGTGACCTGGGTTTGGGAATGACCTCAGGTCACCGGGTGCCAGCATGGGGGGAGGTGGGAGCAGGACTGAGCAAAGGGTCTCCTCTCCTGGGAAGGGGGGGTCTTCTGCCCATAGTCCTGCCATCACTGGATGGAGGGCTGGTGATAGGTGCAGGTGACAACGGTGTGACCAGTAGTGTGAGGGTGTCCCACAAGGTGTACGTACGCGTGCCTCCACACGCATGCGTCACATTGGGAATGTGTGGGAGTGGGGACTAAAAGGGAAAAAGCCAAAAGTACGTACAGAAAAAAAAAATTCAGCATGCCTTACCCAGCTAGATTGGTAGTCCAGTTGCCAACTGGTTGAAAAGAATTTGAAACCGCTGAGGAAGCAAAAGAAAATTTACGGAAACAAGGCCTACAATTTAAAACCAGAGATCCTTACCCACCCTCAATGGAGAACAGGCCCTCCTGGTGGCAGACAGTTCCCAGCAAAACTCCATGGGGCTTGTCTAGTACACCATCAGCATCGATCTCTAATTGTTTGGCTACTTTCCACCACTCAGCTCGAGGGAGAACCTGAGCATATGAGAATCAGGTTGGTGGTCTTGATACTTTGAGCTGACATTGCAGCGGGATGACTTGATAGCGAAAACCCCACATGAAGGAATGCCTGTATAATTCTACTCTGAGATACTGAGAGGGACATAGATTTTGGCAAATAAGGAATATCTTGTTTAAATCCTTTGCCGGTTGAAATAACTTCTTTTCTTATGAGTAACTGTGCTCGATTGCTGAACTTAAGTTGAGACTGTACTGTAGTAACCAGACTAATAACTTTCTCAGTATGCTTCTTGTTCGGTCCTGCTGAAACATAGAATGAAACTAAAGAATGTACAATGTCAGTAAGCCTAGTTTATAAAGTACTAAATGGACCCCCTATACTATTTCCAGAATTGTCATGGTTTGGATGTTTTTTTGGCTTATTTTCAATTTATATCCTTTCATAAAGAGGAAAGAAAACTTACATAATTTCATACTGATGAAAGAAAATAGCAGAAGGAGATGCTTTGTATTGTAGAAGCATAACAGAATACAGGAAGGCCCCAAATTCAGCTGTTTTTAACTTATTACATTTAAGTTAAATATTACTGCAAGGTTGAATTTTAATGCTCCTTTTGATTTTGGGAAACAGAGAAATGAGTGTACCCATTGACCAAAATGGTGTGAATAGCCTCATGGGGGGGGGGGAACGAAGAAGGGACTGAAAGCGGCAACCTAAACAAGGAGGGGAGCAGGTGGCTCCTCATGAGAAGAAGCTCAGATTTGTTTTGTGTTAGAGGGCCAATGGATCAAGTAAGATGTATTGGTCTTTTAATTTTTGTTTTTTGGTGGCTTATCACCCTCCCCAAGAGGCCCAGGGGAGATGCTCCCCTGGTTTTCCCTCTAGTGTTTTCTGCACAACAGAACGCACACTTAGGGAGACAGCTTCAGATCTCTCCTACCTTGAAAATCATAACCTGACTTTCTCTGCTGGTGTTAATTTTACTGTTCAGCTATTATAATTTCTAGCCAGTGGGGGAGGCTATCCTTTTTGTATATAGTTCTCAGGTTAAGGAGGTGGAGTATTTTTCTACCTCTGATTTGTTGTATCTAGCCTGGTTAACTAATGGGTTCTATTATATTAAGATAAGTAAGCAACAGAGAGAAAGAATCAGTTGCTTGGTAGATATAAGGCAGAAAATGCCACAGCAGAGATTTTATAATTTACAGGTAAAGGTTTGGCAACAAAAGTACATCCTGGAATATTTGTGGAGGGGAAAGGAAATGAGAAAACGAAAATCATGGGACAGGGACGATAATAATAATCAAAGAAGAGGGGCTGTAGCTTGGAATCTACTGTTGGAGTCTGGTTCTCCTTTGGAGTGACAGTTTATTTTTAGCTGGGAGGAGTATGCAGACCAGTTTATTTCAAGATTTCCATTATGGCTATAAGACTCATAAGATTTTTGTCCCTCAACATTAATGGGCTCAACAACCCCATTGAAAGAGCCAGACTCTTTCAATACCTCAAAAAACAGCCCAGTGAAGTGGTGTTTCTTTTTTTTTTTTTATCCACTATGTTTCTCACCTGCTGTGGCGATTACTGGCAGGGGCATCCAGCTGCTGGCCCTGCCCGCTGGGAGAGCAGCAGGCTCACTCACATGATGGGGGGTCTGGTGCGGCTATCTGCCGACCCGCTGGAGGGCCCCTGTACCCTACCAAGCTGGGCCGGCCCCTGACCCCTCCAGAGTGATTCCTTGACAGTCTTCCCGGCAGTGCAAGGCATGGCCATCAAGCTGCATGGTTGCACCCACTCATTTCCCTCCTTGTTACAGCCCCTTGGAGTGTGGATGTGCAATGATGTGACAAGGCACGACGTGCCGATGTCTGCCACACTCCACCCCTACATTACACTAGCCCTGTAGCTCCCCCAGTTGTCACCAGGGGGCACTGCAGGGCAGTGGAAGCCCTCGACCCTCCCCAGGATAGGAGAGCAGTCCTTCGGACGCATGATCCTATCCCACCCCAGCCGACCCCTGATGACCCGGGTGCGTTTCCGAACCTGGGTCGCCAGCGTGGCATGAGGTGTGGCATCCAGTGCCTCAACCCTCAGTGCCACTGGGCTGGCGTGAAGTGGTGTTTCTTCAGGAGACCCACTTGACTGACGGGGAACATCGAAACTGACTTGGGGAGGTAGGTTTTGCGTATTTGCTTCAGCGTATCCAAATTCTAAACATAGAGACACAGCAATATTAGTACCAACTACAACCCAGTTCCATATGGAGTCACAATATATAGACCCAAAGGGATACTATGTAATAGTTATGGGCCTTTTATTTGGGGAAAAAGTAACACTAGTAAATGTCTGTTTTCCTCCACACACCACTCCGGCTTGATCTAAATCCTTTTTTGGGAAATTACTAGACATGTTACAGGGGTGTTTAATTTTAGGAGGAGATCTTAATTTGACTTTATCACCCCAAATTCACACCTCTGTTCCTACAGCACATTGAATTTCTGCTGCCCAGAAGTATTTTTGTTCCCAACAAGCTTCTTTGGGACTTATAGATATTTGACTACACTTTTTTTCCGCAACTTGAGTTTACACCTTTTATTCCACATGCTTTAATACATACTCCAGACTGGATTATTTTTGTATATCTAAAGAACATATGGACTGGGTACAAGATCTGACTATGTCCCAGATTTCTTTCGGACCATTCTCCATTATTATTGAAAAAAAAATGTACGTATACCACAAAAAACAGCTGGGTGGCTCTTTAATACATCATTACTTAGGGATGAGGCTTTTAAAAAAATGCCCAGTTCCAAAATATCCCAGGTTCTAGAGGATAACTCCACTTCTGACACATCTGCTAGCATAATATACATTAAAGGCTGTCATCTGCGGTGAAATTATAGCCTTCGTATCTTATAAGAAAAAGGTTCTGGAAGCTACATACAAAAAATTACAACAGGAACTTCAGGACCTTCAGCAAGCTCCTGAGTCTAGGTCACTCCCCATCCGGGCATGAATTTGCCAAATTAAGGCGCCAATGCAGAAAATTTTAGATAAAAAGATTCAACAGGCGCTATTTTACTTGAAACAATATAGGTATGAGGGAGGTCCGAGGGGAGCCAGGAATTTAGCTCGCTGACTAAGGGGCCACAGAATATCTGCCTGTATATCACACTTGAATTCTCCACAATCTGGCTTAGTTGTTAGAACAACACAAGAGATCTTGGAATCCTTTAGGAGTTATTACTCCTAGCTGTATACCGAACCATCTCAGGAGCCTCCTACCCGGATGACAGCCTTTTTATCCCAGCTAACACTTCCCACCATCTCACAGTCTGTTGTGGAAAAACGTAAAGCTCCCATATCAGCAGTGGAGGTCAAATTCACCATTTTGCACAGTAAAACACTAAAAACCACTGGATCAGATCAGCTACCAACAGAATGGTATAAAGCGTTCACCAAGAAACTTTCTTCGCCACTATTGGCAACATTCTGTGAAATACAGGAGGGAGGAATGCCCCCACCCTCCTGTGCATACGCATCCATACCCCCATCCCAAAATCAGGTAAAGACCCGCAGTCCACTTCCTCTTATAGACCCGATCTCAATCCTAAATATAGATTAAAAGTTATTTATGTCTATCTGGGCATACTGCTTAGAGGAATTATTACCTAAAGTGATACACCCAGATCAGATGGGCTTTATCTGCATGAGACAGACCATGGACAATATACATAGAATGATACATTTAATAGATCGTATTGAAAAAAGAAAGATTCTGGCAGCCCTGCTTAGTTTAGATGCTGAAAAGGTGTTCGATCGTGTATTGTGGCCTTTTTTAATTATTTATTTATTTATTGAAAGTATCGGAATTACAACCTTTGAGTCATAGACTCCTTTGCAAAGGCTCCACATCAGTAAGAAGGTACAGAAAGCAAATAAACAAGCATTTCTTAAATATTACAGGTCAAGTCATTCAGCACAGTTTAGTCCTTCCTCAATTCAGCTTTCCGGTAGAGTTTATATCCCTACTTCAACGCATTTATTCCTCACCTAAAGCTTTTATAAAAACAAATGGTCAGCTATCCTCCCCAATCTTTTTAACTTGAGGAACTCAGCAGGGCTGTCATTTATCACCCCTTTTGTTTGCCTTATATATTTAGCCATTAGCGGCAGCAGTCAGGCTACACCCAAACATCCAGGGCATTCCCTTAGAGGGTAGAGTACTTACATTATCACTATACACTGATGATGTTCTGCTGAGCTTAATAGACCTGGAACATTCCATTCCACCCTTGCTCAATACATTACAAGAGTTTGCTACCCTCTTGGGAGACAAGATTAATGTGCAAGAAAATTAAATTTTGACCCTTAACTTTACCCCAATGCAGACCCTAAAAAATACGCTCCCATCTCGTTGGAGGTGTAATAAAATTCACCATTTAGGGGTTACTCTCCCACAGAACTTGATTCATTTAGAATGACTTAACTTTGAACCCGTGACACAAGAAATAGAATCTCAATTGGGTTTGTGGGCCCATCTACATCTTTTCTTCTTTTCTAGAATATATACTATATGCATGACCATCTTCCCTAAGATTTTATGCTTTTTTCACACCCTGCCTATTACTCCCTCCTCATACTATTGTATAGCCTGGAACAGGATTTTTTCGAGATTTGTATGGGCTGGCAAGCATCCTAGGATTTGAAGGTCCCTATTACAGCTTCCGAGTGATAGAGGTGGTCTGAATCTACCAAAATTTATTACAATATCACAGAGCAGTTACTAGTAAGACTGTTATGACCTGGCTGAATAAAAATGATGATGCTCCATGGAAATATATCAAATTTGTTATAATCGATCTATTTGATATTATACCCATAATCTTTGCACCCTTGGTGGCACCCCAAGATTTAAAGATTTTTCATTTGGTGAAAGTCACACCTTAAGAAGCTGGTATGCACTCTGTGCACAGACTACACTAACTCAGCCATTTTATTACTTTCGGCTCTTGATTACGGAACAGGAATTTATACCAGCATGAATGGACCTAGCCTATCAAAGATGGCACAGATTAGGTCTATCATTTATATTTCAGTTTCTAGATACATAGGGAGTAGTCCCCTTTGCTACCTTACAGGCCATTTATCACCTCCCACATCAGGACCACTTCAGGTACTTACAGGTACGAACACATCTAATGAAAAATTCCTCTCCATGGAATATCTTGCCATGCTCTGTCCCACAATTGGTGTTTCTTTTATGAGAGACTTGTAGGGGCTAAGATTTACCACACTTATTTGGGTTAACTTATAAGGCCCTTAGGGACTATTGGCCAGATTCCACATTAAATATCCTTAAGACATGGAACTCTGAATTAGGCTCTGACATTTCTTATGATAAATGGCTTGAGCCAGTTCTTCCCTCAATGAAAATCTCCCAAGCCCCATACCAGAGGGAGTTTATATGGAAATGTTGAGTTTTTTACTTTAATTCTCCAGATAAACTGCTTAAATACCTTCCATTACAATATGGCACCTGTTGGAGGTGATGTGGTAAGCCGAGGGCTAAGACTGTACATGTTTTCTGGGGATGCCCTGAACTTTCCCAAATTTGGCAAAATATAGGGAATAGTTTAAATCAATTGGTTGATGCAGAACTGAATTTAACATCACAATTGGTTTTATTTTACATATTTGATGATGGCACAGTGCCACCTCGTTGAAGTAAATTATACATTTATTTTGCTGCGGCAAAAAAAGTGATTACCATGTTGTGGCTCACCACTTCGTCCCAACTATAGCCCAATGGCATTCTGTCATGAATGACATTTATTATGTAGAGCACATGATAGCCACATAGAGAGGATGGGCACAACAATTTGAGTAGTCTTGGAGACCATGGGTGTTCTATATGTGACAAGCAGATGAAACATTTGTCCCATGATGCTATCAACTCAGGTTTTACACTTGGAGAGGTAATTAAAAGCTCCTTGCCCTAAACAGAAGATGTAAATAATACTTACAAATGTACATGAGAATTATTGTTGCTATCTCTGTATGATTATTAGCCAAATGTGATTTTTGTAACTGTATTATTGTACACTCTTTGCTGTGGTGGAAGATAAAAAAAGAAAAAGAATATTAAAAAAAAACGGGCAAAGCATATCAGAATGCATAACTAGCATAGAAAGAAAGATGGAAGGACAGTTAACTATGTAAAACCTTTTTTTTGTCTCCTTTATGGGGCCCATGTTAGTGCTGAAATGAGAAGAACACAGGTGACAGTCATGAGGTGGCTGCACGTGCAAGTCTGCAGGTGTACAGAGCTGACACACAGTACCCCCCACCACCATGCACATACCTTTGATGGCTTCCCACTGGCCCCTCACCCCTCAACCCCCACCTCACAAATCAAGGACAAAGGACCAAAATCAGAAACTTATCTTAAACATTGGTGATATCCACTCAGAAAGCTGGTAGAATAGGATGTTTGGTGTAAAATACTTTTTATGAGCAAGAACAAGTCTGTAACTATGTCTGGTGGTCTTTTGTGCTTACAGTCCCCACTGTTCAGTCACAGAGACTTGAATTTTTGGAGGAACAACCCTGAAAATCAGGGACAATTGAGAAGTACTGTATGCCCGGTCCTATTTTCCAGATGGGCACCCTGCACCTCTGTCAGACTCTGATAACTATAGTTCACAGCCAGGCAGGTAGGCAATATTCTCTTTAAGTATTAAGATTCTAACTGCATTTCTTGTTTCCATCATCACCAGATACAATGAACTGTCCTTTTGTAAAGAGCATGAAGAGAACCTTCTGTTCAGTGTGCCTTCCTGGTGAAACATTTAAATAAATAAATAAATAAATAAACCTTTTGACAGAGTCCCAGGAGGAGGCATACTGTAGAGGGCAGCCTCCGAGCAGCAGTCCATCCAGAGGACATGGAAGCACCACAGGAGCTGGCCCATCCAGAGGATGTGGAAGCACCAGAGCAGCTGGCCCATCCAGAGGACAAGGAATTGCTCGAACAGCAAGCTGGTTAAGAGGACCGGGAATCACCAGAGCAGCATGTGCAGGCTACAGGAGAGGAAATACAAGCAAGACGAAAGGGTCCCGAGAAGGACTTAGTGTATCCAAGACACCTGTTCAGGTGTTCTGGATAATGACCTCATGATACACTGGGAAAACTCCTTAGAAGACTGTTTGAAATCTTTGGTTGAAATTCTGATTGAGCAGGACAATAGAAATCATAAAAAAACTGAGGCTGAACTTAAAACCATTAAAATAGAATTAGAACCATATCATAGTGATGTAGAATTCAAATCGTTTGATGAACAATTGAAGAAGAAAATCTGTAAAACTGAGCAACAGGTGGCTGTGGAACAGCTTAAAAAAACAAAGTAGTGAGAGAGCGATGAGACTATGCTGCTGGAAATGTATTCAATTGGAAAAATGCAGCACTCTCTCAGTCCCACAACTGCAGCTGATCACACAGTCGTAGCCGATATAAACAAGGCAAATCCCAGGGTGAGCAGAATAAAATTAAATAAGTGTTTTTTTTGGACAGAGACAAGCAAACCAACTCAGAGGAAGAGAATACACATGTACTGGTACCACCAGCACCCATCACAAGCTGAGGAAAAGGCACGGAAAACATGGAGGAGCCAGAAGAACAGATGACCCAGAGAGGGAACTACGGAGCCGGAGCAGAATACAACACTAAATGAGGTACACCAAGTTATAAACATTTCAAAAAGTACACTATCTGAATCCCAGATAATAATACTCTTTAAGGGTCTTTCATTTGTGCCTATGACTAATGTAGATGCCTTTGATTTGTAAGTGGATTTAGTCAAACTTATCAGGAAGATGGACCTTCGGGTACATTTTAGTGAAAGACATTTAGACCATGCAGATGTTGAATTGAGCGAATCTCAATCAGATGAGGACTTGAATATCATTGAGACTTTAAATGTTGATGTTGACAATAATTTTGGTCTAATGTGTGACACCGATGGGGAAGAGGGGGTGCAGTGGGAGGTGGGAGAGGGGAATATGAGGACATCGATGTGTTAATTGAACAAACTGATTCTGATGGGGTAAGTGATCAAAGGGCTAATATGGGTCATAAAACTAAAAGTAAGTTCTGTATAAGTGGACCCAGGAATCTTTCAATTAGAGTGTTTAAAACATTAGTTAAAAATGATATTCATAAACTGTTGCAGTCTCCTGGACCATGTAGATACAATAATCTTTCGTCTGAAGAATGGAATGCAATATGTGAACTTAAGAACAGTAAAGCAATTATAATCAACCAATCAGATAAAGGTGGTTCAGTGGTGGTCCAGGACACTTGCAAGTATGTGTCAGAAATAAAAAACAGCTTTCTGATACTTCATGTTATAGACAATTGACATTTAACCCCACAGCACCCTTTAAGAATATATTATATGACCTTGTTTATTTTTTTTTATTCTCTTTATCTCCTAGTGGGCCCCCACCAGCCTCAAAATCATTATGGTGCACCTGCAGAGCCCCCCCGGATTAAGCCCCACAGGAGATTGAAGGAGCGGTGGTGAAGGTCCAGCATGGGGCGTGTGGCCGGTGGACATGCAGGCCATTGCCTATCCTGGGCCAAAAGGGTTTTTCCCCCTTATAGTAGTCCTCCACTTCCTGTCATCCCTCCCCCCTGTGTGGGCACCCCTGACTCCATGGTGCACGGCGTCAGCCACGCTGCTATGTGCAGTTCAGTTTTCTGCAGTGCCCCCGATCACCACCGGGGGCTGCTGGAACTCCGGATGACTTCTGACCCTCCCCCTGGGAGAAGAGAGCAGCCAAGCGGGTGCTCGGTCTACTCTCTCCCCTGCCAACCCCTGGTGCCTAAGCTCGCTCCTGAACTCAGGTCGCTGGCGTGGTGCGAGGTGTGGCATCCAGCGCCTCAATCCTCCGCACCACCAGGCTGGCTATATGACCTTGTTGATGATGCTTACTGGAGGGGGTGGATAGATAGTGATGAGATGTCTTTTTTAAAATGTGATTTCCCTGTCTGCCCTATGCTGTACACTCTCCCCAAGGTTCATAAGGGCGTACAGACCATACTGCACGCTGTCATTCGGCAGGTGGCCAGGTGGTATGCGGGCGGGGTGCAGCCGCCTGCCGATGATGGGGGGAGGTGCTGGTGGCTGGGGGCCTTGTGTGGGTGGGCAGGGAGGAGGGTACCACTGGACCACCAGGTATGTCTTGGCTATATGACAGCCCGTGATCGGACGCAGGGGGGACCGCTAGACACCAGGCTTATTTTATTATTACAACTGCCCGTGATTGGGTGTATGGGGTACCGCTAGACCACCAGGCTTATTTTATTATTACAACTGCCTGCGATCAGGCGTAGGGGATACCACTAGACCACCAGGCTTATTTTATTATTACAACTGCCTGCGATCGGGTATAGGGGATACTGCTAGACCACCAGGCTTATTTTATTATTACAACTGCCCATGATCTGGCATGGGGGGGACTGCTAGACCACCAGGTTTACGTACATTATACAGATGCCCGTGATCAGGCATATGGGAGCGGGGGGTTGCAATAGTCCACCAGGGTGCTGACCCCCGACGGCAGCAGCTTGACAGGGCACCAGGCACACTTCGCTGGGACCCAGCACATCGCATGCAAATGGGGCCATAATGATATGCAAATGGCCCCATTTGTGCCTTGCATATAGTATGGCCTCATTTGCATGCCCCCAGCCCCCGGATGAATATCACGGGTTATGCACCTAGTGCAACTGCACTTGTGCTGGTGCATCCCCGTGCTCCCTCTCTGCACAGTATGTGCACCCTCCATGCCATATTCAATGGTGCTGAGCCATGGTGCATCACCGTTGAATATCGCCTGGTTCTGGCCCCTGCACAGCCCAGTTGCACTGCACCCAAGCTTGCACCACCACCCGGCGCAGTCTGAATATCTGTCCCCTAATGGGTAGATAGACAACGGACCATTTTATTTATTTTTTTTATATTTATATTTTATTCATTTCAAGATAAATCAAATCATCAGTCCCAGCTGGGAAATATGGTACATAAAGAATGAAGGTGTAACACTATACAGGATAACAATTTCTCACAACATAAGTCAAAATGGGAGGAGGACTCAAAATAGAAATAAAGTTATATCAAAAATATACACTAGATGTGCCATGAAGAAACAGCCCAAGAGTACATGGCAGAACTCAAAAAGTAACATAAGTTAGGCTAAGAATCCAAAAATGCCGACCCTTTAAAAATAATTCGGTGCTATGTATAGAGCTAAAGTGAATAAGATTACATTAATGAACTGGTTACAGAGACTGCAAGAACAAACTTAATGTTAAGCTGAACAGTATTTGAAAACTGGGGCTACAAATAAAACCCTACAGAACAGCTGAAAATAGTGCAGTTAAACATTTGTATCATTCTAAAGCAGGGAAATGTAGCAATGAAAGTAAAGTCAGGGTGGTTCCCAAGGCCTGCAAATCCAATTAGTAAATTTTCAGACAGGTGTATATAAGGAGCAGTATTGCAATAAATCCCGTAGCCGCCCCCAACTACTGTACCAAAAATAGCTAGTATCAAGAAATCCCCACCAAAGAAGATACCTCCAGTAAAACATCATGTGAGCTAGAACAAAGTACAAATTTCAGGGGATAATGGTAAAAATGTTAAGGGAAAGTATACAATCCCATATAAGTAATCCCCATATGAGATTAAACTGTGAGCACTCCCCAAGCACAAGGGAAAATAAACACAGACATGGACCGGAGACTACACTGTATACATAAAACTATCAGCCATCTTCCCGAGCTTCAGAGACGAGATCAGCATCACTCTCCAAGCCACACTGTGATTTCTATAAATTCCCTGCCCATTTCCCCACGTCTGAAGGGTCTGTAAATACATAGATCTTATTCTGATGCACCACTAGGAGTTTGGCAGAAAATAAAAGAGCATGGGTGACCGCTAGGTCTCTAAGTATAGTCTGGACCCCTTCATACAGTATTTCTTTCTGCATTGATGTGTGGCATAGGATATATCAGGAAACAAAAGAATGGTGGTACCGTCCTGTAATAAAGGATAGTGCCGTTGGGCTAGTTGTAGCAGATGATCACGAGTGGCCATGGAGTCCAAAATGGCCATCACAATACACAGGGTGTCTCCTTCTTGTCTGCCTCAGGAACCATGTCTATAAGCCTTAAGTATGGGCTATTCCCAGATCCCAGAATAATCATTAAATTGTGCTTTAAGCCAAGTTTTGAGGAACATGGATAAATAGTTGCCATCAGCACCTTCCGGGAACCCAAAAAATGAAAAGTGGCAGAGTGGATTTGATTTTCCAAAAGTTCCAATTGGTTCTGAGTGAGCTTGGAATCCTTGGCATATTGAGCTATGGCAGCACCATACCGCTCTGACTGCTGCTTTACGTCTTCAACATCCGTACCATGAGCTGTGACCGTAGTTTCCACAGTGGCCATTTGGGAGGTCAGGGAGTCAAACTTAGCATTCATTGCCAAAACTGAAGCCAGGAGCTGATGCATTTTACTCCTTAATGACTGAAGGGTCTCTTCTTGCCCCGAGCTGCTCCGTCCTGTGGCACAGATCGAGTGCTGGGTCCTGGCGCTTCAGGTTGCAGTGCCTGTCTTTTACCAGCAGCTGTCCTTTGGGGTGTTTTAGTTTTACTCATCTTATGCTAGGGAAGGTCCGTGATCTGAAGTAGTACTTTGTTAACAGAATAAATCAAGTTATAAAACAGATTTTTATGACTTTAAAATATTTAAGTGCGGAGCTCTTCAAGCAACCGTGCTCTGTGCTTGGGCTCCATAGCGCCCCCGGATCATTTTATTTGTTGTATTTTGATGTGTTTGCAGCTACTTTTTTACATTTTATAACACAATATTTCATAGTGCGCTGAATTTTCACCTTTTCTTTTAACAATGCCAGTAGAGAGAACTCTTATTAATCACTTACCCTTTAATGCAGCTGTTGATTTTTCCTTGGCATTCTACCTGTAGCTAGACGCAGGCAGGGGGAAGGGGAGGGTAAGAAGGTTGAAAGGGTGATGTTACACAAAGTACAAAAATGAGGGCTATCAGAAGCAAATGTGTATTGGTCATTAGGTGTTGCATCTTAAATGGGTACTCTGCATTGCCAGTGTCTACACAACCTTGCCAAACTGAACAATGGATCACAAGACACCTATGACAGGCTAAAGAATGAAAAATTCAGCATTTGTTCTTCCGACATCAGATGACACGTTGGTGGACCGATAGTGCACTGCTGTGCACTATAACATACAATATCTTTAAAGGTGGTGATGGCTACCACTGTACCAATGGTCATATTCATGTATGGGACAGCCAAAAGATGTCTGGGATGATGCCACGGGGCAATGCTGTTTACTACATCAGTCTTCTGTAGTAGTCTGACTGCTTCGAAGGTACTTTGGCTGTTTAAAAATGTGAACTCCCCAACTTTCTGTCTCTCTGATTACCTACTGTAAACTTCAGTGATCTTACGTGATATCTGCTGTCAATAAAGTGTGACTAAAGGAACAAAGTGCCTTACCTTCATCCTGTCGGCAGACTGATATTGTCATTGGTGGAGATGCCAGATGTCATTCCCTGGGCCATTTGGCAAAATATGGGTTATACTGTATATAATGATGGATCTCCAGGCAAAGACAGTGGTTGAGTTATAGCTCATACAGGTACTGTTTTTAATTTTAATAATTAAATGTGTATAAAGACTGCTTGATGATGACTGGCATACTTCCATAATGCCTGTACTATTGATCTGTTGTAGTAATCCAGATGCTTACTGTAGGTATTGGTAAACTGGATGTTGTATCAAAGAAAAAGGAACATTGGGCTGTACACCTCTGGATAAAATCAATAACCACTCACCTGTTTTGGGTAGCGTTGTCAAACAGCACTGACACAGATCTCACATTGGAGAAGTGGAGAAGTATAGTGAACCACATGGCAAATGTCCACACTGGTCACAGTGGATGATTTGAGTGTGCACGTGGTGAAATTATATCTGATTAAGAAATGGCTTAATAAAGGTGTAATTCATTACTGCTTAACAAATCATATAGTGCCATATATCTGTTGTGCATTCACATCGCACACTTTTCTTTTTAGGAAATCGTGTTCATACTCTACTGACTTAAACAGTCACAAGTCCATACTTCATGAGAGACCTGAGACAAATATCTACCACTTACTAGACTTATGCACTAGAGGTCTTTCGTTGTCTTGAGTGCCATTTTGCATGAATGTTTTTCCATTTATTTATCTGTCCTGCAATGTATGCAAGATATTTATTTTATTTCTCATGATGATATCATGTTATGCAATCATACTATTTTGTCTGGATGGTGACCAATAATGGCACATCATTTAATGCTATGTAGTTTATTTAATTTTTTTAGACACCTTCCAGTCAGTCTCCATTTCAATGAGAATTTTGACTGTGCTGTGGCATTATCGCGACAAGGGGAGCAACAGGGTAGCATTTACAAAAACAAGCAAGGAAGAAAAAAGCAGTTGTGAAACCTGTAAAAACACGAGTGACATTTGGTAATTATTAAACCACCCATTACTTTTTGTGGCTCTGGACTCTGGAACATATCCTTTTTCAGGTCCAACCCGAACATATAAAACAAAATACAGTATACAAAATAAACAATAAACAAATCACAAAAATAGACTTAACAACAAACCATAACAATGACAAACATACAAATCCTGTAGATAAATGTTCAAATAATTGAATAGATACAGAAGCAAATGATTTGATACCTTTTAATGGACCAACATAGATGTAACAACAAGAACAAAGTGCTCTAGCTTTCGGACTGAGCTTCTGAAGAAGGACTGGTGGTCCGAAAGCTAGAGCACTTTGTTCTTGTTGTTACATCTATGTTGGTCCATTAAAAGGTATCAAATCATTTGCTTCTGTATCTATTCTTGCAAGGACCAATATGGCAACTACTAAATCTAGATTTCAAATAATTGAAGAAAGGGAGCAGATCTTACATTAACTGGTAGCAAATTCCAAAAGTGAGGAGCAGCAGATATAAAAGCACGGTTACCAGGTTTAGTTTTATATATCCTCCTTCTCCAACCCCCCTCCCCCGATTGTTATTCCAGTTGATGTTGTCATGTCAATGACTGCATTATAAACAAATTTCTGTATCCATAGGACACATTCATGAAATTCAAGACACAGTGGTAGCACGGTGCACTGCATACCCTTCCTACAGATCAGCTCAGTCACTGTATCTTGACAATATTGTTCCCTAACCAGTTACTTCAAGATATGAGAAGCAAGATAAGAAAAAAATGATACAGAAACATGTCTCAGTTTCCAGCATTACAGGGAAAGTTACATGCTAACAATAATATTCAGTGAAACTGAATATTTACATATACTGTAGTTACATACTGAAGTGCATTTGACAAGCACCAAATTCTTGAAACAGAACCTGTAATCCACCCAAAAAATTGACAATAGTAATGAAATACTTTAGGAGGCAGTACAGCACTGTGGTTTAGGGCACTGAGCTGCAAACCTGGAGACCTGGATTTGAATCCCACAGCCCCTACTTGCATACTGTGTGACCATGAGCAAGTCACAACTTTCTTGTGCTCCCAGGTTGCACCTGGAAACAAGCTTCAGCTTAATGTGTCTTTTCCTGGTTAAATTATTTCCCCGTTCTCTTTCCCTTACTAAGGAGGTAATTACCATAATAATTAAATGAGATAAACAGTACATACAGATGTGCTGACACTTTGATTCCAAGCAACCTATGTAATGAGTATATTTATTTATTGAATTTTGATGACTGGGTAGGCCCACTGAGCCCTGAAGGTCCCTTTTTCAGGGACGACCCGGGAGATAGAAACAGTACAATACAGTCAGGTAGTACAGGGTGCAGAGAAAGTAGACATGAAATCCAAGGTTACAATAAAGGCAATATTTCAATATATTGAACATAAGTGCAACAATTGAGGGAGTTGAGGCATGCTTTTGGAGTCATTTTGGGTGAGAAAAGGAGAGGGATTGGTGTAGGATGTGGGACTGGGGGGGTGACTATCCAATACCCTGACAATGGCACAAGCTTGCCCCAAGCAGGTGGGACTTGAGCCTTGTGCAAAAGTTTAACAGTGATGGGGCTTCCTGTACTAAAGGTGGGAGAGTGTTCCACAGCTTAGGGGCAGTGTGAGTGAAGGATTTGCCTCCCATGTTAGTCTTGACTCTGGGGATTGCTAGTAGGGTCTGACCAGTGGTCCTGAGTACACGAGGGTTAGACTTAGGAATGATTATTCTTGTAAGGCTAGGTGAGGCAGCCGGGTGCTGCAGTTTGTAAGCAAGGCAGAGCAGGGGGTACTGAAGATGAGCCTCAAAGGAAGGCCATTGAAGCTGGGCCAGCGAGACGCAGGGGTGACTTCTTGGGTGACTCAGTGTCGCAAACCTCACCACCTTGTTGTACAGGACCTGAAGCCTGACAACCTCATGCTTTGACATACCCTGAATTACAGGGGCAGCATATGTTAATGTAGGAAGGAGGACACTGTAGGCAATTGCTCGCCTTGCCTCCAGGATAAGTTGTTTTTTTAGTCGGTACAAGGTGCCAAGTTTGCCGTGGATAGACCTAGTTACCTGGTCTACGTGGGAGATAAAGGTGAAACCTTGGTCAATAGTTAGCCCAAGGTATTTTATGTTGTCTACAATGTCTATACTCTTTCCAGCAAGGGAAGTTAGTTGTAAGGAATTGGTCCAGTCCTGGCTGAGGGATCTAGGGCCAAACAGCAAGGCTTTTGTTTTTGCTGCGTTGAGGACCATTCTGTTAGATGTAAGCCAGGCCTCAAGTGTATTTAGATCCCCTTGGAGGAGAGGGCCCAGGTCCTGGAGGGTAGACATGGACTGGTAGATGACTGTATCATCAACGAATTGAACAACTGAGCTATCCCCGCAGTGACGGTTGAGGTCATTTTATATATATTTATGCAATAGGGTGGAGATAAACAGAGTGTGATAAATCTGTTTATCTGAGTAACTGTGTACATAAATTTCATTTATGTATACAGTGCTTATGTCATTAGCCATTTATCCACACAGTGCTTATGTCATCAGCCATTTATCTATACAGTGCTTATGTCATTTAGAATGTTCGTCCTCAGTAGCAGTATTAACCATATTCAAATGCGAATAACTTTAAAACGAAAAAATGATAGCATGGTACTGTGAGCACGAAAGTTGTTCAGCACAGAAATATCTTCAAAATGAGTGGTGTTTCATTTATTGTTACCTTTTAGATTTTTTGATAATTAGTAAAAAAACAGCAACATTTTTTTTTCATTTTGTCAGCAAACAAATGTAAATAACTTTAAAATGAAAAATGATAGCATGGTACTGTGAGCACAAAGTTTATTCAGCACAGAAATATCTACAAAATGAGTGGTGTTTCATTTATAAATTGCTTTTTAGTTTTTTCATACATAACGAAAAACAGCAGAAAATTCCACTTTTGTGCACTTTTTCATTAAACAAATGCAAATAACAAAACCAAAAAATGATAGTATGGTACTTTGAGCATAAACGTTGTTCAGCATAAAAATATCTACAAAATAAAAGGTGTTCCATTTTTAGATTCCTTTTAGATTTTCTATAATCAGTAAAAAATTGCAGAAAATTCAATTTTTATTCACTTTTTTGACTAACAAATGCCCCCTACAAAAACAAAATAATTGCATAAATGGAATATGCAATAGAAAATGCATGTAATATAGAGAATAATGGATGGGGAAGGGTTTGATATGCGAATTTAATGCACACCCGAGTTGTGGGATGTTACATAAACCCCAAGGGCGAAGCCCGAGGGGTTTATCAAAGCATCCCACATTGAGGGTGTGCATTAAATTCTCATATGAAACACCCTCCCCATCTTTTATTTTTTATAATAACAGACCAGCAATTTTTCTCCAGCACTTTGTGAGACTGTTTGGTCCCGCCCACATACAGAATGTTGGCCAATGAGGCAGCAGCATAGTTTGACTGGCATGGCTCATGAATGTCATAACAACCAGCTGGTTGTTATGGAAAATATCAACCTGGTCAGTACATTGAGAGAAATTGCTGGCCAGTTATTATAAATGATTTATCTGCACTTTAGCAGTTTGACCTCAGACACGTCACTCATGGCTTACGCCACTCATGAGGTTACCCAAGGTCAAACTGCTCTTGTGCAGATAAATCATTTATTACACTTGTTTCCATTCCATATCCCTTATTTATGCAATAGGTGTGAGATAAACAGAGTGTGATAAATATGATAATGTGATTAGTTAGTGGGATTAATGATTGTAGTGGTATGTTTGACCTCGGTAACTTTCACGAGTGGCATAAGCCATGAGTGTGTGGTGTCCGAGGTCAAACTGCTCGAGTGCAGATAAATCATTTATTACACAGGTTTTCCATTGCATATTCCATTTATGCAATTCTTTTGTTTTTGCTTTTGTAGGGGTCATTTGTTAGTCAAAAAAGTGAATAAAAATGGAATTTTCTGCCATTTTTTGCTGATTATAGAAAATCTAAAAGGAATCTAGAAACAAAACACATCCCATTTTATAGATATTTTTATGCTGAGCAACTTTTGTGCTCAAAGTACCATACTGCCTTTTTTGTTTTTATGTTATTTGCATTTGTTTGATGAAACAGTGCACAAAAATTGAATTTTTTACTGTTTTTAGCTAATTCTGAAAAAACTAAAAAGTTTCCATAAATGAAACACCACTCATTTTGTAGATATTTCTGCGCTGAATAAACGTCGTGCTCACAGTACCATGCTATCATTTTTCATTTTAAAGTTATTTACATTTGTTTGTGGACAAAATGAAAAAAAAAAAGAATTTCTGCTGTGTTTTTGCTAATTATCAAAAAATCTATAAGGTATCTATAAATGAAATACTACTCATTTTGTAGATAATTTTGTGCTGCACAACTTTCAAGCTCATAGCACTATGCTATCCTTTTTCGTTTTAAAGTTATTTGCATTTGAATATAGTTAGTACTGGTACTGAGGCTGAACATTCTAAATGAGTTCCGGAGTGATTGTGACATATCTACTATGTGAATAAATCTGTGATGATGCGTCTACTATGTGGATAAGAAAAAATTACTCACCTTAGTAATGTTGTTTCTTCTAATGGAGTCTTGCTATATTATGACAATTGCAGTATGACTGCAGGTTAGAACTGCTCCGGAGGTGAAATAGTTAACTTTCCATGCAGGCATGGAACTTAGACCTCGAGCTCGGTTGAAAACTCTGTCTGTTGTGCTTCAAATGCAAACTGACAGATCTTTATGAGCTAAAACTCACTAAGGTTCTGTGTGGAAGCTGTAAACCTACATTAGCCAACTGGCTACTAACATAAACACTCATTTTTGGCCTAAAACAAAGACTCAAGTCAGGAGACCCAAAAATGCAAAAACACAACACCAATTCACCCAAAAAGGTAGGTGAAAAACAACAAGGTGGGCATAAAAAAGTGCCAACTCTGTACTGCCCACCCACATCCCCAAAACAGAGGTTCTGAGAGGGGCAGGCAGGGAGGGAGGTCATAATATAGCAAGACTCCATTAGAAGAAACAACATTACTAAGGTGAGTAATTTTTTCTTCAAACAACATGAAATCTTGCTATATTATGACAATTGCAGACTACACAGCAGTACCCCCATGGAGGAGGGACATAACCTACCTAGGAAATAGGCTCTGAAGCACGGCTGTGCCAAACCGAGCATCACTCCTAGCCTGGATGTCCAGGGAGTAATGCTTGGTAAAAGTGTGAACTGTTTTCCAGGTATCTGCTTGACATATTTCTAGAATAGGAATGTCTCTGGCAGCAGCCAGAGAAGCAGCTGTACCTCTGGTAGAGTGAGCCCTCAGGCCTGAGGGGGGAACTTTACCCAACTTCTCATAGCAGAATTGGATACAAGAGACAATCCACCTGGCAATGGATCTTTTAGTGGCTGGCTTCCCTTTACCAACTTCACCATAGGTGAGGAACAGTTGAAGGGAGTCAAACCTATGACCCTTGGTATGCTCTATGTAGTAACTAAGGGCTCTCTTCACATCTAGGCTGTGCAGCATCCTCTCCCCAGAGGAGGAGTGGTCAGTGAAGTATACTGGAAGTGAAATAGATTGATTAAGGTGGAAATCTGAAACCACCTTAGGCAGGAACTTTCTGTTAGTCCGAAGGACAACCTTATCTCTGTGAAAAGAGATAAACCCCCTGCTCCACTGACAACGCTTGTAATTCACTTATGCGTCTGGCAGAGGTGATGGCTACCAAAAACACAGTTTTCCAAATCAAGTACTTGAGCTCAGCTGAAGACAAGGGCTCAAAGGGGGGTTGCATAAGCTGAGCAATGCAAACATTAAGACCCCAGGCAGGGGCAGGATCCCTGAATGGAGGGCTGGTGAAAACAGACCCTTAAAAAAACTTGGAAAATACAGGATGAGCTGAAAGGGAAGAGGATTTACCTGCTGAAATAAAAGCAGACACAGCTGCCAAGTGCACCTTCAGGGTAGCTGGTCTCAGCCCCAAAGAATTCAGGTGGACCATATAATCCAGGACTGTGGGTAGATCAGCAGAGACTGAGGAAATATGCTTTTCCGAGCACCATATGGAAAACCTTTTCCATTTGGAATTGTAAGTAGCCCTGGTGGAAGGCTTCCTTGCGGCCTTCAATATATCCATTACACCTTGGGAAAGGTGTAAATCAGCAAACTCTAACTCTTCAAGAACCAAGCCTTGAGATTGAGAGATTTGAGATTCGGGTACCAGACCCTTCCCTGGGCACAGATTAACAAATTGTGATTCCTGGGAAGGGACAGGGAGGATGGACTGCTAAGGACAGCAGGAGGGATACCAGGCTGTCTGGCCCAATCCGGAGCTATCAGAATGACTTTGCATGATTGAGATCTGATTTGACTTGCACTTTGAACAGGAGAGGAAAGGGAGGGAAGGCATAGAGAAACTTCCCCTCCCAACTGAGGGCTAAGGCATCCAGTGGGAGTGAGCCCAACACTGGGGGCCTGCAGCAAAAAAGAGGAAGTTGGTGATTGTCTGGGGCTGCAAAAAGATCTATCTGCGGGGTGCCCCATCTGACAAATACTACTCCCAAGACCAGGGGATCCAGTGACCATTCGTGGTGGCCCTGGGAAATCCTGCTGAGAGCATCTGCCAGGACATTGTCCTTGCCTGAGAGGTGAACTGCCGTAAGGGAGGTGTTCAGGAGTAAGCCAGAGACCACAACTCTCATCGCCTCGTGCACAAGGCCGTGAGACCGAGTGCCCCTTGCGTGTTGATGTACCACATTGTAGTGGTGTTGTCTGTTCTGACCTGAATACTCTTGTTCTGAACAGATTTGGAAAAAGCTTGAAGTGCTAGAAAACTGCTCTGAGCTCCAACAGGTTGATGTGGAGCAGAGATTCCTGGGGAGACCACAGACCTGGGTGGTGAGGTCGCCATGTGAGCTCCCCAGCCCAAGAGGGACGATCTGTAGTAAGGATTAGAGAATGAGACTGAGTGACAAAAGGAACCCCTTGTCTCAGGGTTGCTGTGATCCTGCCACCACTGTAGGGCTTGGATCAGGGTTCGAGTTACTGGGATCAGCTTGGTAAGAGGATCCTTTCTTTAAGACCAAAAGCCTCAAATGGAACTAGATGTCCCTCATCTGAAATCTTGCTCCTTGCACAACTGCTGTGGAAGCAGCCATGTGTCCTAGGAGCTGCAGAAAATGCCTTGCTGGCCGGGGACCTGCAGGGTAAATGAGGAGGCCAGGGAGACTAGGGTCTTTGCCCTGTCCAGGGGAGGAAGGCCCTGGCTTCCTGTGTGTTCAGTTCTGCGCCTATGAAGGTAGAAGCTGGACCGGCTCTAGAACTGACTTTGAGTGATTCAGAAGGAAACCTAGAGCGGTAAGCAGTTGCTGCGTGTATCTGAAGGTGTAAATTGACCTGGTCTGGGGACTGGCCTACTAAGAGCCAATTGTCCAGGTAAGGAAAGATGGCAATCTTTGCCTTCTTAGGTAGGCAACTGCTATACTGAGGCATTTGGTGAATACCCTTGGGGCAGAAGTGAGGCCGAAGGGCATTGCTCTGAACTGGTAGTGGCCTGAGGGCAGCTCGACCCTGAGGTATTTTCGATGGGAGCTTCTGATGGGAATATGGAAGTAGGCATCCTTGAGGGAAGCTAGCCAGTCCCCTGGCCTTAGAGAGGGTAGGATAATTCCCAGAGTCACCATTTTGAACTTTGGCTTTAAAAGGTGCTTGTTTAAATATCTGAGATCCAGGATGGGCTGCCATTCTCCTGTCTTTTTTGGGGTAAGGAAGTACCTGGAGTACAAACCTTTGCCCTGGCATAGGGGAGGAACCCTTTCCACAGCTCTGAGAGCGAGGAGGGTAGAGACTCTGCTTCTAGGGTGAGTGCCTCTGATGGAGTTGCAGGTGGAAAGATCTGGTTCTCAGCTTTGGAAATTTTTGAGCTGAGAACCAGTCCCTGGCTTACTACTTCCAGGACCCACTTGTCTGATGTTAAAGACTTCCAGTCCTGGACAAAGTAAGCCAGCCTGCCCCTACAGGTAGAGGAGAATCGTCCTGGCAATCCCATCAGGGTGCCTGCTTGGCAGGGGCTTTGGGCTGAGGGGGTGGAAGCAGACCTGCTTGTGCCCGCTCTGCCCTCCTCTAAAGAACCCCTCTGAGCATAGGCGAGGAGGAAGCTGGGCTTGGTAAAAGGCCTTGAAAAGGCCTGCCCCTGCCTCTAGGAAGCTGCTTTTGAGGAGTGGCCTGCCTTCCTTGGCCTTGCACCCTATAGGTGGTCCTATATTCATCCATTTTCTTCATGTAATTCTCTGTTTGCTCCCAAATAGAGAATTTCCCACAACAGAAAAATCCATGGCCTTAGACTGGGTATCCTGAGACAGGGTAGTACATCTGAGCCAAGCCATCCTGCGAACTGCCACAGATGTAGCCATGACTCTTGATGAAACATCATTAGAGTCCACTGCAGCATGAAATTGCACCTGATGCCTCATACTATCCATAGCCACCTGTTCCAGCTCCCTGGCAAGCTGGTCAGGGACTTGTTTCGCTAGGGCCAGCACAGTATCCCATCTGGATTTCTGGTACCTAGCAGCATAAGCCATATAATTTGCTTGTCTGAGTACCAAAGATGCTGCCATGTACTGTTTCTTTGCCATAGCATCAATCTTCCTGGAGTCCTTCTCAGAGGGGTGTGAAGCTAGGGGAATATTAGCCTTGTCACAGGCTGCAGCCTGCACTACCCCAACATGGCTGCATTGTTGAGTGAGGAAATCAGTGTCAGAGCCTGATAAGGTATACCTCTTGTCCATCCTTTTATCCACAGGAGGTATAGTGTGAGGAGTTTTTAAAACTTTTACTGTCTGTTTCGGAAAAGATTTATGCAAAGGAATAGACAGTCTCCTAGACTCTGGAATATCCATCATTTCTACATAGTCTGGCTCCTCTTGGTCATCAACAGCTTCCTCAACAAGGAGCTGGAGAGTTTCAGCAACTTTTTTATAAAACATGAAATGAGAAGGGGACTCAGAAAGCCTTGGAGGAGAAACCCTTAGGGGTCTATCTGGAGAGATGTCCGGATCAATGGACACATCCAGATCTTCAAAACCATATTCACTCTCCTCATATTCCTCTTCCTCCCCCGGTTCATAAAAATCCTCAAAATCATAATCTTGAACCGGTGGAACTGGCCGAACCGAACGCTTACCTGAAGGTGTCGGTTTGGTCGGAACTGGAGAGAGAGACTGGACAATTTGAATTGCTTTAGCTATTTCCTCATCAGTTGGGGAGAGAACTTTTGGCTCTACACTAGCTGACTTTCTAGTCCTTTTTGCTGGAACCGGCTCTCAGAACCCGGCTCTTACGTTGCCGAGAGTATCACCCTGGTCAGAGGGCATCCCTCCAGTTCGGTTGGCACCGAACCGGCTGGCCATCCGGGTCAGTGGACTTTTGGCCTCCTTTCCTGAGCCTACCAACTCTCTTATCTATGGTGGCAGCAGGAAATTGTGACAAATCTGGCAGTCTGAATTGAGGTGGTCAAACCCTAGACAATAGACACATGTGTGTGTGGGTCAGCCTTAGCAAAAGCTTCCCCACAAACACTACAGTGTTGAAACCCAGTGGGTCCGGTTTTTCTTTTGGGTTTCTCAGACATAATGCCAGCCTAACCAACTTGCCCGTTTATGGCAATCCACTAAGCAAGACACCCTTATCGGTTCCCAACCGTGTCACGGGTCGTGGAAAAAAACGTAATGAAATCCGTTTTTTTTAGAACTGATAAGAACCGGGAACCGCACTCTAAAAAAGGACTAGTAGATTTTAAATACAACTTGATCGGTTCAAACTGAACCAATAAAGAATTACAAGTTCCACACAGAAAAAATAAACGTAAAACCTATCTATTACTTACATTACCACAGACAGAGCTTGAACCGACCGGTTGCGGTTTAATTTCGGCTAAAAACCGAAAAATAATACTTTTAAACCGACAAAATTAACCGAGCAGAAGGAGAAATCTCCAGAGCGACTGTTCAGTGAGATGGAGTAAAGAATCTGACAGTTTGCGTTTGAAGCACAACAGACAGAGTTTTCAACCGAGCTCACGCTCTAAGTTCCATGCCTGCATGGAAAGTTAACTATTTCACCTCTGGAGCAGTTCTAACCTGCGGTCATACTGCAATTGTCATAATATAGCAAGACTTCATGTTGTTTGAAATGTAAAATTTTGAATTTATCCCATAGTAGCTCAGATTTATCTCATAGGATTTATGTCCATGCCTATTGCATAAATCCGTATATCTGAGTAACTGTGTGTATAAATTTATTTATGCACACAGTTACTATGTCACAGATCTCTCCGGAATTCATTTAGAATGTTTGGCCTCAGAAACAGTACTTACCATATTCAAAAGGGAATAACTTTAAAATGAAAAAAGATAGCATGGTATTGTGAGCCTGAAAGTTGTTCAGCACAAAATTATGTACACAATGAGTGGTGTTTCATTTATAGATATCTTATAGATTTTTTTATAATTAGCAAAAAACAGCAGAAAATTATATTTTTATTCACTTTTTTGACAAACAAATGGTAAATAACTTTAAAACAAAAAATATAGCATGGTACTGTGAGCATAAAAATTGTGCAGCAGAAAAATATCTACAAAATGATTGTTGTTTCATTTATATATACCTTTTAGTTTCTTTTATAATTAGCAAAAAACTGCAGAAAATTAAATTTTGTTTTTCACTTTTTTGACAAAAAATGAAAATTACTTTAAAACAAAATAGGTAGCATGGTACTGTGAACATGAAATTTGTTCAGCACAAAATTTTCTACACAATGAGTGGTGTTTCATTTAATAGCAACCACTATGCTAGGCAGACCTACACTAGGAAAGTTAACAAAATGTCCCATAAATTATCATTAAAAAAAGATAAACAGTCAAAAGCAAATGTCCCTGCACTAACAGAAAGCATCCCTATTACATAAATGAAATATACAATGGTGAGCTGTCAGATAAATGATTTATCTACTCTTGTGCTGTTTGACCTCAGACACTTCCCTCATGGCTAATGCCACTCATGAGGTTACGAGGGTCAAACAGCACTTGTGTAGATAACTCATTTACCTGACAGCTACTATCATATATATATATATATATATATATATATATATATACACATACATATGTGTGTGTGTGTGTGTGTGTGTGTGTGTGTATAATGTATACATATGTGTGTGTGTGTGTGTGTGTATATAGATATATATGCATACATATACACACACACACATATATATATATATATTTATAGGGGCACAGTCGCACCCCATAGTACATGTACATATATATATATTTTATGGGCGCAGTCACACCCCTATAGTACATATACACATATACTTTATAGGGGCACAGTCACACCCCTATAGTTAAGGATGAATAGGCGGTTTAATGTTAAACCTTAATTTTTGCACTTTAATAAACTTCACACCCGTTAAGTGGATTTGCATGAGATTTCACATGTGTGGTCTTGAGTGTAGATCAGTGGATGTGCCAAGTTTAGTTTTGGTTGGATGTGCATATTCTGAGTTCTGGAGAGTGCAAAAAGTGAATTTTTGCTCATTGGTTTTGCTGTTTTTTTTTCTTTGAACTTGCCTACAGCCCAGATGGTTTGGAATTTTGGTCTGGAATTTTCAGAGTAGAAAGGGGCTGGTCCACAGATGTGCCTTTTGCTTGTTTGGTGAAAAGTATTAATCCATTCCAAAGTTATTTAATTTTTAAATTTTGAAACATTTGGTTCTAAGCATGCTCAGTAAGCACTTCAAGATAGCTGCATGAAATGAAAAAGGAATCCTTTTTCATATTGGAATAATCCCTTTTCATTTGCCACCATCTTGTTTCCATTTTTTTTCAAAAGCCACAAAAGTGACATCCTGGAGAGAGACCAACACATCTATCTGGCTGATCAGGACCCCCTTAGGTGTAATCTGCAATGTTATTTTTTTAATATTAGAAATCTTTTGTCATGACGCGTGATATGAAAAAAGAATCTTTTTTCATATAACGAGTCATGAAAAAATATCTTTTTTCATGAAAGGAAAATCCTTTTTCCTTTGCCTCATCTTATTCTGATTGCCATCCCCCATTAATGTTATGTATTTCCCTGGTGTCTAGTGGCAGTCCTCACCCTCCAATCACCATAACAATTCATTTTATGTATTTCCCTGGTGTCTAGTGGCACCCCCCAGCTTCCAATCTCGGTCCCCATTATTTTATTTATATGGGTTGCATATACAGTACCTTGCTTTCTCTTGTGCTCTACTTTCTGACACTGTTTCTGAACACTGACACTAATGAGGGAGAGAGAGACACACAAGAGAGAGAATAAGCAACTGCCCTGTAATTCAATTAAACTATTCTTACAAGTTTTTTTTTATGGAAAATGCAAATTTCCACTTTCACTTGATGAACTGTGCAATTTGTTTATTCAAAAAGTGAAAGACTTCAATAATATTGTCCAGACTGCTTTTTCTTTCTTTCTTTCTTTCTTTCTTTCTTTCTTTCTTTCTTTCTTTCTTTCTTTCTCTTTCTTTCTTTCTTTCTTTCTTTCTCTCTCTCTTTCTTTCCTTCCTTCCTTCCATAAATCCTGCAATTCAGAGTACACTGTAAAAACCATCAAAAGTTTGAGCTGCAAAAAGTTTTCTGCCTTCCTCTTTCATTCCCAGCTGCATACACACAAAGAGCCAATGGCAGGCCAGCCCTGCCCTCCCTCACTTTTTGCAACTATTTAATGATTGTCTGAGGACCCCCAACCCCCAGCTAAATTTTCCAAAAAGTTAGAGAAAGTTCCTCCCAGAACAGAGCTTTGCTACAGCTTCAGTAAGTTCACTTACTCTTGAAATCGGATCCTGCCAATGCTGGAAGTAGTGCTGTCAGCATTGCCTTCACATCCTGTCGTCTGTTTTTAAGATCTCTACCATGATTTTTCCCCTTTGTGGGGAGGATTTGTTTGGGTGTTTTCAGCAACTAAAAACCTATTTGTGTTCACCCACTTTTGTGAGTATGTTTCTCTCTTCCTCATTAGCCCTAATCAAAGTGAGAATGGAGGACAATTTGAGCCCACCCATTTCCCTGATGGATAACTTGTTGACCAGTGAGGAGGAGTTGTTGAACGGGCAGCACAGAAGGTCTGGGAGGAAGAGGAGATGTAACAAGAAATCTAGTGATGATGGAAGCCTCAGACCTGCAAGAAAAGCAAGAAGGCCAGCCCCAGCTGCTAGTCCTATGAGAAGCTCCAGAGTCTGCGTTTCTTAGCCTATATGCAGGAGAGGCAGAGGACTCAGTCCCTCAATGAAACTACACATCCCTGAGGAAGATCGTCCTCACTTTACCTTCAGACAAGCTCAATAAAATCAAGACCCTTAAGCTGGCTGTTAGGTGCATGGACTTCCTCTACCAGGTCCTGGAAAGTGATGAGATGGACAGAAAACTTTCCAGCTGCGGCTATGTGGGCCATGAGAAGCTCAGCGTTCCAGTGACGGGCAATTAGGGAGCTAAACGGCAATGTCAACTGTCACTTTTCTTTGCAGGCCCCTTGTGGGGGGCTGTGCTCCCAACCCCCCTACTTAATGATTCCTACTCTGGGGGCAGACCTTGGGGAGGGGGCAGCGAATCCCACATTTGGCACCCTGATTACCCTGTGCCATAATGCCGGTGCTCTGAGCACTGTAAGGGGAGACTCAGCTATGCTTTCTCATTGTGGAGGATGGAGGGAGCTTGGTCCATGTCTGCCTCTCACTAGCAACTGGCCTCCACCACCACAAGGCTTCCAGATCTACAGGGATTCCTGTATTTTACAGGAAATGAAGCCATTTACAGGGAAATTGTTCCCATAGACTTGCATAGGTTATACTTGTAAACCCACAGGGCTGCCGTTTGACTCTTACAGCAATACCAGGTGGGCTGGGTTCGGGGAGGAATAGGTCACTCGGCACAAAGGCTAGGTTTGGCTACTCTGCACAGGAGCACCCAAGTAACTCCGAACACAGGAAGCAATAACTGTAATGTCCAATACCAGAAGTGGGATTCTAAAGTGTTGCTTTTTATTCACATCTAAACAGAATAAACAAAGCATAGATGGACCCCCATGGGGCTACACTTCTGGTGATGCAGATTAAAAGAAACAAGAACACATCCTCAACACTTTAGCCCTCAGGCTCTGAACCCACCGGGCACACAGCCTGGACTTGCACGCTGCTTTGGGTACACAGCCTGAACTTGTACACTGTTCTGGGTTTTCCCTGGCTCGGCCCCTTGCCGGCCACTCGGACACCTTCCATATGTCATGGAAACATTTTCTGGTGGCTCCCTAAACCACCTAAGAGCACCTCAGCTCCATAAGGGAATCTTCCTTCTAATCCCATGTCTAGGTACTTTCCTCAGGCACTGGCCAAGTACCTGAGGGAAAGTAAAAGGTGCCTCAGAGCAAATCCGTAGAGGTGAATTTGGTTACTACTGATGGGGGGTCTCCCACCTCTCGCTCCCACAATTCATACCCGGCCATTTCTCTGGACAGTAAACACCTCATCCTGTAAAGCTTGGCAATGTAGATTCTTGCTAAATGTATGTCATATTCCATCTACTTGTCTTGCTTCCCATTTGTGCTGGACTTGAACATACTTTTAAGTGGCATAGTCCATTGCTCTAGACCCCCCACTGATTAAGCAGTCCAATCCCCACTTTACAACTGTACTTGACTGTCTTTTCCTGACCCCACAGTAACAGTCCCTTTAGTTTCCTTCTGTTAAGGTGAAAACACTTGGCCCTCTTTCAGAGCGAACTCACCCTTTGGTTGCAGGTGCCCCACAGGCGATTCCTCCACAGGAATTTCTCTCTCAGAGCTTCTGGTGCTGCAGCACACCTGGAATAGGCAGCTTCCTTCCCTGAGCCGGGCCCAGGAGGGTTGCCCTTGGAAAACAGGCAAAAACCTTCCCCCCATCCCCTCAGGGATGGGGCACTTGAACCAGTGACAGCGGTCTCCACCACTTCAACTACCAGTTTCTGAGTTCCTCTTTAGGTGGAAACACACACCTTCCTAACAGAAGCTCTAAAACAGAGCTTAAAGCTCTGAGAGCCTGCACACAGACATCTGTACTACTGTCTCTCACCAAGACTGCACACAGACTGAATTCAAATTCCCCAACGTTCTATGCTAACCTCCAACTGCAACATTCCAGTGTGGCTTATGCAGCTGCAAAAGTTCTATGGTGATGTCATCCCTCAGTCTCAGCTGAGACTGAGAACAGACTGAGACAGTGTGAAATCCATTTAACTGGAGTTTCACAAGCTGCCTTCCCTGCCTACCACTAGGTCTTATTGGGATTCTAGTAACCCCGGGTAACAGGGGGGTTACATACTGAAAAAAACAGCAATTCTGCTTCCATAGGAAATAATGTAATTTACAGGAAAACACATGAACATTGCCCTAGATTTACAGGGAAAATCCCAAATCAGTCTAGGGCACTGCCACCACTGCCAGAAGGGTAGGTTACCCACGCTAAAATACAAAGTTTCTTGTAATTATTTAATATTGCCATCTATTAACAACTATGGTAGATGCCATGAGATTCTAACTTTGCTCTCCACATTCAACAGAAATGTGCCATTTTTTACAAAAGAAAGAAATTGTGGTTTCGAGTTTGTCCCCCAGCCCGCTCAGTGGTAATACACTTCCACATCCTTTTTTCTTCAGTACGGTACAGCATTGCCAAGTATATTATATTTAAAGATAACTTATTCTAAGATGTAGAAGGGATGGCATGGACATGCTTCTTTCCATTTAACTGAGAACACAAGATCAGTTCCTTCTCCCTTGAGCTTGAAAAGAAGGTCGAATTAATTAATAGTTCCTATGCACATCTCCACTCTCAAGTGTTGTACCACTAATTCTATATTTCGGTACCAGGTCATGTGCCTAAAGAAGATCCACTGGACCAGTGCACCTACCTGGTCAACAAAGACAATAGCCAAAGCAGCTTTAAATGTAAATTGAAAAATGTGGCATAGAAATAAACTGGTTGGCATATGGTTCATTGTTATATGTGGCCATACACTGATCAAAATCCGTTCCCCTTTATCCGTCTGTTTACAGCACTTAATATCACTATTGTTTCCCGTTGTAAACATTGTTGTCTTCTCCTTGTCTTTTACTGAACATTTTCAGTGCACTTTGCTCATTGTGTTTGGTGAGCATTTTTTGCCCTTAAATGTTCTTTAAACATTTTTCAAAACTATTTAACAGTAAATATCTCATGATACCCCTTATGCAGCACACTGTTTATGCTGTTCTACTGTACCTCATCCCCCACAGAGAGCGTTGTGCAAAGCTCACCAAGAGGGAGAGCGTAGAGAATCTGATTTATGGGATGTGAACTATTTAAAACCAGCCCAGTTAAAGATTGTGCTGAAGCAAAATGTTAAATCACCCTTAAAGGGACTGGCAGTATAGCCTAGAGGTTAGAGTTAATGAGCTTGGTTCATTCAGGAGAGACCCGAGACTGATTCCCACAACCACCACTTGCATACTGTACGACTCTGAGCAAGTGTCCTCAGTGCTCCTGGATTGCCCCTGAAAACAGGCACTTGTGCCTAGCGGGCCTTGCCCTATTACCAAAAGAATTAAAAAAGCCTAAGTGGTCATATCTATTACTGTTTTCAGGATACTTTGTATATAACCAGCAAATCTTTCCATTATATATTGTATATAATGCTGTCTATTGTACCAGTATCACCTGGTCCCAGTCAGTCCTGAAAGCAAGTAAATACATCCAGTATACTTACCCAGTTAACAAATGTAAGTATAACTAAACAAATAAATAAAATGATAATGTTCCTCAGATCACAGGGGAAAAAAAACTACGCAAATGCCCTAAATGGGGGCAGGTGATGGAGCACAGTAATCTGTGTAATTTTATTATAGAAAATGTTAAATTAATGTTGTAAGATTTCTGATTCATTATTACTGTGCTCATAGTATCTTCTGCAAGTGCTGTTTTATAATGTTCATAAACTACACATCTTTCTTTTGTGTTCATGAAAGGATTTCCACACTGAAAAAAAAAGTCTGACCAATATTCCATCAGTTACAAGTTACCCCATCTATGAAACAGCCTCCCCCACACCTCAATATAACTGGCTAAAAATGCATGTTGCTGTCTTCTGCTTTGGCATGGAGCGAATCACATGCTGAATGTACTTGGCTGGCTAATCTAGCTGCCTCATGGATCTGTAAAATTACTTGATTCTTTGTATCACTGTGCTGCCTTAATTTACCTTGTAGTAAGATACCGCACTCTCTGTACTGTAGCAAACTGCTGAGACAGAACTTTTAAAGCAATTTTCCAGTCTCTGGTACAACTGTTTAACATATAACATTCCGACACAATTCACTAATATGCTGAAACTTATCTACTAAAGAAAATGCATATTAAGGACATAATGATGTAAAGGATATTTCTTGTAGTTCCTACAGCATGTACACTCTGCATATTACAATAAGGACAAATTGACAGTAAGGATTCTTTGGTCCCAAAAGGGTCCTTAATGGAAAGGTTCGACTGTTTTCTATTACATTTCTATATTAAACTTCCCTTATTCTTTGTTACTGCAGGTATGTGATACTGGCAAATCAATTTAACCAACTTGACTCGAACCTCAGTGATTAGGTCTTCTGCTCCAATTTCTGAAAGGCAGGCAACTGTGAATGACTTGGTGTTCATTTGGATTTAGATAAGGGAAATGGAAATTGGCTTGCCCACACATTTATTCTCCCAGCAGTAGCAGTATGCTTGTTACACAAACTTTTTGCCTTTGCCTATAATTAAAAAACAGTTAAGCATGTGGAAAGATAATTTTCACCCCTAACAAAGTGATGGGGGAAGGAACACACCTCATCACCATTTGTTCCCAATTCAGTAGCCCACTATAGAAATATGCCACCTATTTTAAGAAACCAGTCCCTGGGTACTTTAAAAAACATATATGGATTATATATTTTATAGATTAGATTATATTTTTTTTGCCTGATCATTTACTGTTTGAACCCTTTGGTCTTTCACAATGTTAGAAAAATTGGTGGTTAATTCATTATTAAAATTAGACTGCTATGTTGTAATTGAAATTATTATTTTATTTCTTGGTAGAATATTTATTGGTGGCCACTGCTCCGCTTGCTTTCCAGAAACAAAAGAGTAGCATAGAATAGCATAGGCCGAGTGACCACAGTGCAGAGGTTGGACATAATTCTGAATTCTACGAACATGCAGTTCTGGCTCCAGGGCAACATTTCTGGATGGAGATGATGCAGTTTTGTATCACTTATTGTTGGATCCATTTGAAGTAAAATCATAACTATGGTGAGCAATTATTTTGTTCTGTGGTACAACATGGAGCAGTTGCTCATTTAAAAGTTTAATCATTTAAAAGTTTTACACAGAGTGGCAGCTGTGTGGTGCTAGCCTGCCTAAGAGTGTGTGCGTGTGCGTGTGTGTGTGTGTGTGTGTGTGTGTGTGTGTGTGTGTGAGTGAGAGATGCAGAGAGCCAAGCAGAGGCACTCAAGTACAGTGGTACTGTATTGAAAGGATGCATCCCTTTGAGACATTGAGGAGCAGCTAAAGCGAACCCCTGCCACGATCACTTGTCAGGCGGTGACCTGTAAGAGAGCGAGAGGATTTTCAGCAGTCAGAGACCACTAACTATGAAAACAAGTGCTCATTCATTTAGTTCAGTAAGCGTCAAACACCAGGATGTGTATTTAGGGACTGGGCTACTAATATTAAAGAAATAGAAGAATGGGAGCATGGCCAGGTGGCTTCAGGACAGCCACTTAAATCTAAAGGACAACAAACCTGGATGACTATCCCTCAACATCTTCCATGATCCGCCTATGAAAACTCACCCTTTTTGTGCTAGTTGGGCTTACAATACATTGAGCTTCAATTTAAACCTGGTATCATGGTGTTTCTCGTTGCACCGACATAGTTTAGTTGATGGTAATACTCTTACCTTGGTCCATCACCATTGTTGCCTTCCACAGATCCGAATAAGTAATGCCAGTGAAAGCTTCATCCAGCCAACTCATCAGCTGAAATGGCATATCCAGCAACTTCACCAAATGAACGATTGCACATCATAGCGATGCTTGCAGAAATTCTAAAAGACACTGCTGACATGAAAATCTCATCAGCATAAACCAAAAGGGACCTCTCAGTTCTCAGCAGCAGAGTGATGGCCACAGAACAGAAATGTGGAGGCTTCAGAGAATTCAACCCAGGCCCAGCTCTGTGCTCAGGACTGCTGAATCAAACACCTTTTAGATAAAGTTGATGACATTGAAAATATAGCCTGCCACAGCAATATACAGCTGGTGGGCTTTCTGGAGGGACTGCAGGGCACAGAAATTATTTCCTTTCTCCAACAAGTCATTCCTATGATGCTGAATGCTCCCTACTACCCTCCCCTGCAGCTGGGATGTGCATACTGCAGCCTGACAGACAAACTGTGGCCAGGGGAGCAAGCAAAATCCATCTTCTGCTGATTTCTGTGCTATCTTGTTAAAGAAAAAGTCCTCCGATTAGTGAGAGAGAGAGGGGGGTCTCTGCAGTGGGAAGAACAACGCATACAGTTATTTCAGGACTTTTTAAGTGATCTTTGCCAGTGTCGATGGGCCTATACCACCACCCACCACAAACTTGCCTCCCTGGGTGTACCCTACTTCTTTCACTGTCCAGTGCTGCACCAAGTCCAAGTTAATGAAGCTGTCTACATGTTTCAAACATCCAAAGAGGCTGGCTCCTTAACTTCACCAGAACCCTGAGCAGTAAGGGGATGGGGGGAAATGCATAAAGAAACCTCCCTATCCAATCCAGTGCTTGCACATCCAGAGTGATAGGACCCACTACTGGAGGCCTGCAGCAGAATAGAGGGAGCTGGTGATTCTGCTCCAAGGTGAACAGATCTATTTCCAGGATGCCCCACCTTCCGAAGATGGACTCCAGTACCTGCTTGTTTAGGGTCCACTCGTGGTGTCTTTGATGGATCCTGCCTAGGTTATCTGCTAGAGCATTGTCCTTCCCTGGCAGGAGGACTGCGGACAGCTGCATGTCCAGGGAGCAGGCCAGAGACCAGATCTTCATTGCCCTTGTGCAGAGTTTTGAGGACCTGGTTCCTCCTTACTTGCTGATGTAGTACATGGTGGTGGTATTGTCTGCTCGAGCTTGAACTGACTGACCCCTCGGCTGAGGGGTGAAGGCTTGCAGAGACAGGAGTACTGACTGAGCTCTAGGAGGTTTATATGCAGTTGTGACTCTCTGGGGTACTATACACCACTGAGCATCTGGTCACCCAGATATGCACCCCAGCCTAGGAGGGAGGCATCTGTGGTTAAGACTACAGCTGGTGCCTGCTGCTGGGGTGTGACTCCCTGCAGCAGGTTTTCCCCTTCCTTTCACCACTCCAGTGCTTATAGCAGGATTCTTGTGACTGGCACTAGTTTGGAGAGTAGGTCCCTTCTTTGGGACCAATAAGAACTGAGGCGATACTGTATGTCTCGCATTTGAAACCTGGCACCTGGTACCACAGCTGTGGTGGAGGCCATATGCCCTAGTAACCTTAGGAAGTGCCTTGCTGTCCCAGGTAGAATGATCCTGCCAGGTTTTGCAGGTTTGCCATCCTGTCTTGCGGGAGATAGGATTTTCCCTGCAGAGTATCCAACTCAGCCCCTATGAACTCCAGGGATTGTACTGGATGCAAATGGGACTTTTGGTGGTTTAAAAGGAAGCTCAGGAACTCCAGGGTGTCCTGAGTGAGCTTTAGGTGGTCCCTGACCTGCTGGGGAGACTTTCCCACAATCAGCCAGTCATCCAGGTGGGGCAAAACTGAGACCCCTGCTTCCTTAGATGGGCTGAGACCACAACCAGACACTTTGTGAACACCCTTGGAGCAGAGGAGAGCCCAAAGGGAGGAGCTGACAACTAGTAGTGGCCTGAAGTTAACCTGAACCTCAGGTATTTCCTGTGGCTAGCACTGACTGTGATGTGAAAGTATGTGCCTTTCAAGTCCAGAGATGCCAGCCAGTCACCCTGCTGGAGGGAGGAAGGGAATCATTACTGATAGAGTGACTATTCTGAACTTGGGCTTTGCCAAGCGCTTGTTGAGATATCTGAGATCCAGGATGGGTCGCCATTCCCCATTCTTCCTTTGTGTGAGAAAGTACTTTGAGTACAGGACTTTCCCCCAGAGAGAGTGGGGACTGTTTCTACTGCACTTGCTTTCAGCAACTTTTTTCCTCTAACTCCAACAGAATTAGTGTTGCTCAGATAGTATCCTAGAAACTAGGACACCAACAGGGACCTCCCATTTGGCCAGATAGTTGCTGTGGTGGGATAACAGTGCTATCTGACCATGGAGCCTACCCTCTAGGATCCAATGCATGGATCCTACAAACGTTGAGGATCCTGTGGATCCTAGCAACAGATCCAGCTCAGATCCTAACTACCTGGCCTAGGCTCCCTGGATCTGACTTAGGATCCATCGCTATCTGACCCCGGATCCTAACTATCTGACCTAGGATCCCTGGATCCTAACTAAGACCCATTGTTATCTGACCCCGGATCCTAACTATCTGACCTAGGATCCCTGGATCCTAACTAGGATGCATCGCTATCTGACTCTGGATCCTACATTTGTCTTTGGAAGGATTTCAGGTAGGGTTTTAGGTAGGACACCAGCATTATCTGACAGATAGTGGTAGGATCCACAAAAGCACTATCTGAGCAACACTAAACAGCATTTTTTCTTTTGGGGTTGAAGGCACAAAGCACCTGTGTGGCTACAGTTTTGGGAAGGCCTTGAACTGCAGAGAGAGGCCTTGGCTCACCACCTCCAAAACCCATATGCCAATGGCAATGTGCTGCCATGATTGGAAGTAGTGAGCCAACCTCTCGCCTACTGGGAATAGTTTGGTGACCTGGGGAGAGCCATCAGGGATTCTGCTTGGGATGGGACTTCGCTGTTCAGCCTTCCTGGCTCCTCATCTACCCCTGCCCCAAAATAGCCTCTCACCTGGGAGTAGTCCATAGGCATGGCTGACTGGTAGTAAGCTCTAGGGTAGCATCCTCTACCCCTACCTCCCATTCCTTGAGATCTGTAGGAAATGGAGGCTTTCTCTTTAGCCGAATTGCTCTTATATGTGGTTTGTATTCTTCCACGTTCTTCACGTGTGCCTCAGTCTTATCCCCAAAGAGGGAATTGTTTTCTCAGGGGAAGTTCATAACCTTGGCTTGAGTGTCCTGGGTAAGGATAGGAGTCTGGAGCCCGGCAAACCTTCTTAAGGAGACAGCCAGGACCATGACCTTGAAAGCTGCATCGTTGGCTTCCTCTGCCATGTGAAACTGGTACTATGTAGTGTCCAGTGCTATCCTAACAGTGTCTGCTATGTCATGCCCTACTTCAGTGGGGATGCTGTCACACACAGCTAGAACTGAAGTCCAAAGAGTACTGAGCAGTGTAAGCCATGTAAGTAGCATGCCTCAAAAGGAGAGAGATAACCATATACCCCCTTTTTTCCCATGTCATCCAGTTTCCTGGAGTCCTTGTCTGGGGGTGGGAAGATATAGGACATCCTGACTTTGTCACAGGTGGCGGCCTGGACCACTCCTTTGTGACTAGGGTGTGAGTAGAGGCACTCAGCATTGTTCCTGTCTAGCTGGTGCTTCTTTTCCACCTTTTTATCTACCCCCGGGATAGAGGTGGGAGTCTGGAGGATTCTTAAGGTTATCTTCCTTACAGACTTCTGGAGAGGCAATAGAAGTCTCTTAATGGGAGCTAGCACCATCATTTCTAGGAAGTTGGCTTCTTCTTCTCCCTCCACCATTTCTTGGGTGGCCAGGTTGAGTGTGTGTTCACCATTTATCTGACTAAGGCATAATGTGAGGAGAAATCCTTAGGGCTTCTGGGTGGGGAACCAAACTCCTGTTCTGGGGAGACTTCTGGTTCAGTCTGTTCCCCACTGTCCTCCTCTTCATCTTGCTCCCCATCGTAAAAATGTTCTTCCCAGTGAGAAGGGGAACTGGGACATGGGGTGGCACCTGAGAGTATCCCAACAAAGGTGTGGAGTAGGCAGAGCAGGCAAATTAGGGCAGAGGAAGGGGGGAGAAGTGAATCTTACCTGATCTGGTGTTGGAGCGGATGTATGTTTGGTAGCAGTGACTGGCATGAGGACTCAGGCAACTTTTGGGGATGTGTCTTGCACTCCATACACTGCTTGGTATGGCTTTAATTTTGCTCTATCCTCCACTTATGCAGTGACCTGGAGTTTGTGATATAGGTTGTGTGAGCTTGGTAACACTAGCTGAGTGAGCAAACATGTACAGTATATTAACAAATCAGTACGAAACTGAAAGGAGTGTCTTATATTTGTACTTGTTGGAGCATTCTATATTTGCTTTTGTGTGTTCAGTAGTGTGGGGCCATTGCCAAGACAACCATGCTGGGATTGCTGGGGAGTGAAGTGTAGTCTACCCCCCAATTATACTGCCTGTCACTGACAGGATTACCGAGACCGCTTACTGCTTTTATATTTGTTGTGCACTTTTAAGTCTCCTGGATACAGGAGTTTTACAAAGGGACTTAGTGCTTCACAGAGATGGGGTATTATAGACAGTTTTAAAATACACTGCAGCTTGAACTTTGGAACACGTAGTATGTGAGCGGTCACATGATCTCCTCTCCAACTACGAGATGCATGCCGAGACAAGTGCTGCCTGTCGCCATACCAGACAGAGCTGCAGGGCTAGGAAATATGTTTTTAAGAAAATCATTATATTGAGAATGGGTGATTATACCAAAAGCTAGAAACGCTCTGGGGAACAGTGTTGTAGGAACAGACTGCTGGGATTTATCAGTAACTTCTGGTTCTGAGCTGTCCTTTGGGGAAGACATCAGGGTTCAGACATTCAAAACTTTATCCCAGGGCAAAATTAGCACTGCACGGCAGGCAAAATGAGCCCAGAACCATTTGCACGCCATATTCAAAGGAATAGCCACGGGGCTAAATGAGTTGAATATAGCGTGCAAATGAAGAGTTCAAAACTGCTATGCAAATGAGCCTACTCAGGCAATCCGAGGGCAAACAGCCACATTAGCATCTCATTACAGCCTGCTTTGCATGTATCATTATGTGGATTGCCCGACGCTATAACATGGTGCACAAAGCTCCACCTATGGGTCCAACTGGAATTACAAGATGGTAGCCATTTTTCTTTCTGTGCTCACAGCTCCACCTGTAGGTCCGACTGGTATTACAGGTTGATTGCCACATTCATTGTGTGCTCACAGAACATTAGCAGCAGTCTTGGTTTGTACACAGATGCAAAGACCAATGTGGCCCAGGGGAGTAGCACTACAGGAACATGTGGTTGTGCCGCATGCCAGAGGCAAATCATTGTTCCTGCCACAGTATTTATCAGAGAGTACAGTACTGTAGTAGGCGATACTGTGAGATACACAGCAATGCCCACGGTGTGTCAGGCAACAGTGACTGGTGCTATCCACACAGTGACATGCACAGTTGGAAGGTGTGGTCTGACAGTAGACATCATAGTCATACTGTCCTGTGACCCTCATGTCCTGCACCAGTGGCATAGTATCCCCATACTACCAAACATGTAGCTGTCCGTGTGTACAGGGATCTTGGACAGGTGTAGGGTATGTGCCCCGGGGGGCACATACCATCATACTTGCACACTGCTGTCAGGGGCATTACCATCAGTGGAACATATGCACTGTGAGGATGGCCCCAGCTGTTTGGCAGTACCTACTATGTGGTGGAGCCTGGCCATCTGTACACCCTCCCCTCAACACCCTCCATTCCCCCCGTGCAGCATGTGTCTGGTGGATTGTGTTGATGTACACCAATGGGGGAACTAGATGTGTATGCTGCATGGATGCACTGCCATGGTGTCCGCTGGGAGCTGGGGCACCCACTAATGCCTGGCAGGGTTAGGACCAGTGCCAGATGATGGTGACATGGGCAGTGCTGTCTATGTGCAGCATGTCTCTACCATGTATGTTTTCTGTTCATTGTTCTATATCAACTTGCCAAGGCCCAGTGTCAGGAATGACCTGGAGACACTAACTGTGCAGCTGATATGCAACGGTGTACAATACAGACATACAATGCACAAAAATACACAATACACAAATATCACATTAGGTACACATTACAATACATTACAATTTGTTTGTTACTGCAAGTGGTGTTCTAGCTCAGTTGTATCATTTACATGAGTGTGCTCTTCACAGTAATGTTGTGGCATTGCATTCCACAGTTTGTGTGCCTGTGCATATGGAGTGGCCCAGGGTGGCAGTCCACCCACACTGCCTCCTCATTGGATGCATACAGCCTTGTTCTGTGTTGCTGCTATGTCCATTCCCCCATCCTGGATTTGCCTAGAATTAAGACTACCTTTTCATAGGTGATAATTTGCACTGTGCTACATGTTACACTAACGCACGTTGTACGGCGCTATACTTTAAAATATACCGTTGCCCCTGTATGCATGTCCCTGCCCCTCACTTTGCACTGCACATACATTATTTCATAGTACTGGTGCTATCATGTTGCGTTGGCACTATTTGGCCTTTTGAATAAAGCAATCCGGTGCAAATGATTAGGGAGGCAGCATAGCGCAGTGGTTTAAGGCTCTGAGTTGCAAATCTGGAGACCTGTGTTTGAATCCCACAGCCCCCACTTCCATACTGTGTGACCCTGAGCAAGTCACTTATGCTCCCAGGTCACACCTGTAAACAAGCTTTCAGCTTAGTGTTCCATTCATGGTTAAGCAATTGAAAAAAAAAGCGGTGCAATCGTGGCACAATCGATTTGCGCAAGGTGCAAAGTTTTGAATGTCTGGCCCCAGACATGCTGTTTAAACCTTAAAAGCATGATCTGGGAGTCGCTCCTTCACACTAGGAGTATCTTCAGTTTTATGGTAATATATTGCTAAGGGTAGATTAAAACCTACATAGATGGTTTAAGAAAAACAAATCCCTCATCCCTGAACACAATTAAATATACAACTATAAGCAAATAAAACAACAATTATTAATTCAACGGAGATTATTACTACAGAAGGGGAATTCGGGCAAAAATGCATTAGCTGTTTAATGTATAAGCTGGGCAATGTGAAATTAACAGGGGATGGTTTCACATGTGATAAATGTATAGCCAACATAGAACCTCTGAAGGAAATCAACACATTCAGTAGCAAATTGTCGTTGCTTGAAGAACGCCAAATTGATATGGCCTGTAGAGTTAATGCACCTAGTAACTTAAGTTCATAAAAGGTCAACAAAGGGAACACAAGTGGCACTATGGTTTCTAACTTACAAGGAATTGATAAATTATCATGTTCAAATAAAGCTAGTCAAAATAAAGAACAAGATATAGTAAACACAAGGGTTCAATCGCTTGATGCCTCCACTAGAAAACGAAACAGAGAGCAAGACAAGGAAGACTCAGATGAAGGGGGTGTTTGGGCCACTGTACTAAATAAATGCCCACTCAAAAAGGGAAGAAGGACAATGAGTTTCGATGTCCACACCCAGAACAGATTTGTAACCTTAGCCTGTGATTCTTCTAGACCTCGAATAACAGTCAGATAACATTGAACACTCCACAACATCAATATCTGAGTCCCTTAGCCCCCTACAAACTGACCAAAACCCCCCAGAAACTGTGTCCCCTAAAAATGCTGCAATCTTTCTTTCTAGCTTAGATGACCCTGCAGATACCTTAGCAAAACCTCCCCAAGACATAATAATGGAGTCTCAGGATGCTGAAGCTCAGAATGTAACCCAAATACCAGACAAGCACCTACAAAGAACCCCCCTAGAGAAATGTATGGTCTTGAAGACTCCATGACTAAATACATAGATAGAATTATTTGCATTCCCAATAAAATAAATAGGACATGTAGTAGTTTTAGGGGTGCATTACTATCTGATATAACACAAATGGCAGACAACATCCTAAGGAATGCAGGGGAGAACCCCCTTGTAATCGACCACTCGGGAACAAATAATATAAATAAGCAAAATACAGAAGTGATCAAACAAGAATTTAAAGCTCCCAGCAACAAGTTAAAAAATAAAGGATGTGAAATATGTTTTTCTGAAATATTGCCAGTTCCAAGGGCCAGTTACACAAAGTACAAAAAAATTAAATGGCCGGCCCGGTGGCACAGAAGGCTGAGGTGCTGGCGCCTTACCTCGAACCATGACAGTGACATGGGATCAGAAACGGACACAGGATGCTAGGGGCTGGCAGGGGAAGGAGAGGATTGAGCATCCACAGGACTGCTTTCCTCTCCTGGGGGTGGGTAGTGGGACAGCTTCACTCTGCAGCGGCCTCCGATGGAGACCAGGGGCACTGCAGACACAATGTAGGAGGGAATGTCACCAGAAAAGCGGAAAAATGGCTCTATGTTCAGTCAGATGATGGCCGTCTGGCTGTCTGATGCCATTGATGTCCCACAGAGCCATCCATCTCTCAGCAGTACCCCTGAGGCCAAGTATTGTGCTGGTCTGCTCCCCTCAACTGGCACCTTCCCCCTCGGAGGAGGGGGACCCACCCAGCAAAGGGTTATGCCGGGTTACCCTGGGGATGGCTGCCATATGAGAGATGGTGGCCAGGAGCATGATGGGTTGGATGCAGCCTTGACACAGCCTGAAGGAGTGGCTGAGGTGGCAGCATGTAGGGGAAAAAGAAATAATGCAAAAAAAAAAAAATCAAAAATATAAACTAATGGCTGTGCAAATGGATACTGAAAAATGGCATTTCCTGCATTACACATTGGGAAACTTTTGTAAACAACAACCATCTGTTCATCTGGGATGGGCTCCATTTAAGCAGACAGGGCAGCACATTGATGGGGAAGAAACTACAGAAATATATTTCCCTTAATTTAAACTGATAAGACAGGGGGCAAGGGGAAATCACCCAATTTGTACTGACAAATCCAAGTCTACAATTGAGAGTGTCAACAGCTATAAATTTAGACGAACTAATGCTAGAAGCCTTAACATGGTAAAAAAACTGGAACTAGAAGCTGTATTGCTGAGAGATAATATCGATATTGTCGGAGTTTCTAAAACATGGTGGGATTTCGCTAGTGAATGAATCACTGATATTCTGGGCTATCAGCTATTTGCAAACAACAGAATCAGGAAAAAAGGAGGCAGAGTCTGCCTCTACGTCAAAAGTGATATTGTCTGCTGCCAACATCAGATAGCTGAAGATACCGATATCCAAGTCGAAAGTGTGTGGTTGCAAGTACAGTTCCAACTTAGACCCTCAGTACTTGTTTGAAATTGTTATAGACCCCCAAATATTTCAAAAGAAAATACAGGAAGGCTCATTAAAGAAACTGAAAAAACAGCTACAATGGGGGATGTTATAGTCATGGGAGATTTCAATCTTCCAGGCATCTATTGGGAGACATTTTCAACATCAAATGAAGCCGAAGGGGCAATTTTGGATTCTATAATGGGACATGCACTAGAGCAACTGGTTAAAGAACCCACATTCGGGGGTAATATACTTGACATCATTATAGCCAATATTGAAAATGAATTGTCCAAAGTAGACTATCATAGCCCATTAGGTAATAGCAACCATATAACGGTAACATGCTGTCTGACAACTAGGCAGATTAGTGTCCACATTTTTAGGGATTATAATAAGGCAAAATCTGAAAATATAAGGAGTTGGCTCAACTGTGTAGACTGGGTACATGAAATGGAGGCTCTACCCATAGATGACTGCTGGACCCTTATTAGGGATACAGTCCTGGATCAAGAAAATATATTTGTGCCGGTTAAGAAAACGTTTAATAAAAAAGGAAAAATTCCTTTATGGTTATGCAGGCTATAAAAAAACAGATACAAATTAAGGAAAAGGCATATTCTATACTAAAAAAGAACAATCTGAATCTTCAAAAACTAAATATAAACAGGAATTAAAAAAGCTAAAGTCTATGTTTAAAAATCAAAAAGCAAAGATAGAATTTTGCATTGCTAACACAAAGGATAACCCAAAATCATTATCTGCATATGTGAGTAAGTGTAAAAACTCGACAAGGAGTATGAGTCCACTAATAGAAAATGACAACCCAGTAAATGATGATGAAATGACAGCAAATATCTTTCATAAGTATTTCAGCTCCGTATTTGGTGATAAAGTGGACTTTACCAGCATACCTATAGCCAACCCATTTACCATCTATTGGGTCACCATAGATGAGGTTCATTCTGCATTAACACATATAAGAGTAAACACAGCAGCAGGACCGGATAACATACACCCAAAGTTACTAAGGGAAATGTCAACTGCCCTCTCAGTCCCCTTGATGATTATGTTCAGCAAATCATTGAAGACTAGGGATGTGCCACATGACTGAAGGAGGGCTGTAGTGGTGCCAGTATATAAAAAGGGTAAAACAGGCCAATAAGCCTGACATCAATCTGCAGTAAAATCTTAGAAAAATTAATCAAGAAGAGACTGGAATCTAAGTTAATATCCAAGGGAGTTAAAGATGTAAATCAGATGGATTTACAAGTGTCTGATCGTGTACCACTAATCTCATAACACCGTATAACAAAAATGAGTAAAAGTATAGATCAAAACACCCCAGTAGACATCATATTACTAGATTTCGGGAAGGCATTTGATACAGTCCCCCACTAGGAACTATTACAAAACATGGTTGTTATGGGACTGGACAGCAGTCTGATCAAATGGACTAAGAACTGGCTTTGTGACCGAACTCAACGTGTAAGGATAAATGGCCATCTCTCTGGGTAGGGGGAGGTTGGTAGTGGAACACTCCAGGGATCTGTCCTTGGACCGGTCCTATTTACGCTTTTCATAAGTGACCTAAATAAAAATGTACACAACTAATTAACCAAGTTTGCTGATGACATTAAACTTGAGGGTGAAGTTGACTCCATAACCAAGTACTACTCCATTGCAAAGAATCTAAAAAATATAGAACTATGGGCCACATGTAATAAAATGCATTTGAACCAAGATGAATGCATGGTTCTTCAATGGAGAAGCAAAAATCCTATGTACAATTATATTTGAAATGGGAAAATTATACAGGCTGTAGGAAAGGAACAAGATCTTGGTGTCGTATGTAAGTAATAATACCTAACAGGGTAGGCATTATTGGGATATAATGGACTGCCCAGGAGTGTAATGAGGCCCGATGCCGGAGGTGGAGGGCCTTGTAGCCCCATGGAAGGTCCGTTATATCCCAAAACGCCCACCCTGGAGGGTTTTATTGCACTTAGAAAATGGACACTATTAAAAAAATAGGTTTGATAAAAAAATTGTTAATGAAAAAAAAAATTTGATTCAGTTTTGCAATTAAATAGTTCCTCCGCCTGTATTGGGCTGAAGGACTTTTGTCCTAATGGAGACTCTGTAGTTAAAAAAAAGCTGCTGGAATGCAGTTTGTGTCCTACAGGAGACTGTTACTGTTTGTTCACTAATGAAAGATGTTTTCTCCTGTTCCTTCCCATTTCTTCCGAAATAGGTAACAGTCTGTGATTTACATTTAAAATTAGGAATTGTGGTCTCTTCTACTTCGCAGTGACTGGACGGAGGCAGGAGGGTGGCATGCTGAACGGGTGAGCTCACTGTGAGGAAGGACTGAAGGTGGTATGGTTAGTGAGAGGAGTGGTAGTTTCTTAGGCTTCCGTACTGCAGATGGACGTCCATCTGCTGTATGGAAACCTAAGAAAGTACCACTTCTCCCATGCATCCTAGCGGTGCTGTACGGAGCATTGTGTGTGTGTTGTTTGTGGAGGTTTCTGTGAGATTAGGAGCTTGACTGCAATTTTTTAACTAAAGTATGGTGAATTTATTTGCAGTTTTTGTTGTGCCTTTTCAGGGAGTTGCAGAGAGAAAAGGGGAGATTGGGTGGGCCACTAGTTCAGGGCTCGCTTACCAAGCCAGAAAAAATGGCAGCAGTGAAGATTGAAAGTTGGGATGGCCCTAGGGGATTGTAAGTAATAAGGCACCCCAAATTGGCACTTGTTATTTAGCGTGCATTATTGAACAATAAATACATGGCTGGGTAGGCTTTTAGCCAATCAGCATGCTTTCTTTTTCAAGTCCATTTTCTAATAAATAATAAGCTATCATCACAAGAACATTATAATAAAATAACACAGAGGGCCGGAAGATTATTAACAAATGTATATCGAGCATTTGTAATTCATAGTGAACAGTGTATACTATCATTATATCGTACCTACATTCATCCTTATTTGGACTATGCCTCCCCTTTCTGGAGCCCATACCTCAAGAGAGATAAAAACAAAATTGAGAGAGTGCAGTGTAGAACAACAAAACTCACACAGAGGGCCGGAAGATTATTAACTAATGTCCAGCAAGCATTTGTAACTCGTAGTGAAGAGTGTATACTATCATTATATCATACCTACATTCGTCCTTATTTGGACTATGCCTCCCCTTTCTGGAGCCTGTACCTCAAGAGAGATAAAAACAAAATCAAGAGAGTGCAGCTTAGAACAACAAAACTCATCCCTTATCTTAGACGACTAAACATACACAGATAGATTGGCTGCAACAGGCCTGGTTAAATCGGAGGACAGACGAAAAAAAAGGGGATTTATTACAGTTATTCAAAATTCCAAATGACACAGAATTAACAAGAATGTGTGGAGCTGAATATAACAGCAGACCTCTGGCCATCAGATCCCATGATAAACAATTACTACTCTCAAAGGCCAATACCAACAAAAGGAATAACTTCTTTACATTAAGGGCAGCAGCAGCAGCTTAGAATAGGTAACCCAAAGAGGTGGTTAACTCAGTAACATTTAGTAGATTTAAAAAAGAGTTGGACAAACACCTAAATTGGACTACTACTAGGACCTAATCCACCCACTAGGAGTAGGAGACAATCGAGATGGGTATTGCCTTCTTTTGTCTTGCAAACCAAGTAATACCTAGTAATATATATTGGGAGAGGGGTGAAGGGGCTTAATATGTGTGTTGTGCCTTGGTGGTTCCCGATTTGTTTGCAGCATGCAGAATTTGTGGCAACATTACTGTGCGGCATGTACTATCCCGATATATTTGTCCCGGTTTGTTGTCGTCCACTAAGTTTGTTTTCACGCTAATGTGGGTAACCCACAGCTGAGGAACTGGGAGCACCACCAAAGACCCCACAGACTGCAGGGTCTGGAGGACCTGGAGAGCTTTGGCAATGTCCTCTGCAGACAGCAAACTGGATTTGTCCACTGACAGCTCCCTTACTTCTTCGACGGGAGGTGCAGTGACGTGGTTTTCTATCTGTTTTTTTCTCAGCAGGAACTGGACCTGAACCCTGCTCCATGGAACTCTTGTGTTTTTCAGAGTCCCATTTTTTCAGGGACCTTGGCATCTGAGGAATCCTTGTAGGCCCTTTCTTTGGATTTTGTGTGAGAGGGCTCTTTCTCAGACCGTTTAGGGGATGTGGAAGTTGATTGAGAGGCCATCTCTTCAAGTCTTGTGGCTCTCTTTTTAACTGTTTTTGAGCAAAACTTACTGCAGAGCTCACAGTTTGCAAAAATATGGCTAGGACCCAAACACTTTAAGCTCAGGTTGTGGCTGTCTGCCCTGGCCAGGAGTTGAAAACACTTGGCACAATTTTTTTTTCTTTTTTTTTTTTAGTTATGAGTTTTCTCTCCTCACTGCCAGCTATCTCAGGAGGGCGTCCCTAGCCCCATCCCCCAGCATCCACCAGCCGGCGCTGACCTGACCCCAGGGCTTGCCCCCCCGGTGGAGTCGGCAGGGGAGTCCCCAGCTTCCCCACCGAAGTCCGGATATTGTTGGCCAGAGCGGTGGCTAGCCAGGGGCGGAGTCTGCGAGGCACCCTCCGCCATCCTGCACGGCAGTCTGTTTCCTCCAGTTTTTCTCCCTAGGAGTCGGGACCGTGCAATGTCGTCAGCGGAGGAGGGCATGCACACATTGGCACACGCTTCCTCCAGGCGTCTGGCCCGACTCCTCCCAGCTTGTGGTACGGCGCCCTTTCCTCCAGCCTCCGCAAGGGGGACGAGCAAGCGCTGACCATCAGGAACCCCACTCCCCGGAGAAGGAGAGCAGTCCATTGGATGCTCAGTCCTTCTCCTCCCCTGCCGACCACTGACGGCCCGTGCTTATTCCCGAACATGGTTCAACGGCGTAGTACGAGGTAAGGCGCCAGCGCCTCAACCCTCAGCGCCACTGGGCCGGCTCCACTTGGCACAATTTTTAAAACCTGTGGGTCCTGTTCTCTCTTTAGGCTGAACAGACATGCCAATTCATCAGTTAGGCAAAACATTTGGTTCCCTGAAGAAACTTACAAAAAATGTGGTCTGGTTCCTATTGGAATAACAACCGCTAAAATAGCACAAAATCAGTTAGATTTTAAACTTTAAAGAGAAAAAGTGTCTCGGTGCCCCAAACGCAGACCTGAGATGGCAAATTCACAAACAGTTACTAATTTGACTAAACTTTTAAAACTGTAACCACAGTAAAAAAGACAATAAGAAAAGAAATAACTGAGAGTAAAAACAACTTAAAAACAAAGTTTCTTCGGTTCCAGGGAACCGAGAGGGAATCAGAGAAACAGAAAATAAAACACTATCTAATAGTACTACAACTAAATAAAAAACACTCTGGAGGCAGAATTATGAGTAAAATACACATTTTTTTTTAAATGAAAACACACTGAAATAAAAGACTTGCAGCAAAGTTGTTGAGAGATCTTCGGGGTGTCTTGCTACTACAGGCAGAGAAATGAATCTGAGGGAAACTATTGTTAGCAGTAGCACCTAGAGGCAGAGATTGGAACAACGTTCTGAGCTCCAGTGCAACATTCCTTCATTCACATAAGTTCCAGTCTCCGAGGCAGTTGAATCTACTGGGCTAACTGCGTTAGTTAAGCATAATGAGGGACTCTTGGGGTTAGAACTGCTCTTTACAGCCTGCAAATGTGATCTTTTTTCCCAATCTGTGAGTTTGCTTTTTCTATGTGTATAATGAATTTACTTATGTGCTGTACTGTGGAAACCGATTACTCTCTCTGCAAGTGAACAATTGGAGAAGGTAGGAACAATCTTCTTAAAAGGAACAGTTGCACGAGAGGGTGCTACAGAATGCAGACACATGGGGATAAAACAATACCCTCCTCTTCCCTCTGGCAAGTGCTGTATCTGGGTGTCTGTATTTAAAAAGCTACCGTACTGCCTAAAACTAATATTACATTTTAAAAGCAACCAACCATTATCATTTCTATTTGAAGTACTTTTTATTTTCCCTTTGTTTGATTAGAAGATGGTTTACCTGATGTTAGTAGGTGTGATGTGTGGAACAGCTCTTAGCCTGGCAGCTGACATATTTGTTTATCTAGTTTTTGTTGACCGGGTAAATGCACTAGACAAATTCTGTCTGTTTTCAGGCACGACCCGGGGAGGGGGATACAGATGAATACCAACTGACCTTGAACCAGATTAAGCTACTGGTGGCATTTAAAGTGAATGGGGGAAAATTTGGCCAGGGCACTGGGGAAATTTCCCATCTCTTTTCAAGAAGTGTCATGGGATCTTTAACATCCACCTGAACCACTACCAGAACAGGCAGACAGGACCTCGGTTTAACGTCTCATCTGAAAGACGGCACCTCAGGAGTGCAGCATCCCCCCTCATGCTACACTACAGTGTCAGTATTAGGATTTAACCCAAATGCCTGGTGTGGGGATAGAAAACACAACCTTCTGATCTCCCAGCCTCAGAGGTGATCTTGCTCTACTGCCCCACACTACATCATCAGGATTGTGACCTCACTGATTATGACATCACTGCTACTTAGGAACAGCAAATGAGAGTCTACCAGGTCATTGATCTGTGATGTCACTATCAGTGCGATCATAATGCTGATGATGTAGTGTGGGGCAGTGGCGTTAGATATGTCAGCTGCCAGGCTAAGAGCTGTTCCACACATCCAGCACAATATTATCACATAGAAGACTTTCTGATGAGCAAAAGGAAAAGGAAAAATACTTCTGAAATAAAAAGTTACAACTGACTACTACTTAAAATTGGTGTTATTTTCCTGTCTACCTGTTTTGGCTCCAGTAGCTCTTTAAGGTGTTGGTGTGAGCTGAATATAAAGACTGCCCTTTCTGGTCTGTAGGCCCTCTCCAAACCACCTCCCCGACGTGAGGATACACACTGTGGTTTACCAGGCTCGGATGGCTTGCTGAAGCCATCTCCTCTTTTACCTCCTCTTAACCCCTTCCCCCTTCACTCCTACAATAACAATATTACAAGCAGCTATACTTCACTTTATGCTGCCTTATGCCACTTTTACTGTCTCAATCCCTCTTACCTCCGTACTAAACACAGCACACTGATGGTGCAATGTGGTGTCACTAATTCCATTTCACTGATCTGCTGGCTAATTACTCTACTCACCGTGTCGAAGGTAGAGGGTGATTCCCTGTAATTAAGATATGATGGCCCTGGGATCTAGCCAGAGCAGAACAGTGAGCCCACGTATGGAGCATATGCTCCTTACACAAGATCCCTATGATGCACTGTGTCCCTTTCATGTGGCCTCCTAGAAATTGGGCTCACTAGGTAAGTGGCAAAGTGCTTGTTTTAGGACTTTAGTCTGAAAATTAATGCATGTGAATGAGCTTGGTACATCCAGCAGACCAGACCTTGGTTTGATTCTCACAACCTCCATGAGCACACTGTGTGACTCTGAGCAAGTCACTTAACCACCCAGTGCTCCAAGGTCACCCCTGAAAACAGGCATTTGTGCCCAGTGGGCCTTACCTGGTTACCAAAAGACTAAAAAAAAAAATGTCATGGATCAGGGTAATCACCTCACCCTAACCATTTTGCTGCAGAGTATATCCCAGGAGGCTCAGCCACAGAATCCTTCCTTATGCCAAAGAAAATATTAATGTTACCAGTCAGCATCACCTTTGTCTCTCCTCTCACCTCTCCTGATGACCCTAAACACTATCTACTGGCAGTTGTAAGACAGCTGACCCCCTTTGCTCATCTTTCTGTTCCCCCCCCCCAAGATCCAGCAAACCTAGGTGACCTGTTATTTATCACCTGCTCTGTGGGTTCAGTCCCTTCCTAAAAATCTTCTTGCATGTTCGGTTCTATAGTCTTGCATATTTGGATCCTATAAAATAGGGATACTTGGTCTGGGCTTGATGTTGCTCTTGTTTGAACACTTTCCGACCCCCCACACTATACTTGTGTACAGAGTTCATACAATTTACTTACTGGCTAAGACCACATATTTTTCTCCCTCAGCTTAGGCAAGTTGAGTCCTTGGAGGTTTCTTAGCCTCCAAATCTTACTCCTGTCAGGGTCACATTGTTTTATATGCTGATGATGCTGTCTTGTTTACCAGTGATCCAGACCCTAAGGTTCTTGAATCCAGGCTACAGAGTAATTTCGTAGTCATGGAATGGTGGTTCCATAAGCACAAGTTAGTTATGAATTATAATAAAACTAAAACTATGCTGTTCTCCAGCTCCCAAAATAGGCACAGAACTTACCCTCTTTCTATCACCAGCGAAAGGGACTCTCCCCTGTAGCTAGTTCAGCTCTTTAAATATCTGGGGATTACTATTGACAGTACGATGACCTATGCCTATCACATTGACAACATTGCTAAGGCTGTTTACACCCGCATTGGGCTACTTTATAGGCATAAGCAGTGTTTGACCCCAGAGGCTCTTAGCCTGGCCATTCAAAGCTCTCTTGTCTTGCTTATTAATTACGGCTTCCCAATCAATGGATCAGCTACTGAAACAACTCTTTGCCGCATCATAGTTGCACTCAACAAAGCATGCCGGCTCCTTACTAGCTCAGCCCGTCTGTCCCATACTTGTGACATGTACGCGCAGGCTAACTTGCTCCACTTCAAAAGTAGACTCATGTACCAAACATGTTTACTGTCCAAAAACGTAAGCATAGGCAAAATGCCCCCAGGAGTGCAAAAGCTTATTACCCCCACTATCAACAGTCATTGCACTGCAAGCTCTACTAGCCAGATTTTTAATATACTCTGCTGTCGCACCTCTCTGGGACAAAGGTCCTTTGCCTACCTTGCCCTGCTATGGATGAACTCGTTGCACCATGACATCACTTCAGCAACCACCTTGGGCTCCTTCAAGGTTAAACTTAAGCAACAGCTGGTTGCTGATGCCAGTTGTGACTTCTTCCAATAACCTTCCTTCTTGTGACCAGCACTTATTCTAACCTCATGCTATCCTGACCTTATGCATAACTGTTCTCAGCATGTAAATAACTGTTCTGAGTTGCTAATCATTCTCCTTCACATTTCCTCTTGATCCCTTCCACTCTTTTCCCTCACCCCTCTATGGCTTTCCCCTATCCCCCCTCCCCCCTGTTATATCTCCTGAGCTCCCTTGCTCACTTTAAAATGCTTTGTCCCATACCTTCTCACCTCTGACGAGGCCCCTGGGCTGATGCCATCCCTTACCATGTTGATTATTATCTATTAGGTAGAGTCTGTTCTCATTTTCCTGTAAAGAGTCATTTCATAAGACCCAACCCCCTTTAATATGACCTTTGATGTCATATATATATATATATATATATATATATATATGTTTGTTTCTATGTTTACATAGTTGCTATGTTGCTTATTTCTACAGTATTTCATATCCCTGTATTACAATGTACTTACTATATTATATATATATATATATATATATATAGATGGTAAACTATTCTTGTTTGGGTTGTACAGTGATATGTGAAGGCTCTCTATGGTTCCCCCCATTGTGTTAAAATACACCTCAGAATTTACAGACTTTCTGGATTTAAGATATTGTAATGGCTACTATTATGTATGATACATGGGCCATAAGAGCCCTTAACATGCCAATAAAAAGGAAATAAGTTCTGTCCTGTTTAAAACAGCTGAAAACTGTAATAACCTTCCCACAAGGAACTAAGTTAATAGAATCAGAGGCTATCAAGCTAAAGAGAGAATGGGTAGAGTGGGCAGGTCATAGCTCTGCCTCCTCATCAAAACAAGGAGTGTCCATTTCTGCCTAGCTGCTCCCATCTGAAAAGCAATGTTTAGCTCTACTTCTGCACAATAACCTAGACAAGAATTATGTTACACAGCACGTTTGTTTCATGGGCCATAGCAAAGAAGTGTGTCATATGGACAACAGTACAATTAATGCCACAAGTAACATAACATTGTCCCTAATTCAGCTGACATCATCTGTATCAACACAGTAGCAAACAATTCTGGTATGTGTATATATATATATATGTATAAAACAGTACAATTGATGCCACAAGTAACATAACATTGTCCCTGTTTCAACTGACATCATCTGTATCAACACCGTAGCAAACAATTCTGAGATATATACAGTATATAAAACCGTACAACTGATGCCACGAGTAACATAACATTGTTCCTAATTCAACTGACATAATCTGTATCAACACCGTAGCAAACAATTCTGATATATATATATATATAAAACAGTACAATTGAGACCACAAGTAACATAACATTGTCCCTAATTCAACTGACATCATCTGTATCAACACCGTAGCAAACAATTCTGAGATATATATATATATATATATATATATATATATATATATATATATATAAAACAGTACAATTGATGCCAAGATACCTAGACAGTGTCGACAGATAAGGGCCTATGGCCCACCTAGTCTGCCCATTTGAGTTTGTAACTTCAGTTTATGTTTTCCTAGAACTCCGTTGCCCCTTACCCCTGACCTCCAGAATTCCTTTATATCTATCCTATGCATTCTTAAATCCCGTGTTTGTTTCAGCCCCCACCACTTCCTCAGGCAGGGTGTTCCACTTGACCACCACCCGTTCTGTGAAGAAATTATTTCTCACATTTCCTCTGAATTGTCCTCCCTCCAACTTCATCCCATGACCTCTAGTCCTGGAACATCTTTTTCACTTAAAAATAGTGTATTCTTGCACCCTGTTCCTTCCTGTAAGATACTTGTATATCTCTATCATGTTCCCTCTCTCCCTCCTCTCCTCCAGGGAGTATATATTCAATTCCTTCAACCTGTCCTCATGGAACTTGTGATGCAATCCATGTACCATCTTTGTTGCCCTCCTCTGAACCTTCTCTACTCTGTCTACGTCCTTACGTAGGTAAGGTCTCCAGACTTATACACTGTACTCCAGGTGGGGCCTCACTAGTGTCTTATATAGTGGAATCATGACCTCCCTTTTCCTGCTGGTGATGCCCCTGCCTATGCATCCCAGCATTCTATTTGCTTTACCTGCTGCCTTGTCACACTGTTTCCCTACCTTGAGGTCATCAGAGATGATAACCCCAAGATCCCTTTCCTGCTTGGTGCATGCTATATCCTCACCCACCAACTGATATATTGTGCCAGGGTTTTTGTGCCCCATATGCATTATCTTGCACTTCTTTGCATCGAATTTCAACTGCCAAACCCCTGACCATTCTTCAGGTTTCTGCAGGTCCCTTCTCATTCTGTCTACACCCTCTGGTGTGTCTACTCTGTTACAGGGCTTTGTGTCATCAGCAAACAGTGAAATTCTGCCTTCTAGGTCCTGCGCAATGTCACTGATGAAGATGTTGAATAGGACCAGTCCCAGCACCAGTCCCTGTGGTACCCCACTGGTCCTCTTCCCTCTGGAGTGACAGCCATTTACCACCACCCTCTGTGTCCTGCCGCCCAGCCAGTTACCTACCCACCACACTACTGTCCTGCCCACACCCATATTCCCTAGTTTGTGTAATAGTCTTCTATGTGGCACAGTGTCAAAGGCCTTGCTGAAGTCCAGATAGGCCATGTCCACTGCCCTCCCCTGATCTATCTCCCTAGTCACCCAGTCAAAAAATTCAACAATGCTGGTCTGACATGACCTCCCCCTGGTGAAACCATGCTGCCTTGGATCCTGCAGTCCATTGACAACCAGATGTTCCCCCAATCTCCCCTTCAATAGTGCTTCCATGATCTTCCCCACTACCGAAGTGAGGCTGACTGGTCTGTAGTTCCCCACTTCCTCTTTATTCCCACTTTTGTATAAGAGGACTACATCTGCTGTCCTCCAGTCTTTGGGTACCTCCCCTGTTTCCAGTGATCAGCAAAACAGGATATCCAGAGGTTCAGCCACCACCTCTCTGAGTTCTTTAAGGACCCTGGGGTGCACCCCATCTGGCCCCATTGCTTTATCAGCTCTTATCACTTCCAGTTCCTTCAGGACCCTTTCTCGTGTAAAGGGACCTGTGTCCATTTCTGCACCACTCTCACCCCTTGTACTTCCATCAGACCCATTACCCTCCTCTTCCTCAGTAAAGACTGAGCAGAAGTACCTGTTCAGTATGTCAGCTTTACTGTTGTCATCCTCCACGCGGCCCCCATCCTCCCCCTTCAGTTTCACTATCCGTCCCTTTGCCTTTGTTTTTATGCTACAAGTAACATAACATTGTTCCTAATTCAACTGACATAATCTGTATCAACACCGCAGCAAAAATTCTGATATATATAGATATATATATATATATATATATATATGTATATATAAAACAGTACAATTGATGCCACAAGTAACATAAAATTGTCCCTAATTCAACTGACATCATCTGTATCAACACCATAGCAAACAATTCTGAGATATATACAGTATATAAAACAGTACAACTGATGCCACAAGTAGCATAACATAGTTCCAAATTAGAACCGGCACCACCTGTATCAACACCGTAGCAAACAATTCTGATATATAGATACATATATATATACACACAGTACAATTGATGCCACAAGTAACATAACATTGTCCCTAATTCAACTGACATAATCTGTATCAAAACTGTAACAAACAATTCTGAGATATATACAGTATATATATATATATATATATATAAAAGACAAAGAACCTCTGTGCACAAACACTGAGGCAAGGGTTACCCCGAAGGGCATTTGGCTGGGAAGCCAAGTTTCAAGAAAATACAAAATCACACATGTCCACACAATGCAAAGCATCATGGGCTGCATATGCAAATCACCACAGAATGTTATGCTGGTTCAGCTTTAAGCAGAATTGCATGGCACCATGCAATTCTGCTTAAAGTTGAACAACCTGCTCATAGTGTTCTGCTCTGATGCTTTACATTATGTGGACATATATATATATATATATATATATATAAAAGTACAATTGATGCCACAAGTAACATAACATTGTTCTAATTCAACTGACATAATCTGTATCAACACCCTAGCAAACAATTCTGATATACATATATATATAAAATACATATAACAGTATAATTGATGCCACAAGTAACATAACATTGTCCCTAAGTCAACTGACATCATCTGTATCAACAACGTAGCAAACAATTCTGATATATATATATATATATATATATATATATATATAAAACAGTACAATTGATGCCACAAGTAACATAACATTGTCCCTAATTCAACTGACATAATCTGTATCAAAACTGTAACAAACAATTCTGAGATATATATATATATATATATATATATATATATATATATATATATAAAGACAAAGAACCTCTGTGCACAAACACTGAGGCAAGGGTTACCAGAAGACATTTTAGCTAGGAAGCCAAGTTTCAGAAAATACAAAATCACACATGCCCACACAATGCAAGCATCATGGGTTGCATATGCAAATCACCACAGAATGTTATGCTGGTTCAACTTTAAAGCAGGTGCATGGCACCATGCAATTCTGTAAAAGTGAACAACATCATTATTTCCTTATAATCTTCTTAATAAGCATGTTCTATACTATATATATATACACTACCGGTCAAAGTTTTAGAACACCCCATTTTTCCAGTTTTATTGAAATTTACAAGGTTAATATCTCAATGTACTCTGAAATTAAAGCATAGAACAAATAAACAATTGGAGATAAAAAAGAAATCATAGAATCAGTTTGTTTAACAAAATTTAATCTAAATTTTTGACTCATCAAAGTAGCCACCTTTTGCAGATATACTGTAACCGCCAAACACACTCGTGGCATTCTTCCTACAATGGACATCAAATATCGTTCGGGAAGTTCTTCCCAACACTGTTGCAGAAGTTCCCAGAAATGTGTTGCACTTGTAGGTTGCTTTGCTTTCACCCTTCTGTCCAGTTCATCCCAAACCAGCTCGATGGGGTTTAAGTCTGGAGACTATGCTGGCCATTCCATGATTTGAAGCCTACCGTCTTGTTCTTTTCCTCAAGGTAGTTCTGACATAGCCTGGAGGTATGTTTTGGGTCATTATCTTGCTGTGGATGAACCCCTGACCAACTAAGTAGACCAGAGGGTATTGCATGGCGCTGCAAATGCTGTGGTAGCCCTTTTGGTTCAGGGTGCCAGTCACTCTGTGCTGTTGTCCTGTGAGCCGCCTATCACGCAAGCTGTTGACTCTCAGAAACTTGTCTTCTGATTCTGTTGTGGCTTTGGGTCTACAGACCTCTTCCTGTCAGAGTTTCCTCCAGTTTCCAAGTGCCTTTTGATGGTGTAGGAAACTGTACTCACTGATGCCTTGGCTTTCTTTGCAATTTCTCTACAGCAGTTTTTGCTAACCTAAACTTTTTTTTTTAACCTCTAGCAGTTTACCGCTTACCTTTGTACCATTTCAGGTTATTCACTGGACTTGAATTGCTTAAATTTCAATAAAAACTGGAAAAATGGGGGTGTTCTAAAACTTTTGACCGGTAGTGTATATATTTCAAAAACAGTACAATTGATGCCACAAGTAACATAACATTGTTCTAATTCAACTGACATAATCTGTATCAACACCCTAGCAAACAATTCTGATATACATATATATATAAAATACATATAACAGTATAATTGATCCCACAAGTAACATAACATTGTCCCTAAGTCAACTGACATCATCTGTATCAACAACGTAGCAAACAATTCTGAATATATATATATATATATATATATATATATATATATATATATATAAAACAATTGATGCCACAAGTAACATAACATTGTCCCTAATTCAACTGGCATCATCTGTATCAACACCATAGCAAACAATTTTGATATATATATATATATATAAAACAGTACAATTGATGCCACAAGTAGCATAACATTGTTCCTAATTAGAATCGGCACCACCTGTATCAACAACGTAGCAAACCATTCTGAGATATATATATATATAAATAAAACAAATTGCTGCCTCTACTTGCTGTGGAGGGGAGGCGTGGGTGACCTGTGCCTGGTGGGTCTCCCCCCCATGTTCCGTGAATGCACCGCCTGCCTGAGTCCGAGGTGCCGGCTTGCTCAACCAAGGTCCGGCGGGCCTCCTCGGCACACTGCTGCCCTGAATCAAGAAGGAAGCTGCCCCTGCCATCGCAGGTGTCTGATCTACTGAGTGACCCTTACCTGCCTTGTCGCCGCAGGTGACCGACCAGTGCCAGAGAAATCCTGAAGCTCCAAATTCCTTGCCATCAGAGCTGCGAGCCCAACTAAGGACTTTTGTGCCTCTGGGGACAAATCAGCATTTTGAACTTTTGGTGCCTGCTCTGAGCTCCCTCTATTGGCCCCCGCCACTGTGACATGCCAGCTCTCTCTGCAGAAAAGGGAGAGCGCGACCAGTGGCCCTGAACAACAAATTGCTGCCTCTACTTGCTGTGGAGGGGAGGCATGGGTGACCTGTGCCTGGTGGGTCCCCCCCCAGACTCCATGAACGCACTGCCTGCCTGAGTCCGAGGTGCCGGCTTGCTCAACCAAGCTCCGGCGGGCTTCCTCGGCACACTGCTGCCCTGAATCAAGAAGGAAGCTGCCTCTGCCATTGCTGGCATCCAATCTACTGAGTGACTCTTCCCTGCCTTGTTGCCGCAGGTGACCGACCAGTGCCAGAGAAAGTCTGAAGCTCCAGATTCCTTACTGTCAGAGCCGTGAGCCTAACTAAGGACTTTTCTGCCTCCGGGGACAAATCGGTGTTTTGAACTTTTGGCGCCTACTCTAAGCTCCCTCTATTGGCTCCCACCGCTGTGACGCTCCAGCTCTCCCCGCAGAAAAGGGAGAGCATGACCAGTGCCCCCGAACAACAAATTGCTGCCTCTACTTGCTGTGGAGGGGAGGCGTGGGTGACCTGTGCCTGGTGGGTCTCCCCCCTCGTGCTCCGTGAACACACCGCCTGCCTGAGTCTGAAGTGCTGGCTTGCTCAACCAAGCTCCGGTGGGCCTCCACGGCACACTGCTGCCCTGAATCAAGAAGGAAGCTGCCCCTGCCATCGCAGGCGTCCGATCTACTGAGTGATTTTTCTGCCCTGCCACCCACCCCGTTCCCTCCTCCTGTTAAATGCTCACACGCCACTCCCCTTGTATCTGCAGTACCCTATCAGCTTGTTGGGGGAGGTACAGTTAAGAGAGCTACTAAAACTACAAAGAAAAAACTTTTCTCACTGACATTGTTTTGTGATGCTTTTGATTAATCTTATCTGTCAGGAGCATCCCTATTAGTACTAGCTAATCCCCTCTGGGTGCTGACAATTTACTGAGGGTTACCTTCCCTCTCCTCTCTTGATGAATATTGCCACTAGTATTTTGCTGATCATTGCCATAAGTGTTGTGCCCTCTCTCCCTTATTGCCGAATATTGTCATACTGTGCTTTGCTGATCATTGCCATAGTCCTTAGCTTTCCCCAGGAGGCACGCAGTAATCTGCCGATTGTGTTTTGCCCTTGTCAGCCCACTTCCCTAAGGGTACTCATTTTATACTGACCTATGCATGCTGCATTCTTCTGTCTACTTTCCTAGTTGGTGCATTGTGTGATTGATAGATAACAAAATATTACAATAGTACTCTCCTGCTCCTGGCACCCTCATATCTAGCAATCTGCAACATTCTGATGAGTCTGCTCTGGTACCCATTCCCGAGCTGTTGACTGCCTGCCCAAGTCCAACTGCTCTCACCCAAGAGTAACTTGTCCCATCTATTTTGCTCACGCATTGGTCATGCTGACCAGCCCCCTCAAGGCCATTCCTTCTGGAGCTCCACCGGCATCCTGACGAGGTGTCACCGGGAATTGCACTGTTCCTCCCCTGGAATGGAGTCTCCTAAGTTTACAAGGGATGGCGTCTTGCCCCCCTCACCTAGTATCGCCCTCCTCGCTGGCCTCTTTCTGGGTCTAGTTCTCCTCCAAGTGGTTCCTGCCCCCTCTCAGATAATGTGGGACAACTGGGACAAGTCCACCCCCTGTGAGGAGTTTGACTTCACCTTCTCTAATCTCCTGGCACATAATAAGCTACCCCTCTGTCTCACATGCTATCTGGATCTCAGACCCCTACTGTACCCCACCCTGGTGAGGAGACGCCTAGCCCGCAAGCCTATGTCCAGTAGTACCACCTTCAGGTGGCATCTTCTCTGGCTCTTCCTGGTTATCCTAGTCCTGGCTGGTGACACTGAACTCAATCCCGGCCCTACCTACTAGGCCTCCTCAATACCCTTAGAATGGAGGTTGAGCAAGGGGTTAAAAGTTGCTCATCTTAGTATTCGCAATCTGCTGCCCAATGTGGATGAGCTTGTCACCTGGGTTGCACTCTATAAGCCCGACACTCTTGGTGTTACAGAGACCTGGTTAAAGCCCTCGATCCCTGACTCAGTCTGTGCACTCCCTGGCTATGAGCTCATACGACAGAATTGGTCTCAAAATAAGCAGGGTGGAGGCATTCTAATATACTTTAGGAGCCATCTTAAAGTATCTCTGGTGACACACCAGCCATCCCCCCTGTCCCCTTGTGAGCTGTTCCATGTAATACTGCTACTTGGGAACACTAAGAAACTACATGTTGTATGTACATATAATCCCCCTAAGGGTGGGCTTCCTGGCCTTACCCACCTCTTGGATAATGTCGGTCCCAGTATTGGAGATAATGAACTCTTAATCCTGGGAGATGTGAACTTAAACTGGGCTGGTGGCAACACAAAGCAGTTTGAGCCTCTACTTGCAAATCTAACCCTGACACAACTTGTACAGGAGCCAACTAGATGGTCGGCCAATAGTTCCTGTAGCTCTCTACTGGACTGGATCCTGTCTAATTGCCCAGAGAGGATCTCCTCTGCTGGAACCCTATCTGACTCCATCTCAGATCATTCCCCGGTTTTCTGCATTTGGAAAATCTCCTCCCCAAAAATTCCCCACAAAATCATCCACATCAGAAATTTCTCTAGGTTTGATCCAGACGCATTCCAGAAGGATCTGAGGCTCACTGATTGGTCAGGGGTGTATAGTGCCCCTGATCCCTCTACAGCTGCTACCCTGTTTCTCAGCACCTTTGGTACCCTGCAGGACAAGCACACCCCAGCTATTAGGTGGAGGGTAAGGGGGACCGCCACAAAATGGTTGCATGGGAGCCTCCTAGCCCTTATGCGGGCTAGAGACAAGTGCTGGGCCCACTTCAAATGCTCCCTTGATCAGACCATTTATCAGCAATATAGAAAACTCAGAAATGAGTGTAAAAAAGCTATTAGGTAGCAAAAAGTGACTTCTGCAAGTCCGCCCTACTTAGCTCTGACAAGGATCCACGAAGGTTCTGGAGAAACATAAAGACCCTTGTCAATGGCTCCTCTAACTCAGGGGTATCCGATATGATTATTGGAGGGGTCTCCTGCAACAATCCATTTACAATTGCAAATGCTCTTAATTCCCACTTCTCTGACTTATCAGCACTCTCCTCACTGTTCCCTGCTGATGAGAGCACTAGTGGCCCCTCAGCCCCTGCCCAGCAGGAGTCTCACCCCTTCCGACCATTATTCTTTCTCAGGGCTGTGTCCGACATGGAGATGCTGAGTCTCCTCTCCGGTCTCTCCCAGCACTCCAGTGCTGGTCCTGATAACCTGGAGCCCAAGCTTCTGAAATTAGGCGCCCCTCACATCGACTCCCCAGTGGCCGACATCCTCAACCTGTCCCTTGCCACGGGGGTTATTCTCAACATCTGGAAGGTGGCCAGGATTGTCCCTGTACTGAAGCAGGGAAATCCCAAAGTTCTGGACAACTATCGGCCGCTCGCTATCCTATCCTATCAGCTATTAGTAAGCTCCTTGAAAAAGCTGTGGCTGAACAACTCTCTGAGTACATTCAGGCCTATGAGTTGCTGTCTCCAGCCCAGCATGGTTTTTGCAAAGGGCATAGCATGGCCGCGGCCCTGGTCTCTGTCTTATCTAGCATCAGAGCAGCCATGGACTAGGGCAAACTCTCTGGAGCGATATTCATTGACTTGTCCAAGGCCTTTGACCTTGTAGACCATGCATTGCTCTGCACTCAGATGGGGTCCCTTGGCCTGTCCCCCCTGCTCTGAATTGGCTAACCAGCTACCTTCAGGGCAGAGTACAGCTGACCAAATTCAACAAAGTCCTCTCTGATCCCTCACCGGTGACCTCAAGTGTTCCTCAGGGCTCGGTCTTGGGGCCCCTTCTCTTCTCCCTCTTTGTTAACCATCTCCCAGCCACAGTAACAAACTGTAGTGTCACCCTTTATGTGGACGATCTGGTTATCCTGGCCCACTCCCGGGACATTGTGACTCTCAACCACCACTTGTCTGAGGACTTTAAGAACATTCAGTCCTGGTTAACCAAACACAAGCTGGTCCTCAACCTGAAAAAAACGCAGGCTGTGTTGTTTGGATCATCAGCCAAGATAAAAGCCTCTCCAGCCCCTCTGCATATCAATTGTGCGGATGGAGCTCCCCTCCTAATTGTGGACTCCATCAAATACCTCAGGTGACACTTGACCCCCAACTGGACCTAGGGAGTCCTATCCTAAATGTCTGTAGAACTGTGAACTGTAAATTGGGCCTGGCCTATAGGGCCAAGAACAATCTGACACCTGCTGCTCGTCTGGCACTTGCTAGAAGTGTACTATTTCCCTCCCTCAGCTATGGTCTCCACCAATTTGCTCGTACCTCAAAGCTCTTCTTACTCGGTGGCACACGACGTACAACAATATCTGCCACTTTGCCTTGGCCACCCCCTGTCTCACCCACCATTGTGAGCTTTATGATAAACTAGGTTGGCTTTCTTCGACAAATCACCTGAACTTTGGGCTGGGATGTTTCGTGGGTAAAGTGATCAGAACTGGCACCCCCCCGGGAGCTGGCACAGCTTCTCTCATCTCCTGACCCCTCCTTCTACCCTCTCAGGTCCCAGGGTCCTGGGATGCTAAAAGTACCCCTCACCTGAACCCTTATGGGGGATAGGGACTTTGCTGCATGCGCTCCCAGGCTCTTGAACTCCTTTCCTGACTATGTTCACTCCGCCTCCTCCCGCTTGTGCCTCCGGAAGTCCCTGTGGGGGTATCTAAAGCTGGCCTCAGCGTGCGAGGGTCCCAAGCCTTCCCTAGCCTAATGCCCCCTGCACTGGACTCACACGTGGTCACATACTTGGAACCCAACTGTTATGAGGTCCTGATAAAGATCTATTGTTTGTTTCTCCTGATCCAATTCTCTCCAAGGCATTCGTCTGCACTTTGTATGTTCTAGACTATATATTATTTTTCATATGTATGTTATCAATTTCTGTCATAGCAGATCATTCTATGCCTTACTGTTTTTGTGACTAAATGCATTTTGTTACTCAATGTACTAGCTTTACTTGCTGTTATGTTCTGATGTATCTGTATTACTTGCTGTACTCTCCCGGGTCATTCCTGAAAATAGGCATATAACTTGTCTAGTGTACCTACCCGGTTAACAAAAGCTAAATAAATAAATAAATAAAACAGTACAATTGATGCCACAATTAACATAACATTATCCCTAATTCAACTGACATCATCTGTATCAACACTGTAGCAAACAATTCTGAGATATATATATATATATATATATATAAAAACAGTACAATTGATGTCACAAGTAGCATAACATTGTCCGCAATTAGAACCGGCACCACCTGTATCAGCATGCTGCATAGCACTAGCGCACGGACTGGCTGACAGCACAGTACTGTAACAGAACACAGCGATAATCTTAACTATATACACTGTACTGAAACTTCAACGAACATAACTTCTAATTAACCTCTCCTGGGGAGGGCAAAAAAAAAAAACAGTGGTAAAACCCCATAGGGCCAAAAACTCTGGAAAATTCCACTCCTGGCCCATTTGTAATCAAACGAAGCTCTGGGAGTAAATAAAATTGCAACTAAAACAGTGAACACATGAAAAATCTTGGCCTAACTGTTAAGAGTGCTGAGCTAGAGTGGAGAAAAGCCTGCTCAGACTCTTACAGAGGGCTCTAATAATGCCCACTGCTCCTATTGGGTTTCTGTGCTGCAAAACATTTCAATTTCTGCCTAGCTGTGCCTATCAGAAAAGTGTTTTGCTCCACTCCTACACAATAACCCAGGCAAGTATTAGGTTACACAGCACATTTATTGCACAGACCACAAGAGAAGGGGTGACAGGCACTACAGACCAAGACTTCCCGATACTGACAGCTTACTATGGATTGAGTCCTGAATATACCTGACCTTGGCAGAGTCTGATTTCCCTCTGCCATGCCTCTTCCAACAGCTATCCTTGACCTCCAGACTGGCTGCTACAGTTGCCCCCCCGCACAGTATGAGTGCAAGGTAAACCTCCCTCCCTCAGTACAGTATTTGTTCAGCTTAGGCAGAAGAGATTCCTTAATTGCTGTGTAGCTGAGGGACGAATTGAAGGAAACTAACCTTTGCTGGTGCTTTCGATTTATACTGTAGATTGGCCTGGAAATAAATTCCCTAGAGTTCCCCTGTACACCTGCCAGCGTGAGATATCTTGTGAGGTGCTCAACAGGACAAGAGGCCATGCCCGCTTCGTCTATAACAACCTCATCCTGTTGTCGAAGCTGGTCAGTTTTACTATGAGCAATTTTTATTATTAGGAATCCAGTTCCAAAAGAGAGATCCTGCGATCTAATGTTGATCAATTCAGTGAACCTCAGGAAACCAGAAAAGGCTAACAGGGCCAGACAAACATCCCTAACTACAACCAAGTCTGAACTACCCTTACATTCGGAACAGAGCTGCTTCAGTACTGCTGCTGACGTTGGTGTGCACCTGCTGACGGGCCTGGCCAGTTGCCTCCTAGCACCTTTGAGAATGCTACTCACAAGAGAGTTAGCCATGGGATCAGGCAACCCTGAAATTGTATGAAACCAATGAATAGCATAGAAATCACTTTGTACAACACTGGAACTAATAACAGTCTTAACTAAGTGCATCAGTTAGAGGACCATTATCAGGGGGCCTCACAGGTGAGAGCTCTAGTTCTTCTGTTTGGCAAATCTTTTCCAGCTGTTGAATGCACGCTCATTTTCTGAACCATTGATGGAGCCCCGGAACGAATGTCTGGAACTTGCGCAGCAAGATACTGATGATCCCTATCTGAATGACACGTGATCTCTGACAATACTGATGGTGAACTGCCACCTCTGTTCAATCCTAAAAGTAAAAAAGAGATCAACATTGGTAAACAGGCAACTTATAACATGAATCTTAGAACAAGCCCACTGAGACTCTTATGAATTGCCACCATGTTACCGCACAATGTGTCATGATGTATTGCCAGACTTCGCCGGACTGTGGGCACAACTTCCACTAATCCACAGTGACGCTTCTTCAGACCAATTGTGTATATAATATAACACAACACTTAATCGCCAACCAGCAGGCACAGCCAGTCTGCTGACACTTGCATCACACTCTGGTGCTCACTTGTGACTTGCTTACGGGATGTCAAAGTAGTGGGAAAGGCATTCACTAAATAGAGTACAGAACCCTGGCCCACCAAAGGGCTGCAGTGTTCTGCCACTGACTCTCAAAGCCAATAATCTGAAAGGCAGCTCTCTGCCATCAGAAACCTCGCTGCAGCCCCTACCTTTTATGATCATCCCTCTGCTACCTGGCAGAACTCTCCAGTCAACAATCTTCAAAGCCAGATAGACTCCATCTGGACAAAGCACCAGCTCAAACCTCGCTGTTCTCCATAAACCAAAGTAGCATCTGCACCGCACTCTGCGATATATCGCAAAACTTTGATACATTTTGTTCACTGGTGGCACAGCCCAGTTATTGTCCTTCCCCCAGTTGTGTGTAAATGCATCTATTCAGCATATGAAGGCTTCCATGGTAAATCTGTCACTAGTTCTCAAATGTTTAGGATGCAGAGATGGTACCAAGTGTTTGAAAATCTTCAATAATTCATCAATGCACCAACTCTGGTTAAAAAAACATACGCTGAAACCGTTTTCCAGTTCATTTCATTTTTGTTTTTATTTATTTTCATCTATGCCCCAATGTTTCACCAACCTCTGGCGTCTTCTGAGGAACTATTAAGCAAAAAATATAAAAACAAAGATTTTTACCATGTATGCTCACCTATACTAAAACCTTTAGAACAATTCACATTTCAAGTGATTGTACCTAAACAGCGCGGCTCAGTCCGCCGTTGTAATGTGAAACTTTAGACTCTTTCCATGCAGTTTTGTGCCTCTTCTACCCTCGGGTATAAAGATAAACATAATTATTTCTAAACTTATTCAAACTTTGCTCTCTTTTCTTTGTATTGTGGCAATTACTTACATAAAGCTGGCATTTGCATTACTTCCAAGTCTTAACGTGACAGCAAGAGACTGGACTGAGCCGTGCTATTTAGGTAAAGTTTCTAGTAACCGCTACCATAAAAAATGGTTAAAACACAGTGGAAAGTATAATTAAACATGAGGCCTTTTTATATGCCCCTTAGATAACACGTGTGAGCAGTCGGAATTAATTTTGGCCTTTGAAGAGCCCTATAGAAGCTTGCAAATCGGTGAATATCAGTGAGCAATTGTAATGAAAGTGTGTGTATGAGAAGAAATGCATTAAAATCTAAGGAGTGCAATGTTTGCAGCTCTGGGAAATGCTTTCAAGGGAGAGATTTGAACATGTGAATTTGACACTAGTGTTATAATAATTAAGAGCTTTAAGAGATGGTATCAAGAAATATAAATTCTTCATAGAAACATAGAAACATAGACTTTGACGGCAGATAAGGACCGCTAGGCCCATCTAGTCTGCCCATTTCCCTACCTACAGGATAGGCCGCAGATCCTAGTTAACCAACAGCCTATTTCTTCCTACCCCCCACAAGAATTGCCTTATGTCTGTCCCATGCATTCTTGAATTCTCCCACAGTTTTAGACCCCACAACCTCCTCAAAAGGCTGTTCCATGCATCCACTACCCTCTCTGTGAAATAATACTTCTTCACATTGCCCCTGAACTGCCCTCCTTCTATCTTTAAATTGTGTCCCCTTGTTCTTGCAAGTCTCTTTTTCTGAAAGATGCTACCCTCTTGGACTTTGTTGATTCCACTGAGGTACTTGAAAGTTTCTATCATGTCCCCCTCTCCTTCTTTCCTCAAGGGTATACATATTAAGCTCCTTTAGTCTCTCCTCGTATGGCTTCTCTTGCAGACCCTGCACCATTTTAGTTGCCCTCCTCTGGACTACCTCTATCCTGTCTATGTCCTTGCGGAGATGGGGTCTCCAGAACTGGACACAGTACTCCAGATGGGGTCTCACCAACTGTCTGTACAGAGGGATAACAACTTCCTGTTTTCTGCTGATGATGCCTCTCCCTATACATCCCAGTATACCCCCAGCCCTCCCTACTGCCTTCTCACATTGCTTGCTAACCTTAAGGTCATCTGATATGATTACCCCCCAGGTCTCTTTCCTTTTTTGTTGTTGTTACTACCTCCCACCCATTGTGTATTCTTCCCCTGGGTTCTTGTTTCCCAGGTGCATTATTTTGCACTTCTTTGCATTGAATCCTAGCTGCCATACTTCTGACCATTCCTCCAACCTTGCCAAGTCCTTTTCATCCTTTCCATGCCTCCTTGTGTATCAACCCTGTTGCAGATCTTTGTGTCATCTGCAAAAGGCATACTTTTCCTTCAGTCCCTCTGCAATGTCACTGATGAAGACATTAAAAGGACTGGACCCAATACTGAACCTGTGGTACCCACTAGTAACCCCCTTTCTTCAGAGTGGACTCCATTTACAATTACCCTCTGTGTCCTGTTGTCCAGCCAATGTTTTGCCAGGCTACACCCTGGGACCCACTCCCAGGCTTGGCAAGTCCCTTTTCATCCTTTCCATGCCTCCTTGTGTATCAACCCTGTTGCAGATCTTTGTGTCATCTGCAAAAGGCATACTTTTCCTTCCAGTCCCTCTGCAATGTCACTGATGAAGACATTAAAAAGGACTGGACCCAATACTGAACCCTGTGGTACCCCACTAGTAACCTTTCTTCAGAGTGGACTCCATTTACAATTACCTTCTGTGTCCTGTTGTCCAGCCAATGTTTTACCCAGGCTACCACCCTGGGACCCACTCCCAGGCTGGTTAATTTGACTATTAATCTTTTGTGTGGGACTGTGTCAAATGCCTTGCTACAGTCTAGGTAGGCCATGTCCACAGCCCCTCCCTGGTCTACTACTTTGGTCACCCAGTCAAAGAAATCTATTAGATTTGTCTGACATGACCTTCCCGCTGTGAACCCATGCTGCCTTGGGTCCTGTGCTCCACTGGCCTCTAGGTACTCAACTATTCTTTCCTTCAAGTGACTCCATCACTTTCCCTACCACAGAGGTCAGACTGACAGGTCTGTAGTTTCCTGCCTCTGTCTTGGTCCCACTTTTGTGAAGGGAATCACATCCGCCTTCCTCCAGTCCTCGGGTACCACACCATCCTCCCATGATTTATTAAAAGAGTAGCCAGTGGTTTCACTAGTTCCTCCCTTAATTCTTTTTAGAATTCTGGGTGAATTCCATCAGGACCCATTGCTTTGTCCACCTTCAGTTTTAGGAGTTCTTGCAGAACCCTTTCTTCTGTGAAAGGACTGGATCAACCCCCTATCAAGAGTGCTTCTGTTAATTGGATTAGGCACTTCCCTCCTCTTTTGGAATACTGAGCAGAAATATTCATTCAGTATTCCTGCTTTTCACTGTCCCCTCTGCCCACCCACCATTCATTCTATTCAGCCTCACTATCCCTCCTTTGTCTTTCTCGCTCGCTGATGTACCTATAAAGGTTTTATCCCCTTCTTAACTGAGTTGGCTATCTTTTCCTCAGTTTGGGCCTTTGCTATTCTGACTTCCCTCCCTGCTTCCTTCTGCCTTAACTGGTACAGCTCTCTGTCCTGCTCCTCTGTGTTTCTTATACTTCCGAATGCTATCTTTTTCTTCCTGACTTTCACAGCCACCTCTTTTGAGAACCATAGTGGCTTTTCTTTCATTTTGATTTGTTTTTTGCTTCACACAAAGGCTTGCCTCTGTGATGGCAGTTTTGATAATTCCCCATTGTTGCTCCACACCTCCTTCTAGCCTGTTTGCTAGTGCTTTTCTGAGGCACTCTCCCATCTTGCCAAAGTCAGCCCTCCTAAAGTCCAGTACCCTCACTTTTGTATGGCTTGACTCTGTAGCTGAGTTTAACGTGAACCACACTGTTTGATGGTCACTTGTCCCCAGATGGCAACCCACTTCTAGATCTGAGATCCTCTCACTGCCCCCATTTGAGAGTATGAGGTCTAAGATTGCTCCCTCATGAGTGGGTTCCGAAACTAGCTGTCTAATGCCTGCCACCTGTAGGGCATCAAGAATGGCCCTGCTCTTGGATGTGGCTGCAGCAAATGTGCTCCAGTTAACATCTGGCATATTCAGGTCTCCCATCAACAGTATCTCCCCTTTCTCTGCCATTCTAAGAATGCCTTCTATCATATCCTTGTCCATTCCTTCCCCCTGACATGGGGGTCTGTACACAACCCCTGTGCGGATTGTGGTGCCCTTTCCAGTCTCCAAGGTGACCCACAGTGCCTCCTCACCTCCCTGTTTACTCTTGTTCAGTTGCTTTTATCCCTTCCTTTACATAGAGAGCTACTCCTCCCCCTCTTCTCCCCTGCCTGTCTCTCCTGTAGGTTATGTACCCTGGTATGTTAACATCCCAGTCATGGTTCTCTGTGTACCATGTTTCTGTGACTGCTACAATATCCAGGCATCCCTCTTCCATCAAGGACACCAGCTCAGGGAGCTTGTTGCCCAGACTATGGGCATTGGTACTCATTACCCTCCATTTCCTGATGGCCTTAGTCCCTTTTGCCCCATCCCTGTCCTTCTTGCCTTTGTCACTTTCTCCATTTACCCCTGCCCTTCTCCCTATCGACACCTCTATGTTGGTGTTTGCACACTTACTACCGTGATTATTTGGGGGCTAGGATTTTCCTGCTCCTTTCCAGTGCCTCCCCCCTTGGCTAGTTTAAAAGCTTGCCAATGAAGCATTTAAACCTATCACCTAGGATCCTGGTTCCCCTCCCGGACAGATGCAGCCCATCATGCCAGTATAGGCTTGCTCACTCAGGTGGACCCCCAGTCCCAATGAAGCCAAATCCCTGAGCTCCACACCAGTTTTCAACCACTGATTGAATCCCATGGTGCGGAACACCCTAGCCTCTCCTATGCCATAGATGGGTAGCACCTCCGAGAAGGTTACCGTGCGTGCTACTTGACTAAGGCCCCTCCCCAATTCCACAAACTCTTCCTGCACTTCTCTAATCCCTTTCTTAGCCAGGTCATTTGTCCCTAGGTGGACAATGACATCCAGCTCCCTCCCCTGTGCAGCTGCTCCGGCAATCCTGAGGATTTGTTCCTGTCCCTCCAAGCCATGGTGCCAGGCAGGCACCTTACCTCCCTCTCCCCTTCCTCCCCCAGTTCTACCTTCCTAACAATGGAGTCCCCCACCAGGAGTTGTTTCCTTCCCCTGCAGGGTCCCCTGCCACCCTCCTGTGGGTCTCCTTTGTGGAGGTTCCCAGCATCCTCCTTGGTCTCCACTGCAGGTGCCTCCATAGAGAACCACACTTTGCCAGAATGGCATAGTATGTGGAGGTACAACTGGAGGGATGTGCCTCTGTTCCACCACCCTCACCTCCCTGAGCCCACTGTGGTCCAACCGCTCCTCTTTCTTGGCAACCTCTGAGGCAACGGCAGTGGTACTGGTGGTCCCTGGATGGAAGAGGAGGTCCCACAAATCCTGGCCAACTCAGCCTGGAGATGAGCAACCTCCTCCCTCAGCCCAGAGGTGCCTGCAGATGGGACAACACCGCATCCTCAGAACATCTTCCGGAAGACTGCTGCTCCCACAGCCACTGCACCACCACTCCAATCATGTCTTATTTCTGGCCCCTTAACTGTTTGCAATCCTACTCTTTCCTCTGTTTTTTTTCTCTCTCCTTACTTTCTGCCTGTGTGCCCTTTAAGCTCCTGATTGTCCTGTTCTGAGACAAGAATATCCTATATTTCTCAGTAGACCACTTACTTGCTCAGAGGCAGACCTCCAGCAGCTAGAGGGGGCCGGAGAGCTACTCTTGCCCTTCTAGGATGGTGGGTCCTTGGTGGTTCTGTGATCACTCACTTCCTGCCCCCAAACAGGAAGTTCCTGTTGTTAGTCAAATCCTGTGCCTATAAAAATAGAACTAGCTTTGAGTGGGGGGTGAAGGGGAGGGAAGGAGGGCAATATAGTCCCAGCAGAGAAGTTCGGTCACACAGCAGTCCTTTCTCCTGGTGTCTTCTGCCAAGCTATTAGCAGAATCTTTCTAAGGCAGTCTTTAAATGTAGCTTCCTGCTAGCTAAGCCACTCCCACCTACTTACCAGATCTTTCTACAAGTAATTTAAACCTCACAGCAGTTAAGTCCTTTCAATCACCTGAGATAACTCTTCAGATACTCATTCAGTTCAGTTAACCCAAAACACACTTTTTTTTTTGTATTTTAGTTTCTTTTTACCTAAATTAAAGGCCCAAGTACAAAAGTTCTTCTACTTTAGTCCCAGCAGAGAAGTTCGGTCACACAGCAGTCCTTTCTCCTGGTGTCTTCTGCCAAGCTATTCTTCCTTTTTTAAAATGTGAATTTAGATGTCTGATAGCAAATTTATGATTTAATGCATTGCTGCAATTAAAAGCAGGAGTAGGTTGACTCTTGGCCAGTGAAATGAGGTATAAGCCGTTATGGCAAATTATGAGAGTAGTATGATACAGGAAGATTATCGCTATAATGAGACATAGGAGCCATGAAAAATGATATGAAAACAAATTCTATGTAAAGATTGTGATTTATTTGAGAGTGTTTAAGGTGGTGTTCATTCTACCCCCAGCAGAGACGTATTACATCTGGTCTATCTATTGGATAGACCACGCCAAAATTTGGGCATACCTTGGAGGCTGATTGTTTTTTAATGATCAAACTCATGGAAGCCCACTGTAGTTTAACAACATCCGCCCAGTTGGCAGGCAACTGCATTAAAAAGTTTTCCCTGTTAGTGTTTAAACTTTGTTGTTTACAGTTTGAGGAAGTTATTCCTCACTTATTCCCACATAGGCAGTCACATCTTCTACTAACAGAGTTGGAGCCTAGCGGTTCTTATAAACTGGAGTTTAGATTCATAGTGCAGCAATACTCCATTTGGTTCCATAGATTTTTAAATTGGAAACTCACTACTCTAGATTTTTTCTTTGAATGTTAATGGACTAGGCAGGCCTGTAAAAAGATCTAGAATGATCTCATTGTTTAAAAAGACCCATGCAGGAATAATATATGTACAGGAGACACATATGAATATGAATGATCACAGAAAGCTTGCTAGAGGGGGGTTCACTCAGGTGTTTTCCTCCTCCTTTGCTAATGGAAGGGGAAGGGGGGGTCGCCTTACATCTCCAGCCACACCCCTTTTCAAGCAACACAGGAATGGATGGATTCAGAGGGTCGCATGGTGGTCGTACAAGGTTTACTTCAGGGTAAATAAGTGACCTTGGCTAATGCCTATTTCCCCCCGGGGTCAACTATACAGACAATCAGGTTTCTCCTGAATGAAGTTGTTCAATTGACCAAGGGCACCCTTATACTGGCGGGTGATTTCAATATTTCCCCTAACCCTAATCTCGATACTACTGGGGCAACTATGGGCAGGCAACCTGCTCCACATAATTTTTTTTAAGTGATTTGTTCAGGAGGTGGGCTGGTTGGATGTGTGGCATACCCTTCAGCCCAGGGACAGAAGATATACTTTTTACTCAGCTGTGCATGGTTCCTACTCTAGGATAGATCATTGCTACATGCAAAAGGAATGTCTGGATGTTCTTAGAGAGGTATCCATAGGGGATATTGCCCATTCTGACCATGCCCCAGTGATTACAAAATGGGAGTTGGGCCTTGAGAGACAAAATACAATTTGGGGATTCAACCCAATCCATCTTAAAAGTGCCCCCTTTCGAGAATCCCTAGATGAGAAAATACAAGAGCTCCAGGAGGATAATTCCGACTGGGGAATTTCCTCTGCAATCAGGTGGGACGCCCTAAAGGCGGTACTTCGTGGCCACCTAATACAGTACTCATTAACCCTAGTGAAACAGCGTAGGAAAAGACAATCCCACCTAGATCAGACCCTTAACTTTCTCCAAATTTCCCACCAGCAAGGGGGTAGCTCAGTTTTAGCCCAACTTAAACAGACTAAGCAAGAGCTAGATTCATTGGTACTGCAAAACACAGAAATAGCCTTAGCCTTCCTTAGGCAAAGATATCGTGAGAAAGGCCCGAGGGCCTCCCGCCTTCTAGCCTTTCGGCTGTGTAAGTAAAGACATCTCTCAACTATAGTTGCTGTCAGGGACCCTAATTCTGGGACCCTCCATAGAAGAGTGGGACATATCACCCAGGCCTTTAGTGAATACTATAAAAAATTATACACCCCAGACCATCCCTCAGACCACATGGACAGCAGTGCATTTCTTTCTCCACTGGGCCTCCCCAGGCTTACTGGGGATCAGCAGACCTCTTTGGTCTCCCCTATATTACATACAGAATTAATAGCTGCCATCTCCCGATCCAAAACTATGAAGGCCCCTGACCTGGATGGATATGGCACAGAATTTTATAAACATTCGGTACAGAGGGTTGCTCCACTCCTCCTGCAGGTCTATAATGATGTGCTGCAGGGACTAGTTAGCCCCTCACCTGGCTAGTCATATGCAATGGTATCCCTCATCCCCAAACCAGGCAAGGACCCCCAATTTTGTGCATCATACCACCCAATCTCAGTCCTAAATGTGGATTATAAGTTTCTTACGTCCATTTTGGCCAAACACCTGGACACAGTTTTACCCTCTATAATTAACCTAGATCACACAGGATTTGTTAGTGCTAGATCTACTACAGACAACACAAGAAGGGCACTCCACCTGGTACAGGAAATGCAATCTCATGAGACACCCTCTGTCCTTCTCAGCTTAGATGCTGAGAAGGCATTTGACAGGGGCTCGTGGTCTTTCCTGTTTGCCACCATGTTAAAAATGGGCTTTCCTTCCCCCTTCATTTCTATGATTAAAACACTTTATTCCTCCCCTCAAGCCTGTGTTAAAGTCTCAGGACACCACTCCTCCTATTTCCACTTGTACAGAGGAACCCGCCAAGGGTGCCCTCTGTCCCCTAATATATTTGCTATTTTTATCGAACCATTGGTGCAGGCTATCAAGGGTCCCCTCTGGATAAATGGCGTACAGATGGAGGGGATGGAACATCGCATAGCTCTGTACACTGACGATGTTTTGCTTTTTCTAGCCAGTCCCTCCCAATCTGTCCCAGCCATTTTCAACATAATAGACCAATTTGGCCAATGCTCAGGATATAAACTTAATACCACCAAAACGGAAGCACTAACCTTTAATTTTACTCCCTCCTTAACACTTAAACAATTGTTCCCATTTTGTTGGGATTTGGGCAGATTAAAATACCTGGGCATCTATCTCTCGCATTGGGCAGGTGATGCAACGAGAAATAACTATGACCCATTTTTTGCCCAACTTCAGTCAGACCTTGCGTGGTGGAGTATCCTCCCACTGAACCTCCTCCAGAGAGTCGATGTTATTAAGATGGTAGTTTTACCTTGAGCTCTCTACTTGTTCCAGAATGTTCCCATATATATCCCGGCTAAAACATTCTGAATATGGAACAAATCCATTAGCAGATTTATGTGAGCTGGGAAACGCCCCAGAATAAAACTCTCTATTCTTTACCTCCCAAGAAGATCTTGAGGATTGGCCCTCCCCAATCTTAAATTCTACAATTGGGCCTCACATTTGTCTTTTCTCCTGTGCCAGTTTGCGAGAGTTAGCCCTGTCCTCTGAAGGGAGATCGAGGAAGGTCTTATGCCTTTTGAGAAACTGGTTAGGACTACAGTGTACCGCTCACCTCCCCACCCTCAGGATCGGATAACCCCGAATCCGTGGATCACACATCAGATGAAAACCTGGAATGCAATACATGTGGGAAGGTCATGTCAGATGAATCTAATTGATTTCTTTGACTGGGTGACCAAAGTAGTAGACCAGGGAGGAGCTGTGGACAGGGCCTACCTAGACTTTAGCAAGGCATTTGACACAGTCCCACACAAAAGATTAATAGTCAAATTAACCAGCCTGGGAGTGGGTCCCAGGGTGGTAGCCTGGGTAAAACATTGACTGGATAACAGGACACAGAAAGTAATTGTAAATGGAGTCCACTCTGAAGAAAGAGGGGTTACTAGTGGGGTACCGCAGGGTTCAGTACTGGGTCCAGTCCTTTTTAATGTCTTTATAAGTGACATTGCAGAGGGACTGGAAGGAAAAGTATGCCTCTTTGCAGATGACACAAAGATCTGCAACAGGGTTGATACACAAGGAGGCGTGAAAAGGATGAGAAGGGACTTGGAAAGGTTGGAGGAATGGTCAGAAGTATGGCAGCTAGGATTCAATGCAAAGAAGTGCAAAATAATGCACCTGAGAAACAAAAACCCAGGGGAAGATTACACAATGGGGGGAGGTAGTAACAACAACAAAAATAGAAAGGGACCTGGGGGTAATCATATCAGGTGACCTTAAGTTTGGCAAGCAATGTGTGAAGGCGGTAGGGAGGGCTGGGGAGATACTGGGATGTATAGGGAGAGGCATCACCAGCAGAAAACAGGAAGTTGTTATCCCCCTGTACAGACAGTTAGACCCCATCTGGAGTACTGTGTCCAGTTCTGGAGACCCCATCTCTGCAAGGACATAGACAGGATGGAGGAAGTTCAGAGGAGGGCAATTAAAATGGTGCAGGGTCTGCAAGAGAAGCCATACAAGAAGAGACTAAAGGAGCTTAATATGTATACCCTAGAGGAAAGGAGGGAGGGGGGGACATGATAGAAATGTTTAAGTACCTCAGTGGAATCAACAAAGTCCAAGAGGGTAGCATCATTCAGAAAAAGAGATGTGCAAGAACAATGGGACACAATTAGAAGATAGAGGGGGGATGGCTCAGGGGCAATGTGAGGAAGTATTTTTTCACAGAGAGGGTAGTGGATGCATATAACAGCCTTCCTGAGGAGGTTGTGGGGTCTAAAACTGTGGGAGAATTCAAGAATGCATGGGGCAGACATAAGGCAATTTTTGTGGTGGGGTAGGAAGAAATAGGTTGTTGGTTAAATAGGATCTGCAGCTTATCCTCTAGGTAGGGAAATGGGCAGACTAGGTGGGCCAAGCGGTCCTTATCTGCCGTCAAAGTCTATGTTTCTATGTCTATGTTTCTATGTTTTCTCTCTCCCCATACCTACTCTTTCTATGCCCCATAGCCCTCCTGGAGGACTTCCTCCCGGGCACTTTTAATCATACATTCAATTCCTGGGACCATCTTCAACTCCCCAACCTCACACAATTCCTAAACAGAGGAGAATTTAAATCCTTCCAGGAGCTGTGTCACTCCCATGGTCTAAGGCAATTAGACTTTTATTGATATCTGCAGCTGAGACATTTCTATTACTCCCTCCTAATGGAAATACGCAGCCCTGAGACTCCCCCCCCCGATTACTTGTTTCCAGCAAAGCATTACTGCTGGTAGGGTTCCCTATATCATCTCTATCCTGTATAGGGAGCTCGGAGACACTCTGGGGATAAACACCGAGGGGATATGTGCAAAGTGGAATCTGGAATTTGGCTTCGGTATTCCTACACAACAATGGGACAAGGGCTGCCTGTCAACATCTAAACTCACCTACTCTCACAGTTGGAGACTGTTCTCCTGGCAAATATTGACCAGATACTTTTGTACCCCAGCTATAACAGCCCACTTCTCAACAACACGTTCTGGGGCCTGCTGGCGCCAGTGTGTCGAACCCTCAGCACATCGTACCCACACATTTTGGTTATGCCCAAAGATACAACCTTTTTTGGACTCTGAATTGAGTGACTTGTTTAGACTCCCAATTATCCCTACTGCTGACCTTTTTATACTACATATCTTTCCCTGAGGATTTAGAGACACCCACACACGTTATTTGCTGGGGATATCTCTGATGGCAGCTAAGACAGCCCTGACTCATTGTTGGCTCACTCCCAGGGTTCCCATAGTATTAGAATGGTGGGAAATAATGACTCGTATCTATAAGTCAGAAAAGATTTCTTATCACCTAAATGACAAGTCTGACCTATGTACACTGAAATGGACTAGATGGAGTTTATATATTATGTCGAAAGATGCAACTTTAATTCCTTAGTCCCCAGTTAGGTGATTGCATAGACTCTCAACCGCATTGGGGAGTGCAGAGATGTTTCTGCCCGATCTTGGTGTCCTGGAGTTGGGGAGGGGAGACCCTACTGTGAAAAATGTATTTGGATCCTGTCTGTCTTAACCCATCTTGTGTCTCACAGAAAGCTTGAACTGGGCCTATATTATTTATTCAGTTATGTATTCTAGGTAAACTGTGCCTCTTAAATGGAATGATTAGATGTATGGCTCAACTGTTAATTTTTGTATAACAATGAATTTGTGATTGCCAATCCCCTGTACCCCCCCATTATGTGAAAAAATGAATAAAAATTATAATAACAAAAAAAAAGGTGGTGTTCATTGAAAAATTGAAATGTGAATTGTTCTAAAGGGTTTTAGTATAGGTGAGCATACATGGTAACAATCTTTGTTTTTATATTTTTTGCTTAATAGTTTCCCAGAAGAAGTCAGAGGTTGGCGAAACGTTGGGGCACAGATAAAAATAAATAAAAATAAAAATGAAATGAACGACTGTGTATGGGGGCACTGAGGAGCAGCCTAGCAGGAAGCAGCAACTAAACTGAGCTCCCAGGGGAAAACTGCTTTAAATTAAACTAAATCTTTTAGACTCTGAAGATTACGGCTTAAACACGATCGGAGTACTAACTCTAGCCAACTGTCCTTGATGAGAGCTGCAATGGCCAAAAATAAGGGAGCAGCGACTGCAGCAGGTGATTTCTTCAACCCGAAAAGACACAGTCGGGAGGAGAGGCCTATGCAACGTGGAGTAGCAGCGGAGTCAGTGCCAGAGTCTATGGAGGAGGCCTCCCTGATGAACATTCTTACCCTGAACCAGTTGGTTCAATCAGTGCAGGAGCTCAACAAAAAATGTGATTCTCTTACACCCCGGGTGTCAGCTCTAGAAACCCGAGTAGACCAATTGAGGCCATTACACAATGACCGGAGGCTTCTGTCTTGAAAACAGTTGATGTTGCTACAAAACTAATAAAGGAAAACTCACTTTTACATCAACGCCTGGAGACAGTTGAAAACCAAGTGAGGAAAAAGAATTTATGGATCCTAGGACTGTCGGAGGGTACCGAGGGTGAAGACCCTCTATCTTTTACCAGATCTATGCTGCTGCATATCTTGGGTTTTGAAGAATCAGACCCCTGTTTCACCTTGAAAAGTCTATCAGATTACCCCCCGCCATGCAACAGCAGATCATGCGGTGCCACAAACTCTTCTGATAGTATGCACTGGCATTGGTGACAGAGATTGTGCTCTAAATACAGAGAGGTGCTGTAGATTGCTGAAGTATGGAGAGGGCACCCTCCAGATATTCCTGGACCTTTCCTATAGTACCTGGCAATGGCGAAAAGCCTTTGATGGACTCTGGGGCTGTTTACGGAGCTTCAAAATCATACACCAGCTACTCTTACCACCTAAACTCCATATCGCCTGGTAGGGGAAACAATACCTCTTTAATGAAGTAAGAGAAGCTGAAAAAATGGTTGCCAAAATTGAATCGGAGCTGATGGAAAATGCAGAAGTCGATTCCTCGGATGCAGACTGAATTGCATGGCAGGTACCATATGCTAAGTTATGGCTATGTGGCTTAGGCTGAAAGACTTGGGGAACAAGTAGATAGAGACTGTAATAATAGATTTTGGCCACCATGCTGTGGTCTCCTTCTAGGGACAGATGGATTCTGCTACAGATTAGCAGCATTAACATCAGGACTATGAATTCTTGAGTCAGTAGTTCTGTTAGTTCAATAGATTATGGGTTTAACAAATTATGTTTTCTCTGTCTCCTACTAGCAAGATGTGAAACTCTTTTGCTATACTGTGCTGTGTTTTGTAATGATATGCCTGTTTGTAGAATTATTGTACTCATGCCAAAGAGCTTGTTCACAATTTTACAGGTAAGGGATGTAACTCTGAGTAGCTCACTCCTGGGAGGTTGTGTTATAAGATCTTTCTATTATATCTTTTTTATGGATGTACTGGGGGATTCACTTAGACTATTAAAGTCACCATGATAATAAAGTAATGTTTTTTTCACTTTTCCTTTTTATGAATCCCCTTGGGGCTTCCGGTCTGCATGCAAACTTATACACTGTCTAATATTAAATGTATACTTCCCCCTATGATGTACCTATAGAGGGGGTGTCTTGCATAAATCCTTTGTAAGTGATATTATTGTCTTATCATATATAATGCTGTCCCCCTGTGGATATATGACTTGTAAGTTTTTACTTGCAAAATCAATAAAAAGTATAAATGCAAAAAACAAAACAAACAAAAAAAATGAAATGAACTGGAAAACGGTTTCAGTGTATGTTTTTTTAACCAGAGTTGGTGCATTGATGAATTATAAATGCATCTGTTGCCTCAGACCCAGGCTGCCAACAAAAAAAAAAAAATAAACTGAGAACATTGCATGTTATAAAAGCTTGCAAATCTATACACCATGTGCGGCCCCCAGATAGAATCTAACCATATAAAAATCTTCTGGCTCAGAGATCAATCCTCACTATCTAGGAATTTACTAAGCAAATCTGATTGCATGCTCCAGGCAAAACTGCTCAATACCAAGCGCTATGTGATGCACCTCCAATACCATACTACCCTTCTTTTTAAAAAAAATATTTTTATTAAGGCAGGTTGAGCTGCATTACATATTCACAATCCACCATTGATTACAACAAGCAGAAAAATGTAGTTGTACATCAATTCTTGCATTATAATCAGAACTTCATCCAGAGTGTGTGCTCTGGGAAAGAGGAAGGTAGGGAGGTAGGGGAGGCAGTTACCTACAACCTGGGGGAGGGTAGAGGCAAAGAAGAAAAAGGGCTTATAGGTATGTCCATTGGCATAGCAGCCTTCTGTAAGGGTACTATTTATTAGGACCACTGATAAACCTCTAAGTCCAGATAAGCAGCTCAGTATCCCAGTGATCATCTGGGCGTGGGTCGATGTCCGAGTCCAACTTGTGTAGGAGTGTTCCCAAAGTCCAGCTCCTGCTAGTACAGGGTGCCAGGTGGTATCAAGAAGGAGATTTGGAAAAGAGGATCCCTCTCGGTCACTTCCACTTACACATAACTCTGCCCATGTTGGAAAGTCCCCTCTCTCTATGGCCCCTATGAGAGGGAGCCACGTTTTCTCAAACTCATGAATTTTCCCCATGGCTGTGAGTTGCACCCTTTCCAAAGTCATACATCTCATCAGGTAATTAACTCATCTAACAATTAGGGTTGGGGAGGAGGACATCCACATTTGTGCTATTGTTTTTATGACGTTAACCAGCACCAATGCCCAGAGAGATTTATTGCCGCCCACCCGAGGGTGTGATGGATCTGCCCCCAATAACAGCTCTAGTGGTGATTTAGAGGGGTTATACCCCAATAACCTGCTCAAAAGTCTACGGACTTCATGCCAAAAGGGAGCAACCTTCGGGCAAGTAAGGGTCAGGTGCAGAAAGGAACCCTCTGCTGCTTGGCATTTCTGACATAGGCTAGATTTTGATGGGTCAATCGCATGCAGCCTTGTGGGTGTGATGTATGTTCTGTAAAGAAAGTTGAGCTGAATCTGGTGAGCAAAGGCACAGAAGGAGCTGCAAATTGCTGAAGGAATTAAGAAGGGGGAGAAGGCTTTCTTTCACTATATAAGTGAGAAAAGGGACAAGAAGGAAGGAATTGTTAGGCTTAAGAAAGGGGTGGAGTGGGTGGAGGATAATGGAGGAAAAGCAGGGATACTAAATGAACACTTCTGTTCTATCTTCACCATGGAGAAGGATGGACCAGTGCCTTCAGGAGGAAAAAGAGGAGCAGGGGGGAGGGAAACACAGACATAGTGATAGAGGAGGATAGAGTGAGGAAGGGTCTGCTGGCATTGAAAGTGGACAAATCACCAGGCATGGACAGAGTACATCCAAGGGTACTAAATTAACTGGCTGAGGAGCTGGCAGGGCCACTAGCAGACCTATTTAATAGATCACTAGAGTCAGGCGTGGTACCACAGGACTGGAGAACAGCATATGTAGTGCCCCTTCACAAAAGTGGTCCCAAGGATGATCCAGGGAATTACAGACCAGTCAGTCTGACCTCCATTGTGGGAAAGCTCATGGAGACCATACTAAAGGAAAGGTTGGTGGCATCTCTAGAGGAGCATGGTCTCCAGGATGAGAGGCAGCATGGGTTCATGGGGGATCGTGTCAAACAAATCTGATTGACTTCTTTGACTGTGTCATTGAGACAGTAGATAGGGGCCAAGCAGTAGACATCCTCTATCTTGATTTCAGTAAGGCCTTTGACTCTGTGCCCCACAAAAGGTTGACCAGGAAGTTTGTGGATCTTGGAGTTGGGGAGAAGATGGCCAGATGGGTGGAAAACTGGCTGAAGGATAGAACCCAGAGGGTGGTGGTGGGGGGGAGAGTTATCTGGCACCAGAGATGTAACCAGTGTGGTCCCACAGGGCTCTGTGCTGGGGTCAGTGTTGTTCAATGTCTTCATCAATGACATTGGGGATGGCATTAAAGGCAAAATGTGCCTATTTGTAGATGACATCAAGCTTTGTGGGAGAGTGGACACAGCTGAAGGGATACGGTACTTACAGGAAGATCTGGAAAAGCTGGGAAGGTGGTCCAGGATCTGGCAGCTTGGCTTTAATGCCAAGAAATGCAAAGTTATGCATATTGGAGCCAAGAATCCCATGACAGAGTATTACCTGGGTGGAGTCCGAATAGCTGCATCAGAGGAGGAGAAAGACCTGGGAGTGATGATCACTAGTGACCTGAAGCACTTCACGCTGTGCAAGAAAGCAGTAGCAAAGGCAAACAAGATGCTGGGATGTATAGCTAGGCGGATCTGTAGTAGGAGAGAGGAGGTTATACTGCCCTTGTACAGGTCACTGGTAAGGCTGCATCTAGAGTATGGAGTTCAGTACTGGTGCCCACACCTCAAAAAGGACATTAACCTGCTGGAGAAAGTACAGAGGAGGGCTACAAAGATGATAGCCAGTCAGCAGGGCAAGGCATACAAGGAGAGGTTGAGGGCACTGAACGTGTACTCCTAGGAAGACAGGAGAGAGAGAGAGAGGGGACGTGACTGGGACATTCAAGTACTTGAAAGGGATAAATAATGTTGATAAGGAAAGTCTCTTTAAGCTGAGTGGCAACCATATCATGAGGGGGCACAGTCTTAAGCTGGAGGGTGGGAGGTTTCGGAGGGATGTCAGGAAGCACTTCTTCACAGAAAGGGTGGTGGACACTTGGAATGCGCTGCCGGAAGAGGTCATCTTGTTAAAGACAGTGAGCAGCTTAAGACAGGCTGGGATAGGCATAGGGGAAGATAAGAATCATGGGTAGGGAGGATGGGAGGAGTGGGGAGGGAGGGCAGGGACATTAGCTCAAACTGTGCACCCTGCAATACGAGCAGACCTGATAGACCAGATGGCCTTCTTCTGCTGGTTTGTTTGTATGTTCATATGAATCTGCCTCAACTTGTTGTTCCGGGAGCAGGATTGTAAGTGAGAACTAGCCAATAGCCAGGTCTTATGGTCCAGCACTACTAGCATGTCTTGGCACCATTTCTCCCTAATCCCCTCTGCAGCTGAATCAGAACAGCCCCAAAGAAGATTATAGAAGACCGAGAGGGGTCCCCGCCCAGGCTTCTTGGTCTACTTGGTTTTAAAGGACAAAAGAAGGCCAAAGCCCATTGAGATTGTCCCCACCACATCAGTGGGAATTTTACTCCTTGGAGTCAGTGGACTGTATCCATTGGTCTAGACTTCTTTTAAATGAGTGAAAGGAGTTACTATCAACCAGATCTTGTGGCAGACTATTCCACAGTCTGGGGGCTCTAACTGTGACATAATTTAATCTTTTATTGTTTCTAGATTTGGCCACATCAGTTTGTTTGTTATGGAGCCGTGGAACAATCTTTCTCTGGGAAAATTTTAGACCACATTGCCGCATCAAGTCCTGAGAATTATGGATTTTATACAGAAAGAGCAGGTCACCTCTGCTTCACCTGGTTTGAAGGGAGTAGAGCCCAGTTTCCTACAGTCTAACATAATAGTCTCTATTAGCCAATCGAGGAACCATTTTTGTTGCCCTCCTCTGAATTCTCTCAATCCTATCTATGTCTTGTTTAAGACAAGGGTTCCGGAAAGGAGACACATAATCAGAATGGACAGAAGATCTCCTCCTCAAAAGGGAAGGGGGTCCCCACCCTCCGCAGCCACTGAGGTTAATACCACAGTGTTGCCTTATATTTAAGTACACAAAAATATCCCTTGGGTGGAAGTCCCACTCCCTGCGGAGTTGTGAGAAACTTTTCAGCAGGTCCCCGTCATACAACTGTGAAACTGATATTGTGCTCTTCTTTCGACAGGCAATTATTCTTTGAATCAGAGCAGCAGAGCATCGGCCCCGTCCCTTAACCCCACTCAGTAGGCCCACCCAGGGAGAGTGCCCCTCCGAAAAACCAATAGTTCAGTGAGCTTTGAGCCAGATCTCTAAAGTCACTGCCATGAAAGGGTTGGAGATTAATGGGAGAACTCTTCCCACCGAGGGCTGCAGCTAAAGTGTCATTCCTAAGATTGCCCAACAATTGTTCCTCCTCTAGGCCCAACCAGAAGCAGCCGGTCTCCAGTTCCACCACCGGAATAAAGGCCAGTTGGGCCACTTGATAATATGCCCTGAAGTTGGGATAGCCCACCTTCCCAGCCCTGGGAGCAGCTGTACATTGGGGGCGTAAATAGAGCTGACACATGAGGTCCCCAGTCCAGGCACTGCTATCTTAACCAGTGCGTAGTGGCCCCACCAGGTCTGTGTATTCCTCAAAAGCTTAATTTGTGCTCCCTGGGGAATCCACACCAAAGCACCCCTAGCCTTCAAAGAGAAGATGGAAGAGATCCATGTGCCTCCTATAAACCCCACTGTTTTTACTGCCTCACCACCCACCTTGCGAGTCTCCTGGAGGAGAACCAACTGCCATTTTGATCTGCGGACCTCAGCTAGAAGCTTCCTCCATTTAATAATAGATTTGAGGCCATTTATATTCCACGTGGCAATCTTGATATCACCCCATTATGTGATGTGGTTATAGCCTCTGCTTAACACCATAACAGTGGGTAAAAGTCCAGAACATACGCCCCCCCATTTGCACACTAATCATATATCCATACATTGTTGAATAGCAATGCAGCCCCACCATTTTTTTATTTGAAATATAAATTTCCCCTTCACCACCCCCCTCCCTGTCAGAGCAATCAAGCGCCTGACCCACCCTCCAAGAGTAACAATCCAAGTTGTACTAAATTGCACGGAGAAGTTCCTCGGTGACCCCCTCCAGATGCAGATCACAGCCTAATTCCGCAATCCAGAGGCTAGGGTATTCCGGGTTCCCATCTATTCCCCCCAGTACCCTCCTTTCCAACAACCCCAACAACCCCAACAGTTGAATGAGCAACCTTTTACAAATTTATAACCCCTTGTAACCCCCCCCCAGCCAGGCACAATGGTGCCTGTAGTGTTCCCCAGTGCAAACAACAGGCAGAAATAAGGATGAGTATAACCCGTCATCACCATTTCAAACTTAAATCATTGGGGTGAGTCACCATATTAACTATAACAAGAGACAAAAGCTGCTATAAGCACTAAGCATTGTCAGAAGACAATAACATTAACTGTAAATGTGCCATTGGGCCAGAGTTCATGTCCACACTGTCCTTCCAACTCAGTCCCACTAAGCGGCCTACACCTCGGTATGGGGTAAAAATAAAGCAAGGGTGACTTTCTTGACATATAGTTTCCCCATGAGAGGCTGAATAAATGTGCTGCTTATCAGAGTAAAACAAAGGTGTAATTAATCCTGAACAGGCAGCGTTTGAACTGCCCCCCCCCCGCTGTTACCCATATCCCCAAACACGGTCGGGAGGTTGTTAAGTTCATCTGGGGTGTAACCGGTGGGTTACCCCAGGGGTCAGGTTGATGGAATTTTTGTGTTATTAGCGCTGTGCGGTGCCTCCATATGTAACTCCGTACCTGGGACCTGGGTTTGGGGAGGAAACTGTTGCTCGGTATTTTGGCTAGGTTTGACTCCTAGTCAGGGGCACCCAAGTAACTCCAGACACAGGAAGCAATAACTGCAATGTCTAAACCAGGATTGGGATTCTAAAGTGTGGCCTTTATTCACATTCAACAGAATAACAAAGCATAGATGGACCCCCACGGGGCTACACTCCTGGTAATGCAGATTTATAGTGATCAGAACACATCCTCATACACTTGGTTACTTGGCTAAAAGGACAAAAGAAAGCCGTAGCCTATCAAGATTGTCCTCCACATGTGTGGATCTTTATTGTGATGCTATCTAGTTAACCATTTGTCAAGTTTGATTTTGAAAGTCATAACAGTAGTTGAGTCAACAATGTCTTGTGGCAAAGTATTCCATAACCTCGGAGTTCTTATGGAAAAAAAAGTTTTGTCTTTTGTTTGTATTACATTTATTAATATCCAGTTGCTTGTTATTTAGCCTGGCTACAATTTTTCTGGAAGATAGTGTTATACCACATAGCTCCATCAAGGCGGGTGATTTAATAATCTTGAATAGTTGTAGTAGATTACCTCTTGTTCTTCTCAGTTTGAGGGAATCTAAGCCTGTCTTCTGTAATCTAGACTCGTAATCTAAGTGTGCAAAGTGTGGAATAATTTTTGTAGCTCTATGCTGGATCTGTTCAATTCTATCTATATCCTTAATGAGGTAAGGACTCCAAAAAGGGGAGCCATAGTCCAAGTAGGGCCTGACATGAGATCAATACAGAGTAATGATGCACTGTTCAGTTTTAGAAACAAATGTACTATTTATCCTATGCAGAAGAGCATTGGTTTGATTGGCGATTTTATTACAATGGGAAGATGGGGAAAGTTTATTGTTTACTAGGATCCCCAGATCTTTTCCGACGCAGGAAACCTTAATGTTTATATTGTTCAGTGTGTATACCTGTTTGGGGTTATTTTTCCCCATATGTAGAACAGCACATTTTGTTACATTAAAGTACATTTTATTTGTGAGAGCCCAGTGTTCGATTGATGCAAGGTCAGTTAATAATGTTTGTTTATTACCTTTATTAGCTAATAAACTTTATTTGTTTATTAGCTTTATTAGCATACAAGAAAGGTGGGGTTTAAACTTGTAAGGGGAGGGATAAGGGAGGGGCTGACCAGAAGCCCTCCCCTCCAGATGAGGGAGTAGCCTTCAAGCCCAAGGGAGGGGAAACAGACTGGAGGTGGAGGTTTCAGGAGGAGCAGGGGAGGATGGAAGTATAAGGAATCTGGGTGGGTTCGACAAAAAGGATCAGGATAAGGGTGGAGTTAGTGTTAGTAAATGCCAGGAGTTTGGAAACAAGTTGCCAGAGTTCCAGGCCATGCTGTTCGAGGAGGGGGTGGATGTGGCAGTCACGGAGACGTGGGCCAACAAAAACCATGACTGGGACCTAAATGCGGGGGTACACTATGCTTAGGAAGGATAGAAAGGAGGGCAGAGGGGGTGGAGTGGCTATGTTCATTAGAGATGACATAGAAATTGCTAGGGTAGAAGAGGCAGAGGGAAACGTGGAGGCCTTATGGGTCACCTTACGATCCCCAGCAGGAGATAAGGTCAAGCTGGGTGTAGCATATAGGCCCCGGGATGAGTGATGTTCTAGAGGATGGTTTGCTGGACAACATCATTGCCCAGTGTGGTCCAAAAGGGAAGGAGTGGTGTTGATGGGGACCTAATATGCCAGGTACAAACTGGGGAACCATGTCCTCTAAGGTGGCCAAGGAGCAGAGGCTGCTGGATGGCTTCCAGGATGTGTTCTTAACACAGCATGTGATGGAGCCCACAAGGAGGGCATGTCCTGGATGTGGTTCTGGCAGATGGGGATCGGTAAGGGACATGGTTGTACAGGACCCCTGACTGGGAGTGACCACAATACTGTCTGGTTTCAAATAAGCATTGGGGAGTGGGGTGAGATCTAGGACACTGGCAGTGGACTTCAGGGGGCAGACTTTATGGGCATGGGAAATATTCTCAAGGATCACTTGAAGGGATTACCTCAACAACAAGTGTGGAAAGGAGATGGGAGGTCATAAAGCAGGGACTTCATGAGGCAGTCAGGATCTGCGCTAAGTTGAAGCGTAAGGGAGCAAGGTCACATAAACCATGCTGGTGGTCCAGTGAGGTCCAGGTAGCAGTCAGAGAAAAGAGGGCTTACAAAAAATATAAAACAACAAGAGGGATAGGGATAAGGAAATGTACCAGCTTGCATCTAGAAAAGTCACCCGTATGGTGAGGGAGCAAAGTCCAGTAAAGAGCATCGGCTGGCACAGGGGATACATGGAGGGAAAAGGGTTCTTCGGTACATTGGGGAGCGGAGAAAACTAAGAGCCATCTCAGCAGATTGAGATCAGAAGGAGGGTGGTGGAAGGGCGAGGGACCAGGCAGAGGTATTTAACGAGTACTTTGCCTCTGTGTTCACTAGGAGGATGGGATATCTACAAAGCAAGGCACAAAGGGATAGAAGCGGCAGGGAGTGGGATCAGGGAGCAGCAGAAATGGAGCAAAGGGAGGAAAGGTACCCCAGGGGTGTCACATCTGGATAAGGATAAAAAGACCAGTAAGGTGGAGGGACGGATGATGCCATCCCACCAAAAGGGTGTGGTTTGCCCTCAAGGCCCTAAAGAAGACAAATCTCCTGGGCGGATGGCATTCATCCGAAGTACTATGGGAATTGGCGGACATACTGGCTGCACCTGGCGGAGCTTTCAACAGGTCACTTGAGACAGGGAGGGTACCTAGGGATTGGCGAGAGGCACATGTGGTACCAATCCATAAAGGGGGGTCAAGGAAGTACCAGGAAACTATAGACCCATCAGTTTAACCTCGGTGGTGGGAAAATTAATGGAGAGTATACTAAAGGAACGATTGGGGGTTTACTTGGAGGAGGTGGGAGGTCTGGATAGTCGGCAGCATGGGTTTGTGCCAGGTAGATCATGTCAAACCAACCTTGTAGAGTTCTATGAATGGGTAACATCAGAACTGGAAGGGTAAGCCTGTGGATGTATTATTCTTGGACTTCAGCAAGGCGTTTGACTCTGTCCCCACAATGGTCTGGTGGAGAAACTGATGGGGTTAGGAGTAGGCCCTTTGATGGTCAGATGGATTGAAAACTGGATAGCTGGACGACTCAGAGAGTAGTGGTCTGTGGGGAGCTCTCGAACCCTACAGAGGTTGGTAGTGGGGTACCACAGGGCTCGGTCCTGGGTCCAATCCTGTTTAATGCATACATATCAGACATCAGGGATGGTATAGGGTGTGAAATGAGTCTCTTGCGGATGACTCCAAGATGGGAGCAGTAGTTGAGGGAGAAGAGGGAGGTTGGCCCTGCAAGGGACCTGGACACCCTGGAAAGCTGGGCTCACACATGGAAATTAATTCAATATCACCAAGTGCAAGGTGTTGCATCTTGGTCGGGAAACCCTAAACACAGGTACACCTGGGAGGGAGGTGCTGAAGCCTCAATAGGGGAAAAAGACCTAGGGGTCATGGTGGATACATGTATGAATAACACTGAGCAGTGCAGGAGAGCAGCTAGCAAGGCAAACAGGATGTTGGGATGCACATAGGGGGATCACCTCTAGGAGCAAGGAAGTGATTCTGCCACTGTACAATGGACTGGTTAGACCACACCTTGAGTACTGTGTACAGTACTGGAGACCACACTTGAAGAGGGACATACAGCTCCTGGAGAGGGTACAGAGGAGGCAACAAAGATGATCACGAGGGCTGGGGATTTGACTACGAGGACAGACTTGAGGAGCTCTGCCTGTTTTCATTGGAGGAGAGGAGAGACAGGGGGACATGATTGAGGTCTTCAAGTACCTCAAGGGAATAAATAGGAGTAAACATGGAGGGATCTTTAGACTAAAGCAGGGAGGCATCACCAGAGGGCATGGTTTGAAGTTGGAAGGTGGAAGGGTGAGGGAAGAGGAGGAGGTTTTCACTGAGAGGGTGGTGGACCCTTGGAATGCTCTGCCTGGTGAGCTGGTTCAGAGATCCACAGTGGAGAGCTTTAAGAAAGGGTGGGACAGACACAGAAAGTGGATGTATCAGATGATGGCCTGTCCCGGGGGGGTGGGGATGGATGATAGGGGTTTCTGGAGCACAAGGGATGGGAGGGTCTCGGCACCCAACTAAGGATCTAGGTTCGAGCAGACTTGATAGACCATAAGGCCTAATCTGCTGGCAAATAGTATGTTAGTATGTTAGTATGTTAGCTGCACTGTTCACAGCACCCCCTAGTTTAGTATCATCTGCAAATTTCATAAGGATGTTAGATGAACACATTTTCATATCACTGATGAAAATATTGAACAGGGTGGGTCCCAAGACGGAGCCCTGAGGAACACCACTCGTCACCCTGCCCAAGTCAGACAGGATACCATTGACCCGAACCCTCTGAGATCGATTACTGAGCCAACTTTTTATCTATAAGACTAATATTGATGAAAAGCCTAAATGAATGAGTTTGTTAATCAAAATGGCATGTGACACTTTGTCAAAGGCTTTACTATAATCCAGTAAAATGACATCGGTAGGAATGTTTAAATCAAGATTCATGCTAATGTAATTGTAGAATGATAGCAAGTTTGTAGTGCAGAACAGACCTGTTCTAAATCCATGTTGAGTTATATCAGTTATGTTTAGGGATTCCATTTCTTTCTCAAGAAGTATTTTGATTACTTTTTCCAGTAATTTAAAAGGAATTGAGGTTAGACTGATCGGGCGATAGTTGTCTACTTTTGAATGGGAACCCTGTTTGAAAATGGGGGTTACTATTGCAGTTAACCAGTCAGAGGGAACCCTAGATTCCTGAAGAGATTTGTTAAAAATAAGAGTGAGTGGTAGGGTAATAGTGTCTTTGACTCCCAAAAGGAATTTGGAGCAAATATCATCAGGACCAGGACTTGTTTTTTTTTTTAATGTTATTAGTAATTTGTAAATATCATTCTGGAACACCTTATATTCTATATTGCCTAATGGAGGTCTATCAGAGAGAATTAGAGATGAATCTTGAGTAAATACTGATAAAAAGTAATTATTTAATGCAGAGGCAGTTGTAAAATCAGAGGTTATTATTGTGTTGTTTATATTTAGGGGGCCTATAGTTCTGCTATTACCCTTTTTGCTGTTTAAGTAGGCATACAGTGATTTGTGTGAATCATTAGTGTGTGCAATACGAAATTCCAGGTTACTTTCAGCTTTCAAAATTAGTTTTTTTAATATTTTAACTGATTCCCTATATTAAATTAGTAATTCATTGTTTATATTAGTGGGACATTTTTTCAGTAATGAAAATAATTTTCATTTACGTGTAATTTGTTTTTTTATAGATAAACTAAACCATGGCAAGATTTTACCTTTGTTATTGTACTTATGTATTTCTGGAACATACTGTTGTTCAAGTATTTGAATTTGTGTTTTTAAGAAATCCCATGCTTCATTAGTATTAAGAGAAGAAAAAATATTATCCCAATCAAATGCTCCAAGGTGATAATTTATTTTTTGAAAATCAGCTCGATCATATTGTTTAAATTTTTGCTTATTTATTACAGGGCGTTGGGATAGTGAGATAGTAAAAAATATTGACATGTGATCACTATTACCAAGAGGTTCTGATATTAATAGGTCATTCACACGGATGTCTATATTAGTTATGACAAGGTCCAAGATGTTATTACCCCGGGTAGGTTCCTTGACCAGTTGGTAGAGCCCCAGATCAATAATGGTTGTAAGAAATTTAGTATCGTAATGATTTGAGCCCATTAATGTTTCCCAGTTTATAGTTGGTAAATTAAAGTCACCTAAGATTAGAACAGAGCCATTATTGGCTAACTGGGAAATTTTATCGGTTAAGTTTGAACTATGGTTAAAATCTGATGAAGGAGGGTGGTAGCAAATTCCAACTAAAATTTGGGAAAAACCCTTCGGTTGAATATACACCCATACACTTTCAGACTGTATACTTACTGAGGATTTATAAGAAATGATGCTATCTTTGACATAAAGATTAACCCCACCACCTTTTTTGATATCAGGTCTATTTTTAAAGTAATGTTTATAACCTGGAATTTCAGCTGTCCAAATTCTATCAGAATTACCCCAAGTTTCTGTAATGGCTATTAAAGATAAATCAAGAAGATGAGCCTTAAGCTCTAGCTCAGCAAGTTTTGCAATATTTAAGGATCGAGCATTAAGAGATAGAATGTTTAGATGATTTTGGCTTGGAAAATGGGTCCCAATGTTAAGAGTATTGGTAGATGTCCCAAACTCCCCCTTAACAATCAGTTTAAATGAGAATGAATAAAAGTAGCAATTTTACTGTACGTCCTAATAAAGTGCTTCCCCGTCTACTAAGATGTAAACCATCCCAACAAAAAAGGGATGGGTTCTGATGAAATTCCTCCCAGTGTGTCAGACAAGAAATATTTTGTCTAAGACACCATTTCCTTAACCATTCATTTAAGGCTTTTATTTCAGTTGTAATAAAATCTGTGTCTCTTGGGACTGGCAGGATTTCAGAAAGACGTATGTCACAACCCCTTTCCACTAGTAAGTTACACAAAGAAACAAAGTCCTGCTTGATTCATTGCAACGGAAGTTTGGAAATGTCATTTGTTCCCACGTGTACAACCACTAGAGGGTTTACTCCAGCTGGTTGTAAAATTGTATTAACCATTGAGGTAATAACTGGAGCAAGTACGGTGTTCTTTGTCTGGGTTACAGACCACTCGGTCTATGTATTTTGTGATAGAAACACTCAAGACAAATACTTCCTTTTTACTAGCTATTTTCACAGGGGTAATTTGAGGATGACTCTGAGCCACATAAGATTGGTCACTTGAGGTTTTGTTGTGTGTTGATTTATTTCTAGCACTTGTACCAAATTCAGGACTTACTGACACAGTTTCATCAATCATTTGTGATAAGTGTTCAAAGGAATTATGTATAGGGATTTGATATGAAACAGGGGGTGGTGAAGTTTTATTTGTTGTTTTCTTTAATCTTGTATGAGGTAATGTGATCCAAGAGTCAGCCTTACTAACATTGGACTGTTGACAACTTGCAGCTACAACTAAAGGAGTAGAAGTGATGGTTAGGTGTTCTAATATAGGGACATGTAGAACATTTAAGTGGGACTTCTGATGGTTATCGTCATCCACAGTTTTTGTAGAAGAAGAGTTAGCCTCCACTAAGATTGACATCTGGTCGACGTAATCTTCAAGAGCTTTAATATCAGATTTTACAGACATCTTAGGCTGCAATCTACTAATTTCTTCCTGTAGTTCACTAACTAGGGCACACTTTTCACACATGTAGTTAGATGTTTGTTTGCCAAGGGCATACATTTTACATGTTGTACAATATTTATTTGCCTTTTTCATTTTTGAGTACAGATAGTAAGGAGGTACTATAGGGACACCAAGTATGTATAACAGCCTGTTGTAACTATAAGATTAGAATACAAACTATTACCTCAATATCTCCTCGTCCACGATGGACACGATAGACACGTACTGAGACGCAGCGTGTCTCTTGGCGATCTCATACGTGGCCCTTTTATACTCACGCTCACTAAGTGGATCTTAAATCAGGCAAAAACTGGAAGCACAAATCGCGCTACTTCCGGTTTCACACCTCAGTGCTAACGCTAAAAAAGCATTTAAAGCCTTTAAAAAGGCTTGCCCAGGTAATATAGAGGGCTTGTGATGCAAAAATATGCCCCTGAAAGGCACAAGAGATGTTTAGCCAGATAACCTAGGGGGAGTACTGGTGGCAGAGTTCAGGAAAACCTCCAGTACCCCACAATCCCTTGCAAGCCAAATGACAAGCTAGTGCAGGGAGAGAATACCCAAGGTTACAGACTATGCAGTAAAAGTACTCAAAGCACAGAATCACAGTACAATAAAGGTATATAAATCATGACCTCTCTCCAGAGTTGCGCTATTCAAGCTAACAACAATGTATACTGGTGCTTCGCTCGCTAAGCAGATCTTAAATCAGGCAAAAACTGAGGCTTAATCGCTTACTTCCAAAGCCACATTTACCATATAATGCTAAAAGCATTTAAAGTCTTAAAAGGCTTGCCCAGGGTAATATAGAGGGCTTGTGATGCAAAATATGCCCCTGAAAGGCACAGAGATGTTTAGCCAGATAATCTAGGGGGAGTACTGGTGGCAGAGTTCAGGAAAACCTCCAATACCCCACAATCCCTTGCAAGCCAAAGGACAAGCTAGTGCAGGGAGAGAATACCCAAGGTTACAGACTATGCAGTAAAAGTACTCAAAGCACAGAATCACAGTACAATAAAGCTTTATAAATCGTGACCTCTCTCCAGAGGTGCGCTATTCAAGCTAACAACAATGTATACATTTCAGGCTTTGAAACACACTGGGCACACAGCCTGAACTTGTACTCTTCTCTGGATTTCCCTGGCTCAGCTCCCTTGCCAGCCCTTGGACTACCTTGTTTCCTTGGCTCGGCTATCATGCCAGCTCTTGGACTACTTTCCATATAGCATGGATCATTTCTCAGTGGCTCCCTAAACCACCTCTGAGCACTTCTGGCTCCATCAGGAAATCTTCTTCAACAATCCCACATCTGGGTACTTTTCTCAGGCACTGGTCAAGTATCTGAGAGAAAGCAACAGGTGTCCCAAAGCGAACCCATAGAGGTGACTCTGGTCACGCCAGAAAGGGGGGGGTCTCCCACCTCTTGCTCCCATAACTCATACCCGGCCATTCCTCTGGACTTTAACATCTCATCTTTGAAAACACTTTACTGTGTAGATTCTCTTTAAATGTATGTCACATTTAATCTATTGTTTCTTCCATCCCACATGTGCTGAACTTGAAACATACTTAATGAGTGGCTGTGTCCATTTCTCTAGACCCCCACAGAGTTAAGCAGTCCAATTGCCACAACTTTCAAAACTGTCTTGGCTGTCTTTTCTGACCCCACAGTAACAGTCACTTAAATTAATCTTGTCCCAGGTAAAACACATTGGCCCTTTAGCAGAGCAGACTCACCCCTTGGTTGCAGGTGCCCCACAGGCATTTTCTCTTCAAAGAAATCTCAACAAACTTCTGGTGCCTCAGCATGAACCTAGATTTAGGCAGCTTCTTCTTCCTCTAGCTGGACCAGGGGGTTGCCCCTGAAAGTAGACTGACTCTTCCCCCCATCCCCACAGGGATGGGGCCCTGAACCTTTGTAAGTGATCTCTACCACTTCACTTGGCTCTTCTTGTGTTCCTCTTCAGGTGAGAACACACACCCCTCGAACAAAAATATAGCTGTTTGTCAGAGCTGAGGCCTATGAGGGCCTGCAGCTGCAACACACCTCCTCCCTCTTCAACACTCTACTACAGACTGACTTCAAAAGCTCCAACATTCTATCCTAACTTCCCTAGCTGCAACATTCCAAAGTGGCTTATGCAGATGCAACAGTTCTAAAATTATGTCATCCCTCAGTCTCAGCTGAGACTGAGAACAGAGTGAGACAGTGTGAAATCCATTTAACTGGAATTTCAGAAACTACCTTCCCTGCCTGCCACTAGGTCTAACTGGGATTCTTGTAAACCCGGGTAACAGGGGGGTTACACTCACCCTGGCCAGGAAAATGACTGTCTGCAATCTTTAGTTAGATACCATTTCCTTTGTATAAGTGGATTACCACAGCATAAAATGAAGAACTAAAAAGTTAATTTAAAAGTAAGTGATGATTAGGTAATTATTAATTTATTCATTTCACTGAGACAGGGTTTGATGAGGCAGGAGGCAAATGGTGCTAAGGCTTGAGAAAGCTTGGATGCGGGGTGAGTTGTGAGTCCAATTGTAGAAATGTCACCAGTAAAGTAGTGCTTCGGCAACATTCTGACCGTGACCACTTAATACGATGCCCAAAATAGTTTTGCCAAATTACCTGCAACATATTGTCCATGGTAAAATATACCACGATGATATGTCTGTATGCTGGTCTAGGCCATCCTACCCTATGTGCTACCTACAGAGAGGGGTGATCAGGCCCCCTCCTACCATGTGCTAAGCACAGGCAGGCAACACTAAGGGCCCAGAGGCCATCGGCTGATGCATCAGCCTCTACTCCACCCACTGACCATGGGTACCCAGTGGCTCTGGAAGAACTGTCCAGAGCATAGCCCTAATAGATCAGTACTTCAGCTCCTACTGCAGGTCAGGACCATAGCCTGTCTATCCCCTCTAGCCCTCTAGGGAAAATCTATCTGCCTTTAACCAAAAACCCAAAAACAAAACAAACAGGGGACCTCCCCCCAACCTTGGATGCCATGCAACCACACACCAGGAGCTAATACCATACACTATGCAATACTCTCACACACACCCACAACCATACCTGTGGAAGGAAAAGTTACACACAGTAACCAACAACATCTTGTACTTTAATACTACAACACTTTTAAAGTACTACTGAGGAACTCTGCTGAGTCCCTCCTCCTCTTCTTGGCTTTTCTTATTTTCTTCAGGAATACCTGCAAGAAAAAGAAAGACAACACACACTCCTAATCTGCATACACAGTCTATCTAAACCCCTACCATCTAAACACTGGAGAATCCTGAAAAAGATTTTTTAGAAAAGTAGAAAAAACAGTATGAACATTAGAAAACAGTAGAAAACAATGACATTATTTACAATACACAATATTGGGGGAGATGAAGTGCCCTAAAAGTCCCATCTAGTGACCACAGTGCCCGAAATCAAGCCCATTAAAGAGTCTCTCCTGGGCCGGAGCCAGGTGAAACACAGTTCTAGCAGGCCAAAGTCCCAAAGGGGAGAGTCTTTGAGGACAGTTCAAACATCTGGAGTTTGCTAGTGTAGGGTGTGTACTGCAATGCCATAAGAATAGAAAAGTCTGGACTTACCAGGCCCTTGTAGAATGAAAATGGTACCACACCTGGTTCTTGGCCGAAGACTCTCCCTGGAAGCATTCTTCTGATACAGCTGGTCGGACATCTTCCAGAAAGTGACAGGAGGGCACATCTGGAAACTGCTGGGTTGATGTCATCTAGGAGATGGAACCTTGGAACAGGAAATAAGAAAACAGCTGGTCTGAAGTCATCCGGCATCCCAGGCGATGAATCAGGATATAGCTGGGCTGGTGTCCTCTCTTGATTGGAAGTCATCTGGTGGGCCAGTCGATGGATTCTTGAAAGCCAGTACACTGTAAAACTGAGGAATGTGGGGCAGCTGGTTCCTGGAATGCCAGTCTGGTGGAACAACATAGGTACGGCAACTGATGGATGGCAGCACTGGCTACCACTGCTCTGCTTTCCGCTTGATAGGCATGGGCACATTCGCAGGGAGGTCTTTGCATCATGGCCAATAGCACAACAGGTCAGGTGCTGGAATTATTACCCTGTCTGGGCGCTCATAATCCACACTGTGAAAGGTTTCATGTCCCTCTCCATCCAAAATTCAAACAGTGTCAATAAACAGTGTCCTGCCCCTTTTCCACTGGCTGTATTTTTCTTGAAACATTCTGTTCTTGACATACTTGTTTGCACCAGGATGCACACATTTCGCTGCCTCTTCCCAAATGCAGGATTTCCTGCTTTTTTCTATCTCCTGCCAGACTCTCCGAAGAAAGGTAGGAAAGTACATCCCAAAGATTTAATTCACTTTCCTACAACCAGTCTTTACTCTTTACTAGCTTTGGTCAACTTGAGACCTCTAGCCTGGCTTGGGGGTGGCCAGTCCTGGTTCTGCCAGCTACACATACTCAATGTGACATAGAATGGATCTTTAACTCTTCCTGGTGGGGACAGAGCTGCAGAGTCACCACTCTCTTCCATGCGTTCCTGTAAGCCAGGAACTGGAGGCTGTGAACCCATGCCTTCTTCATCAGGCCACATACAGTAGGTTCCCCCTCTTCTTCTTCCTCACTGAGAATCTGTGCCCAGGAGTGAGCAGTCATCCTCACTCCTGAGACTGTCCACTCTTTGCTGGTCTTGGAGGTCGAAACCACCCATTCAAAGGCCTCCCTCATCTCGTCTTCACCTATGAGACTTGGGCTAGGCCCCTCTCTCCAAGGGTCTACTGATGCTCTTTCCGAAATGTCTCTCTGCGACTCAGACTCTGAAACATCAGCACATTGTTCTGTCTGTAAATCTGCACCCTCTTGCTTTGTGCCACACTCTGAGTGGCCTTCTCCAACAGGCTCCGCCTGGTGCTGTGTGCTGCCAACTGCAGATTCTTGAATTTTTGTCCATGTGGGAGTCAAACGAATCTTGGGCGCTTTGGTCAGACCATATTTCTCTAGGCACCCAGAACAGTGAGACACCATGAAGACATCCCTTCCAGCATTTAAGCACATCACACATACTCGCACTGGATATCCAAGAATCATCACATGAGGAGGCAGTCGTCTCCATAGTAACATCTCTCAATGTCCCTTAACTTGTTAACTTCTACTGCTATCACAGTCCGGGCATGATCCGGGTAGCGGACTGGTCCTGAAGCCATAACTGCAGAGAAAAACAAACAACGCTCACTGTTACTGCAAGTCCCACATCACTGTAAACTTTTTTTTCTTTCAAAATGGCTTCTCTGCTGCTGTGTTTACATACTATCCCACCCTGTAATGGCGGCGGCAGCACTCCTGATGCATCAATGTTCTGTAAATGGGTCAAGCCACTGCGCATCCGATTTACACACTCTACTGATAACATTGCTCAAACTACACAAACTCTACTGTTCTTCGGCTAGCACATTTATATGGATTTACCACGGAATTTTTACTTGCTGAAGACACTGCTCTAGCTTACAGTCCCATAAAGCCTCAGTATTTCATAGCACAGATTGCCTGTATTTTTGCTGCATATCTCATACAGCTCACAGTCTCTCACATGGCTCTGAAAATTATACTGTTGCTGAACCTATAATTATGCTCACAGTCTATTGCTTAGAATTCTTGTTTTAGCTTCTTTCAAACTTGGCACAGTCCTTCTTTGTAAAGCGACTACACTGCTACACACAGATTCAGCTGGCTTTTTGGTGAAATCACACAGTTTGATCTGTTTCATTTGGATAGTACTCACTGTTATCAGTAGCTGTTTGCTGCGATGGAAAAAATGGCCTGCAGCCAGTCTTGGAGGCTTCTGGAGGGAAGCGGGCTGGCAGTCCTGCCGGTTGTCCCTCTGAACACCACGCTTTGTTTCCAATCAATTGAGATGGAGGTTGAGCCTGAATTTAAACAGAAAAAGTCAGATTTTAACTTTTTTACAGCACTTTCAATCACTACGACGCTCCTCCAAACAAGCCAGTTCGCACACTCCACTCACTCTCACTCTCGAATGCTGTGCAGTCGCTCTAGAGCTGGCTTGGGGGCGGGACTGATTGCAGTCTCACCAATCACTCGACACCATGCAAATGAGCCTCTTTACTCTTGAATGTCCTTCTCCTCACGGCGATCATCGAGCAGGCAAAATTTAAACTGCAAACCACTTTTTCTTTGTCAAATGCAACTCCTCGGTGGGAGCACCATTTTGACCATTTTTCATGGCCATTAAGCACAACAAGTTTCTCAGTCCACACAGAAAGCATTTCCAACATCTAGGGCACAATTTTCCTTTTGCTACCCACAGTTTTCCACACTTTTCTTTGTCACAAACACTTTTAAAAGCTGGCAAATGCTGTAATTTGATGCAGGACAAGGGCATACACACTCGGGCTTTGCTGCTCCTTGGTAAACAATTGGCAATATCACAACAGCACATAGACAGCAGCACACAGTGGCACATTTAGTTTACATTGCTTCAGCTTTTTGGGCTACCTACTGCCAGACAGCCAAAACGCTAGCCACCATCCGAGCAACCTTTCTTGCGTTTTCTCCCAAATTTCAACAGAATCCCAGCGATCGCCTCCATTTTTGTAACCGGTGGGTTACCCCAGGGGTTGGGTTGATGGTATTTTTGTGTTATTAGCACTGTGCGGTGCCTCCATATGTAACCCCCCTACCTGGGACCTGGGTTCAGGGAGAAAACTGTTGCTCGGTATTTTGGCTAGGTTTGACTTCTAGTCAGGGGCACCCAAGTAACTCCGGACACAGGAAGCAATAGCTGCAATGTCCAAACAAGGATTGGGATTCTAAAGTGTGGCCTTTATTCACATCCAACAGAATAACAAAGCATAGATGGACCCCCACGGGGCTACACTCCTGGTAATGCAGATTTACGGAGATCAGAACACATCCTCATACACTGTAGCCCTCAGGCTTTGAAACACACTGGGCACACAGCCTGAACTTGTACTCTTCTCTGGGTTTCCCTGGCTTGGCTCCCTTACCAGCCCTTGGACTACCTTCCTTCCATGGCTGGGCTATCATGCCAGCTGTTGGACTACTTTCCATATAGAATGGATCATTTCTCGGTGGCTCCCTAAACCATCTCTGAGCACTTCTGGCTCCATCAGGGAATCTTCTTCAACAATCCCACATCTGGGTACTTTCCTCAGGCACTGGTCAAGTACCTGAGAGAAAGCAACAGGTGTCCCAAAGTGAACCCGTAGAGGTGACTCTGGTCATGCCAGATGGGGGTTCTCCCACCTCTTGCTTCCATAACTCATACCCAGCCATTCTTCTGGACTTTAACACATCATCTTTAAAAACAATTTACTGTGTAGATTCTCTTTAAATGTCTGTCACATTTGATCTACTTTTTTTTCCATCCCACATGTGCTGAACTTGAAACATACCTAATGAGTGGCTGTGTCCATTTCTCTAGACCCCCACAGAGTTAAGCAGTCCAATTCCCACAACTTTCAAAACTGTTCTTGGCTGTCTTTTCTGACCCCACTGTAAAAGTCACTTTAATTCATCTTGTCCCTGGTGAAAACACATTGGCCCTTTAGTAGAGCAAACTCACCCCTTGGTTGCAGGTGCCCCTCAGGCGTTTTCTCTTCTAAGAAATCTAAACAAACTTCTGGTGCCTCAGCACGAGCCTAGATTTAGGCAGCTTCTTCCTCCTCTAGCCGGACCAGGGGATTGCCCATGGAAGTAGGCTGAATCCTTCCCCCTTCCCCACAGTGATGGGGCCCTGAACCTTTGTAAGTGGTCTCTACCACTTCACTTGGCTCTTCTTGTGTTTCTCTTCAGGTGAGAACACACACCTCAAACAAAAATATAGCTCTTTGTCAGAGCTGAGGCTATGAGGACCTGCAGCTGCAACACACCTCCTCCCTCTTCAACACTCTACTACAGACTACTACAGATTGACTTCAAAATCCCCAACATTCTATCCTAACTTCCCTAGCTGCAACATTCCAAAGTGGCTTATGCAGCTGCGACAGTTCTAAAATTATGTTATCCCTCAGTCTCAGCTGAGACTGAGAACAGAGTGAGACAGTGTGAAATCCATTTAACTGGAATTTCACAAGCTTCCTTCCCTGCCTGCCACTAGGTCTAACTGGGATTCTTGCAACCCCGAGAAACAGGGGGGTTACACTCACCGTGGGCATCCGTGCTGGTTAAGACTGCCCTGCAATCCTGTAGTACTAAGCTTCGGATGAGTCATTGTTCAGTCATGAGGGTACAATTAGAGTGGCTTGAACAATAAGAGAAACAAAAAAATAAGAGAAGACCCCTGCCCAACACATCGGGGAGAACATAAGAGCCCCAGGGAACAAAGGAGTAGATTTACTTATCTGCAAAGAAATCAGTTCATGGCAGTGCAGATTGCGCCTTTTCTCTCCTAGTCTCTTCCTCACCACCCACTTCTCTGCTTCCTTTGGGCAGGTAAAGAACCATGGAGCTTGACCCAGTCTGTCGATTCTCAAGCGAGCCAGGAACATGAAGGCAAAGGTCCAACCCATCTTGTGTAGCTTGCTCTTGATTTGAGTGAACCTCTGGTGCTGGGTTTGTAGTTCCCTGCTATAATTCTGATACACATATACTTTTGTGTTATTAAAGGAAATAGGGCCCGCCTTTTGGCCTTTTGCAATACAGTCTCGTTGTCAGTGAAGTGCAAGTATTTTAACAGGCAATGGCGTGGTCTTTCACCGAGTCTTGGCGGTAGGCCTACCCGATGTGCTCTCTCCACCTCAAAAGTTTCTGCAGTCCTCAGGGAGATCTAGTTGTTCTACCAGCCAGCGGTGCAGTTCTTTGTTAGAATTCCAGACCTCAGTACCCTCTGGGAGACCTATTATGTGTATGTTCGACTGGCAAGACCGGTTCTCCTGGTCGTCTATACATGCGGCCAATTCTGCCAGTGATGCCTTGAGCCCATTTCGTTCCGATGTGATTGCCAAAAGGAAATCTTCCAGCTTTCCCACTCTGTGTTCGAGGTCTGCAATCTGAGTTGAGTGCTCAGTGGTGATCTCCGTGAAGCCTGTCACGACACTCTGTAAATGGGTGAGTTGCGCCGGTATATTTACAAAGCCCATCTTCATCTCATGCTGCATCTGTAGCAACATAGCTGGGACTCCAGTTACAGTTTTGGTGAGGTCCTCCATTGTTGATACCTGCTGGTCTCTCTTGTGCCTAGGCTCTCGGTCCTGCAGCCTAAGACTTTGCTCTGCGCCTTTGTTCTGTCTGGCCAGCTACTGAGCGTCGAAATGTAATTTAGCTTGCTTATTTTTCTGTTTTCCCATTGCCATAGTACCAACACAATATATAAAGCTGAAGTTTTAATTAATTAATTATATTAGGCAGCTTTTTAGGCATTTAAAATGATGGTGTCTCAAGTAGCTGACTAGCACACGTCTGCCATGTTCGTCGGCTAGCCACGCCCCCCATACTACCCTTTTTTACCACAAAAAGTGCTTTCTTATTGTCAGTTAACCATTTTACTCGCCTACCAGACAGCTCATGAAGGATACCCTTTTGTGCATTCTCAATAGCTTTAAGCTCCCTCCAGGTTGAACTTTTACCCATTTCTGTCTGGGACGACATTCCATGTGACACGGGATCTGCTACACTGACTATGACATCTGCATAGCCTGTCCCTGAGGCATCACAGTAGACAATGCTTTCGAACTGTGATTTGATTCAAGCTTGCTACATTTCTGAATCAAAATTTACCTCCTCAATTACCTCATTAGATATGCAAATGTAAGAAAACCAATTTCTTCTAGATTTTATGCAGCAGTACATAAACTTTGTCCTAAGCTGTACTAGCACCCCAAATACAATATGCATGGAAACAATCTTGCCAGCAAGTCTGGCCAAGGTCCTCACAGGCATCCGATGGACCCCTGAACTGGCCTGCCTTAAGCACTGTATAGCTGAGCTCCGCAGACTCCCCATCCTGGCCTTTGCTTTGGAAATCAAACCAGTGGCTGTATTAAAACTGTCTCCCAGTAAAGTCTGAACTTGTTCATGACCCCAGCGATATTTCTCCCAGCTAGGGAGAAAACCAAATGCCAATGAGTCTGCAAGAATCTCCTGACTGTGTCTAACCGCCTCTCCCCAGGCTGATCCCCTGCCTAATGTCCAGATATACAGCGACATTCTTACCGTCTCCTCTCCGTTTATCTAACATCGCTCTTGCTACTTTCATGAAGATGAAGGGACCTGAGGAAACCTGAATGGTAACACCTGAAAAACAAAGTAAGACAAATTGTCCCCAAAAGCCCATGCAAACCCGATACTGCCTGTGCTCTGGGAAAATGTCAACGTGATGATAAGTGGAATGAATATCAAAAGTCAATGCGCCAATAGTTAGTTTATTGTTGATCGATTGACAAACCATTACAACATTTACAGAGTAAGAAAAATACATTAGAATCACATATTACTTAGTACACATAGTTTAACATGTACACTATTGCCAGAGATGCAATATCTTTTATATATCAAATAAATAGATTAGATAAGATGCTGTTCAAAATTAATCCTAGAATCTATGCACTGATAGTTTAATGGTTACTCGTTTCATACAATTTATTTCACTCACTTTGATTAATCAGACTAGAAAGATTCTCTGAGCTAAGATGGCTAATTTCAGTGCTGCAGGAGGCATGACCTGCCCAGGGACCAACAAGGAGTAGCTTGCCACTCCGACAATCACATACCTCAGCATGGCTCTGTTGGTAGCACATCCACCTCTGGACCAGAAGGTCATAGATTCTCATCCCACACCAGGATTGGACTTGCACCTAAAATGCTGCCATACAAGTGCAGTATTAGAGGGTGCTGTACTGCTGGGGTGTGCCGACCTTTGGATGAGACGTTAAACCGAGGTCCCTACTACCCATCCTGGTGTTGTCCTGGTGGGTGTCCAGGTGGAAGTAAAAGTACCCAGGGCACTGTTCCCAAAGAGTAGGTGACATTCCCGGTGTCCTGTCCAACATTCCCTTACCCATAAATCGGTTCATGCAAGTGTCCAGGCTGTGTGTGGGTGTTGATGTGCGATATAGGCCGCCACTACACATTCAGCCACTTCAGCCTAGCATTACTTGTAGAGCGCTTTGGGATACACCGTGTATGAAAAGCGCTATATAAATGCTTCTTCTTCATTCAGTGGCATATCAGATAAGCCCAACAGGTGGCAGTATCAAGTGTAGAAATGTGACCACCTAAACAAACCCCACTGGTCACCCTCCCTTCCTCTGAGTGAACTCCATTTATCACCACCCTCTGTCTCCTATCCCTTAGCCAATTTCTTACCTTGTTTACCACCACTGGTCTCACTCCTAGGCTACCTAGCTTGCTGTTTCGTGTTCTGTAAGCCACTGATTTCAAGATATTCCACTCTCCTTTCCTTCAGTAGTGATTCCAATAATTTCCCCCACCACTGAAGTTAGGTTGACTGGCCTGTAGTTGCTGGCTTTCTGCCTACTACCACTTTTGTGAAGTGGGACTACAGCTGCCCTCCTCCAGTCACCTGGAACCTCTCCCATCTCCAGTGAGGGGTTGAACAGGACTGTCAGAGGTGCAGCCAGCACCTCCCTGAGTTCCTTCAATATCCTTGGATGGACTCCGTCAGGCCCAACTGCCTTATCCACTTTCAGATTTGTGAGTTCCTTCAGGACCTCTCTCTCCTCTGTAAATGGACTTGTGTCCACCTCCCTTCTTTCGATACTCCTGTCACTTTTCTTTGGCCCATCTCCTTCCCTTTCTTCTGCAAACACTGAACAAAGGTGTAGCCCAGGCACTGTGTGCCAATGGACCACTACCCCTGCCTGTTGGCCCTCTAACAGGTTAAGGGGCCTGGGGCCTATTACGGTGGTGTTTGGGGGTTCTAGCAGAAAGATAAAAAAAAAATTGCACGGTGTCTCTACCCAGAGAAAAGTAGAAATGGGTCAGGTGACTAGCTGGCACAGCCCCCTGGTAGCACCTACCCACTTCCCCTACCAACCACCCCACTCGCTGAATACCCGAATGGCCAATAACACCATAAGCCATGAACAGCAATGACCTGACAGACTCAGAGAATTCCTGCACACACAATTTTAGACGATAAATCACAGCTTTATTGGAGGTTGTGACAGGGTCAAATAGAACCCTGTCCCATTTGTTGAAGAAAGTGTGTAAATGCAAGGATCTGTATTCTTTCCTTTTCTTTCTCCTCTGTCTGGTGGTGCAGCCAAATTTTCCTGTGAGACTTCGGACTTGATCAACCTGAACAGTCTCGCAATCCTTTGCCTCTCACTGTCTCTGTTTTCTCCTGCTGTCTGTTTTTCCTCCCTTGCATATCTAGATCTGGTAATATAAGAACATGTGCAAATCAATATATGGAAATGAAACCGATAACGGGATCACTTTTGTTTAGAAAATATGGTATTACTGTTGAAATATGCATAAATTTATAATTTGAGATAATTGTAGAAAACTGGAGGTTACTTGAGTACAAATGTCTCGGCCTTTTGTAGCTGCTGTGGGGACCTCAGGAAGTTCTCAATGTTCTAGCACCTCCTGAAATTTACAAAGAACAGGATGCTTGCAAAGATGGGGGTTGAAAAAGCCTTATAAAAACAGCTAAGCTGAGCTGCAAGGGAGATGTTTTTTACAAGAGATTTTATTTTGCTTCTGTATACAGTTATTCTGAACAGGTTTATTTTATTTTATGTTACTGCAACTACAAATAAACAGTTTTGTGGAATTTTACAACTGCTCCTGGGTTTTCTGTATGTTTTCTGACCTGTGCCTTGATGACAGATGGTGTCAGTGGGATTTAAGCCGTGCATACCCTAAAACAGGAGACTTGTGCATGGGTACTGGACCTAGTACCCGGGAAGCACAGAGGAATGTATGGATTCTGCAGCTGAAGTCCAGTCTGAGATTGTACAGCCAGCACAAGTCATGGAAAAAGAACAGGCAGAGACAGCACCTGAAAGCCTGATGGACTTTTTGAAATGGTGGGCTACACAACAAAAAGAGACTGAGATGCAGAGACAAAAAGAAATTCAATGGTTAGAAGCGTTGAGGAGAGAAGAGATGCAGTGACAGAAGCAACAGATGAGAGAAGAGATGTAGCGACTGGAGCAGCGATGGCTGGATGTCTTACAAGCTATCGAAGGCAGAGGAGCTGGCACAGATCCAGACGAGTAACAAAATGCAAGCAACCTAAAGGCAATTAAACTTAAAACATTGTGTCCCTTAGATGATATTAAGGCATATCTGACAACCTTTGAAAGAGTTGCCACAGCTTGCCAGTGGCCAAAGCAGCAACGGACAATCAGACTGGTACCCTACCTGACAGGGAAAGCCCAGCTTGCCTACAGCAGTACAGACACTGCACAGTCAGAAAACTATGACCTGATGAAAAGTGAAATCCTGAAAAGGTATGACATCTCCAGAGAGACCTACAGGCAGATATTTCGATCTCTGGGGTACAACTTGGTTGACAATCCTCGAGAAGCCTTCACCCGACTCCGAGAACTCCTGATGAAGTGGATCCAACCAGAGAGCAAAACAGTCCCACAGATCATCGACACATTTGCCATGGAGCAATTCATCAACATCTTGCCTACAAATGTGCAGCTGTGGGTAAAGGAACACTGACCAGAGAATGGGGAAAAAGATGTTTCTTTGGCTGAGGACTGCCAAATGGCCAGACAGACGCCACAGCAGTGAGGTAACTTCCAAGCACCGGTAAGAACCTATTTTTCCATTTAAATTCCAAGCCTGCTAAGAACTCTGGTGGAGGTAACAAATCTGTGCCAAAAGACATTATATTGCTATAACTGTAATAAGCCAGGCCATTTTGCATTTTGCCATTTTGCCAGTGTGAGGTTAGGCATATTATTCCGGCACAGGAAACATCTAACCGCAGAAGCACTGTCAGTGGCCGTCCAAAGCTCCATCATCAGCATCATCAGCATCATAGACTATGGTCTTATCATATATGGGTCTGCAACTACCACTGCTCTCAAATGTATCGTGACCTCCCTGAATAAGGCCTGTTGTCTCATCACTGGCTCACATCGCTGTACCCACACATGTAACCTTTATTCCCAATCTGGATGGCTTCAACTGAACAAATGCATAAAATACCAAACCTGCATCACGGCCAAGAAAATTATAATGGGGCTTGCCCCATCTGGTGTCTGTGCCCTCCTTAAGCCTAGACATAGGAACGTCACTACAAGGAGATCCAACTCCCATCTACTACATATCCCACAATGTCATACGACCCAAGGACAAAGATCATTAAGCCTATCGGGCATCCAACAGCTCAACTCTTAACAGCGACATAGCGGCCGCTCAACACTCGGCCTCTTCAAGTCCAAGCTCGCCTCTCACTGCTTGTATCCTGTGATTGCCCATCTTAACATTTCCACCGTTCCAGCTGCAAATGCCCCAGCACCCAGCACTTACAATCAGTCTTTGCACCCCTAGCACCTTACCTGTCATATTCCCTCGACAAGGCCCCCTGGCTGCACTGTCTCCCACCCTCGCTCACCCCCCCATATCTCCTCCTGTCCCCATCCCAACCACCTCCCGTACTCCCCTTACCCCTGCACCTCCTTCCCCTCGATCTCCTACCCTCACTTCCCCACCACCCATCCCCCTTTCCCCTGTCTTGCTCATAGCTCAAGTCTTTGTACTGGTTATTACATGTCTGTAAGTCAATGACTATATGTTTGTAACTAAAAATGATGACTGTTGCACACGCTGATGTGTAACCTTTGTAAAAGAGCCTCGGCTCAAAGGTATTGTAATCCTAAATTAAAATAAATAAAATTTTTCAAGAAACTGTTGTAATAAAGATAGTGGCACTGGAGCAGATTTGTCCTTGGCAAACTGGTGCAAGTACCTAACAGATGTGAAGGTGGGGAATAAGACTGTAATGGGACTCGTTAATTCGTGTAGCAGACAGACCCTAGTGTATGTTAAAGTACTGGGAAAACACTGTGCAAAGGGACCAGGTACTGGTGTCATCTGCATCCATGGGCACACTCAATACTATCCCACGACCCAAGTGACTCTGACCGTTAAGGGTGTGTCTCACCTAATGAAAGTGGGGGTAGTACCAAAGTTACCTGTACCTGTGATTATTGGAAATTACTTTCCAGGATTTACAGGGGGGCCATTTCGGCTTTCAATGGGGGGGGCAACAACTGGTCATAGGGGCTATGGGGGTGGATCCAGGTGCTGAAAAACAAGAAAAACAACAATGGCCTGCAGTGTGTGTGGGGAGGCAAGTGCCCCCTTGCCCCCCCTAAATTGCACCCCTGAGGATTTACTGAATTGATCAAAGAGGGAAAAAAAACTGATGTTTTAGCAGCTGTGGTGACAAGAGCTCAGGCAAAGAAAATTTCAGACAGTGGGACACTTTTCCTTCAGTGATTTTGATTCGAACTTGTTTGAGCACAGCTCCAAGATCCAGAAATCCAGGAAACAAAGACAAAGTCTTAATAAACTACCAACAAATGACTGATGGACATGAAGGGTTAAAATGTGAAAATGCTGAAACTAAATTGATAACCGATTGTGATTTTCTTTCAGAGCAAGCTAACAATGTTTCTCTCCAGGGTTATTTCAAGCACCTAGGGGTAAAACCAAAACAGGGCGGACATAGAAACGTAGAAGTTGATGGCAGATAAGAACTGCAAGGCCCATCCAGTCTGTCAATTTCTTTTTCTACCTTATAAATGTGCCATTGGCCTTTGCTCTGTCAATGGCATATCTATTCATACTCATTTGTATTGCTCCCTTATGCCTATCCATGCCGGTTTGAAGCCCTGCACTGTATTCCTATCCACCACTTCCTGAGGTAGGCCGTTCCATGCATCCAACACCCTTTCTGTGAAAAAGAACTTCCTCACATTACCCCTAAATCGGCCTCCCTCTAATCTCATGCTGTGTCCTCATGTCCTGCTATTTTTCTTATATTGAAACATGTTAGACTCTTTCACCTTGTTCATGCCCTTAAGTGTTTGAATGTTTCAATCATATCACCTCTCTTCCTCCTTTGCTCTAGGGTATACATATTGAGCTCCATTAATCTGTCCTCATATGTTTTCTGATGCAGTCCCTGCACTATTTTGGTTGCCCCTCTGGACTGCCTCAATTTGATTAATGTCCTTGTGAAGGTGTGGCCTCCAGTACTGTACGCAGTACTCCAGATGGGGCCTAACCAGTGTCTTGTAAAGAGGGATTATTATCTTTCTTCCGACCTGTGATACCCCATTAATACACCCCAACATCCCCCTAGCCTTACCTACTGCTTTAGTGGTCTGCTTGGATGATTTCAGGTCATCGGTGATGATGATGCCCAAGTCTGTTTCTTCCCTTGTGACTGCCAGCAACTCTCCTCCCAGCCTATAGGTGGCTTCAGGGTCTCTCTTCCCTATGTGCATGATCTTGCACTTCTTTGCATTAAACCCCAGTTGCCACTCTTCTGACCATTTTGCTAGTTTATCCAGATCTCTTCTCATTCTGCCCACCCCATCTGGGTCATTTACTGTGTTGCAGATCTTGGTGTCATCTGCAAACAAACAAACCTTACCCTCCAGTCCATCTGCAATGTCACTGATGAAGATATTGAAAGGACTGGCCCCAGGACTGATCCTTGAGCTACCCCTCTTGTGACTTGCATCTCTTCTGACTGTATACCGTTTATCACCACTCTCTGTTTTCTGCCCGTCAACCAGTTTGCCACCCAGCTGACCAACTTCTGACCCACCCCACACCTACCCAGCTTTTAAAAGTTTAAAAAATGTTTAAAAAATGTAATGAATTACTGTACAGAGTTTGGGTTAAACCTCAGACACAGGAACAGACAGAACAATTGGTTATACCACAGAAGTATAGAACAGAATTGTTATGGATAGCACATGATAGTCCTATGGCTGGTCACTCAGGGGAGGGATTGCATCCTTGCCAGATTGCTGTATAGATCTTACTAGCCGGGAATTCATAAAGATGTTGCTACTTATTGCAATTCCTGTGCTGAGTGTCAGAAAGTAGCCCCAGTCACTAGAAAAGACAAGGGTGCCCCTGGTACCCCTACCCTTGATCACACAGCTTTTAATTATCTCCAGAATTTCCTTCTAGAGTTTAACAACACACACGAAATTCTCATGGCTGGTGACTTTAACATTAATTGGGGCTGTATTTAAAGATTCTCACCCATTAGTTGATTTACAGGTAAATTTGGGTATGGTTCAACTGATTTGTGACCCCACTAGAATAAATATGGTAATCCTAGATTCCTCCACAATGCTGGATTTAATCTTTACTAACTCTGTGGATAATATATCTTCCAGCGGGGTTCTGCCTGATTCAGTATCCGACCATCAGTTCACTTTTTGTATTAGGAAAAAATTTAAGAAGCCAGTATGTGATAAATGATCAACCTGGTGTAGTTTTAAAACATTTGACTATATAAACTTTATGCAGGATGTGAGTAGTATTGATTGGGATCGATTAATATTAATGCCTACAGTACAGGATGATTGGGACTATTTTCAGTAAGAATTCTTGCAAGTATGCAATAAACATGCACCTATTAAATCTAGGCAACTGAAACAGAAAAATGCTAAGTGGTTTTCTAATGACTTAAGGAAACAAAAACATGTTAGAAATAAAGCCTGGGCCAAAGCAAAAAAAAAAAAACAGGGAAAAAAGTAGACTGGGATAGTTATAAAAGGTTACATAATTTATATGTAAAATTAGTAAGGTCTACTAAACAAAATTATTATAAGAGGTTTTTAGAATCAAAATGTATAGACCAGCCTAAAGATTTTTGGCATACGGTAAATTTCCTTTTGCATGGTCAAGGTACAATAGCTACCAATGTGTTTACAATTGATGGCCATCCAACTCAGCTGTCGCAACCAGTGGTGGATAAATTTAATAACTTTTTGGTGAAATTAGTTCCAAATGTACACAGGGGATAGATTTAGATCAACTAGGTGTTAAAGGGGACACTGGTCCCAAATTTACCTTTATGGAGCTCTCACCACACAGTGTTTTGGTGGAGTTATTGAAATTGAACACATTTAAAGCTATTGGACTGGATGGCATTTCTTCTAATCTATTGAAGTTTGCCTCCCCAGAGATTGCTTTTCCACTGGCATATTTAAAAAACTACTTCCTCTTGGCTTTTAGCAATAACATAAATCATCCAACCAACTTCTGGAAATCACTAAAATCCCTTTTATCCCCCCCCACTCAACCCCCACCCCACACACTATCTGTCCAGGGCTCCCTCATCTCTGATCCCATCGATGTAGCTGAAATTTTAAACTCCCACTTCTCCAGCTGCGCAGAAAAACTCCTGTCCTCCTTCTGCTATACTCCCCCTCAACCCCCCCCCCTCATGCCCCCAAAACCTGCCCACCCCGGCTGCCATTCTTTCCATCCAATAACCAAGCAGAAGTTCTAAATCTTTACGGGCTTTGAACCCTAACATAGGAAATGCCCGCGTCCATGGACACCAAGATGCTTTTCCTTTTTTTTTTTTTTTTTATTATTTTTCCACCAACCTGGTTGCCGCCACCCGTACTCTCAACCCGGTCACGGACCGCCGGCTTCCACCCCCCAAATCGGCCTCTAGTCCTCCGATACCCCGTGGCTTACCCCCCACGGTGGGGCCACGGGATGGAGGAGGGAACATCCCGCAGAGACCGTAATCGGTCGGAGGACTTGGCCTGGGGTGCTAACCGAAGCCAGGGCGGGCTTCATGGAGGGTGGCCGGCAACCGTCCCTTTTTCCGTTTTCTGGGGAAGGCGGGGACGTGCAATGATGCATGACGTCCTGCCCCGCCTCCAATGCTCTTTGAGCGCGCAGCGTGGGTGTTCCTAGCCTCCGCTAGGAGTCCCCATCACCCCGGATGCTGCCTGAACCCTCCCCCCGGAGAAGGAGAGCAGTCCAACGGACGTCAATCCATCTTCTCGGCCAGCCTCCGGCGACTTGGGTCCGTTTCAACCCGGGTCGCCGGCGCCGCAAGCCGGGCCCCACCGCCAGCGCCGGACGGGCCGCCCCTCAAGATGCTCTTCCTATCCGCCCCAGTCATAGCTGCTCCTATAGCCGACCTTTTTAACCTCTCTTTCTCTCTGGGCAAGCTCCCTATGGCCTGGAAGTAGGCAACCGTTATCCCGCTGCCAAAAGAGGGCGATCCATCCTCCCCCGGAAATTACAGACCCATCTCCCTACTCCCAATACTGGCCAAACTACAAGAATGTTTGGTCCTGTCACAACTCACGCCTTATCAGGAAGGATCCTCTTTCTTCACTCCATTCCAATCGGGCTTCCATAAATCCCACTCCATCATCACATCCCTGTTACGCGTCACCGGCGACATTCTCACGGGCATGGACAAAGGACACATCACCATGGCCATCTTTATCGACCTGGCAAAGGCTTTTGATACTGTTTCCCACTCCCTACTCCTCTCCAAACTCACTGAAGCAGGGCTTGCTAAACCAGCCACAAATTGGTTCCAAGACTACCTAGTGGGAAGGACCCAAACCGTCAAACTCGCCTCACACACCTCAAACCCATTTCCAGTTTCATCTGGCATCCCCCAAGGATCTGTCCTAGGTCCCCTACTCTTCTCCATTTTTCTAAATGACCTCCCATCTACCTGCAAACACTCATCTATCCAGATGTACGTGGACGACACTGTCCTCTATGCTTCTGGCCCTTCACCATCTAGCGTAGCTACCCTCCTCCAAGAGGATTTCTATGCCATCCAGCACTGGTTTAGGTCCAACCAGTTATTTTTAAACTAAAAAAAAACTGTATCCCAAACCTTTGGCTCCGAACAAAGACTCTCCCGTCAATCCCCCAGCACCCCTTTTAAAACTCTGGACGGGTCTCCCTTGGAGACTTGCACTAGCTACATGTATTTAGGTGTTTGGCTTGACCAACACCTAGACTTCTCCTCCCACATCGAATCCTTGCATAAAAAGCTCCTCCCAAAGCTCAGCGCTCTATACTGGAGCAAAAACTGCCTCCCCCCACAGTCTAGGAAAGCCATTGTCCAAAAAATGATTCTGCCCGTTTTAGACTATGGAGATATAGTATACACCACAGCCCCCGCGTCTGCCCTGGCCAGCCTCAACACCCTGTTCCACTCTTTCTGTCGCTTTATCCTTGACTGCCCACACTCAACCCACCACTGCAACCTTTACACCTCTCTAACCCTGCCATCCCTCCACAATCGTAGACAAACAAACTGTGCCAGGTTCACAGCCAAATATTGGTCCTCTCCTCCCACCCTACCTGTCCTCTACCCTCTCCCAACAACCTCCACCTGCTTACTCCCTCAGAAGCAAGGACTCTAGGCTGCTGCACGTTCCGTTCATGCGCGCAAAAAAAGGCCAGACCGCCTTTAACTACCGTATCCCTCAAATCTGGAATGCTCTTCCTGCCCACATAAGACATGCCCCCAACCCCTACCAATGAAATTGCCTACTCCGTGGGCATTTCTCCTCCAGCTGCACCTGTTTCAATTAATTCAACCCCACTCCTATGGTGAAATAACTGCTCCCAAGTTGTCCACCTCCAATTTTCTCCACTATGTATGCATTACCTCTGTCTGTAACCATTTTCACTTTAAGTGGTAACACGATGCTTGTTGTCCCATTTTTGTACTATGTATGAAAAACAATTTCTTGTGAATCGACATGTTTGTAAATTGGGTCTTGGCCCCCAGGTCGCATCTGGAATCGAGCATGTTGCTCAGTAAGCCAACCTGGTAAAACTCGTAAGTAAGTAAATAAATAAATTTATTTAAATTTTCCTATTAAGATAAGGGTATTCCCTAATGCCTGGAAACAATCAAAAGTGGTTCCTATTTTCAAGGGGGGAGTTAAAACTGAATTTGGTACAGTAACTAGCGTCCCATTTCTTTGTTACCTTAGGTTTCAAAGATTTTTGAAAAGATTGTTACTGCTCAGATCTCTGGGTATATGGAAACAGAGGGTCTTTTAAATGGAATGCTGTCAGGGTTCAGGAAATCCTTTAGTACCATGACAGCTTTGGTTAAGGTTACTGGCGACCTACAGGCTGCTCTGGATGGGAGGACCCTGGTCGGTGCAATTTTTGTTGATTTATCAAAGGCTTTCAATTCACTTAGCCATGGGGTCCTCCTATCCAGAGCGGCCTCCATGGTTTTTTTGGGATCCAGCCTGCAATGGCTATATTCTTAATTGACAAAAAGAACTCAATTGCTTACTTTGGGTGATTGGACATCGGGTGTTGTGTCAGTTGGATCGGGGTTCCCTCAGGACTCAATTTGAGGCCCAATATTGTTTAATATCTATGTGAATGGATTAAGTTTTTCAGATTCATCTATTTTTTACCATTTGCATGCTGATGATACGATTATTTATACTTCGTATTTTTTCAGTAAAAGGGGTTCAAATAAAACTTCAGAAAGCATTTGATGAGCTGCAGAATTTTTTGAGGGAGAGTGATTTGGTTTTGAACTCTAAAAAAACACAGTTAATGTTATTCTCAAACTCCCCCTTAATCCAGGAAGATTTGACACTAAAGATTTATACTCTGGGGGGAGCCCGGATCCTTCAGATCCAAACATACAAATATTTTGGAATGTGGCTCCATGAGTCTCTAAATTGGGAAGCTCATATAAATAGTGTGGTAACTAGTGTAGGAAGAAAACTTGGTGGTTTGTATCGTGTTAGACACTTTATATGCACTGAAACTAGGGAGAAAGTGCTACGTTCAGTGGTTTTGCCCACTTTACATTATGGGGATTTTACTTATGCTGGTGCAAAGAAAACTGACTTGGACAGGATTGATGTATGTTTTGGTAGATTAGCCAGATTTATCCTTAAAACTGACAGGTTTACCCACAAGTGTTTCTCATTTTATCGCCCTCAATGGCTGAGACCATCTGAATATAGGCAGGAGCACTTGTTTGCTTTCATGTGTAGATGTTGGCTGGGAACCTTGCCTCCATATATTGACGCAGCGATCCTACGCCAAACTAAATTATGCTCATTGCGAGTTTCACCTGCCCCAGAGTTTGTTGTACTCAGGTATAACCTAGAGATTGGTAGACATTCTATCTTTTTTAGAGGCCGAATGGCATAGAATAAGATCCCAGCTGATATTAAATCTTGTAAGGGGAAATTACCCTGGCGGAACATTAGGGCATGGTTTAGACAGCAAACTATTAATGTTAGGAATTGTTGTCAATAGTGAAGAATATGTATTATTTTAGATAACCTAATCTGTGTTACTTGTATGTTTGTCTTTATTTCAAAATCTGTACATACTGTGGAACATTGTTTGTATAGGACCTCATTGTAAATGAGCCTCGGTTCAATTGAATACATCCTAGTTCATATAATTATATGAATAAAACTTTTTACTTATTTACTAATAGATGTGCCTTTTGAGAGAATTGCAATGGATGTGGTTGATCCTTTAGACAAAAGTAAAAAGGGTAATATATTTATCCTGATAGTATGTGACTATGCTACTCGATACCCAGAAGCAGTTCCAATGTGTACTGTTACAGCCCCAAAAGTTGCAGCAGAGCTAGCCAAAATTTTCAGCACAGTGGGCATACCTAAAGAAATTATTACTGATCAGGGTAGTAATTTTAGTGCTGCACTGCTTAAGGAGCTGTACAGACTGCTGGGTATCACTACCATAAGAACCTCCCCCATCACCCTCAGACAGACGGTCTTGTTGAGCATTTTAACCAAACCCTAAAATGCATGTTAAAAAGGTTTGTAAAGGGAGGGAAAGATTGGGACCACTACTTGTCTTACCTACTTTTTGCTTACAGAGAAGTGCCACAGGCATCAACAGGGTTTTCTCCATTTGAAATGCTGTATGGTAGGCAGCCACAAGGACCACTGGATGTGATAAAAGAAACATGGGAAGATAACCCCACTCAAAAAAAATATGTATCTTCTTATATGTGTGCCCTAAAAAAAGAAACTGGCAAAATATGTTGAAATTGCCCATAGTAGTCAGAAATAGACTCAAAACCAGCAGAAGGTATATTATGACCATGGGGTAAAAGAAAAAGTTTTCGAGCCAAGTGAAAAGGTTTTGCTACTGTTACCCACAACAGAAAATAAGTTGTTAATGAAGTGGCAAAGGTCATATAAGGTTGTTAGACGTACTGGCGCTGTTGACTATGAGACTGAGACCCCTGACAGAAAAAAAATCCTTCTAAGACATACCATGCTAACCTCCTCAAGAAATGGGTTGAAAAAATGCCAAAAGCTGCCTTGCTAGTTTTACCAGAAACTGATAAGGAATATACTGATGTAGCTTATGAAAGACTAGAACAAACTGTAAATGTTGATGCTGTAAAGGTGAATGTTTCCTTAACCTCAGAACAAACTGCAGACATTTGTAATGTGCTAAAGACATTTAATCATACTTTTACCATGGTACCAGGCTGAGCAAAAGGGGTTGAGCACATAATAGTGACAAAGAATGCTCATCCTATTAGACAAAAGTCATACAGGTTGCCAGAGTGGTTAAGAGCTGACGTGGTTAAGGAAATACAGAAAATGAAAGAAGTGGGTATCATTAAGGAGTCGAGGAGTGCTTGGTCATCACCCATGGTAATTTTAAACCAAAAAGGAGGGGGTGTTAGAATCTGCCTTGATTTTAGGGAAACTTAATCAAGTGTCAGAATTTGACAGATATCCTATGCCCAGAATAGATGATTTGGTGGACAGGCTGGGGAGTGCAAAGTACATCAGTACCCTTGATCTCACCAAGGGTTACTGGCAAATACCTTTAGCTAAAGAATCCAGAGATAAAACTGCATTTGCCACCCCTATAGGATTCTATCAGTTCACCACCATGCCCTTTTGGTTTACATGGTGCGCCAGCTACATTCCAGCGGTACATGGATGTAATTTTATCCCCTCTCACTGGTTATTGTGCTGCGTACCTGGATGATGTTGTGGTGTACAGTCCAGACTGAAAAAGTCACCCGGAACACCTATGAGCAGTTTTCCAAGTTATCAAATATGCAGGTCTGACAATTAATCCTAGCAAATATGCATTGGGCATGTAGGAAACCAGATATCTAGGCTATGTGTTGGGAAATGGAGAAGTCAAACCAGAGATTTCTAAAATAGAAGCTGTAGCTAACAGCCCTGTACCTAAAACAAAGAAACATGTCTGGTCATTTTTAGGACTGGCTGGTTATTATCGGAGATTTGTTCCCAACTTTGGTGAGTTAGCTACTCCCCTCACTGAGCTCACAAAGAAATGGTACCCAAAAAATATGAAATGGACTCCAGAGTGTGATGAAGCTTTTCAAGCCATAAAGGCTGCATTATGTTCAAAACCTGCTTTAAGAAGCCCAGACTTTGAGAAACCATTTCTGCGACAAACAGATGCATCTGAGGTAGGCCTAGGTGCTGTCCTAAGTCAAAATATAGATGGGAAACAACATCCTATTCTGTATATAAGTAGGAAATTGCATGACAGAGAGAAAAGGTACTCCAATATCAAAAAGGAGTGCTTAGCAGCAAAGTGGGCCATGGAGTCCCTTAAATTTTATTTGCTAGGAACTGAACTTGTTCTTGTTACTGATCACAATCCTCTCTGTTGGCTTAACCAGATGAAAGATAAAAATTCCAGAATCACATGGTGGTACCTGGCACTGCAGCCATTTAAATTCTGTGTGATTCACAAATCTGGTAAAGAGAATAGCAATGCTGATTTTCTGTCAAGTTATGGATCAGGAATTGAGGGTTCTAATGGTTGGAAAAAAAACCCCTAATGTATGGGTTTGAACTGTACTTTTTGCTGTACTGTTAAAAAAATGGATGCAAATGTGCTCAATGTCTGAATGCAACAAGAGTTATTAGAAAATCAAGAGTTTTGGAAACCTGTTTAATAAAACAGGTTCCCTCTTAAAGAGGGGGGTATATGTGACAGGGTAGAATAGAACCCTGTCCCATTTGTTGGTGAAAGTGTGTAAATGCAAGGATCTGTATTCTTTCCTTTTCTCTCTCCTCTGTCTGGTTGCGCAGCCAAATTTTCCTGTGAGACTTCGGACTTGATTAACCCGAACAGTCTCACAACCCTTTGCCTCTCACTGTCTCTGTTTCTCTTGCTGTCTGTTTTTCATCCCTTGCATATCTAGATCTGGTAATATAAGAATATGTGCAAATCAATATATGGAAATGAAACTGATAATGGGATCACTTGTGTTTAGTAAAGATGGTATTACTGTTGAAAAATATATGGAAATGAAACTGATAATGGGATCACTTTTGTTTAGTAAAGATGGTATTACTGTTGAAATGCGTATATATTTATATTTTGAAATAACTGTAGAAAACCGGAGGTTACTTGAGTACAAATGTCTCAGCCTTTTGCAGCTGCTGTGGAGACCTCAGGATGTTCTCAATGTTCTAGCACCTTCTGAAATTTACAAAGAACAGGATGCTTGCAAAGGATGGGGGTTGAAAAAGACTTATAAAAACAGCTAAGCTGAGCTGCAAGGGAGATATTTTTTACAAGAGATTTTATTTTGCTTCTGTATACAGTTATTCTGAACAGGTTTATTTTATTTTATGTTACTGCAACTACAAATAAACAGTTTTGTGGAATTTTACAACTGCTCCTGGGTTTTCTCTATGCTTCCTTACCTGTGCCTCAACAACAGGGGTAAGGATTAGGGAACGGATACTGGGACAAGGGATGGTTGTGAATAAAAAAGCAGGGTTAGAAAGAGCAGGTAATAACAACAACAGTTGGGCCCACAGGCCAAACCCACCCCCACTGGTACCAGTGTTTCCCAGCATGTTCTTATGGGTACCCACTAGGTGCAGGCCTGGTATGGTGCTGCGGGTTGGACGGCTGTTGGGGCTCTGAACCTTTGCAAAGTGCTTAGATTGTAACAATTACATTTTGCTTAAATATTCCCAGGAGCCAGGTCCTGGGTACTCACAGTTCATAGATCTCAGATGCCTGGAGTATGGAGCTCCTTGGTCAGTGCAACACAGGGCAGAAGAAGGCTAGCCTTGATTCCTCTGACATGATGGGACTTGCTCAAGAATTTTGCATCTGGTCACCTTGATTGTAGTTCTGTCCGCTTGTCACCTTCAGACACTTCTGGCCTGTTGCAGAGCCTGTGGCAGGACAGCACCAGTCCAAGAAGGCCCAGACTTGGGAGTGGCTCCACAGCCCACCTCCCCACAATGGATACCAGGTGCCCTAGCACCCCAGCAAGTGCCGGTGACCTCCTGAGACAGTGAGTCCCACTTGAAAGGAGTTAGCGGCTTCCCTCCCAGGTTCTAGGTGAGAACTCCCAAATGGTGGGGGTCCGCCTGCAGTCCCTGCACTGAGTTTGAAACCAGCAGAAATCACAGGCAGTTGCTCAAGAAAAAGTCTAATGCCAGCTGGAGTGGATGCTAGCTCTAGATCACTGAAGCACAGGTGCAATCAACAGGGAGATTCAAGCACAACAGGCCCCTGCACACCAGTCTGCACTTTCCAGTTAGAAAATGTCCACAACCTTTTCTTCAGCTGCAGCTGGGACACAGTTCTCAGCCACTTCAACCAGTTCACTCAGGAAATGTACAGCACCTGGCTAGCACCCCAATATCCAGAGACACTTTGTCTTCTCAAAATCCCAATTACAGTCCCACACAGGTAAAATGAACTCTCAGTAGCAGCTGTGGCACTCAAAATGAACAGCTCAGTCCTCTCACCTCAATATAACCCACCAGTGCAGGGTTACTGCAGCACTTATGTTCTCCAAAATAATCACACTCTCATAGTACCTAGGGAATCAAGGTATCAGTTCAGTCTCTTGTTGTCTTTCCCCTGCTGATCATCTCCAGAAATTCAGCACTCTTCATTAGAGATCTGGGAAAGGCCTCTCCAGTCCAGATCCACTCTCACAGGATACCTCTGAATCGTACAGAGCCTGGGGACCAGACTGCCTCACAACCAGAAAGTCCAGAGGTTTTCACCCAAGAATCCAAGGTTCTGATTGGCTGATTGAGCCTATCAATTGTCCATAACCATAGTGAGGAACATTTCCCACTGGCTTATTGGGGCATGATTTAAATGTCTAAATTTATCCCCTTCTTCTCCCAGGAGTCCCTCTGGTTCAGTTTTAGGTGCCTGACTTTGTGACTGGCTGCTGTGGGGGGTCATAGTGCCATCAATATGTCTGCTCCCATTCAGCCCAATGCAGTTCAACACAATTCCCCACCTGTTCAACCCTGGTACAGCCAAGTCAACTACTTTATTTAAACAAACACCCCACTGTGTTGTAGCCCCTTGTTAGCCCTCCTAAGCGACCCCACTCTTGCGTATAATTTTCCCATAGTTTCCCCATCGCTGCTGCCGAAACTCAGCCTCCCCAGGCAGCAGCAGCAACATCCTCATTAATATTAATGAGTGCTCATGAATGATTCATGAGCACTGGCTGTGTGCCCATTTTCAAACCTTATTTTTAAGCTCTAGCTGGGCCAAATACCCTAAACTGCTATGGGAACTCTGTTTGGGGATACCAGGAGGCTTGGGGGAGCACCCAGAAATGGAAGTAACCGGGCAAGGAACGAGATCAAGTAAGGTAAGCCCCCAGGGGGGATTATTACAAAAGTATTTGTTCAAGATATCTGCTTTTTCTTGGCCCCTCCACACAATCCCCCTTCCTTTTTTAGTCTTACAGTCCTTCCCCGGTCTTTCTGTTTTCGCTTACATACGTAAAAAAAAATGTCTTGTCCCCTTTCTTTACTCTCTGGGCTATTTTCTCCTCTGTTTGTGCCTTTGTGCTCCTAACTGATTTCCCTGCCTCCCTCTGTTTCTCCAGATACAGCTCCCTATCCTCCTCTTTCTGTGTCTTCTAATACCTCCTGAATGCTAACTTTTTGGCCCTCACCTTCCCAGCCACCTCCTTAGAGAACCGTAGCAGTCTCTTTTCCTCTTGTCTTTGTCTACTAGCCTGACCCAGAGGTTTGTTGCCTTCTCTGTGCTCCTTTTTAGTTCTGCCCGGCGTTTCTCCACTCCACCCAAGTTCTTCCCCCGCCAGGGCATCCCTGAGACATTCCACCATCTTTTTCAAACTGGCCATCCTGAAGTCCAGGACCCTTGTCCATGTGTGGTTTGATTCTGCCCCAGTACTTATATTGAACCACACAGTACGGTGATCATTGGTCCGCAGGTGGCCACCCACCATGATGTCTGCAGCACTGTCCACGTAGTTAGTACAAGGTCCAGTATTGCCTCCTCATGAATGGGCTCCCTAAGTAGTTGCCTGAAGAATGCCCCCTGCAGGGAGTCCAGGATGTCCCTGCTCCTAGCTGATGCAGATTGAAGTCCCCCACTATCAGCACTTCCCCCCTTATTTGCCATCTTTTGGATGGCTTCTCCCAGAACCATATCCAACCACCCGTCCCCTCGTGCTGGATGTCTGTAGATCACGCCAGTGTGAATAGTGGCCTTGCTCAATTCCCTGTCTCTAGGGTGACCCACAGTACCTCTGCCCTTCCCTGTATTTTCTGTACCTGTCACTTTTATGCTATCTCTCACATAAACAGCAACTTGTCCCCTTTTTTTCCTACCCTGTCCTTCCTGAAGAGAGTATAACCTGGTATGGCTATATCCCAGTCATGGCTCTCAGTGCACCATGTTTCTATAATGGTGACAATGTCCAGGTCAGCCTCTGCCATAGTGGCCTCTAAGTCTGGGATTTTATTTCCCAGACTTCGAGCATTGACACACATGGCCTTCCAACTACTAGTGCCACACTGCTTGACAACCCCCCCATTTTCCCATTGCCCTCTCTCCTTACTATCTCTGTTCAAATTCCCATCTGTCTTCATTACTACTAACTTGTTTTTGTTTCTATTAGGTACCCTTGGGAATTTGTCTCCTTTAGGGTTCTCCCTGCTGTCTACTCCATTTTGTTGGGGGGGAGCAGTTTATGTCTCCCTGCTTCCTTCCGCCACCCCCTCGGATAGTTTAAATGTTCAGCAATGTAACATTTAAAATGTTCAATGAGGACTGCAGTCCCCCTCCTGCATGGATGCAGGCCATCTCCTCTGTACAGGCCTTAGTCCCCAGTGTAGCCAAACCCCTCCTTTCTAAGCTCTTGGTATGGAGTACCCTATCTCCCCCCCCCGTCATAGGCAGCACCTCAGAAAAGGCCACTGAGCTTGCTACCTGCCTAAGACCCCTCCCCCTCTCTCCTTGAACTCCTCCTGAACTATCCTCTCCCCATCCCTAGCTAGGTCATTTGTCCCCAGGTGAACAATGACATCTAACTCCCCCTCCCATCCTGCTGCTATAGTGATCTCCAGGATCCACTTTCCTCCCGATCTCTAGGATCTGCTTTCCACCCCTCCAAATCGTGAACCCCCATGGGAATTTAAAGAAGCGGAGAGAGGGTTCACATATTTAGGTATTAAAGTGAGGAGGGACTTGGATGGTTTATATAACTTGAATTACAGATCCTTGGTATGGGACATTTCAGTGGACCTTGAATGCTGGAGTGCCCTGCCTATCTCATGGATGGACCAGATCAACCTCATCAAAATTAATGTGTTGCCTCACATTCTATATGTTATGTGGAGGCTTCCAGTAGGGCTCACAGGGGAGAATATTAAGAAGATGGAAGGGGAGTTCAGCCAGTTCACTTGGCAAAATAAGAGGCTCAGGATGAGCATGGACAAAGGGGGAATGGACTTCCCTGATCTGAAGGGATACTTCTTACCTAAACAACATAGATACATTCAAGATTGGGCTAACTGGAGGGAGGGAGTTGGTTAATTGGGTGAATTTGGAAGGGGAGAGAGCCCCGGTTAAGCCAGCAGCCTATCTAGATCTGGGGTGAGAAGGGTGTATAGTCACACAAAGCACAAGAACCCTTTGGTGGGACTGACTTTTGAGGCCTGGGAGCAAGTAAGGAAGCAAAGAGGGGCAGGGGAAGACCTGTCACTTTTGGTCTTGATAAGCAGATAACCGATCATTTATACCCGGACTGCAAGACCCTGGCTTCCAACTGTGGGATACTTTGGAGGTTTGGTGTGTTGGAGACTTATTCAAGTTCAAGATTAAGTTTATTCACAGGAAAGCTCCATTGAGCACACTCATTTACAAGGAGGTCCTGTCTAGGACAATGTGAAACAACAGGTACAATACAGTAATACAGAGACAATAAAAGATTCACACGAAGTATGAACATAATAAAAGGTGACAGATACTCACATTTGAATACAGGGTACAAATGTTTAAGGTTGATTACAGAGTACAATAATTACAAATGGTTACCGGGTACACTTATATACAAATGAGGGGCTCAAATCTTTGCCTGAACTCCGGGTAGAATTTAGGATTCCACTGGCGCATACATGTAGGTACTGTGTTTCCAGATGCAAGCTTTTTGGAAGAAGCCAGAACAGGGTTCCATTAGGCTTGTCCACATTATACTTTGTTTATTTATTGAAATGTCTCATCAGGAAGGCACACTGAACAACAAGTTGCTCGTCTCACAGTCGACCGGGGGAGGTACATGTGAAATTACATCAGAGAATAAACATACAAATAGAGTGGACATCAGCAAATAAGCATACAAATACATCAGCAAATAAGCATACAAATACATCAGCGAATAAGCATACAGATACATCAGAGAATAAGCATGCAAATACATCAGCAAATAAGCATACAAATACGTCAGTGAATAAGCATACAAATACGTCAGAGATCAAGCATGCAAATACATCAGCGAATAAGCATACAAATACGTCAGAGAATAAGCATACAAATACATCAGCGAATAAGCATGCAAATACGTCAGGAAATAAGCATACAACTACGTCAGCGAATAAGCATACAAATACGTCAGAGAATAAACATGCAAATACGTCAGCGAATAAGTATACAAAGACATCAGTGAATAAGCATACAGATACGTCAGCGAATAAGCATACAAATACATCAGCGAATAAGCATACAAATACGTCAGCGAATAAGCATACAAATACATCAGAGAATAAGCATATAGATACACCAGTGAATAAGCATACAAATATGTCTGCAAATAAGCATACAAATACATCAGCGAATAAGCATACAAATATGTCAGAGAATGAGCACACAAATACATCTGAGAATAAGCATATAGATACATCAGCGAATAAGCATACAACTACGTCAGAGAATAAGCATACAAATACATCAGCGAATAAGCATACAAATACATCAGAGAGTAAGCATAAAAATACATCAGAGAATAAGTTTACAAATACATCAGAGAATAAGCTTACAAATACATCAGAGGATAAGCATACGAATACAACAGCAAATAAGCACACAAACACGTCAGCAAATAAGCATACAAATACATCAGCGAATAAGCATACAAATACATCAGAGAATAAGCATACAAATACATCAGCGAATAAGCATAAAAATACATCAGAGAATAAGCACACAAATACAGTGAACATATAATGGTAAGGTGCAACTCAAAATCAACAATATGATATCGCCAACACAGTGCTAGATAGGTGTTACAGTTAAGAATAGGCATCAGTTCAATTACAGAAATAAAGTGCAAGGTCTAGGAGCAGAGGGATGGGGGTGGGGGAGACACCGGACACAGCATAAAGATAAACCAGCTTACTTAAGTGGGACTTAGTGTAGTCTTGGGAAATCAGTAGTAGCAGCAGCTAGTCAGTACAAAAGGATTGGGCAAAAGGGGAGAGGGTAAGTTGCATACAGCGCTAAATGGTAAGGGGGCTACCTATTAAGTGCTATGTAGTGGGGTACAGTGGAAATGAGGGGGTGAGAGGTTTACTAGAGAAGGAGGAGGCATGCCTAGGTCTATACCCTCCAGGATGCTAGGGAACCCTGCCAGAGGCAGATCCAGGTGAGGACAAAGAAGTGAGAAACAGAGGGGGTGGTCAGGTGCTGGAAGAGGAGTTATTAGGTTGGGAAGATACGCAGAAGAAGGGGAGAAGGGAAGAGAGGGAGACCACAGGACTGAACCCCTCCAGGATGTTGAGGACCCTGCCAGGGGGCAGAACCAGGCAGAGGTGTTGGATGCAGAGTGGGGGGGGGGCAGGTAACAGGAGAGAGGTAGAACTTTAGTACTGACCCCTCCAGGATGCTGAGAACCCTGCCAAGGGGCAGGACACGTTGGAGGCTAGAGGAAGGAGTCCAAAGGCAAATCCAGAAGCCCAATACTCCAGTGGAAACCACCTCCTTCTGCCTTAATTTATGCCCTGTCTCAACAAAACTGTCTCTGCCACCAGAAGAGCATCAATATATTTCTCCCAGCTCTGGAGGAAAAGTTCCTCTTTATCATGCAAGGTATATGTTAGCCTTTCCAAGGCCAAAGTATTGATCACCAATGTCTTCCATTGGCGAGTAGGTGCAGGTCAGAGTTAACATGTGGGGGAAGGAGGGGATGAGGATGGGTGAGGAGCTTGGGAGACAGCTCTTATGTACACATGTCAGGAAGTTAAGGTGGGTTAAAGCAGGAGCAGTTAGAGGAGAGATAGTTATGTAAGGAAGAGGTAAGGAAGGAGGTAGTTGAGGATTGCCAAATTTGAGGGGGGAGAGAGTTCCAGAGTTTTGGGACATGATGGGTGAAATTAGACTGACCGATGAGAGTCTGTTGGTGAGGGACCAGCAGCGTACAAGTGTCTGAGGACCTGAGGGAATGGGAGGGAGGTGGAGGGGTAGAAAGTGTTTATACCCATTGGAGCAGGTTATATTTCATGCCCGCACCTCCCCACAAGGCTTAATAGAATGGATGGCAAAACAGGATAGAGATACATTTCCAAATCTCTCGATGAAAGTAAGAGGTCTGTGGGAATGGGATCTGGGGGTAATACTGTAATTACAGATGAAAACTGGAGCACGGTGCTAAACTTGCACATTAGACTCTTCATTTTCAATAAACATAAAGAATCACAATTTAAGTTCCTGCAGAGACTTTATTGTCCACCAGCTAGGGTTTATAAATTTAACCCCATGGTATCCCCCATTGCAAGCATTGTAACAGTGTATTTGACACAGACATACACTGTTTCTGGGTATGTCCAGATTTTAGGCCATTCTGGTTACAGGTAGCAGGGGAGCTTTCCCAAATTCTCACTATGCAGATAGTGGACACATTGCTCTCCTTGATTCTGGGCATGGAGGATTTGGGTGAAGAAGGGTGGGAACCATACCCTAGAGCTTCCAGGGTCCTGTTAGCGTTAGGCTGTCAGTGTATACAAAATATATGGGTTGCCCATATCAAGCCCATGCTGGGCCAATGGAAGACATTGGTGATCAATACTTTGGCCTTGGAAAGGCTAACATATACCTTGCATGATAAAGAGGAACTTTTCCTCCAGAGCTGGGAGAAATATATTGATGCTCTTCTGGTGGCAGAGACAGTGTTGTTGAGACAGGGCATACATTGGGCAGAAGGAGGTGGTTTCCACTGGAGTACTGGGCTTCTGGATTTGCCTTTGGGCCCATGGCATGGGTGAGGAGAATAGGACTCCCCACATACTGGTATAATATAAAGTATACCATTAGTGAAGAAACAAAGGAATTTGTAGTTAGTGGATCATTTATCAAATATTTGTTCTGTTGTGTCTCGTTATTTATTATATAACTTTATTTTATTAGTCTATCTAGTTATTTATTGTTAGCCTTACTGTGTGGCAGTGATTAATCATGTCGTACAATAGTTGTATATACATTCCTGAATATGATATTGCTCTTTTTATTTTTTTCTTATTAATCGAGATTCAGTCTGAAGTGGTTTTGTGTTGGTTTGTGGAAATGGTTGTTCAGTGTTTGTATTTATGCAAAAATGTTAATAAAAATATGAAACAAAAAAATCATTTTCTTATCTTCACTATCACTGGCTAACTCATGCATCTGAAATTCTTGTACTGTAGCCCATCCATGCTCAGATTTATCTGCCAGCAAGATCAACTTTTGTCTAGTGTTTACTAAGTCCACACCTACATTGACTGACTCCACGGCCTTCTATAGAGACCGTGCTTCTAAGGCTGAAGTGGCAGATTTTAAACAATCGAATATTATTATTATTGTGTTCAAATTGCTCTTCATTTTCCTACTTTTTAAACTGATGAGCCATCCCTTTGGCACTTATCTTCTTAATCTCCCAAAGCTGCTGCTCACTTCCCTCTGCGAGTTCCCTCTTCAGAGCCTCCAATCTCTCTGTAAGGACATCTTCAATTTTTCCTACCATTGACACAGTGGACTGAGACACAGCTTTCTCACCTGCACCTCAGTCACAGCAGATACATTTATTGTAGTTGGCTGCTGCATATTTGCGCTGGGAAAACCCAAACTATCCATTTTCACGAAAGACCCTGCTTTGCTGGAGATTTGACCTAGCTGCTAAGAGTGCTCACCTAGACTGGAGAAAAGTCCCCTCACACTCTTCTACCGAGGGCTCTAATCTAGCCACCAACCCTATCGGGTCTTCATGCTACAAAACATTTCAATATTATAGATGGTGTGGAACATGGCCAATGGCTCAAGGTGAAACATGGAAGGATGAAACAGCAACCCACTCACTCTGTGGTCCAATATTCAAAGACTAGTGAGACAGTACACAACCCCAGCAACTTCAGCAGCAGATTCCCCAAAAACCCAGCAGAGTGCAGAGGATGGTGGGGAAGAAGGGGCAAATATGGTTGATCAGGGAACATGAGACTGAAGGATGGTAGTGTAAATTGTATATTCTTTTTTCTTACCTGAAAGTACTGTAGACATTGTCAGGTATCAGGGGACTCTATATCATGCCAAACTGACTCTTTAAAGAACACATAGACTAAAAACTGTTAAATTAGTAAAGGGGAATATGTATCTACAGTGCAATGAGGTAGGGACTGGGTACTGCTGTCAGACGTCCAGTTTATAAATCAGGGATGGCTGGCAAGGCACTGAATGGGCTCTATTCATCATGCCGCCTATCTCGGGCATGTAGGCAAACATGCGTGGGAATGCTGCGCAGCGGGGTCCTGCAGATCCCTGGTGGCAGTCACCAAATGTGTGCAGGCCAGGTATGCACTGGCTCCCGTGGCCGCTTGGACTGCATCGTGCCATGGGTGGACTAGGGGGAGTGTCAGGGGCATGCCTGCACTACGTGCCATTCACTAAGGTGCATGGTGCCAGGCACAGTGGGCACAGGTTATGGCAGCCAGGACCCTGCCGTAACCCAGTGTGCATCCTCAGGGATAACACCTGCCGTTGCGGTGGGACTGGGAGATGACCCTCCATGTGCCATAGCCCACTAGGCAGATGGGAAGGACTGGGGAAGCCATTCAGGTGAGTACCCATACTTTGATAAACCTGGGATCCACACCTTCCCATGCACCCCCACTCCCAGGGAGCAAGGGATCCACTCTGGGACCTGGGTCGGGCATCTGATTAGATGCCTGCCCAGGTCCACTGCTCCGCACCCGTCTGCCTCTCATGAACTTGCGCACCGGGGGGGGAGCTGCGGACAGGTATCCAGCAATAGTGAATGGTGTGCACCTGTCCACAAGTGTGAAGATTTGTGGGTGGGATATGCACCCATAGCATGTACTTCCTTCTTCATTGATGAATACAGCCCAATAAGCACAATTACCAATTTTAATGTTTTGGGCCTTGACCCAAAACTACTGCCTCCATACAGAAAGTCCACTGTAAAGGGGGAATAAAAATCATTAACAGTGGTTAGGGCCAAGGGTGTTGAATACAAGACTTTTGGAGAATAAGCACGGAAACCTAGACCTCAGAAAGACAAGAGAGACTGCTGAGGACAAGTCACAGGACTGCAGACACCACATGGGATAGTAGCCTAGGTTGTAAATAAAAGTTGGCTTGCAGGACACTCAATAAATGCAACCACTGATTTTACTTCCTGAGGCCCTGATCCGCCATTGCCACCTCCATGTAGAACATCCTTAATTAAGGGAAATAGAAAGAATTTACTGAGGCTAGGGGTAGTGAACACAAGGTATCAAGAGAATAACCCTGGAAACTTAGGCCTCAAGGAGACAATCAGAGGGGACTGCAGTAGATGACAGACTGCGGGATGGCAGGCACCATGTGGGACAGTAAGTAACTGCAGAGGGTGGTTTAGCATAACTTACATCAGAGAAGCAAAAGGAAAATATACAACTGACCATGCCACAAAATTAGATCGCAGTGGTGAGTTCTATCTGGAGTGGCTCTTGGAAAATGACTGGTTCTCAAACACGTAAGTGGATCTGAGGGAAATAAGACATGACGATTTTTGATTAACTAAACCAGAGCTATTTAGCGATGGAGGTGGTCCTCCTCAAAAAGCCCATCTTATGGGGAAAGTAGCTCAGTGGTGCTCCATCATGCAAACAATAGGAAGGAAGGGGGGTCTGGCATGGATTTGGGGTCCTACAAAGGGGTGCACCCAAGCCCTAAGGGGTCCCAGGGAGATGATCCCATGGCATTTCGTACACCCTGAAATCAAATCTGCCACACGGAGACAAAGATGAGATCAAACTAAGTCTGTGATGGAAGGTGGGGCACAGCCATTACTAATTGTAACACGGCAGAAATGTAACAGCGATCAGCGGCAAAGGCGATAGGCGGCAATGCGTCACGTGGTACAGGAGCAACACGGCATTATGAGACGATAATGCCCTGTTGCTCCTGTAGTACACAAAGTAGCCAGTAGACGACAAGTAGCGGGGTTTGCAGCTGGCAGTGTTAAAAGAAAGAGGTACACAGGCAGGCAATAGCGAGATAGTACCACGCATAGCGAGGGGGAGAAGTAGAGGTGAGGGACATATGGAGACAGAGATAGACATACCGAGGTAGTGTAGTGGTGGTGGACGAAATCGCAGTAGTGCTCCATCGATCTGGAGCCATGGAAATCGAGGAATGGACAGATAGGGACTTTGTAGACGAAGCGGAAGTGACAGGGAGAGGCAGATAACAGCAGAGAGAGACAGAAGCACTCAACCGGGGCCAGAAGTAGTCGGCGAGACAGGAAGAAGCGCGGCGGAAGCGGGAGGTGGAGGAGGCACATCCAGAAACGCATGTAGCTGCCACACATGTTCGGTCCACGGCACTGTCAACTGTAACTATGCGCCAACAATGACACATGGAGACCATGGAGGAGACGGGGGTAACGGCAGAAAGGTAGGACAAGCAGTAGTGTTGAAGGGAGAGTGAGCAGGACAGAAACGCAAAAGTGAGGCACATAATGACGACATGCATATGCAAATGAGATAGCGACAGGCTGTGCGGAGTTTCAAAGCGAGAGAATTACAGTCATCCCAGGCACTGTCCTACTCAAACAGCCGAACAGAAATCATTACAATGTGCATCAATCGCTAAGAAAGTAAAAAGAGTACCCTGTATTAAAAAAGATTCGGAACCACATCTGTATATAAGAGACTACTGTTTAGCAATCTGAAAGTAACAATAAAAATCACAGTAGATCATGTAACTCGTGTTGTGTTTTCTGTTATATGAGCAGCAGGATGCATAGTCCACACTAACAACGGCATGTCCATACATAGCGCTGACATCCTTCTGAAGGTGGTATTCATGGGAATTAATGCATGGTTGGACCGTTGTACGCCCTCGGCCTCTGGCCTCGTGCCACAATGGTCCTAACCATGCATTAACTCCCCATTAGATGCCACCTTCATCGGTGATTAATGCTTACTTGTTGCAGGGTACAATAGGTAAGGAGGGATATATGATAGACAGTATGAAAACACAAAGACTGCTCTGATCCAGAGGGTGAAGTTGGAAGGTGAAAGTCTCTCAGCTGAGCTGATGATCATTGAGGAGGCAAGGCCAAGCCCTGTCAAAGGGGGGAAACATGAATAATAATCCTTGTCCTGCAATGAAATGGAGCACAGAACAGGTGCTGGGCAGCTTAGCAGGTAGTGTGGTCTGAAATATGTCTGTGAAGATACTCCCAGGAACCCTAGTTTGGTGGGGGGCACTGCTGGGGAGCATTCCCATGGAAAACAGTAGGACATCAGATAAAATGTGTATAGACATGCCCCAGATAGGATCCTGGGAATGAAGGTTCATAGTATGGAGTTTCTGGCAGGCAGAGGCCATGTTTTTGAACCACTGGGGGTTAGGAGTACAGGCTGTGTGTGGGATATTGTCATCAAGACCAACAGGAAAAGAGTAAGTGACCCCCCCAATTTGGGGCTTACCTTAAATGTTTTCCTGGACTGCATCCATGCCCACTACCAGGCAGTCATCCTGTATGGCTGGTAAATCCAGGGTTATTTGTTTGGTCCTGTTGATTTAAATGAGAGTGCATGCTGTGTCTCAGCGCCTGTCCCTTTAAGGATTCAGCCAGTATGTGCATAGTAAATGTTCTGGGCTGGGTTCAAGTGCATCAAGGCTTGTGACCGGCCAGACACTATTTTAATTTGCTCCACTCTGCTGTCGATGATAGAGCAGAGGGAGCTTGAACTAGTACTGTAATTATTTACTACTAACTTGCTGTTATAGTTGAAATAGAGTGTTTGTTCTAACCTGCCTTCTTGCAGCTTTGTTTATCAGGATGGTAGCCACCATGTTAGTTCTGGGACTTCCAGCATTTGAACCAATGGGACACAAGGGGCCTTGAAGGGTCCTTAGCTCAAGTGCCTCGTGGGAAGAAAAACTAGTTTTTAGGTTGGCCCCTAAACTGAACTGATGGGAGCATCCAAACCGTGATTGACAGCTCCCCCAACCAACCAGAACCCTGGAAACCAAGGGAAATCCCAGAACTGTTAGGAGACAGAGGACAGTTGGAATTAGAGCTTGAAGGGTGAGCATCTCGAGCTATTGAGAGGCTGCTCCAGGATAGGAGCCTAGGAGAGTCAGTGGGCAAAGGCCTGACTTGCCTTCCTGCTGTAATTCTTCTGTTTGGGACTACCTTATTGCAGGAAATGGACTAAATCTGAAAAGCAACTTTTAAAAACTGTGGCAGCAAGCTCCAATAGGTTTAGAGGTACAGCTTGAGATTCTGGACCGACAAGAAGCTCCTTTGAAGCGATCGGCCAAAGAGAGTGTGAGAGACTGTTTTATTGAGAATCGAGAGGTTTGCTCAGCGAATCGACTGCGATAGCAGCAGACCTGAAACCGAACTGTAAGGAAAAAAAAGTTAATGTTGTTCTTGTTAAATGTGCTGAATGGTTATCGTGGGTCGAGGCCTGTTTTGCCAGTGACTGGACTGTTATGCCAGCTGGAGTCTTTACCAGCAAAACAAACTGAACTTTGACAAAAGTGTTCATCAAGCCTGGGCCTTTGCCAATCTGGCTCAAGCAGATCGTGTTGCACCAGAGACTGTTCCTCAGTGAGAGACTGGCTTTGGGGATCCAGCCCCTGAGCAGAGACAACTCGCAGGTTGCGGCCACTTGGAGGGTAAGGCTGTGAAGTGGAGGTGTGTTGTGACGGCCCAGCTTCCCCATGCCCCTCGGTGATCTACATGTGGTCTTCATATTGCCAAGCCAAATATAGCCAAAGGGTAGCACGAGCAAACTTGAGGGTAGCTCCCTGCAACTCATTATTCAATTATTTGTGGTACCATCTAATTGTTTCTGTGATTTACAGGCAGGGACACTGGTTTACCAGGATTGAGAAAGGGCATATTCCGTTTTGCACATTGTAAAAAATGGTATTGTCACCGGTGTCTGCCAAGCCAAAATCCGGTTTTACCGGTGTTTGGTTTTGTGTACTTTATTTAACAATTTTTAACTCTGCTAACATGCATTTTAGCAGTTTTGACCTCCACTATTACACATCCTTCCATCCTTGTACCAATTTAAAGTTATTCAAGGTACAAGATGTGATGACAGCAGCAGCACTACAGCCTCCATCCCTATGGTGTGATGGATGCAGCACTACGGCCCCATCCCTCTGGTGTGACAGAAGCAGCAGCACTATGGCCCCCATCCCTTAGGTGTGATGGCAGCAGTACTACGTTCATCATTCTTCATGTGTGATGGCAGTATCAGCACTATGGCCCCCATCCCTCAGGTGGGACGGCAGCAGGCCTACATTCCCCATCCACCAGTGGTGATGGCAGAAGCACTACAGCCCACCCCTTCAGTGTGATGGCAGTAGCAACAATGCAGTACACATCCCTCTGGGGTGATGACAGTAGTGACAGAACTATGATCCCCTTTCAACACTCATACCCCACATGCACAAGTTACAAATTACTTGGTCTCTTTGCTTGTTAGACCTCATATGTGAATTAATCTGAACCATCACTGCTAAGGTGGACTACCTTTGTTTCCTCCTATCTATAATTTTTTTTTTACCTATTATTTTACCAGGTGAGACACACTAAGCTGAAAGCTTGTTTGCAGGTGCAACGTGGGAGCATGAAGAAGTTAAGTGACTTGCTCAGGGTCACACAGTATGCAAGTGGGGGCTGTGGGATTCAAACCCAGATTTAACTGCCTGAATTGGATATCTGCCTGTGACACCGCTGACCAGGGTTAGGGAACAGACTTAGGTGTTGGAGGGCCAGCTGGTGGGTGAAGGCTTGAGTGTCCAACGACCACTTCCCTTCTCCTGAGAGGGAGGGTGGGTTCACGACTCAGCATTTGCTGGCCCATGGTGGAGGCCAGAGGCATGACAACACATCAATCCTCACTGCGGGAGGAGTGTGACGGATGTCGGCTTGTGCCTTGACATCATGAAGCCTGTCACGCTCCCAAGAAAATGGGAAAACACCCGCTGGCCAACCAAAGGATGGCTGCTGGTCCCGCCATACACCAGAAGCCCCAGACAAGTGTTCGTTCTGACCCCCGACATGCCCAGGATACACAGGAAGCTCTTTGGGGCAATTCTCCTCCCCTGGTAGCCTCCCACAGGGGTAGGGGCCCACTCAATGAAGGGTTACTTTAGGTTGCCTGGTAGCACAGCAGTAAGGTCAGTGATAGTGGTCGGACTCGCAGTGGTAGGGGGCTCTTGGCAGGCCTGAAGGAGTGGATGGCTAGGGGGTAGGAGGAGCTAAAAAAACTGCTTGAATTTGCTTCTTTGAAATAAAGTGTTTTCACCTAAAAAATCCACAAGTAATTAGTGGAGGACCTTCAGATGGATTCATGCATCTCCCAGACATGTGGATGTTTTTTTTTTCTACTTGGTGTACATGAAAAGGGTGCCTTCCAGTTTTCATGTCTTTGTTAAGATGTGAATTGAGCACTAATCTGCCCACCAGCATCATACAGCCCCTGGGGTCTTACCTTGTTAAGTACTCTTAAATACTTAACATTTGCTTTTTGTTGAAGAAGTCTATCAGAGAACATTTTGTTGTCACAGAGACAAAACCAGCAGGTGGGAGAAAAGGTGCAAATGATTCAATTCACCTAAATGGGGTGCTAACTGTGAAGCATACATTATGATCCCTATACTGCCTGGTTGTTTTGTTGACTCAATGTACTAAGTTACAATACGTACTTGTTTATCTGCTACGCTGTATTGCTGTATCTGTAATACCCATTGTACTCTCCCGGGTCGCTCCTGAAAATAGGCATACAACTTGCCTAGTGTACCTACCCGGTTAACAAAAGCTAAATAAATAAATAAGTAGTAAGGCAGTTTCTTCTTTGTGAACATACTTTAATTCAGACTAGTTTTCATTCAAACAACTGAGGATTTTGGATGGTCCTACTGATTATAAACTTGAATAAGTTAGTTGGTAACAGTGGTCCTGCGTTTAGCAATCTACAACCTAGATGCTTATATGCAAAGAATACAATAAAAACCTGACTAAAATCTAAAAACAAGCTTATAAAACGTATCTGAATATTTATCTTTACCTATACAAAGCCATTGCAGCCCATGTAAAACTCAAGTAAATTATATGGTACCCTGACTACTATTCTATGATGTAGTAAATATATATTGGTATTTCTTTTTTATGTTCTTTGTAAAGCAGGTAAGGCCCACTAGGAAGAACTGTCTGTTTTAAGGAGTGACCTAGAAGCACTTAGGAGGTTAAGTGACTTGCTTGGATGCAAGTGGAGGTTGTGGGACTCAAACCCAAGTCTGCTGGACGTACCCAGTTCAATCACCATTTGTTACTCTAACCACTAAGCATGGGTGGTTAAACTGGATGGCTGATTACAACAAAGCAATGCGAGTGATTTTCTTACTGTTTCTGTATGGAGCAAAGCAGAAAGAATGCAAAGCACAGCAGCATTCATTTTAAGATGTTGAAATCTGGGTTGACCCACTGGTGCTGCAGTAGCACTATTGCTTGCAATGCCAGTGACCCAGGGTCAGAAGCAAACTTGGGTTGCTGGAGGTCTGGCCAGGGGAGTAGGATGGAGCACCTGGGGGACTGCTGTCCTCCTCTGGGGAAGGTGGGCTGCAGGTCCTGCTTCTTTATCACTACAGGTGTCACCACGGGTGGTGGTGCAATGGTGCTGCAGAGTGATCAGGAGGGGAGGACGCTAGCCAGGATCTGGAGCAGTGGCATGTCTCTATGTGATCTACCCCCTTGGATCTCTAGTGCTGGTGCCCTCAGGGACAGAGACCAGAAAACCAGAAACAATCACCCCACATCAACCACTGGCAGAAGGGACCCAGGTGCCCCAGACTTCATAACCAAACTCCATGAGGGACCCACTGGGCTGCCCGACACACACTAAGGGAGGGTGGAGGGGTGACCTAGGGTCCCCTCCCTTCCCACCTGGGGGGGGTACAACACAGGCAGATTAGGGGCAGACACACAGGAGCTCTTCAGCATTACCTGGGGGCGAAGCTAGGGGATACTGATGCTGTGAGAAGGGGACATAGAAAGAGAAAATAAAAAAAAATTAAAAAGATACTGAAATCTTAGAGATTCTGTGCAGTGACATGCAATTTCCGTGAGGCACCGGTGCAAGAATTCAAAATCTGCAAACCAAGCAGGATTCCGTGATTGTTACCGGTTTTACCGGTAAAAATGGAAAACCAGGGTCCCTGTTTACAGGGTTACAAGAGACTGGGCCAACCAGCCAGGATAACAAATAATCAAACCTCTGTTGTGCATGCTAACTGACTTTTCTTTCCATCAAGGGCCCCAACAACAGCTGCAACGCTGGTCAACACCGGGCAACACCTCTGGCTAGCCAGTATAACATCCTGGGTACCCAGTATTGTAAGAATGATCATTTGGGACTAGAAGTGCATGCCAAGTAACCTGAAATCAAATCAGTATAGTAATCATTCATCTAAATTCACGCCCCATCCTTGTTCATGACCCCTGTAATAAATCTGATTGTTGTTTCACGTTTAACCTGGCTTATGATCATATTACTAGATGGGTTACTGCATTGAAAGTGTATACCTGTTTTGCTACCCTTGCCTTTACAGGGGGTTCCAGGGAATTTGATGAAGGCCAGATCCTGGTGGTAAGTATAAAGAGCGTGTGCATATTATTAATGTTAATTGCAGGCTGTGTGTTAACTGTTGACAAAGGGTCAAGGTCACTAGGTTGGTCTGTGGATGGTTATTAGTGTTACTCAGATAGTGCTTTTGTGGATCCTACTACTATGTCAGATAGTGCTGGTATCCTGACTTGGATCCTACTAGATATCCTGCCGAAGACAGATGCAGGATCCAGGGTAAGATAGTGATGGATCCTGGTTAGGATCTAGGTATCCCAGTTAGGATCCATGGATCATAGGCAGATAGGATCTGGGGCCAGTTAGTGATGAATCCTGGTTAGGATCCAGGTATCCTAGTTAGGATCCACGGATCCTAGAGCAGATAGTTAGGATTTGGGGCCAGATAGTGATGGATCCTGGTTAGGATCCAGGTATCCTAGTTAGGATCCACGGATCCTAGTGCAGATAGCTAGGATCTGGGTCCAGATAGTGATGGATCCTGGTTAGGATCCAGGTATCCTAATTGGTAGGATCCATGATCAGATAGCACTACTAACCTACCACAGCAACTATCTGGCCAAATTGGAGGTATCTGTTGGTATCCTGATTTCTAGAATATTATCTGAGCAACACTAGTGGTTATAGCTTCCCAGAGGGCTATACCAGGCTAGGTAGATACCTCCACTATTGTTGCTCTGGGTGGAAGCACCAAAATATTGAATTCAAGTCCTCAACCTGTGGTCAGAAATACAGATAGGGGTTGTAACTCTAGGGATAGCGCTGCCTAGGGGTTACACAAGGATAACAGGGGTCAGGAGAGGACGTGGTGGGGAAACACCCAGATACTGGCAAAAGTACAGGCAGGAGATATTTTTAAATATTCATGGAAGACAGAGGGGAGGGCTAACTGAAATGGGGGAAACAGACTACAACAGGATATAGCAGGGAGGGTAAGGGCACTTTGGAAATGCAGGGCTGGACAGGTAGTAAAGGAAGTACAGTCTGGGGAGTCAGACATGAGCCAGGTATAGAATAGAATTTAAAAGCAGAGGAGAGTGAGAGACCTTTTTTCCTCCTTACTGTAGGTATAGCCAGAATTAATATTGCTGTGTTTGTGTGTGTGTTCAGGATAATGCTTGACATCGCTTGGCCTTCTAACACCAAAAGCAGTTCAGTCACGGAGGTGATAGCCATCCAACATCCAAAGGGGGAGATTTACTGTACACTCCTGCGGGGTTTCTTGATGTGCACCTTAGAAGTGAAGAATGATGGACGTAGAGGAGAAGTCCCCGGGGTGCCATATATGAAGGGGAGGGAAGTGGTGGAGAACCCTTCCAACACACTCAAAATGAATGATTGCTTAAATGTGTTCATCTTGTTTCTATGTTGTTATTGCTGTCTATGTTATACAGAACCAGGTATACTACGATAATATTTATTTATTTGTTTTTGATAACCGGGTGGGTGCGCTAGACATAGAATGGCTATTTTCAGGCACGACCCGGAAGGGTACAAGTCAAGTTAACAAAACAATAAGAGATAGAGGATATAATAGACAGTACCGCATTAACTTACATGGCGCTCCTAGGCTGGAAACTTCAGCCCCCCCAAACATGGCTCAGTTCAGGGGATGGAAACAACACATTCACAGAAGGACAATTAAACAATTAGAATACTGACTTTTTTTGTACTTTCTGTTTATTGTCATTTTAATAAAAAATAACAATGGACAAAATCTCATGCAGGAATCCACATTTAAAACAGACAGAATACTGCTGTCACCATAAAGACGATTAATGGAAAAACAAATTACTTTCCTATTCTGCAACTAGTACAAGAGGAGATGGGGATGCTGAAAATGTACTGCACCATTAGAATTTTGAGTATAAAAGACTGTTCCAATAAAATGCACATTGCCCCTAGTCGAAGCCTTCAATCGAGGTGAAATGCTGGGGTGTGTTTATCTTACCAGGCAGCATAATTTGGTTCATTCCTGCAATAATTAGCACTTTCTGAATTTATGTAATGAAATACATCCACCTCCAGAATATTTAGACATGTGTTCTTTATAGTGTTTAGTCTTTGCCCAGGATCAAGGCTATCTGCTGCACCAAGCCATTACTGGGACCTCTCCCCACCTCTGTTTTTGTCTGTGAGCTTCTGAAAGAAGATCGCAGAGTGCTGCAGGTTTGAGATGGGGACTACTGAACAGCCAGGATAAATTATCTATACTATTCCTCATTATAAATAAGGGCACAGGGTGGGGCCCCGAGCCCCCCTACTTTACTAAGATGGCCATTTGGAACAAGATGGAGTAAAGCTAGGGAGATGGGGGGCATTTGGAGCAAGATGGAGTAAAGCTAGGGAGACGGAGGACATTTGGAGCAAGATGGAGTAAAGCTAGGGAGACGGGGGCATTTGGAGCAAGATGGAGTAAAGCTAGGGAGACGGAGGACATTTGGAGCAAGATGGAGTAAAGCTAGGGAGAGGGGCATTTGGGCAAGATGGAGTAAGTTAGGAGATGGGGGCATTTGGAGCAAAGATGGAGTAAAGCTAGGGAGACGGGGGCATTTGGAGCAAGATGGAGTAAAGCTAGGGAGACGGGGGCATTTGGAGCAAGATGGAGTAAAGCTAGGGAGAGTGGGGCATTTGGAGCAAGATGGAGTAAAGCTAGGGAGATGGGGGCATTTGGAGCAAGATGGAGTAAAGCTAGGGAGACGTGGGGCATTTGGAACAAGATGGAGTAAAGCTAGAGACAGGGGCATTTGGAGCAAGATGGAGTAAAGCTAGGGAGATGGGGGCATTTGGAGCAAGATGGAGTAAAGCTAGGAGGCAGGGGCATTTGGAGCAAGATGGAGTAAAGCTAGGGAGACAGGGGCATTTGGAGCAAGATGGAGTAAAGCTAGGAGAGGGGGCATTTGGAGCAAGATGGAGTAAACCTAGGGAGGCGGGGCATTTAGAGCAAGATGGAGTAAAGCTAGGGAGACGGGGCATTTGAGCAAGATGGAGAAAGCTAGGAGACGGGGCATTTGGAGCAAGATGGAGGAAGCTAGGGAGACGGGGGGCATTTGGAGCAAGATGGAGTAAACCTAGGGAGACGGGGGCATTTAGAGCAAGATGGAGTAAAGCTAGGGAGATGGGGGGAGGGCTTGTAGAAGAAGTTATTGACAAGTGGGAAGGTGCTGGCAAGAAAGACACCGGCAGGAGATTCATCAACATATGATTGCATGGGAGAATTTGGGAGTTATGACTGCAGGACCAAAGGACTAGCCATGGCTACCCAGAGAGGGCTAACAAGTTCTTTTTAAAGCTTTTTGTGGTTGCTTACTATTTTTGTATAAATACTACATTCTGAATAGTTTTTTTGTTTGTTTTTTTATTCTTTGGTAATCAGTTAAGGACCACTAGACACAGTGCCTGTTTTAGGGGTGATCTAAGAGCATTGTTGGGGTGGTTAAGTGACTTGCCCAGGGTCACACAGTATGCAAGTGGAGCCGGAGGCTATGTGAATCAAACCCAAGTCTTCTGGGTGTACCAAGCTAATTCACAGCTCATTACTCTTACGTCTAGGATATATTTCCATCCCAATAGTTACTATTGACCAGTCTCAATAATAAATATAGACCATTATTTGTAGTGGTCGGAAATTAAAAGGAGAATAATGCATAGGAGGCAATGTGTTATATTAGCTGTCTTTACACTCCAGAGTTACAGTATGTGATCTCTGATGTCCATAAATCTTAAAAGGTGAACTTTGTAAAGTTTTTTTCTTTTTCTCTTATTTCTTTATCCCCAAGGGGCCACCGGTCTGCCTTACCTTCCACGTCTGGCAACTCCCTTGGGTCTATCCGGCCGCCATCTCCTCGGGCTACCTCCAGCGTCCACATTCGGGCCATGCAGTGACCCCCACGGCTTGCCCCCCGTGGCGGGGTAGTGGGGAGCACTCCCTCTGGAGCTCAACCCACCCCATCAGGATCCAGTACTGCCATGCACCCTTGAGCGCCGAGAGAGTCCGCTAAGGGAAATGGCCATCATGCTGCTGCGACTAGTGCCCCGATTTTTCCGCTTTCCTTCCCCCTGAGCCAGCAGGCGTGCACTGACGCCAATGGCCATGAGCGTGCACGCATCCGCCCACGTTCTGGCCCAGCGTCTGCCTCCGACTCTGTACTTGTGCTCCCAGTAGCAGTGGTACCTCCGGTCTCCACTGGGGGTCCCCGCTGCACCGGGATGCCCCTGGATCCCCCCCCAGGGAGGGGAGAGGAGAGCTGTCCTTTGGACGCTCAATCCTACTCCCTCTCTGCTGACCTCCAGCTCCCGGGCTCGTTCCCGAACCCAGGTCGCTGGCGTGACGCGAGGTGTGGCGTCCAGCGCCACAACCCTCAGCGCCACCGGGCCGGTGAGCTTTGCAAAGTTAATTCAGAATGTGAGTCTGTGACACTGACAATACATGAGGGAGTGTAAAAAATGAATTGCCACTGCCTACTACACACACTGGGTCAGACTCACTTCATCTTTTATAATTCCTGGTTACACTGTTTGCACATATTCATTACTTTGGTCTTTTTTCACAAAGAGACTGACTGACAAGATTTTCATTTTTGTCGACAGAGGATGCAGACAATAAGTGGGAAATTAATGACAAGTCACTGTAAGTGCCCCCAAGCCAGGCCCAAGCTAAGCAAGCCTGAACCAAAGCCCCTCTCTCCCCCCCTAAACTTTGTTTAGTTAGGGCAGGGCTCCTGGCCCTGCCACCCCCTCAGGTTTCAGTCTGGACCACATTCCTCTTTGGGCAATTTTTTGGACTACTGACTGTGGTGGGCATCACAAATCTCACTCACACTCACCGTCACCCAGTGCCGGTGTGATCCAGTCTCCGTCTCACCCATCGTCTCAGGTCTGGTCTGGTGTGGTCTCTCCTCTAGTTCATTCATCCCTTGAAGGCATTCAGCACTGATAATAATCGCTGTCTCAGACACTCAAGTAGTCTTGCCAGTTGGCCGTGGTGGCTGCCACCAGGTTGGATGTGGGGTGGCCGGGGACAGTCACACACGTGATGCCAACTTCAAGCAAGAAGAATTTGACTGACAGTCATGACAGGTCATGTCTCCGGACTGTACCCTAACCCACACCGACCCACTCTCTCTTGACTCTCTAGTGTGGCAGACAATGGCGCCCCTACTGCTAGTACTGTTGTTGACCAGTTGACGATGACGTCCATGACTCATGTGGTGTGCACCGTGCCTTATCCGCCCTGCCCAGCAAGCATTCTCTGGCCGCTCTCTACATCAGTTTGGAGTGGGTGTCGGGTGCACATGCGCACTGTGCACACACTGGATTTTAAAATCAACGTGTGCCGCTGATTGGACTGATCTGGTCTGCCTGGGGGCAGCAAGACAGACTGAGTTGTGAGGGGGCACAAACTGCACTAAGTTCTGGGGGGGTGATGTCCAGAGCCACTGAGACAGCTTTTTTTTTTAGTGCCTCTCATTTCTCAAGTGCCCCCTAACAGCTGGCGCCCCTAGGTTGCAGCCTACTTAGCCTATTGATAAAAACTCTACTGATAATGGACACATTTACAGCAGTCAGATACGAAGAAAGTGGCAGTAGAACACATCGAGTAGGAGGGAAAATGCAATAGCAGTAACAAAAGAATGTTCATTTCTACACAGATTCATTAGAGTACTGTTAGGTAACGCCAGTAAGAGCATTAACAGCTAAGCAATAGAGATCACTTCAATACAAAACACATAAATCGGCACATGTAGACATATGAGGTGGTTTAGGCAGAGATAACATTATACTATACAATGTGGTAGCAGCAGAGTGTGAAGGGAGGGTAGGTGGCTCATTCACAGGGTAATAAGTGCAATGGGGAGTACTTAGGGTAGACAAAGGAGAGGTAGAGGTGAGTAGAGAGGACTACAGAGAGAGGGTCAAGGGGATGGAAGCATTTACAGAGATCCAGCTTTAGTAGGTTTGTACGAAGCTTCCTTTTGAAACAGGCATGGGTTGGGGCAAGTCGGATTTCTTTTTTCCATACATATTTTTTATGTCCTGTATTTTTTCCTGTTTTTTCTCCTGTCCACATTGTCGGCCACGTGTGCATGTGGAGGCATGCGCACACCGTGGCTCAAGACACCCTCCTGCAACTTACCACTCTCTCTCTCTCTCTCTCTCTCTCCTTTGCTAGCCACTGGACCTCCACCCGGTGGCTGCAGAACTATGGGGAGTTACGACCACCCCGAGAGAGGAGAGCTGCCCCATGGCTGCTCAATCCTGCTCTCACCCCCCCCCATGCTGGCTCCCTGACAACCCGAGTCCATATCTGAATCCAGGTCATCAGTGTGATGAGAGATAAGGCATCCAGTGCCTCAGCCCTCTGTGCCACCGGGCCGGCTCAGCAAGTCAGATTTCTAAAGAAAGAAAGCGAGTTCCAGAACTGAAGGGCAGTATGAGAAAAAGCCCGGGTGCCCATAGTAGTCATAGCTAGGGATTGTAGAAGGGATTGCCCCCTAGCCCTAGAACTAAGGTCATAGAAAGTATTGGACTGATTCAGCATCTGGGTGAGAGAGGAGGGAACACCTGAGCTGATAATGCCATCAATTAAGGAGCCTTAGGAAAGAAGATGATGGATAGTGGGAGAAGGCCAGTTTAGGTCACTGTAAAGTTGACAGTGATGAGTAAGGCGAGGAGATGCTAAGGCAAAGTGACAAATACTGTTATAAGTGGAGTCCCATTTTTGAAGAGTATCTTTGGGGGCTCCAACATAAGTAGCTGAGCCATAGGCAAAAGCAGGGAGTAGGATACCCTGAGCAATGGCAGTTCTGGCAGAGGGGGGGTTAAAGCATAACTTGTTTTGTACGCAATTCCAGTTTTGGCATTGACAGATTTGCAGGTGACAGAAATGTGATGTTCAAAGTCAAGGGAGGGGTCAAGCATAATACCAAGGTATTTGAAGGAACTAATGCTTTCAAGGGAGGAACCATCAACGAAGGGTATCGACAGCTGACCCTGACAGTTGTTTAGTCTAGGGGCAGATCCAGATAGTATGGATTGAGTTTTGCCAGTATTAATAATAAGCTTATTAGTGGAGAGCCAGGTTTGAATGCAAAGGAAGTCAGATGAGCGAGTGGCGTTAATGTCAAAGATTTTTCTAGAACAGTGATATAGTACTAGGTCGTCCGCATAGAGCAGGAATGAGCAGGTTGAGGTATTTAGTGAGATATCATTAATGAAGACAGAGAAGAAAAGGGGGACTAAGAATAGAGCCCTGAGGAACCCCTATGTTTATAGTGGCAGGCTCAGAGACTGCAGAGTTAAATTTAACCACCTGTCTTCTGTTTAACAGGTAGTTTGATACCAGGCAACAATGTCAAGGGAGAATCCTAGAGACCACAATTTGGCTAGGAGGAGAGGGTGGTCAACCAGATGAAATGCCTTTGTTAGATCTAGGAAGACTGTTCCTGTCAGAAGGCTGTTGTTCATGGCAACCTTGGTGTCATTTGTAAATTTGAGGAGGGCGGTAACAGTGCTGTGGCCCTTACCAAATCCATGTTGGGAGTCAGAGAGCAGGTTATGGTCATGAAGAAAAATAATGGTTTGATGAGAGATCAATTTCTCAAGGATCTTGCTTAGGACCAAGAGAATGGCAATAGGCCAATAGAGATAGACTTAGGGTCACCTTGTTTAAAGACAGGGACTATTCTAGCAAACTTCCAAATGCTTGGGACAGAACTTCAGCAGAGGGACAGGTTAAAAATTCTGGCATGGGGAGTGGCAAGGATGGGGGCAACAAGCTTGAGAAGTCAAGGTTCAAGTCTATCTGCACCGACACTGGTACAGTCAGAGATGGTGTGAAGCACCTTAAAGGGATTTACCAATGTTTACCATAACAAATGGGAATAGTAACCTGTAGGTGTTGTGAATCGGTCTCTTACCATTCAAACTGCCAAACAATGCTGTTTTCCATGAAAAAAAAAATCCTTTTATTTTGGTGCTCTGCTTCATTTGCATAACCTGACCTTTTTTTTCCTCAGTGCTGCAATACCCAACTGTGATACCACAGAAATAAAGTTATTAAAGGGACAGTGTCAGTGTTTTAGATAGACAAATCAGCTATGTACTGTACCCACAATGCATCACTATGTAAATCAGTATACAGGCTATTATATTTCTGTGCTCACTGCAGAAAAAAGAGACTACATCTCTCAGTATAGAAGTCTTGTAGCTAGATGTGGCCACAATGCATTGTTGTGAAAATAAACATACAAAAGCATACAGTATATTGTTGACACCACTACAGAAATATGAGACAGCATCTCACAGTAAGGAAATTGGAATACAGGTTCTTATTTTCCCCACAATGCCTTGCTATGTACATTTACATATAAGTGCTCACCACCAACATATGGGACTGTACTTCTGAGTAAGGCACATTTAAGTCAACGTTATACATTTTTATTTTATTTTTATTTATGACTTTTGTGGTGTTTTGGTTATTTGGTCTGCCACTAAAAGACCCCGTACCTTCTCTGTGATCTGCCAGACCCTTTGGTTGCTGCTGGTGAGGACCCCATCTGGACCGTGTTAATAACTAAACGGACGCATAAAATAATAAGGCAGGTTTATTCTGTACTGCAGATATTCTCTTCATGAGAACAAGACCCAGACTGACAAAATCTCTGACTGACAGGCATACATGGCACTTCCAGGCAGTGCAACAAATTGTTACATGCAAGTTCTAAGTGCTCTTAAAGGGGCGGCAGCTTAACATTAAGCCCCATGCTTAATGTATGCTTCACATCACCACCGAACAGTGAATGTGAGCACCACTCGAACAAGCAATTAATCTATAACAGTTTCTAAGAAATATTTGTAGTAAATTTTAAAGCAAAAACATATTTTCATGCATTACAAGGCATTATGTTGACAAACAGAACTCCACTGCAGTGGGGGGAGAACCTGGACTACACTGGGGACCAGTCAGAGTAGCACCAGAGAGGGGGGAACACAATAGTACTTGAGACTTGGTCATGCCACAAGTGCTAAGGCATGGGGGAAGGAAAAGGGTAGCAGCAGGAGGTACCCAGAATGCAGGTCAAACTTTATTAGCAGTTGCATAACAAACAGATGGACTGTTCATGTAAAGAGACATTCCTAAGGGGAAAAAGCGTTAATGCAGGTAAATAGTACCAGAGAAACAGTTGCATAATATAGGTACAAGAACATTTACTGCAAAATAATTAAACACAGAGACTATCACCAGAGAAAGAACATTCAGTCCCAAAACACACCGAGTCCAGTAACAAAAGTTCAAGACCTAAGTCGACTTTTCCGGTCAGTGGGAATGAAGGCATGCATGGATTGCACTAGCTCCTGACAGGAGGGGGTCAGGTAGTTAAAAGAGACCCAGGAATTCTGCCCACTATCGAATCCACACCACTTTACTCTGTAAGTCCAGGATCCCTTGACAAACTTCTTCTTAAGATCTTCTCGATCTGGTACACTGTGGTGTGTAGAAGAGAGTCCTGAGAAGAAGAAGAAGGTTGAGAAGAAGAGGAAGTCCCAGGCAAATCATCTGGTAAAACGGAATCTGGCTGGAGAGTGTCAGGAGTGGGAAGAGCTGTAGAAACTAGTTGTAAGTTGTCCAGAGGGATCTCAGCTTCAGAGAGGATGGCAGGCTCAAGGGCAGCTTCATTTCTGGGAGAACTGGGGTCATCTGGAAGGTTGTTATTCAGGTACCCATGCTTTAGTCTGTTTATATGGACTTTGTTGTGTACCAGCATGCCATCTGACTTGCGTCGCAGACGAATGTGGACTGGAGGAAGCTTTTCTACGATGTAGAAGGGACCAGTCCAGGGGTGAAGCAGTTTCTTGGTGGTGCCTGGATCAAGAACAGATCAGTACAAATAAACAATGTCCCCAACAGAGAATGAAGGTTCATGCACCTTGGCTGCAGACATTTTTTGCATTGCCTATTTTCTCTGGCCCAGTGTGGTGATTACAACTCATCGGGCAAGTTCCAGCCATTCCAGAAGAGAGATAATGAAAGAAGAAGCTGACTTAGGAACCTCTAGTAGTGAGAGATCCCTGTCCAGTGGCGTTCTTGGGTGACGTCCATGGACTAAGATGAAGGGGGTGTGTTCTGTGCTGTTGACACAAGGGCTGGTATTGTATGCAAACTGCACAAAGGGAACAAAACGGTCCCAGGTGTCATGAGTCTCATCCAGATACTTGGAGAGTGTGTAGAGAATGGTGGACATCATTCTTTCACTCTGTCCATTTCATTGTGGATGGTAACTTATGGTATGTGACTTTTTTATGTCGAGAAGCTTGCAGGTTTCTCAGACAATGGTGGATAGGTAGTTAGTGCCTCTATCTGAATGTAGGTACGATGGGGTACCATGACGACAAATGACTGTGGTGAGAAAGGCACTTGCCACAGTGGCATCTTTAATGTCTCTTAGGGGGATGAGCTCCAAATACTTCGTCAAGTAGTCCACAAAGACAAGGATGTATTTGTTGCCAGAGTCAGAGCATGTTGGTAAGGGCCCAAGAATGTCAGTGCTGACTTTTGGAATGGTTCAGTGGCTACAGGCATTGGGATGATGTGTGCCTTTGTTGGTTTGGCAGGAGGCTTTCTTTGGAAGCAGGGCTGGCAGGATTTTATGAACTGGGCAATGTCCCTGTTCATGTGTGGCCAGAAGAAGTGAAGCCTTGTCTTTTCCAGAGTTCTGTGTATTCCCATATGACCTCCAGAAAGTGGAGAGGCATGAGTGGAGAGAAGAATGTGAGGGATGAGAGAGGCTGGCACAACTAGCTGTACATGAGTTCTGTCCATGCGATGACCCTTACCTTCCTTGGTCCAAATGTGAAAGAGCGCACCGTCATTGAGGAAGTACTGTGAAGCAAAGAAAAGTACATCTTGGCGATGTTTCTTTTGTTGTGGTAAGGTTCCAGACTCTAAGTAGGTGATTATGTCTGTGAATTGAGTGTCAGTTATTTGTTGCATTTTAACAGTTGCCAGGGACAAATCAGATGTAGAGGAGATGAGAAGGTCTTCGGCTGCTGGCAGTAACTGAGGATTTGTGTGTCTCTCTGTAGAAGCAGTAGGAAGCAGCATAGCTACTTGAGGTGCTGTAGGAGTGTCCACAGGAAGCACATCTGTGGCATGGAAGAGAAGAGCTTGTAAGCAGAATTCTTCATCTGTTGAGGAGGATGCTGAGGGATATCATCTCTGGCTTATACCATCAGCATTTGAGTGAACTCGACCTGGTCTGTATTGAATTTCAAAGTTGTAGGATTGCAGCATGGTGATCCATCGGGTGAACTTGCCTACTGGCTCCTTCATTTCAAATAACCATCTGAGGGCAGAGTGATCAACAATAGCTGTAAAGGAGGATTAGCGAAGGTAGCAGTCAAATTTCTTCACGGCAAATACCATGGTTAGACATTCTTTCTCTGTGATGCCATAGTTCCGCTCAGTTGAGGAAAGAGAGCGTCCAGCATAGGAGACAACTCGTTCTGTTCCATCTTGAATTTGACAGAGCACAGCGCCCACTGCAAAGGAACTAGCATCTGAGTAGAGCTTGAATGGTTGGTCGAACCTTGGGTAGGCCAGTACTGGAGAAGAGATTAGGTTTTGTTTTAAGGTGTCAAAGGCCTCTTTACATTCAGACGTCCAAATATAGTCACATCCCTTTTTGGTGAGGACATACAGTGGAGCTGCTGCAATCTTGGCGTAGCTGCAAATGAACTTTCAGTAGTAGGCAGACAAGCCCAGGAAAGCTCGAAGGTCTTTGAGATTGTTAGGCTCTGGATAGTCTTTGACTGCTGAGAGCTTGTCTGGATCTGGAGAGATGCCTTGAGAACTAACCACATGTCCCAGGTAATGAATTTGATGCTGCACAAAACAACACTTTTCTGGATGAAGCTTGAGATTGGCTTGTCTGATACGTTCAAACACTTCTTGGAGATGTTGGAGGTGCTCTGGCAAAGTTCTGCTGAAGATAATCACATCATCCAGGTAGACTAGGCAAGATTTCCAAGACAATCCATGTAGTACGGCTTCTATAACATGTTGAAATGTGGCTGGACTGTTCCAAAGACCCATAGGCAGACGTTTGAACTGGAAAAGTCCCAAGTGGCAGCGACATGCTGTGTATGGATGAGAAGCTGGATCAATGGAAACTTGATAGAACCCACTATGAAGGTCTAGAATGGTGAAGTAAGCAGGACTGGCCGCACCAAGACTCTCTAAAGCATCTTCTGTTGTAGGCAAGGGATGAGCATCCTGCACCATGTAGGCATTGAGTTTTCTGTAGTCTACCACAAAATGATACCCTTTGTCCTTTTTTACCACCAGCAAGCAAGGTGCACCCCAGGGGCTTGTAGATTCTTCAACTATGTCTTGGTCAAGCATATCTTTGATTATGTCCTCGAGGACTTGTTTCTGTTTATGTCCCACTTTGTATGCTCGCTGACGGATTGGTTTCTGGTTGGGCTGTACTTCGATGGTGTGTTGCAGAATATCACAGCATCCAAGCTTGTTATCTCAACCAACAAAGACATCTGGGTAATTCTCCAGGAATTTCAAAAGTTGCTGCTTTTCCGTTGGAGGTGCTGGAAGTTTGGAAGAGGATAGTCGCTGACTGAGGGGTAACTCAGCTGAAGTTGGAGTGGTAGTGATAGTACTGACAGGAGTAGAGTTGGTGGAACCAGGTTGCGGTTCTTGCATGAGATGGAGCTGGTCCCCTGAAGACAAGCAGGCAAACTTTCCAATGTTGGCACCCTTTGAAATGACCACTGGCTCATCTGTGAAGTTGCAGCATTTTTGGAAGACTGTGCCATCATGCACCACCGATAAGGTATTTCCCGGAAGGAGACCTGACGAATGCAGCGGGGGATCCTGTGACGATGCCAACAACACCTTGTGGAAGTGGTTCACCTTGAATCTTGGCACTCAAAACCATTTCTGACTGAGAAGGCACAGTGACTGAGTCTATAGCTATGAGTTGCCTCCAAGGATCTAGCGACAGTTTGCTTGAGGCAAAGTCTAGGATGGCTTTGTGAGCTTTGAGAAAGTCCAGGACTAGAATTACGGCAGGTTGAAGATCAGGCACTACTGTATATAAAACTTGACAGTAGCTTGCTGTGAGCCAAAGTGGAGCTTGAGATGGACCACGCCTGTGATGGGTACTGTAGCTGTACTTGCTGTGATAATGTACTTTATGTCAGCTGGAGAGACATTAGGTATGTGATGAATGGCTTGGTTATTTAGAATACTGCTGTTGATAACTGATATTTCTGCTCTAGTGTCGACCAAGACATGTGTAGACCAATTTTCGATGGTTACAGGTACATACTGTAGTTTGCTAGGAGAGGTGATCGGATGACAGGTACCTTTGCCCCTGGAAGTGAGAGTGTGCCAGAGTTTGCAGTTGGAGGAAGCGTTTTGTTTGAATTGCGAGAGTCAGAGGGGCGGTCAGTTGCTGTGTTCCCCAGCCAAAAAGCCCCTGGTCTGTTGGGTGGCGCTAGTTTCCCTGATCCTAGGAGTAGTTATGGTTATCATGTTGTTGGCACTGTGGTGAGCGTCTGTGGTTCTCTTGAGTCCTGTGGTAATATTTTAGCTTTCGGCAGACAGCGGCAGTGTGTCCCCTGAATCCACACCACTGGAAAGTCATGGGCTCTTGGGAAGGCAGAGGTGGATCCGGTCTCTGTTGAGGTGGTTGCATAGCATTAGTATTTGCCGAGGAGGCAGTTGAGCTGATGTGTAAGGTATTGACAGTTGAAATAAGCGTGTCAATCATTGCTTGTTGCTGTTGGACACATGTGGCAAGTGCAGCCAGTTGTGAGGTTTGGGGCACCTGAGCACCGGCAGACTGGAACATTGAAATGGACTCTTGAGCTAGTCATGCAGCTTGGATGGTATCTGTCCAGGTGGTTGGCTTTTCCTGTATGACATAGGTATGGAATTGAGGAGGTAGTCCCTGGCAAAGGCTGTTACTTGATCTTTCTCTGTTTTCTGTAGGTGTTTGCATTGAGTCTCAATGTCCATAATGAAGGCTTCAAGAGATTCCAAGGGTTGCATGGTGCGCTCCCACAGCTGTTGCTCTAATAACCAGGGTGGATGTGCTTGGAGAAAATGGGCTTTGAAGGTGGCGTACAGTGTGGCCATATCTCCTTTGACTTGGTCTGGAAATGCGTTGAACAAGGAAATGGCAGTCCCTCTCAGAAGCAAGTGCAAGGCATTGGAGATGCGCAAGGGATCAGTCCAACCATTGAAGGAAATCCATGCTTGGAAGTGTTCCAGCCAGTTGACAGCATCTTCGTGAGGCAAGGCTGAGGAGGGTACTGGTTGTAGGCTGGTATGGACCATGGACTGTGGTGAAATGGCTTTAATGTAGGCCAAGTCATCTTGAATAGCTTGCATAGCTGGTGCTCCTTGAGCAGAAATAGAAAACTAGATGTCATGGAGGATTGTTTTGATTTCATAGCCCCATGCCCTTGAGGTGGGTGAAGGTAGGACTCTGGAAGCTCCGGCTCCCATATCTGTGTCGTCGTCAGATATTGTGGTTGGAGATGAGCTTCGTTTCACTGAGCGAAGGTCGTACGGGTGAGAAGGAGTTGCCATCATGCAGGAGACAGGATGTCATGTCGTAGATGAAGTGCCGATGAAAAATTATTTTCGTAGACAAAATTACAAGTTTTTGTAGCAAAGTTCATCAATTGACATCTGAATAAAGAATTAACACTCAGTTATGTGTTGTTTGTTATTTAAATAAAGGTTTTGGTGCAAAAATCAGCTTTTGTTGCAGTGTCCATTCATTTAAATAGGAATCCCATTGATTTCAATGGAGTGAGGTCAATTTGTGCCCTTCACAAGATGGCCACCGAACTGTAATATGCAGTTCATGTGGGTTTTGACTGGCCTGACTGTAGCAAGATGGCCACCAGCAGAGGGGGTAAGGTTCGCTTCCTGTCTTGTTGTTGTGATGTGCTCAAGATGGAGGAGTCTTTCCATGAGGCTGCCTGGCTTCTCTACAATGATCAAAATGGCAATTCCTGCGGTTCTCTGCTTCTTCCCCGACTGAACTGGCAGGAGTTTTCTGTAGTGAGTGACTAAAAAGACTGGGGAATTTCTGTATTTATTTAATTTATTGCTTGATTGCTGCACGGCTGCCTAGGATGGGCTGCAGATGTTCCTTTTGATTACTCATTGTCTTTATCTTTGGCTCCTCCGTTTTGTTTATTGTGCTTTTTTTGTGTTTTTTTTTAACTTTTCTGTGGCCCTTGTTTTAATTTATTTGCCTGTGCCCTACTTACTTGAAGAGCTCTTTCTCTCTGTCTGGTTATTTATTGAGTGCCAAGTGAGCCCTGCTTATTTTGTTGTACATGCCCCCAAATAGTGATACTGTGTCCTGCTTGAGGTTTGGTTTGTTGTATTGCCCTTGTGGCTGCCCCTCTTCTGTATGCTCACAAGGGCTGTCCCTTGCAGTTATATATTGCCCCAGTGCAATGATTTCCTCCGAGGGGCTCTGGTAGTAGTGGATTTTTTTTTTTTTGTGCTCGATTATTTATTTATGGCCCTTTGCCTTTTCTTTGTTGTGGAGCATGGCTGAGCGGCAGCTTTGTTTGGCAGCAGTGGTGAATCGGGGAGCGAACCGCAGTGTGGGAAGAGGGCAAACGAGGAGCAGAGGCTCCGGTTTGTTGGCCGTGGGGGCGAGAGGAGCTGGTGCTGTGTTAGGAGGGGAAGAGCTCCGTAATAGTGGCAGTGGAGAACCGCAGGTGCCATGGAAGGCAGGGCAGAGTCGTTGTCAAGAAGCTGTGGCTGTAAGTAAGGTAACCTGTGAGTTGCGGTTGCGAGGTGGGCCGAGCAGTGTGCTGCAGATGCATCTCTGAGTGAAGCTGTGGTTAGGGAACAAGCTGGAAGGCCAAGTGTGGAGGAGCTGTGATCCTCATGCACTGGCTGGTCGGCTGTTTTCTATTGCTCCGAGGGGAGTGGAGCTCCGGTGTTGTACTGTGCGGCTGTTGGAAAGAGCTTTAGCTGATAGTGGAGCAGAGGCTCCGTTGCGGTTTGCAGATAACTTACAAATGTCCATTTCAGTGTAAGAGGGACAGAGCAGCTGTTTGCTGTGAAGCTGCAGGTAAGAGGAGGGATTGTCGGACTTGCTGTTTTTGATTAATTAATTGAAGCTGTCCCTTCTAGTGCAGCTGCTGCACCTCGAGGTTGAGCAGGAGGGATACGGCACTGACGGTTTCTGCAGGGCAGCAGTGGAAGGGTAGTGTTGAAACAATCTGGCTGTAAATTATTATATATATATATTTTTTTCCTTTTGTTGGTTGCGATCCCCACTTAGAGGCACTGTGGCTGCAGCTGGGAGGGAGAGGGAGTCTGGATGGCAAAACAGAGTTTCTGAATGAGGCCCAGCCACGAGGTGGGAGGGGTTATAGTTTTGGAGCGCCGTGAGGTGCAGGTTGCACTCATTTTAAAAAGTTCAGTCATGGAGCCGCTAGCCAGCAAGGTTTAACACTTTTACGTTTAGTAGTCTTTGACAGTAGGAATGCTGCAGGCTGTTGTATAAACACAGGAGACGGTTCATCTTTTTCTGTGCAGCTAGGCTGTGTTGTAATTAATCATTCAAGCAGTTCAGACATACTGGGAGAGATGACTTTGGGGTACCCAGCGATGCAAGCAAGCAAGATGGGGGTCTGGACAGAAGAAGGGCCGCATTCTGCACCATGTGTGGCATTTTGGCTATTTGGTCCACCACTAAAAGACCCCTTACCTTCTCTGTGGTCTGCCAGACCCTTCGGTTGCTGCTGGTGAGGACCCCATCTGGACTGTGCGAATAACTAGATGGATGCATAAAATAATAATAAGGCAGGTTTATTCTGTCCTGCAGATGTTCTCTTCATTAGGACAAGCCCCAGACTGACAAAATCTCCGACTGACAGGCATACATGGCACTGCCAGGCAGTGCAACAAATGATTACATGCAAGTTCTAAGTGCTCTTAAAGGGGCGGCAGCTTAACATTAAGCCCCACGGTTAATGTGTGCTTCACACTTTAACTGGGTAGGTGCACCTATCCCAGGGACCATTTTAAGGTACGACCTGGAATTATCCAGAACTCCTTGTTGCTATATGTAAAACATTGACAGCTCCCTGGTATGACATCATTCTGGGGATGTGGCCACACACAGAAAACTGGAGGACAAAACTCTGATAAAACATAAAAAAAATGACTACGACAGATTTTTTTACAAAACAAATTGCAGCTGCAACATCTAAAGCATGGCTGTCAATGACATACTATGTGAAGAAGGCATTTGGGGAACCTTACTGTATCACTTTAAGGACCTCCACTTGAGTTACAATATGGAAAAGGAAAGAAGGCAAAGAGTGAGGCAGAGGGAGGGATCAAAGAATGAGGTATAGTGGAGGGAGTAATATATTTTGATAGGTCCAAGAAGTGTTGGTTAAAGAAGGTAGTAATTGTGACAGGGTTGTTACAGTGCACCTCATTGAAGACCATGTTATTTGCCAATTGGGAGTGCTTGGTCTCATGGAAAGTCTTTATGTGAGACCAGCACTTTTGTGAGTCGCCTGCAGCATCATGTAACAAATTTTTGCAAAAGGAGCTCTTAGCCAGGCAAATGTGTTTTTCACAAGCATTTGTCCTAGTTCTGTAATCATATGTAAGCCACCCGCTCCCTGACATGTCTAGGGGACAAAATATCGCTGATGTACCGGGGGAAGGGGGCCCCACTGCATAGAGAACACTCCTGATACTGCACAGCATATAAGGCAAGAAAAAGTTTATCTCCTACCTTAAGGCATCTTCAAACCGCTGTATCCCTGAGTTGCTTCTTTAAAATTGCTGGGAGCACTCCATGGAACCCCACAGGAGGACCAGGACCCTCGTTACCTTCTGCCCTCGGTTCCCCAGGCCCCGAACCCCCAGAAGGTGTAGAATCTTATGTCAGCCAGTCCCCTGGAAATATAAACTCATGGATTGATTAAAAACTGAGGATTTTATATTTCATTTTCTCCTGTTTACAAATGAATCAGACTCACACTTTCTTCCCAAACAAAATCAGTGTAGTTCTCCTGAGCCCAAATGATTTAGAGGACCACAGGGGGTTCATCACTCCTTTTACAAACATTCCTGCTCCATGGGGCTAAAGTTTTATACAGTTAAAATGGCAGCAGACTTTTAGCAGAGCAAGGTCTTTATCAGCTCTCAAACAGCAGATCCTGAGAAACCTAGCGACCCTCTACCTGGACCACGAAGCTCCCTGATTCCAATGACACTGGGTAAGTACAGTCCAGCCCTGTTTATCCAGCTCCTCCTTAACCAAACTTCCTATCTAATGAATGTGTTAGTAGTCCTCGGCATAGAAAAGAAGAAAACGCTTCATGTCTTCGCGGTCAATTACCGGTCAATTACCATCCAACGTAACCACATCACAAGTTGCTGGAATAAGAAAAGATCACTGCCATAGGTGTGATGAATGGATGTTAATGGATGTTAATGTGATCACACCTATCGGCAAGGGCTATTATGTTTTTTAATTGTGGCTCAGCGGTAACATTACTGGGGCTTAATTGGAAGCATAATTACCAGCACTCAGTCTTTATTTTTTCCCTATGTGCACAACAGGTGATTTTAATTAGTGGCTGATTTATGAACGTTCAAAAACCTAACAGAGCTTCCATCTGATTTCCTGGGGGTCCTCATTTCTTCCTCTAACCGGGGAAGTGTAAAGCTTCTTCCATCATTCCCTGATTCTCAATTCCGGCCTTACAGGGATACAGATAGTGCAGTACCCGCCAAAACCTACCACACCATACCCCCCACATCCTCCCATCCGGTCGCTTTGCTGGTCTGCTCAGCCTCCCTGAACACTACAACCTCTCCAAACAGCACGGTGACACCTTCCTTCCCAAGTTACCCCCATGGGAGCAGAACCACGGCCTAACCGGGCCTAAAGACCTGCTCATAAAATGGAGGCCCCCGGGGCCTGCCTCAGACGGGCATGGTGGACCCACAGCGTATCCAGGCCGTGCTCCACTCCTCTGGCTGCCAACCATTTGAGCTGCCCTGCCAGGAGCCTTGCCACAACTCCTGGATCTCTAAAAGCCCAAACACCTCTCCATCCAGCTTGCTGCTCTTTTAAAGGGCCGTAAAAAAGATGGAACTGCTGCCCAATCGTCCCCTCTTCACCATCCTTCTCCTGCCCGATAAGTGCAAACCAACTCAGGATACCTCCAGGGCACTCAGCGACCCACTCGACTAAAGACCAGCAGCCCCTAGATCTGTCCCTCCAAACAGGCCCTAATGGGGTTAGAGGTTCCCCCGGCCCCCTATCCAGTGGGACCCTAGGCAGCCTTGCCACACTGTGATGCAGAAGCCCTGCCACAGCCTACTGCAACCCTGATGATCCAGGCCCACTACAAGCCTAACGGGGTCTACCCGAACCCTGGCGCCTACCTATCCTGCACCTCCCTTACTCTCCCGTGCACCTCACAGAGCCTGGGGCCCCCACAATAATGGCCACAGCTACCTGTCTCCTTGCCTGCCCTCGGATGTTCTCCCAGGGAACCCGACGCATTGCTGCTGTAGAAGCTGGCCTGCCTGAAGCAGGGGGTTCCCCCAACCCACACTGCCCATTGGTCTCCTGCTCTCCCTGCTTTCTCCTCCAAAAGACCTAGAAACTTCCTGTTCCTGCCTACTTATACTCTTACTAGCATGCTCTCTGCTGCCACCACATGGTGATCTGCAGGAATTGCGCCCCAGAGAAAGGGGAAATTGTTTAACCAGGAAAGGCACAATAAGCCGGAGCTTGTTTCCAGGTGCGACCTGGGAGCACAAGGAAGTTAAGTGACTTGCTCAGGGTCACACAGTATGCAAGTGGAAGCTGTGGGATTCAAACCCAGGTCTGGTCTGCTGGATGTCACCAGATTTGCAGCTCAGAGCCTTAGACCACTGCGCTATACTGCCTCCTTAAGTGTGCTCACCTGGTTAACAAGAGCAAATAAATAAATAATAGCTCCCTAAGCTCTGGAGGCATTATGCAGGAAGAGATCCCTAAAAGGAACATAAGCCTGTCTCAAAAGAGATGAGGCTAACACATAGAAATCACTTTGTAGACCCAAGGCTTTGTAGTGAGTCCACCTTTTGTCCCTAGCCCTTATTTGAGCAAGGAGATCTATTTTAAGCCATTTTGTTTGCATTCCATTGATTCAGCAAGTGATTAGTGGGGCATGTAGGTCTTGAAGAGCACCAAACTGTGCTAAAAAGAAATATATATAGGATGTAATGGAGGTGGGATAGCAAAGGCTATGGAGGGCTGCTCTCCAACAATGATGGTTCTAAGAGTTATGTGGTGGGGCCTGAGCAAGGAACTGGCACCATGCAGGGTTAGGGTAACCCCTGTCCGCCATTTCTTTGATGAACTAGAGTGTGGGGTTGTTTGCACTGGTTTAGTAGGGATGAATTATATAGACTGGTGACCTACACCAATGTTGGTGTTATGGCTTTCTTTTGCTATGTTTTTTTTTTGTTTAATTATTTTGGGGGATGCCGACAGGAAGCTCCGGTCCCTCCCTTGGAGGGACTCATTCTCTGACTTGGTAGTTGGGTCATCATGGATCCTGTCGGCTCCTGATTTTTATGCTGCTTTTTTTTTCCTCTGGGCCCACGACTGTGCAATGGGCAGACTGGCTGTCTCCACCTCTGCAGAGGCAGCCTAACACCCTGGACATGGGCCCTTCCCTGTTCTTGGTGGTGTGCCTCTGCTGACACCCAGCCACCACTGGGTGTCAGTCTACAGTGCACCACGTGATCCCCCCTCCCCCAAGGAAGGAGAGCTGTTAAGGGATATTCAATCCTTCCTTGCCCCACCGACCCTCGAGCAACCCGCGTCCATTCCTAAACTCGGATTGTCAGTGTGGCACGAGGTGTGGCATCCAGTGCCTCAACCCTCAGCACCACTGACTGGTGTTCTTTTGTTATGTTGATACCTTGTTGAGATGATGTCTTCTACTTTATAGTCAGCTCAATACAGTTCTCACTGGAGAGGGCTGGAGAGGGCCTTCTCTGTTAGTCTGGGGTGGCGATGGACCCCTCAGAGAAAATATGAGGTAGACGCAGGTTGGGTGTCTCACCTAACTCATTATATATGTCAGAGCTACTAAGCATTTGTTGATATAATATTCAATGAGGTGAACTTTGTGGTGAAGTAAACCAAACTATTAACATAACTTAAATGGCTGGAGAGTGAAATTGGATTGCTGCAGGAAATGCACCTTTCACAGGCAGAACATCTACAGCTGCATCGTTACTGGGTTGGCCAAGCTTATGCCTCCTCACACCCCACTACCAAGAAGGCGGGGGTCACAATACTGACCAGAAGAGGTTGCATGCTAGAAATATCCCACACAGAGTCAAACTAACAGGGTTGATTGATTATTGTGATGGTCATATATAAAGGGCAATCTATTCTTTTTGCAAACCTTTATGCGCCAAATGAAGATAAACCAAATTTTATAAAGGATGATTTGCATCACTTAATGGAGATATAGTCATACTGAGTGGGGGATTACAGCTGTGTTTTTGCAGCTGATTTAGCTGTATCTGTTGACAGGGGAACCCATAACAAACAGATGGCTAGGACCTTGAACCTCTTGGACAAAGAGATGGGTTTGGTGGATGTGTAGAGGGAGTGACCCAAAAGGAAAAAAAGATTATGGGCTAGATTTACAAAACCTCTTAATATACCCGCAGCTTTGGGGAAAAAACAGGCGCATGTGGGCTGCCACTTGCAGCTCCGCAGGTTACCCGCAGCTGCGGGTATTCACTACAGTGGAGTCAGATTATGACCGACTTCACGTTTTATGACAGCTTGCGGGTGGTGTTGCCTGGGAGATCCCCGCAGCCCAGGAGATCTGTTACGGCCAGTTGGACCAGCTGTAACTTCTGCTGCAACTGCTGCAGCTGTGAATATGGATATCCACAGCTGCGGGGAATACTGTCCGCAACTGGAGTTGCGGTGTGGGACTTAGTCACACATCACTTAGTGAATCCAGCCCTATAGCTTCTGCTCACATCGAAATAAATCCTACTCCAGAATTGACAGGCTATACCTAAATCACCCCAGCCTTTATAGGGTTATGGAACGCAAGATTCACCAAATTACCCTGTCTGACCATGCTCTCATCTCCTTAGATTTGCATATGGGCCATAGTGACCAGTCCGTCGTCTAGTGACTAAATGTATCGCTCCTGAATGGCACGCTCCTAAACTATACTCAGTTTGCATATACAATAACAGATGTCACTAAAGACTGTTTGTTAGGAAACAGAGCAGGGGAGACCAAACAGGATTGACTTATTCTGTATTACGCAAAGAAATAATCTCATATGAAGTCTACAAAAATGGAAGATGGCCTCCATAAAGGATCAGCTCCTGCTAAAATTGCAACCCTCAAGCTAGAGTACAAACAAAAAGGCAATAGGGCCATTCTACAGAAACTGGAGGAAACTAGAATTGAGTTTCAAAACCTGTCAACAGTGACTTCTGGTGACATCATGAAGAGGAAGCACCTTTAGCATACAGCTATATTTCCACCCGGGCAATAAACTTACCAAATTCAACATGTTTTAGGATCAAACCTTGCAATTGCCCTTAATAGAGTTTTTTCATGCTGTCTGGGAGGACTAATAGAGTCATTTTTGCCAGCCAGCTCGATGGAGGGGGAACAGTATCCCTGATGCAGGTAGAGAAAGTGAGAGCTCTCAGACTTCCACCTGCTAAGTCCACTCCTGAACAACATAAAGCTTGGTGGAGCACTTGAATGAATAACATACTAATAAATAACAACAGCACACCTGCTATAATGCAAATGCATGGAGCTCATAGCTAGCCTGGCGCTCGGGTCTTCTCGTGACCCTTTCTCAATGGTCACTAGAAAGACCAAGCGCCTGTAGCAGCAGCAGCATGAGCTCCATGCATTTGCATTATAGCAGTGTGTGCTGATTTATTTATTTTGTATGTTATTCATTCAAGTGCTCCATCAAGCTTGTGTGGTTTATGTTTCGTAATTTTTGGAAGTGAGCACCCGCACATTTCGAGTGCTCCGGTACCTGTGTTGTTTTTGTAACGCCACTCCTGGGCTGAAACACGGGGAGTAAAAACTTCACAAAAACAAAAGCTGGCTCTAATGATCTTGGAACTATGAGAGTTCTGTAAGAAATGTGCCTCACTACCACAGCCATCAGAACAGACAAGTTGAGAAATTGCTGGAGACTACTGAAGAACAGATGACTGCAACTGATTCCCACCTAGACACAGCAGAGAGCCATAGAGTAGCTCTACCACTTCATCAGAGTAGAGGATGTGAAGGCCTGTAATGGCTGCAATAACATTTAGATTTACAGGTTAACAGACGGGGTTGGGGGGTGGGGACAGAAATCGAACCCTTTCTGCAGAAATTCCTGAGCTCCAAGCTATCTCTCCTGCACCATTGAAACTGAGCATGCCCACTGCACTCTGGGACCCAAGCCCACATCCAAAGATGCCAGACCCTGATCAATTGTCTTGAAACTACAGATATTTCAAGAGAAAGATTCCATACTACATTCCGCCTGGCAAAAGAAAGTTATTTAGTACCAAAATGTCAGACTCTGCATTAGGGTTACCACCTTTTAAGAAGCCCAAAGTGGGACATTTCTTACTGAAGCATGATTTTTCGCAGGACAATATGTAATCTTGACCAATGCAACAGACTTGTTTACTCTAAATAATCAGAATTAAGACTAAGTGTTGTAGTTTTTTAGTTGTTTCTTGTGTTTATCATTTTAAGGTATTTTAGTTAGGGTATTATAGTTTTTTGCAACATTTAGAGGAAAATCAGAAAATATTTTTTGTACTATAATGTTGGGACATGTAACATTTTTCATGTTTTTGTGTTGGACACAGCTGCCAAATCAGGACTGTCCTGTGAAAACAGGGACGTGTGGTAACCCTACTCTGCGATGACCATGACTACCCTATACAGTAGCCGCATGCCATAGAATCTATGCCCCTGTCATGAAGGCTGTCAAACAACAATAACTGAAATTCTGGACCCCCTGATCCATCCAAGATGCCTATCTGATTCCCAGGGGAGTTCCAGACTTCTGACTCACTCCAAGCAGTCCTTCAGGAGTTACACAAGTGGAAGATTGAAGTCTCCCTCCTGCAGCACCCTCCTGTTACCCAGTTGCTGGGCAAAATCTTTCACAGTGTCTATGGTCTCAGGGCAGCCAGAAAGAGCAACACCGACTGCGTGGAGCAGCAGCAATCCAACAGCTAGTTGAGGAACTCCAAAACAAACAACCATCAGCAAAATCCACCCCTGTAGCCAATGCTGATTATACATTGCTGGTCTGAGTATCTCCTCAATTCACGAGGTATGGTCTGTCTGTTTTCTCCCCTCCTTTCTGATGGCTCTCCTGGGATCCCTCTTTCTCCCCTTGGTATCTGTTCTTGTCTTCCCCCCTTCTCCCTCCCTGGTCTGCAACCCAGTTGTTGGCACCTGGTAATGCTGCATGGATACTCAACCCTATTATGTGTCTGCTGCCTTTGATCTCAACACTGGCCACAGTTGATTTTGGCTTTTGCCCTGCCCATTAGGATGATACTTGTAGTCCTGAGAGACAGCCCCCGTGAAGGCCTAGAGCATAGGCCCCTCCTGCGAGGGTAGTTGTGCTGTGCGCCACTGGCATGCTGTCTGCTCCTAAACTCAAATCTCCAAGAATGGGAGCAGTCTGGGTAAGCTGCAACCAGTAAAGTGAGGTTGTTACATGGAGTGGCAATGTGCGCCACAGCCACATGCTCACTGCTGATGCACCCCCCCCACACCATTATTAACTTAAAACATGCTGCAGCAAGTGATGGAAGCCTGTGAAGCCACCACACTGAAATATCCAGCAGTGATGGTAGGACAGGGAGACCTGAAGCTCAGACCCACGCGATGGCTGTTAGGACTGGGAGCAGTGTCACATCAAGACTGCACTGCATTAAACAGGTACTAAGATTAAATACTGTGTATAAACAGCTTATCAAGCAGGACTAGGGGGCCAGGGAAGATCCTGTGTAAGGGGACCTCAGAAGGGGGTGGATGTGGCTGGGGACTGCAAATAACCCTGCCTGATAGGAGACAGGGGACCCGAACCACCTAATCCTTTACAGTGCTGCCCCCCCCCCCAACCTGGTACTGGGGCTGTGGACAGTAAGGACGAACTGCTGATGGGCAGGAGGCCTTCAAGACTGGAGCACACTATTCGGTCTCTGCCCTCATAGACTTTGCACTACAACAAGGGTTGTTTGCAGAGGGTGGTGCTAGCAAGTCCCAAAGGTAAACTAAAAGAAGAAAAGGGACTCAGCACTCACAGCCACAGAATACTCGTAGACTCAAAGTCACTTCATTCTTGTTTATTAAAAAAGGCAAGTTAGGCAAAGAAATCAAACAGGTGTAGCCCTGGGAGACCACCACAAACCAACGTAACATTTCACACTCTACCAGAATGCTTTGTTAAGGTGTAGAGCACCCTCTTGTGGATTGTAAAAAACATTAATAGTATGATTGTAAAAACACGAGGAATGCACACAAAACAATTTGATTTAATCTACCACCACTGCTATATACTCTGAGGTCCATTAATGAACCTTTCTCTATCTTCATAACATGAATGAATTTTGTCATGCTATTACCCAATCAATCAGTTTTATTTAGGGATATACGTGGACATAAACCAATAAGCAGCAGTATTTTATGCATAGAGCCGTGAACTATACCACAGGATTAAGTTACATTTAATGGCTTTTGTAGCCAATTATATTACATTTGATTTCTCTGCCTAATTTGCCTACTGCTTACTCTCTCTGCAGTCACTGGTCTGCAGGCCCTATTCAAGACTGGTAGTGGGTGCCATTACTTTACTCCCACCACTCCAGTCCCTGCTCTCAAGAGGTCCCTCTCGATTTTTCTGACCAACTCCAAGGCCACTCACCGCACAGGCGCCCTAATAATGATGAGAAACCGCTCCTCACTGTGAATCCACGATGGTCCGATGTCGTCCGGCTGCCCTGCGTGCTAACCCCCCGAACTTTGTCCTTTCCCCGATCCTATCTTGACTCGGCAAGTCCTGGCTGCTGCTGGCTCCCATCCCTCCCATGTAACAACGAGTCAGCTCTGGTGCATTCAGCAGCACAGCGCCCCGTGCCCTCCTCCCTAGTAGCTCCCTCTGCCCTACACATTGACCTCCAGTTCTCCTTGAGGTTTGTCTTTTTTCTTTTTCAAGTTTTTTTTTTGTCCCCCTCCCCCCCCAGTTCTGACCTGGCCTCTCCTTCAGGCCTTCTTGCACCCATTGCTGCCATACTGCCTCGATGCAGCCACCCATCACCCCATATTGCAGCCTCCCGTGTAATCTGGATGTAACCCTTCGCCAGGTGGGTCCCTCTCCTCCTAGGGGGAAGGTACCGGTGGAGCAGCCGATGTGATTCTTGGCCTGGGTGCTGCTGGGGTGGTTCGTGCACTGCTCAAGGTCGGCAGCTGGTGACTGTCATCCGGTTGGCCATGTGGCTCTTTTTCTGTTTGCTCCCTGGGGGTGTGGTGTGCCACTAACGTCAGGCATACGCCGACGTTCACCACGCCCCATTAGTTAGTGGGACACCAAGCGTTGCTGTGCCGCCAGCCTCCACCAGGGGTCAGCAAGCACTGGGTTACTTCCCAGCCCTCCCCCCGAGAGAAGGTGAGCAGTCATCTGACGCATGAGCCCTCTCTTCCTGGCCGGCCTTCTAGCACCTGGGTCCATTCCCGAACCTGGGTTGCTGCTGTCGCAAGCGGAAATCCAACCGCTATGCCAACGGGCTGGCACTCTTTTTCAAGTTTAAAACCAAACTGAGCTCTCCCTTGCTTCTTGCTAACACAGCCACTCAATCCCTTACTGCCTCATGGCTGTCTGCATGCTACACCAAAATTGATTATGCCAAGAAACGGGAGTGCCTCTTTTTGGGTGGGTCAGGCAGGCAGGCAGCCATTCAGTGACACGAACATATGAACATACAAAATTTGCCAGCAGATAAAGGCGTAGAGGTCTATCAAGTCTGCTCGAATGTGCAGCTAGCACCCCTTATTCTGCAGCTGCCTCTCCCTTCCACCCTTCCCCTTCATTAACCCTCCCCCTTGTCCTGTCCCATCCTCGTTTGAAGCAGTCCACTGTTCTACTGCATACCACTTCAGCAGGTAACGCATTCCACCCAGCCACCACCCTCTCTGTAAAAAAGTGTCTCCTCATCTCCCTCCTGAACCTTCCTCGCTCCAGTCTCATATCATGGCCCCTGGTGGCCCTCCCCTCCCTTACTTTGAACAGCCCCTCTGTACCCGTCTTGTTTATTCCTTTCAAGTATTTAAATGTTTCAATCATGTCACCCCTGTCTCTCCTCTCCTCCAGTGAGTACATGTTCAACTCCTTCAACCTCCTCTCATATGATAAGTTCCCCAGCCCCTTGATCATCTTTGTCGCTCTGCGCTGCACCCCCTCCAGTAACTTAATGTCCCTCTTCAGATACGGACGCCAGTACTGCACGCAGTACTCCAGGCATGGTCTAACTAATGACCTATGCATGATGAATCTGACGGACAAATCTTCACCCCCCCAAAAAAAGATGACTCCAGATTTGGCCATGGTAATTTTCAGTCAGTTCAGCTCACTTGCAAAAAAAAAAATTTAAAAAACTGAACTTTATTTAACAGTGACGGCACGCCCCCACCAACACTGAATGGCATCCTAGGTGGTTGCCTAGCTTGCCTTTCCTTAAGGCTGGCTAACCTTTTGAGGGCAGTGGCCTTGAGGATAAACCAAGACTGCCTTTTGGGTGTTTGTGTCAGGGAGGTTGGTTTGGGAGGGAATACTGTTAGCTATGTTGATCAGTTCCACTCCTATTTCAGCTGTCAGTCACATGGGACCACCCTGCCTGACGAATCCCCCCTAGCTGGTCCCCCCCTCCAGGTGGCCCATCCGTTAGCTGCAACCTTTGGATCTGCCTGCCCATATTAGCTGGGGCCCTAGTCAGTGCACCCAAGCTACTTGGGGACAACACGATGCTTGATGCACCCTGGATATCATTTCCCATGCTGAAAATGAGTGCTATGACTCCCCTCCCAAGCCTGACCATAACTGAGGACCCAGGTAGTGCCACACTCCTAATGGGCTGCCCCCCCCATCCTATCTGACTCTCACCTCCCAGACTACAACACCTATCACCAGCTATCCTGCCAGGAGGAGCAAAGACTTGATGTCCCTCCTGAATCCACCCTCATCCAGACATATGAAATGTCCAGAGGCCCCTCAACAGAGGCTTACTCTCCAAGCAAGGCATTTGCCCTGCCAGCTGGATCCACAGTGCTGGACCCTACTCATGGAAGTCAACAACTCATTCTTTTTAGGTGGGAGTGCCCAGTTGGCATTACCACTCACTAGTTTAGAGGGCTGACTACCCCCACCATAGACTTAGTGTACTCAACCTTCTACTTCAAAGTTCTCACAAAGCTGCATGGTGATCTGTGCCAAGATTATGTTTATGAGTGCCCTTCCCACACACATTTTGAACTGGAGTTCTGGCCCCACCCTGTTCTCTTGGAAATAGGGCCCAAAGTTACTTGGTACCTAGTTATGATTTGTCTGCATGTTCTTATGAACAGCAGGGTATAGAGTGGTGTAGGGTGGGGGAATGGGTGGGCTGGGCCACTCCCTTTCTCCCTTAGCCAAATGGTTAATCCAAACATCCAACTTTTTTCCTAAATGTTAATAGACTCACCAACCCTATCAAATGATCTAGGATCATGTCATATGTTAAAAATACAAAATCAGACCTCATCTACATGCAGGAATCAAACCTCTCCACTTCAAAACATGAAAACTTGACACATTTGGATTTACATCTGTATTCTCCTCCTCCTCATTCTGAGGCAGCAGGAAGAGTGAGTGGCAATTCTCATACCGCATAACACCCTATTGCAGGCCACCCATTCATGGGAGGACCAGGAGGATCCCTGGTCATTGTACAAGGCCTCCTCAATGATGTTGAAGGTTACTCTAGCCAACTTGTTCCCCACCCCACCAAGAAACCAACACGCCAACAGAAAAACACTTCTTGACGAGATCTTGACCATGACAAAAGGTCTTCTCATACTTGCAGGTGGTTTTAACTTCATCCCAGTCTCCAGCTGGGACTTCTCCACCCTCTCCCTACCATGGCAGTCAGCTGCCCTTAAGCATATTAAAAAGTTTACTCAGGAGGTGGGTTAGCCCGAAGTCTGGCGCTTCCTTCACCCCTGCATGTAGAACTACACACACTACTTCTCAGTGCATGGAACATTTTCTAGAACTGACCATTGCTACACCCACTCTATCAAGTCTGATTTAGGTTGGGCAACATTGCCCACTCTGACCATGCCCCAGTAATCAGCTGCTGGAACCTCGGACAAGAAAGGAGTAACACTAGCTGGCAACTTAACCCTTACTACTTGAAGGGACAAGCTTTTTAAAGGCCACCTCCATGACAACATTGAGGAGATCCTATATGAGAATGCGTCTACAGAACAGTATTTAATGCATGCCACCCACCAGTACACCCTAGAAACTGTCCTGTGTGGGCACATTACACAATAAACAGCAGATAAGACTAAACTGAGACAAGAATGCCGACAACAGCTGGAGGACACACTGCACTTTCTACAGATGGTCAACCAGTAGGGGGACACCTTAGTGGGCCCACAACTTAAAAATGTAAAAGCTAACCTGGACATCCATTGCCATCACCAGACAGAAATTGCTATTATATTTCTGTGTCAATGCTATTATGAGGTGGGTGCACAAGCCTCATGCCTCTTAGCATACCAAATCTGCAAGCAACACCAAATGGTGGCGATTGCAGCTATTAACCACTCCCGTTATTAGGGGTTCGGACAATGAAACTCCACAATGTTACCCATGCTTTCCGTTCCTACTACCAATCCCTTTATACCCAGAACAGCAGGTGCCCCAAAGGTGTACTGACTCCTTCTTTCCTTCTTAGGCATCCTATCTCTTTGGAAGCTCACTGTTTCCCAGAAGACACACCACACGGACCCAGTCACAGTCCAGGAGGTGGACATGATCCTCAGGCATGCCAAGACCATGAAGGCCCTCAGCCTAGATGGGTACGGGGCAGAATTTTATAAAACCACCAGAGAGCAAATCCTCTACCCCACTGCTCCAGGTAATGAATGAGATCATGACTGGTGCCCCCCCACCCCAACCTGGGCCTACGTGGCAATTTCAGTGATTCCAAAACCAGGCTGTGTGGTTCCTACTGGCCTTTTTTGGTCCTGAATTCTGATTACAAGTTCTTTATGGCAATATTGGCCCACAGACTAGATAAGGTCCTCACCACCTTCTGGGTTTGTCTGCACCAGTACAGTGGCTGATGATACTTGATGGGCACTACTTATCCATGCAATAGTAGAAGCCACAAGACACAACACAGCTCAGGATGCTTGTAATAGTACGCAGCTTTATTTTAAGAAAATATCATATCAACAACACCACAGACAAACAGAGTGCAGGACGTCGCATACCCTGTACCAGTTTCACTCTAGCATGAGCGTCATCAGGAGATAACACCAATGGGAACAAGGGAACATAAATGCATTATAATTTAAAGTGACAGCGTGCCTTAAGGCTCATAATTCAGTGGTACAGTATAAGTTAATAAGTGTTCAAGTGTAATAAATACATAACCTAAAATATCTATATATCATAAGGTGCTAAGTGTAATACAGAAGTGCCACATACTCAAATAGTGTGTCCTGCATTTAAAAACAAATCAACATCCTTAGTATTTATAGAAAGGAAGTTACCACGTTATTCATTAGCAAATCTCTTCTGTTAAAATAAACTCAATCCATAGGAATTATCTTAATACAGTTCTGTCCCTATGATTTAATTACAACACATTTTATATATATATATATATATATATATATATATATATATCTATCTATCTATCTATCTATCTATCTATCTATATGTATATATATATATGAAGCGGCATGTGATCTCTCCCTCGCTCTCTCTCTCTCTCTCTCTCTCTCTCTCTCTATATATATATATATATATAGTCTAGTGAGGAGTTTCCTCAAAACTGCTGTATACAAGGAAGAGAATGTCAAACCCATTTATGAAGTGAGTGTGTCAGTTCTCTGTTCAAAATCCTATAGTGAGGGAGGTATCACAGGTGTACATGCTCCTCTGCAACCTAAGGAAGAACAGCAGATACACACATTAGAGCATAAATTTCATATTTTTCTGACATATATTAATCTCTGAAGTATATATCTATACATGCGTATATCTATATATATATTAGAGGCAAAAAACTCCGTTTAATGCATTAGTTAGGGTTGTTCCACAGCAACAAAAGTGAGAAATTTGCTGTTAGGGTTGAAAAACCATTGGACCCCCACCCCCAACCGGCATTGGGGTGTGCATTGGGATCGTCAGCCTAACTCTCACCCCATGACATGTGTAAAGTAGCAGAAGTATGGGAGAATGGGGTGAGAGTTGGGACCCACGATCCCATGCACCCCAATTGCCAGTGAGGTGGGAGGTCAAGGGCTTTCAACCTAACAATTTTCAATTTGTCGCTGTGGGAACAACCTAACTACGTTAATAGTTTTTTGCCACTAATTTCCCTTCTTTTTGAGAATGATAACGAGAAATAGTGAATGTAATGCAGCAGCGGCGGAAGGGCCCCGCGCTCCCGCCACATGATGTCATGTGGCATACTAACAGGGACAGCAACGCAAACAGAAATGCTAACAGTGGCGCACATGGTAACACAAGCGCGAATGAGAACAGAAAGGGTAACGCACATGGTGGCGTAGACCGGAACGGTCTGCCACGTGATGTGTTGTCACAGAGTAACATGGTGCCTGCAATCAGAAATGTCAATGGGCATGGTGACGTAACGTGAAACAGAAAGATAAACAGTACTGTAGACAGAAATGGCAAAAATAACACAAAGCATAAGCGCAAATGAAAGCGCAAGGATACGCACATGGTAGCGCCAGATGTCAACGTAAGTGAAGCGGGTATGGAACACATAGCGGAAGGGCAACAGTAACAGTAATGTAGCGCACAGGCTGGTTTTCCCAAAACCTGCATAGAGAAAGACAGTGAGTACAAATAATGTATGCATAATAATGAGTATCGAGCAGAAAATGAGAACTTGGAATACTAAATATGTTATATCTCAGGAACCGTCTGACGTAGAAAAAAATTTTAAAGTCATATTATTTACAACTGTCCTGGCTAATTTGACACTAGCTCAATTAGGGGCTAAGAATTTTCTCTGAAAGTCCGTATCTATCACCGTTTCGAGAGATCGGGCGGCCTGAAAAGCGGCCGACGCCGTAATGTTATCCTATGGAAATAAAGAGAAGTTTGGAGCACCATAACTTTGCCTCCTGTAATATTTTTCACCAAACTACTGAAAGGCACATCTGTGGGCTGTTGGCTGTCTTCCTCAAATTTCAGGAAAAAGACCAAACCGTTATTTTGCAGAGGGATCCAAAGGATTTCTGTAATGCGTAGGCGCCGTAATGTTATCCTATGGGAAAAACCGCCAACTTTGGAGGTCGTGAATTTGCCGCTATGTAATATTTTTTCACCAAACCACTGAAAGGCACATCTGTGAGCTGTTAGCGTCTTCCTCCAAATTTCAGGAAAAAAGACCAAACTGTTATTTTGCAGCAGGGATCCAAAGGATTTCTGTAATGCGTTGAGTGCCGTAATGTTATCCTATGGGAAAACCGCCAACTTTGGAGTGCCGTAACTTTGCTGCCATGTAATATTGTTTCAATCCAACACTGAAGGCACATCTGTGAGATGTCGACTCCGTTCCTCAAATTTCAGCCCACAACTCCCAACGGTTCTTTTGCAGCGCCAGTGCCAAAGAATCGCGTCACTTCCCACAGATGGAAAACTATTGTCGCACTCATGTAAAAGCTTTACGTAAAGTTCAACACTTTCGTGAGTACGAAAGTAATTTGTGAAAGTACTTTTTCCAGAAATTTGAAAAACATATTTCTGGGGTGTTTTACCACAAAATAAAGACATGGCAAGCATCCTCAGGGTCTGACTAGTTGAATACAGAAAGAATTAGGTTGCTAGAGGGTCCCAAATTTAAATGCCAACCATTTTTCTGATCACCAACTGAAAACAAAATGGCCGATTTGCGAAAGTAACAGGCCCATTTGCGAAAGTAAAAATGCATTTGCGACACTGTCGAACTTTTTGTTAACTTTTCCCATTGACTTATAATGGGAAACTGTTTTTTGAATAACTTTTGAACCGTTAATATTTTTCATGAAATCTTCAAAAGGCACATCAGGACCCTCAACCACACGTTCCTGAAGATTTGAAGACGGTCGGCACAAACCGCATTTACGACCTGTAGCCGCGACCATAGAATTCCAGAAAAAGCGTAAACATGTGCACAGATCACACTTAATAACTCCACAGCCGTATATCCAACCAGTACTAAACTTGGTATATCCCAAGGCCTGTGATTCTTGATCAAGTATTCCAAATTTCAGGCAAATCCGTCAAACGGTTGCAAAGTTATTAAGGTGCAAAGTTTTGGGGTTTAACATAGAAATGGCTCCTCAACCCTAACTATAGTACATACCCTGTTTCATTTCCTCTGTTTGATACATAGCATTAGTTCAATCCTGTCATTTAAACTAGGGGTACCATTGGCCCCAATGAGAAAATCCAAAAGATTCTCTGCACAGAAGTGGATTCTCTATGTCCCGGGCCAAGCTTCACTCTGTCTATTGCATAGAATTTAAAAACGTGTGTTGTTGGTGCTTCTTTTTACATGCATTGATAGGGCATTTTTCGGGTCACCCCCTGATATCGCACTGTGATGTTCTCCTATCTTCCATGCAATGCAGAGCAGCTGCCACCACTCGATTCCTCCTAAGGCTTCACCATTAGAAGGCTTTTGACCAGATCTCCTGGCCGTTCCTTTATGCAGTCACAAACCGGCTGAGATTCCCATTCCCCCTATCCAACTCCTGCAGAACATTTACGAAGCTCCACAGGCATGTGTGACAATCTCAGGACACCACTCGGAAATATTTCCCCTACATACGGGCACCAAATAGGGATGTTCTCTCTCCCTCTTCTCTTCACAATATGTATAGAACCCCTGGCCCAGGTTATTCATGAAGCCACCGACATCACAGGCACTCAACTGGGGCAAGAAGTACATCATATTGCCCTCTACATGGATGATGTCCTTTTGTATCTAGATGACCCAGACTGGTCACTCCCTGCTGTCTTCCACATCCTAGGCTCCTTTAGCACTGTCTCAGGGTACAAGCTCAATGCTGCCAAACAAAACCAAAACCCTGAATTTCTATAATCTCCTCCCCCCAAGGGTGAGACAAATCTACCCTTAATGATGGGACCTATACAAATTTAAAATACCTGGGTATGTTTTTTGCCAGAACTCTGAACCTGATTTTCTGAAATAATTGTACCCCCATCTCCATGCAAGATTGCCAGGACCTGGCACACTGGAACACACTGCTCCTTAGCCTCTCCAGGAGAGTGCAGGTGGTACGTATGGCTACCCTCCCCAGGGCACTATAAGTGTTCTAGAATGTCCCACTTCTGATACCCCTCTCCACCTTTAGCAATGGAACAAAGAAATCTCTTGAGTCATCTGGGCAGGGAAGTGCCCTCGAGTTTAACTGAAAACTCTCTTTCTTCAAAAAACCAAAGGTGGTACCTCTCTCCCAAACTTGAGGTAATATTACTGGGCGGCTGTCTTGCATTACACAGCCCTGCATCACCAGGGTGCTTCCTGAGAACCCTCTGGCAAAGATTGGAAACCTTGATCTTCTCTAACAGAGACTTTGTCACTGTCATGTACCACTCAGACCCTCACCCCAAAATGGTTTCCAACCTGAATCCATAGCTCAAGTTCCAGGTCTTGACCTGGAACTCTATTTGTACCTCACTCCACCTAGTTCCCTTTTTTTCACTCCTATGCCCTATTGCCCTACTGGAGCATTTCCATCCAGCACACATAGACTAAACCTTCAGGACTTGGGAACGCCACTCTTTACAATACCTCTTATCAACTTATGTCTGGGGCTGCACTGAAGTCCTTTGCTAAAACCCAAAAGGAATTCAGGCTTTGACAAGTTGATTTCTATAGATTCTTGCAACTGAGATATTTCTACACCTCTCTCCCACTGGGTCTGTGCAACCCTGCTGCCCACCTGGCCATCATCACCTCCCTGATCTCATTATTGAGAACAGGAAGTTCCAACCATATCATATGCATTCTATACAAAGCCCTAGCAAAATTCACTAGGGACTGAATGCGAGACATTCTTCAGTTCTTCAGTGCTGGCAAGAAGAACTTGCAATGCCAATCTCCCTGGCAGAGTGGCACAAGGCGTGCCAAATATCTTTCAGAGTCACTGGCTCACACCAATGGAGAGAATACTGGAAGCATCAAATTACATTTCTTCTGCACTCTGACCATTACCATGCACTACCTAACCTCCATGAAGAAGCACGAGCCCACCACACTTACATCATGTGGGACTGCCCTGTCCTATACCCCTTCCTTCAATCACTTTAAGAGGAGCTGGAAAAACTGTTTGGAAAGCCAGTTCCCATAATGCCACAACTGTTTCTGTTATTCCAGGTCCCCAGTTGCCTGCAGCAAGACCCAAACTCAGGATATCTCACTGGCATCTTACTCCTGGCATAAAAAAAATCACAATGGAGTAGTTGAGTCCTCTCTTCCCTACCAGCCCAGCATGGAGTACCACAGTTAATCAAATCTGTAGAATGGACTTCTGGTGACATCATGACCCAGGAAGCTTCATGAAAACAAGGCTCCACCTCAGCTGGAATACAAATAGCTAAATAAACTAACGATTTCTTCATAAAAATTGCAATCTGAGCAACTACAGAGCAAAATAATGCCGAGAAGGAGGGGCCGCCACCCTACAACTCCAGAAGGATCAACAGATGGGAACCGTTTTCACTCTGACAGTGAGGACTCCCACTCATCCAGCAGAAACAGGCCCTCCAGACTGAGCTCCCATGGACACAGAGCTTTAGAAAAACAAATAGTCTTAATCCTTAAATAGCTCAGAGACTTCCACAATGAAATGCGGCTTACTACTGCTGCTCTCCTTTCTGATGTGGTCAAACTTACAAAACATCAAGATGATACAGAAGACCAACTTTCCACTACAGACTCACAGCTTGATTCTTCAGAGAGGGCCATGGTTCAGTTACACCATGCCATCAGTGACCTACTGGAACACATGGAGGATGCGGAGGTCCGTAACTGGCGCAGTAACCTCCAAATCACAGGCATCCCAGAGGGAGAGGAGGGATCAGAAATGATCTAATTTCTGAAGCACTTCCTCAGTACTGAATTGGAGATCCCTTCTGCTTGCACTATGGAGACGGAGCATGCTCAACGTGCCATTGGATTGAAGCTCCAGCAAGCTAACTCTAGGCCACGCTCTATCCTTGCCAAATTCCTGAGATATCAGGAAAAGAACTCATCCTGCACAAGGCTTGGCAAAAGGGGGTAGTTCTGTATAAAACCATATGAATTTATTTCAACAATCACTACCCCCCCCCCGCCATGGCAGCCCATCGGCATGCATACGCACCAGCAATGAAGGCATTGAAGCAGAAAAACATACCATTTCATACCCCTTATCCATCTAAATTGGTGGTATTCTTTGAAAATGGCACTCGTACTTACGAGAGAGCAGAAGAGACATTGGTGGATCTCAGTACACGGAAGATTGCATTACCTCCTGCTTGAGTACCTAGCCAAGGAGGACTCCCCTCGCTAGCTGCAAAGCTGTCCCAGAGGCTCTGGCAGAACAATACACCCAAACAACAAAGAAGAAGACAGGGTGCGGCAGATCTACAAAAACTGTGAACTCCCTTCGAGATAAGACAAACCAGCCTGACCCTGCCCAAAGCTCACGTGAAAACACTTGAAGAAGACTACATTCATTCCTCCGGAGGTAAGTCCAGTAAGCTCCCCTTTAAGGTTGCCCTGATTCCTGGAGTCTTCTGGCCCTAATTTTTCTACCAACCTCTTTCTGTATTTGATGTAAACGATATAATAGATCCCCACGTCTGGCTCTCTTCCCCTTCTCATGTTCGGCTAAAATGGACTACAAAGTTAACACCCTCCCCAGCTCCCCGATGATCTCAAGCCTGTCAACGGCCACTGTTTCTCTTGCTGCTCCTACAGGCTTTCTATCAGCGCTTACCTTGCTGGTTTTGACTCTGGAGCCCTGGTGGGCCCAGCGAATGGTTCCTGCTGTGTGGGCCTGTCATCGTGGTTGCTCCCAAAATGATGACTGCCACGTGATGCTGCTCGAGAGACAGGGTCCTGGCCAAAACACTAACCAAAATGAGTACTCCCTATTTATAACTCATATACCCAATTCAGGCAATGGGAACACATTCCTTAATGAACAAAACTTCCGTTTGACCCATTTGTAGAACAAAACCTCTCCTCTCCTCCGCCATGACCCACATATATGGAGCACAAGCACTGAGCCTGCAGCCTACCGCTTGCTGCCCTAATATGTGGGAATGATTCTTTAAAAATAAGGCACTAAGTAGGGGGGAATATTTAATCAAGCGACTTCATTTTAAGGGAGCTGCTGGACAAAAATCCAATGGCTGTAAGGACAGCCCATAACAGTACTTGTTATATTCTGTACAAAAATCTAAGTACTGAAATGTTTCCTGATTCATTAAAGTAACCGAGTTATGCTGTTTGCTGCTCCTCTTGACATACACTAGTTTTGGGTGAGTGGAGCTGCGCTCTCACTTGGGGAACGAGCTGAAGATGGAACTATTTCTCCCCAGGAGGTCACATAGACTTCGGGAGAACCCATTTTGAATGAGCTGAGTAAATTTACACTGTCTCCACCGGTTGGGCCCCCACCTCTCCTCTAAAACAAAATGTATTATGGAATGCTGTAAGTTGTCTTCGAACCTAAATTCTAACTTGCTGTGTGGGGTGGGTGGTAATGTGGGGATTCCAGGTGACATGTTATAATCAAGATACCTCAGACTTATGGTTCAGCTGAATTTATGATTTACTGTTGGTAACAGGATATTATACCATAAGAAAGTAAATCCAATGAGACTCAACATACTGTACCTTGGGCCCCCTCTCTGTCCGCCTCCCCTCTCCTTCCCCCCTCCCCCCCATGTTAGGCTGGGTGTCTGTTTGTTTGACTGCCTGGTCCCCCCCCATACCAGGGAAAGCCCTTCCTTCTCTCTCTGACCAAATTCCTGCTTTACTCCACCTCTCAATCGATCATTTCCTGCCCCCCCACCAGCAAACAGCAGATGCAACAAGGAATTGTATAGTGAATAATTGGAAGTTGCCAAAATGTTAAGGCTGGGGCAACTCATGACATCCCAAAACCCTCCCCCTTATCCTCACTACCTTCAGACATTGTACACACGTCTATTGGGCCCCAACAGGAACCCTCATCCTCTCAGCTAGGCTCACGCTAAGCTGTTCAGCCCCTCAGCGGGGTCCCTGGACATGGAAGCTCACAGCCACCTTTCGCCAGTGAGGAAGCCCAATTGGCACTCCCTACAGCAGTTAATAAGCTGCAAATTGCAGCACTAAGTTACCCCCCCAGTTCAACCCCAAGTTCAATTGGTTTGAGTTAGTTTTTTCTTAAAAAAAGGTCAATAACACCTAGAAATATACAAACAGTGTGATTTATGGCAATATTGGCTCATCCTGGAGACAGTGGGTTATGGGAGCAGAGACCCAAGGACCCCATATGATGGCACAACATACGCAGGTCTATTCCCTTAACATGAATGGCCGAACAAGCCCCATCAAATGCTCACGTATAATGTCCCACCTCAAGAAATCTAATTTGGAATTATTGTTTTTGCAGAAGATTCATTTATCCAAACAAAAACACAGCAAGCTGGCCAAATTTGGTTACCAGGCAGTACATTCCTCTTCCTTCCGTACTGGAAGAAAAAGAGGAATGGCCATTCGGATTCTGTATCACACCCAGTTTCAATACTCCAGTTCCTGGTCGGGCCCTAATTGCCAGCTTGTCCTTGTGATACAGAAGTCACCCTCGCCAACTTGTATCTCCCGCCAGGATCCAGCTCCAAAACTATAAAACATCAACTAGACAAGGTGGTTACCCACACTACAGGGTTGCTTATATTGTCTGATGACTTTAACATAGCTCTGCATCTGAGCTGGGATTCTACTAATACCAACTATAGACAGCAACCTGCCCCCACATAAAACTTTCAAGCGCTTTATTGAAGAGGTGGGCTGGGTCGATGCATGGAAGTCTTTGCATCCCTGCACCAGGGAGCTACATTCATTATTCATCAATGTATAGAACATACTCGCGCATCGACCACTGTTACACCCAGCTGGAAAACCTCTCTCACCTGGTAGAGTGTAAACAGGGAGACATCCTGCACTCAGATCATGCCGCAGTAATCTCAAAATGGAAAATAGGGCAGGAACGTCGCTCCATTAGATGGCGTTTAAACCCATACTATCTTAAGAACGAGCAATTTCGCAAATTCCTAGAGGAGAAATCTAAGGAGATCCTCCGTAAGAATGATATTCCAGAGGTCTCCGGAGCGATCCTCTGGGACACCCTAAAAACTGTACTGAGGGGGCATATTATCCAGTTCAGCTCCACTCAAACAAAACTCTGACAGGAGAGACAGCAGATGTTGGAAGATACCCTGCATTTCTTGCAGCAGGCCCACCAGCAGGGTGACACATCAGTGCTGCAGCAAATAAAATATAGCAGATCAGCCTTGGGTGATGTTTGCCTACAGAAAACTAAGATCACCTTGACCTTCCTACATCAGAAATACTATGAGGTGGGCCCACGGGGATCACGGCTCTTGCCCTATCAACTACATAAGCAGAAAAGCGCCACAATGATCGCAAAGATCAAGCATCCAATAAGAGGTATCCTGCACACAAGACTACATGTTATAATTAATAGAGTCAGAGATTACTATCAGGCCTTATATACTCTGGAGCACTCTGAATCCCCTGAGGCTGTTACAGCCTTCCTTGCAAAGATCACTCTGCCCACACTAACGGTGGACCAGCAGAGATGCTCAGTAGCTTGTGGCAACACATACATGCAACTCCTGATCGCCTGGCTCCAGTCCTTGCTCCTTGTACTCAATTCCTTGTATTTTGAAAAAAATATCAAAGCGCACACACACACACACACACACACACACAAACAAAATACCTCCCAAGTGGCAGTGTGTGTGTGTGTTTGCGTAAGTGTATATGTGAGTGATGTGTGACATGTGCTTGGTTGCAACTCCTGATTGCCAAGCCCCGGTGCTTGGTCCTTGTAGTTAGCTCCTCCTTAGCTTCAAAATAAACATTAAAGTAAAAAAAAAATAAAATTACATCCGTCCTCTCTAACAGAAGATGCTGCTACATTGTGGTGGCAGCAGTGAGATTACCAAAGGCATTGCCATATCAGTAGTATAGCAGCAACTACAGTACTAGCAGCTTCACCTACTGATCATAACAGAAAATACATTTTTTTAACATACTTCCATGCTACACATAAAGCCACTGTACATAGAAAATAATGCATGGGCAACCATACACAATAAAGCTGTGTTTCCATTGAGTGGTTGAGATGACATTATATGAACCCCAAGATGGAACCAGGAGCTGGGCTGGGTATGGTTGCCCATGCTTTATGGTTTTACTATCTATAAGCCCCCCTCAAATCTCAAGGGGCTTATTTTTCACCTTAGGGCCTCAGTCTCAGGTTCCCCCCCCTCTTATCCATCATATGTCTCCCAGAATAGGTAGCTGTAAGTGTCCTGGGAGAAGTTTTTCTGCTGGCCGTCACTTGGGGGCAGCAGAGAATTACCTATAGAGTGGAAAAGGAAGTTGCAGGGGGAGTTGGGAGAAGAGAGGGGAAGATAGGCAGTGAGGAGGTCACTGGGCACTGCTAGGGCAGTGCGAAGGGGGCATCCCTTCCTTAGGCCGGACAGCCATGCAGCAACAAAGCACTGGGTCCTGGGCTTTCTGTGGGTGGTGGTAGGTAGCCATGTTTATATGGTCATTTTGGGCCTTGGGTCTCCTGGAGGCTGGGTGGTGAGAGAACACAGTTAGAGTATGCAGAATGGGAGTAAGCTAGGCCATGAGGGACATTTATGGGGCTCTTGGAGGAGTGATTGAAGCCTGAATGTCAGAGCTACAGGAGCTGTGGGAGGGCTCTTGCAGGAGGGGGCTGGTGGCAGAAACCTTTCTCTTTCCTGAGTGGCAGGGCAACTCAGGTGGGTAAGTGATGGAGCTGGGGGAGCCTTTACCCAAATGGGGCCTGTTTGGAGGGACAGGTCTCAGGGCAGCTGGATGAATTTTCATGGGTGGGCCATAAGAGGCTGTCTAGGTTCCCTGTGCCAGTTAGCTCAGCTTGAGCAGAGGAAGAGTTCTGGGGGAGACTGCTCTGTGGCCAGCGTAACTGACCACCATGTAAAGAGAGAGATCTGGCAGAAGGGAAACCATCAAGGAAGTAGCAGAAGAGGGGCTACAGTGGAGATGGAGCAGGCCCTTGGGACCAAGTGGTCAGGCCAGATACGGGGCAGAGTTTGTGCCCAGAGGAAATGGTGGCAGCTGGGGTACTAGCAGGCTCCATCATCCATGTCCCTGGGGGTAAATGAGAGCCAGAGAATGGTGTTTGAGAAGCTTTTCTCTTCTCAGGGTAAAGGGATCAGCTCATGTGAGCATAGGAGCACTCCAGATGAAATAAAAGGATGGGTTCCCCCCGTTGAAAATTAGGTGAAGTTCAGATTTCTGGTACTTACCCATGCCAGTGGGTTTAGAAGCTTCACACATCTGGAGGTATCATTCGTGGCTGAAAAGTTCAGAAGTTTGTCTGCAGTTTGAGCCAAGCAATATCTGCCTGCCTAGTGTGTCTGCCTTTAAGAATTTCCCTCTTTGTGGTTTGTAAACAGTTAGCCCCATGGAGCTGGAGAAATCCCGGAGTGTTTGGATTATGTAAATGGGACCCCTGGGCTTTTGTAAATCACTGAGGGCCCAGGAGAATAAATTTGATTTGCTTTGGAGCCTAGTCTCTGTGTGTGATTTTATCTTTTCTTTCCTTTTTAATCTCTAATGAAATCACTCCTTAGTCTTAGATATATCCATGAGCCTTGTTCCCAAGGGTGTTTTTAAGTATTTCCAGTTGAGCCTCTTTGGGGGTCCCGGGGCCAGAGGGGAGAGTGAGAGACATTGTTGAATGAATTTTGGTTCTCTTTCTGGATGATCGGGAGCCTACATCTGCATGGTAAGACTTATTTTAATTCCTTAATGAAGTTTTGAGAGCTGTTTTTGGAGAGAAGCTATGCAGTAGCCCCCTTCCTCAGGAACATTAGCCCCATGACAGATGAGGAAGGGGGGCGGCTATATGTGGGGGCTCATCTGGGATCTCTCGAGGCTCCCAGCATCCCTAAGTTAATTAAATTCCTGGACCGGAGGGCTGGCGAGCCCAATCCTGGCCTTCCCAGGCCATGTGGTGCAATAAAAGTTTCATTGGTGGAGTGGTGGTAGGCCTTCCTGGTACTAGGCCTCAGGTGCTCTCCCAAGTGGTGCTCTCACGTGACTGGCAGGTCACACAGTAAAATTCCAGCACTCTGATTGGCTGAAGGCTCTGAGAGGGGAAAACAGTCCAGTGAGTTGGTGCCATTTTGTAGTAATGGATTGTAGGTGCGGCGTTGAGTCAAGAGCCTAGTGGTTATGTCTACAGCAAGAAGATCCTGAAAAAAAGGAAAACAAAAATTGCACGCTGTGAGACCCCCATGATACTGGCCATAAAAGAGGAAATGGGTTTGTGGTCGAATTAATCCATTCTATAAGATGACTGGTAGAGGGTTTAAAATGGAAGATGTGCTTCACCCGAGGAGTCCCTGTCTACAGTTCCTTTGTCTTTCCTTGCCTAGCTGTGGAATAGTAGAGGGAGTGGATAAGCGGATGAGCTGTGTCAGATGTGGATTTAGGGGGGAGGACACTGTGAGGTTGCTCATCTGTAGCATCTGCTCCAGCTCTGCCCCTGGAGGCATTTTTGACTGAGCCCCCCAGTGTTTTATTGGGGGTACCCACCTAGCACTTCGGAAGGGCCGTCCTCAGTGTGGTTGCAGGGCAGTCTGGAGCCAGGACTGTTTGAGAGGCTCTCCTTGGAAGATCCGTCCCCAGTGAAGGAAAAATTGTCGGAACCCTCCCTGGACATAATAGTAGAGTTGATAGAAGGACAGGGTGGTGCTGAAGGCAAGGATATATTAGGCAATGAGGGGCACAGATGTCTGCTCCACCACCCTTTGCTGGCTGCTCACTATCCCCATGGCAGAGGGAAGGGAAGGGGAAGGGGCCTAAGAAAATCTGTGGGTGACCCCCTAGGGCCCGGGGGTCCCCATCTCAGTCCCTGTCCAGCGGCAGGCCACCGGCCCTGTCTTCCAGGTCGCTTGCATCAGTATCTGAGAAAACTAGCACTGTGAAAAAGTTTGAAGCACTCGGAGCCAGCCCTGGAATGACCATCTCCGAGGACGAAGGTTTTTTTTTTTTCTGCCTTCCTTGCCCCTGGCCTGCCACTCCTTTTGGCTGCACATGACCCCCCCCCGACCTCCTCGCCTCGACCCCCTTCCTACTCACCTCAGATCGCAGCTGACCCAGGGGTGGCCCAGCGTAACCCTTCGCTGGATGGGTCCCTCTCCTCCGAGGGGGAAGGCGCCAGGAGGGGGATACCAGCGCACTCTTCAATCAGTCCCTGGGCACTGCTGAGGTGGATTCCGGGGTGTTGGGGTATCTGAGGTGGCGGGGAGTTGGAGTCGGCAGCCATCATCCGGTAGACCAGGCGGCTTCTTTTCCTGTTTTTTCTGTGGGGGAGTGACGTTCTGACGTCAAGGCATACGCCGACGTCTGCCACTCCCCCTTGTACACTGAGCCCTGGCTTTACTGCTGCACTCCCAGCCTCCGCCAGGAGTCAGCCTTACGCCGGTGTGCATCCCCTGCCCTCCCCCTGGAGGAGGAGAGCTGTCCCCGGACGCTCCATCCTTCTCCCCCGGCTGGCCCTCCGGTGACCTGAGTCCATTCCCGAACTCGGGTCGCCAGCGTCGCAGACGGAAATCCAACTGCTGCGCCGATGGGCCAGCATTAAGGATGAAGGTTTTGAAGAGGAGAAGTTAACTGGGCAAAAGTTTCAGTTCTTGGATTATGAGAGATACCATGCCATTCTGAAGCCATATCACTGCCCTGTGATCACATTATCAGACCGTACCCCATGCATACCACTACGCTCAAAGACCCTCAGATCCAGGATGGATGGGTTAAACCACAGTGACCCTCTAAACATAACATATCGCAAAGGGTCCTGGCTGGAGCCAGGTGAGGCCCGAAGAATAAGCGTCAGGGATTTGCCTGAATGGAGTCAGGCTAAAAGGTGGTGTGAAGAAGAATGAGAATTGAGTACCCACATTTGGACTACCAGTATGTATCTAAACAATTCTGGGATGTCATAGAGGAGATGCGTGAAGACTGGGTCTACAAAGAACAGCTGGAGAGGTTAAAACATTGACCTGGAGCAGGAGGCAGTCCATCTCAGGAACTGTTTCAGAAGGCACGTGCCATGTGCCATACTGCCCCATGGACTAGACTTACAATAGTCAAGCATTTAGCACTGGTCCAGGATTTAGCTGGGTGCAGGGTAAAGTATTATGTGGTGGCAAATGACTATTTTGGGGACATTACCTCTAAACCAGACCCATAATTCTATTTCCCACCTGGAAGTGGGCCTACCACTTAAAAACTCTGTAATGAACTCTGGGACTGTGCCAGGAAGATGCTTCCCAGAGCAGGCAAGGGTAACCGTATGATAACAGACTATTGCCCATTTTAAGTGTAGCCCAGGCACTGTATACCAGGGCCTAGGCCCTGTGATGGTGACAACTGGGGATTCGTTCCCAAAGATACAGAGACTACTGGATGGTCAACCATGCACAACCAGTGTGTTCTGCCACAAAGGGGTTCTGATTCCCTCTGACCTCGAGAGCGAAGCTTGAGAGGTCCATGAGAATCAGAACCTTGAGATGGCAAAACACACTGGTTGTGCATAGAGTTGCTCATTCTGTATTTTTTATAGTGTATAGTACTGTGTGAAATATGTGTTTGTGAGTTATTTTTCTTTCAAAATGAAACTGACTCATGCAGTCCCTAGAGGTTCTAGAATGCTGTTCTACCACAGTAGGGTAGAATCACATTTCATGACCTTTGAACTGTGGTACAACAGCATTTTGAAAGTGATGGAGTTCTATACAGAACAACATTCCACTATACACTATATAAATAATAGCACAGTGCCTCCACCCAGAATAAATTATAAGTGGGCCAAGTATCCGCTTGGTACAGCCCCCTAGGATACTGTACTTAACCTCCCCCCCAACCAACCACTCTGTGCACTGTATCCCATAATCTTGATCCACCATAAACCATAAATTTCAGCAACAGGCAAATGCAATGAACCTCACTAACACAGCAGTTTCTACCAACAAACTCACAGCTTTATTTGGGGGTAAGGGCTAGGGAAGGAATACCAGGAAAAATGATGGCTATGAAAGGAAGAAAGGTTAGTGGAATATTTAACAAAAATAACCTTTTGGGCCCACAGGCCAAGCCCACCCCCACTGGTACCAGTGTTCCTCAAATTGTCTCTAGGGGTACCCATTAGGTGCAGGCCTGGTCAGTGCCATGGGTTGGCCGGCTGTTGGGCCCCTGAAATATTTGCAACAAGCTTTGTTTACGAACAGAAACTGAAGTTCCCTTTTCCCTCCCCAGAAACCAGGTCCTGGGTACTCACTGTTTGTTGATCCCAATAACCAGGAGTGTGGAGCTCCTTGTTCAAAGCAGCACAGGGCAAAAGAAGGCTGGCCTTTGTTTCTCTGACAGGATGGAACCTTCTCCAGGATCTTGCAGCTGGTCACCTTGATTGCAGTTCTGACCACTTCTCACCTTCAGCTGCTTCTGGCCCATTGCAGAGCTCTGTGGCAGGACAACACCAGCCCCAGAAGGCTCAGACCTGGGAGTGGCTCCACAGCCCAGTTCCCCTAATGGATCCTAGGTGTCCTAGCACCCCAGCAGCCGCTGGTGACCTCCTGCGACAGTGAGTCACACTTGAAAGTGGTTAGCGGGTTCCCTCCCTGGCTCTGGGTGAGAACTCCCGATTGGTGGGAGGTCTTCCTACAGTCCCTGCACTGAGTTCAACACTAGAAGAGTCCACAACAGTTATTCAAATAAAATCCAGTGCCAGTTGGAGTGGGTGTTAGCCCTAGTTCCAAAAGTGCAGGTGCAATCCCACAGGGGAATCCTACAACAACAAGCACCTGCATACCAGTCCGCACTTTCCAGTTAAGCAATGTCCACAACCTTGTCTTCAGCCATAGCTAGAACACAGCTCTCAGTCAACTTTAACCAGTTCACTCAGGACACGTACAGCCCCTGGCTAGCACCCAACATCCAGAGACGCTTTGCCTCTTCAGAATCACAATTGCAGTCCCACACAAGCAAATGACCTCTCAGCAGCAACTGTAGCACTCAAATAATCCGCACAGTCCTCTGAGCCAGCAGCCTACTAGTGCAGGGTTTCTGCAGCATCTAGTTTCTCCCAGCAGTAATTAAGCAACTTTTATAAAATGGCAAGAAAAAATCTAGAAATTTCATTGACCAAGAGAGAGATCAGCTGACAGTACATTAAATCTCTATATACGCACAGTCATCCAGGTCCAAAATCACATCACACAATGAGCAAATCAGTCTTCCTACAACCAGAACTATCTTCCGTCAGTCTCCCTACAACTAGAACTGATCTTCCACCACAAACATGGCTGCTACTTGTACACTGTAAAAACCTTAAACTGGGCCCTAAAATAAATCTATTTAAAATATAAAATAAAATAAATTAATTAAATGTTGTTTCTTAGATCATCACACTCTCCTTACACACATAAACAAATTAGAAACATTAAGTATTGTTTACAGTTTTCATTACAACTGTTTCTTTGCTAACAATGAAGATCCCCCTTCTGTTTTTACCTGCTCATCAGGGAAATCTCTTCTGCTTGCCCAGCTAGAAAATTTAGTCTCTGGCTCTGAAATAGGCCTTTGTTTTTGTGTGTGTGTGTGTGTGTGTGTGTGTGCATACAGTATGTTAGGAAAGGAACATTCTGCCAGTAGAACTGAGCAGAATTTTGAATCCCTGTATTCCATGGTAAACATGTAAGCAATAATACCTGACAGGGTGGGCGGTATTGTGCTATACCAGACCGCCCAGGGGCGTAATGAGGCCCGACGCTGCAGGCGGAGGGCCTTATAGCCCCTGGAAGGTCCAGTATAGCACAATACCGCCCAACCTGGAGGGTATTATTGCGCTTAGAAAATGGGCACTGTAAAAAAACACAAAATAGTTGAAAAGCGTTCATGAAAAATAAGTTTAAAGTAACTTTTGAAATAAAATAGTTCCTCCCCCTGCATTTGACTTTTGTCCTGTTTGAGGATTGTACTTAAAAACTGCCTCATTTTGTTTTTCTGCAGTATCTTGTCATTTCCTGCCCCCCTACCCGAACAGAAACATATAGGCACAGAGACTCAATTTAATTTGTTTTCCTGCAGTTTCTTATTGACCCCCCACCCACCACACACACACACACACCTTGTGCTCTTTTTTTTCCCCTTGGAGATGGAGCTCCCTTTACTTATTTATTGAATGGGTGGGGAGTTTCAGGGCTAATATTTTAATACTTGAGTGGGTACAATCAGACCCAGGAGTGATGGTGGCGCATTGTTGACTTCGGCACCATGGAGATGCAGACGTTGCTCGCTGCGGTTTGATTGCACTACTACATTAGCTGCTTTGGAGCCGGTGCGTAGTACCTCTTCCCTTTTAGAGGGCAACAAAATGTTTAGGGAGGTAAGGGAAGGGGAAACAACTCAGTTTCACTTTTTTTTTATATACTGCCACATGACATGAGCAAGACAGCACTATGTCCAGCAGCACTACTGATGTTGAATCGAATGAGGTATAGAGAGCGTTGAGAATGGCACCATTAGAATTTGAACGGCATGGATAAACGGTCTGTTATTCTCCTCTCTCTCTCGACCACATAATAAAATGGCAGTGTGTTTTTTCTTGTTGCTTGTTTTTTTTTTAAGCCCTTTAGTACTTTATGTCCGATTCGGTTTGTATCTTACTTATGGAGCATTGGGGCCACTATATGTCTCGCTTAGCTGTATGAAAAAAATGGCAGAGATTTGAAATTAGATTAGGGGGGTTTGGCCAATTAGGAAGCAGGGTGGGCACCAGGATGCTGGTGATGGGGCAGTCTAGACTGGCACTTTTAATAGCTGGGCATCTGTTGTCTGATAGATGCCCAGCTAGAAAAGTGTCTCAGCCAATCGGAAGCCTCAAATCATTTTACCCATTTTCTAATCCACGATAAACACTTCATATCTTGAATGTGGGGAAAAACAGAGGGGAAAAAAAAAACAGGATGGAGAAAGTAGGGAAATACTTTATAAACAAAGAGAAAAGGTGTGAAAACACAATACATAGGTAGAGGTAGACCATGGCTCCACTCTAAAATCCAGTGCCTGGAACCACTAAAACAGTCGAGCACAGAACAAAAAAATGGTACTTGGCAACAGACTACTAAAATCACGTTAACACAGCATTTACTGGTGATTAAATGAAATGCACTGTGATGTCAAAGCATTTGTTCTGTAAGTGTACTGTCTTTTTACTTCATGATGAAATAAAGTGTTACATGATTTTAGCAGCCTGTTGCCTGGTGCAGTTTTTGTTTGTTCCGTGCTCGATCATTTTAAAATATTCCCATACTTCCTCAGTCTGTCATTCACTGCATAATTCTGGTGAGCAAGAAAGCTGCTTGTTCAGGTTCCATTATTTCAGTATGGCACGGTCCTGGCAGACAGATGGAATCTCGATCATTCATATATGCACTTGCCTAACTTCATTTGAACAAGTCAGGCAAGTGCAGGGGGAGTAAAAACACTTATGTGAGTTGATAATCCACTGATTGGGTGGGCAAGGAGGGACACACAGACAGGATAAACCTACCAAACTAAAATAAAACAACAACCACTGAAACTAACTAAATTTAACAGTATCACTATTATTATTATTATTATTATCATTACTGCTAATAATTTAAGCTAGTATCAGTAGGCAGAAGAACTATGTTATGTTAAAGTCACACTTTCATTTACATTTTTATTTATTTGAAAATGAGTTTCCAAATAAAAAAAAATGTTTATAAAAATAAAGGACCATTTTCTAAGTGCAATAAGACACTCTGGGTGGGAAAAGATGTTAGGACGCACTTCTGGGCGATTAGTCACTGGCCTTCGGCCTTATGCTTAACTATGCCCTTAGGAGTGCGGTTATCACACCGTATTGCTACACCTCATTGTGTCTTATTGCTTACCTCAGTACCTGGGGAATCAGGATCACAGTTCAGTCTCTTTCTCTATTTCCTCTTCTCAATCCAAGTCGGCAAACAGCCAGTCTTCAGATAGGGTCTGGGGAAAAGCCCCTGCGGCCCAGAGTCCTCTTTCACAGGATACTCCTGACTCTTACAGAGCCTGGGAACAGACTGACTCGATCTCAGAAAGTTCACACAGTTTCAGCCAAGAATCAACGGTTCTGATTGGTTGATGAAGCCTATCAATAATCTATATCCATAGAGATCAATATTTCCTGCTCGTTTATTGGGGCATGATCTAGGTGCCTGAATTAGTCCCCTCCTTTTCCCAGGAGTCCCTTTGTCCAAGTTTTGAGCTCCTAGACCACTGATTGGCTGCTGAAAAAGGTCACAACGTTATCAAGATGTCAGCCCCCAGTCTGTCTAATGCAATGCAATACAGTTCCTCAGGATCCGAGGTCTGGTGCAGCCCAACACAATAACTTTATTTGGTTAAACACCCCACCAAATTGTGTCCCTAACTTTCCCCTGGCCAGCAATACCACTGGTTAAACAATAGTCCCTGTCAAGCAGCTGTCACTGCTGCCGAAATCCTGTCCCTCTAGGTGGCAGGCAACAACCTCATTAATATGCATGGCGTTGCTTATTCATATTCATGACCCCTGAGCGGCCCCTTCATTCAAACTCTTTGGTTTAATACCCTATGGGCTTCTGCCCAATCCCCCTTCAGGTTTCCGGTCCCCAAAGACATGAGGAGGGGCACTGGGACCACCGACACACTCCCCGGCTGACCACAAATTGGGCGTTTGGTACACCAAAGTGCAGATCCACACATGTGCGACTGCCCGCCCACCCGCTCGGTATGTAAAAGAGCAGCAGTGGATCACATTTCCAAGTTTTCCAGACCATGATGGGCAAAAATAAAATGGGCTGGAGAGGGACCATGGGGGCACCTGCAGACCTGGGCCGTGGTGGTGGAATAAGGCACCAGCAGGCAAATCAGGAGAGAAACAGGGACAATTAAGGCGAGCCCCCAGAGGGGGGGTTACATCCCCCTTTGAAATGCTTGGCTTCCACGCCAAGCTTAAGGAACAAAAATACCAATTCATAACATCAACCTTAATAACATTTCTAACTATACACCTGATTCCTATCTAACAGGTTATGTTAATTTTGCAGAACATTCAAGTAAACCACCACGTACAATTCAAACTACCCCTTTTTCTTTTCCTGTTCGTCATAGGTCCCAAAAATGTCTTCCACAAGTTGACCCCATTAACCCTAGGTGTTTTAAACCTCACATAATACACATGTTCCCTTAGTTTGATTATGTGCCATCTTCACCGTCCTCCTCTTCTCCTAGTCACCTTTTCTCAGATCTAGGGGGCTTAGTATCAGCATGGCACAAAACCACTTTCTGTAGGGACCTAGGAGTAATATACACTCCATTATGCCTACAAACAAGAGTAAGTCAGCAGGAACCCCAGGGGTATCATACGTCAGTTCAAGAATAGGCTGTATTGTACTCCCTGTCCTTCTGGGGGGGTCTCCTGGATGCTTGGACCACTAACCACCCCTTGGTCAATTGTGGATTGCTCTTCGTCTACACACAGTCCCTGTTCATCCTGTTCCTCAGCTATTGGGGCAAAATATTCCAGCACCTTCCTAGTATTACCTACAGATCCAGGGGGACTAACCTGGGCCCCTTCAAAGGACACATTCAGATCAGTGTTCAGTTCCGATGTGGGCCCGCCAAAGGATGCTTCGTCCCACTCACTTTCTTGATCCTTAGAACCTCCCTCTGACCAGTCCACAGGTGTATCTGCAGGAGAGCTGCTCTGGTACCACTCAAGCAGCTCAGCCAGATCAGTATTCAAGTCCAGAATGGTCCCCTCGAGGGGCACGGCCAGAACAGACTCCCTATCCCTACCCTGTCTCCTAGGCATAACTCTTATAAGGGTCAGTCCCTGGAACAACCTGGCAAGCTCTAGGGTAGAATAATGACCATGTGGGGTACCATCTTTCTCCCCCTCAGACTCATCATCAGTGTCCTCTTCATCTGAGACCTCCTCACCCTGGGCAGGCCCAACCCCCATGGCATCACTTCTTCTTTGCCTCTGTCTCCTGCATGCAGCAGCTCGAGTGATAAGGCATGATGAAGGATCTTCCAGAACATCTTCAGGATTTACTACTTTGTCCCCAATAGGCAGCAGATGGTTATGATGAATAACCTTGTGCCCTCAGGTCTCTCCCTCAGGCCGAATTTTGTATACCGGTAGACCTTCAAGCTTTTCCAAAATTATATATGGGGTGTCTCCCCATCTGTTGGCTATCTTATGCTTCCCTGGTATACCCAGCCATTGTAGTAGCACTCTGTCATCTGCTTCTAAGTCTTGAGCCCGCACTTTCTTATCATAGTGCTCTTTATTAGCCTGGTTCCTCTTAGTGGCCATTTCTGAAGTAAGATGATATGCATCATGTAATGTTGTTTCAGTTTCTTCACATACTGCAAGTAGTCTCTGGCTCCCAGACCATCAGAGGAGACTCTGTAGCACAGGTCCACTGGCAGATGGGCTTCCCATCCGAACATAAGCTGGTGGGGAGAGAACCGTGTAGCGTCATTTCGTGTGCAATTGTAGGCATGAACCAGGGTGCTCATCCACTGACTCCATGCGCTCTTGTCCCGGGGATCCAAGGTGCCCATCATATCTAACAGAGTCCTGCTAAATCTTTCTGGTTAATGGTCACCTTGGGGATCGAAAGGCATGGTCCGGGACTTCCTGATGCCCCACAGTGACAAGAGTTCTTTGATGAGTCGACTTTCAAAATTACGGCCCTGATCCGAATGGATCTTCTAGGGGGCACTATAATACACAAAAAACTTCTCCACCAGTATTTTGGCCACAGTGGAAGCTTGCTGATCCTTGATGGGATAAGCTTGTACATATCAGGTGAAATGGTCTGTGACTACTAGTATGTTGGAGATATTGCGTGAGTCAGGCTCCAATGTGAGGAAGTCTATACATACCAATTCCATGGGGGCACTAGTTTTGATGCTGACTAAGGAAGCAGCCCTCTGGGGAAGCATCTTCCTTTGTATACATCTCATGTAGCTTTTGCAATACATTTCCACATCTGCCTCCATCTTTGGCCAATAGAACCAACTTTTAACCAGGTCCAAAGTGCGTTCGGCATCCAGATGCCCCATATCATCAGGTAGAGCCATCAACACAGTTTTATTATGCCGCTCTGGAAGTACCAACTGCTCTTGAGGGCCCCCTGCTGGTCCTGTGTCTCTTGGTACAACAACCCTTTCTTTAACCACAGCCTAGGCCATTCGTGTAGCAGGAGCCATGCTGGAGGATAGATGGTGTCCACTTGATCCTGGATCCCCTGTTGTTGGAGCACTCGTATAATCTGCCCAGTGACTGGGCTGGCCCTTTGTTCCCATTGTAGGTCTTGAGTAGTTAATTGTGGAAGAGATCTTACATCTAGGGTGGCCAGCTGGCAGGAAGCAACAGGAAGGCAGCCCCCCAAGGCCCCCAGACCTTCTACCCGGCAATGGGTGTCCTCTGCGTAGAAAGTCTCTTCACCATAATGTTTCTTACTGAAGCCCTTTACAGCGTGTTCTGAAATCTTTACCCAGCTGGAGCTCTCATCCGTGTTGGCTGTAGACCATCTTGACAAGGTGCAAGCATCTATGTGGTTTAGGCCCGGGCAGCACTTCACGCAGTAATCATAGGTAGACAAGGCTGACAGCTACCTATGACCAGTAGCGTCCAGCTTAGCAGTGGTTTGCACATAGGTGAGGGGGTTGTTATCTGTCTTCATGGTGATCTTGGCCCCATACAGATAGTTGTGGAACTGGCCTACTGTGGCCCATTTCAATGTCAGGAACTCCAACTTATGAACAGGATACCTTCGCTCTGAAGGATTTAACCTCTGACTAGTGAATACAACTAGGTGAAAACCTTCGGGGTGTTCTTGGTATAATATGACCCTAAGTCCACTAAAACTGGTGTCAGTATGAAGTACTTAGAGTTTCTGTGGGTCCACATAAGCCAGCACCGGGGCATGGGTCAAGCAATAGAGGATGTCCTCCAAGGCTTTATTGCATTCTTCATTCCATCGCTTGCCAAAAGGTTCAGATGGCCGAAAATAGCTGACTGGTCTAGCAGAGCCCCCGACAAAGTAGCTTTCTTGCTTTTGTTGGTGGGCAGATACCTCTGTAACAGGTTCAAGAGGGCCCATACTACCCAGGTGTAATCCTTTACAAATCTTTTATAGTAGTCGCAGAAACCAAGTAGCCACTGTAGTTCCTTTAGAGTTCGTGGTTTAGGCCAAGTGGTAAGGGCTTCAACCTTGCTGGGGTCAGTCTGTATTCCTTTTTCAGAAACTTTATGCCCTACATACTTGACTGAGGTCCGGAAGAACTGGCATTTATCAATTGACAGCTTTAGTCCAAATTCTTCCAGGCGGTACAACACTTTCATTAACTGGGCCTCATGTTCCTCGAGTCTTCCCAAACACAATGATATCATCCGGGTAGACCAAACACTCCAGCAAATTCATAGCCCCTATGGCTTTTTCCATTAGGTGCTGGAAGGTGACAGGTGCACCCAAGATCACCTGTGGCATTCTCAGGAACTCATAAAACCCAAGGGGACATATAAAAGCTGTCTTCTCCTGATCCTGGGGTGCCATCGGGATCTGATAGTAGCCACTCCGCAGATCCAGAACTGAGAACTATTGGCTTCCATTCAAACAGTCCAGTGCATCCTGTACTCTGCATGATAAGGGTATGATTTTTCGCTGAGTTCTCACACATGCAGTCCTTCAAGTGGCTGTATCTCCACATCTGGCAAATGCTGTTTGTACCAGGACTTAAAAATAATGGTAAACTGAGAGACGCTATCCAGAACAGCCCGAGTGGGGACTCTGGTGATGGTGATAGTGATCTCAGTTGTCAGTCCCACTAGCTTATGCATGTCTACTGGCACTGATGTGGTGGCTCTGCCAGATAAAACCCTTGTGTGAGCAATGGAACTGGACCTGCCAGGGACCCCGGTGCACTCCTTTACTGGGCTCCTCTGTAGTTTCCCTGTTTGTGGGCTGGGTTGCCAGGTGCCTTATCTCTGTTAGATGAATGGTTTAAAGGTGCCCTATACCCCTCTGTATATATAGCCTGCACCCCCACACTTATAACAAATTACGGGTTCCCGGAACTGCGGCCAGCCTGATGCCACAGTACAGGTCCCAGGCATTCTCACTGGGGCACTCTGAGCATGATTCCACTCTACAACCCACTAATTTCCCTGGCTAGCAAATGGCGCCCCCACCATCTCTAACTCAGTTACCCTTCAGACTAATTCCTCGACTTGGGCCTTGACCCCTGTATCAGAGAGGGATGCTGGCATAGGGGACCCAGTGCCAAATGTTGTCGGGCCCACACTGGGGACCATACCACTTACCCTGGGAGACTCCGTTGAACTTGAACCTACAGTTAGTTTAGCCAAGGTGACTACTTTCTTGTATTCCCTCACCAAAGTCCTTAGTTACTGTATCTCACCAGGGGATGCCTCTCATTCCATCTGAACCACGACTGTGGAGGACCTTTGTATCTCCTAGTGGCCCTGCTCCTTCTTGGCCTACCAAACCTGCCTTACTAGAACCCAATACAGAGGGGGATTACTCTTCCTGTCTGCTAAGTGCAACTGTAGTACCAGCAAAGGGGAGTAACAAGCAGCCTTCACTACATGCTTCAGCCTAATCTGGTTCAGTTCTTGGGCTGCTACTCCTCCTTTTCAGAACACCCTCTGCAGAAACCTCTCTACCCAGGTAAAAAAGCAGACAGCGGTTCCCCCTCCCACTGCCTAGTGGTTTTAAACTTCCACATAAGGTCCTCACATGATTCATGACTGCCAAACACCCTTTCCAAGGCCGTAAGGTATACCTGGGCTGGAGCTTCAGGATCTGTGGCTCGTAACAAATGAATAACTTCCAAAGCAGGATCTCGTAAGCTCTCCACTAATTGTTTCCGCTTCTCAACCTCAAAACACTGCCAGTCCTGAACTAACAGGGTGGCACCATCCATCCAGGCCTCCAAGTCATCCTCATTGTTCGGGGTAGGTTTTACCCCTGGGAACATCCTCAATTTATGGAATGACTCGAAGGCCACAGGCATGGAGCCAGGCTGGGGACTCTCAGACTTGGGGCCCTAGGAATGGATCCAACACACCTGGATCCTTCCCCCTGGGGAGGTCACACTAAAGGGAGTTACCACTGGTACAGCCTCAGTCAATCTCTCCACCACCAAGGCCTCAGGCATCCAGTTGGCTTCTATTGTATGAGTACTCTCTATCAGCATAGTCAATGTACCCTTAGCTAAATAAAACATTTTTCCTTGTACTTTTACCTTTCCCAGTCTCTTTAGGGTGGACACACACTTTTTAACATCCCCCTTGTCCCTCTCTTGGGATAACCCCATCAAAAGAAAAGACCTCTGGGGATCCATTTTTATGCCTCCACTCCATTCTACCAGCTTCACCTTATCTTCTTTGGTAAGCTTGAACTTGGGCTGGGTTGGAGTGGGCATGGGGCCTGGGGACCCAGTAGGGGCCCCACCACTCAGGTTTAGCAGTGCAGACATGGCTGGTAAACAGGAGATCCAAGCGGTACCTCCAAGATGCAGTCCAGGTGCCGTATGCCAGTGGGCTACCCCCCCCTTGCCTGCTGTCCCTGGTACAGGTTAAGGGTCCTGCTACAGTGACAACTGGGGATTTGTTCCCAAAGATATAGATAATAGCATGGGGCCTCCACTCAGAGTAAATTATAAGTGGGACAGGTATATGCTTGGTACAGTCCCCTAGGATACTGTACTTCCCCACCTCACCAACCAACCACTCTGCACACTAGGCTATGGGCATTTGTTAACATGACCTTCCACGTTTTACAGACTGCCCTCCTTCTGCTCCTGTCCTCCCTCTCCAGCATCTTCCCCCACCCTGGTTTCCTTTTCTTTGTGCTCACCATGTATCACTTGTTATACACTCTTTGCCTAGCTGCCCCTCCCTGCCTGCTTCAGCTGTATCTGTTGGCAACTTATGTTCCTGCATGTTCCCAATGGGGGTAGTGTTCCTAAGCCTCCTGCCCCTTCTCGATGGAGAGGCATTGATGGAGTTCCAAACTGTCAGGGCCACCACAGAGAAGGTTCTATCATCTAATTGTTTGAGGTATGAGCTCCCGATGGCCACAAAAGTTCCTCGGTACAGCAAAGAGAGCAACTGGGGGTATACCAGGCCAAGAGGTCTTTAAGACAGGCAGGGCTAAACCTTACAGAGCTTTGTACATTAACAATGCAATCCAGAAGCTGGCGTTCCACTTAAGGGGAAGACAGTGCAGCTACCCCAGCACAGGGGTATTATGGTCGTTATATGGTGACCTTGAGACCAGCTTGACTGTGGTATTTTGCACCCACTGCAGACAGTACACCAAACCCCTAGAGGCCAAGGCATAGAGCATTTCAATTGTTTAGAAAATGGGTTAGGAAAATCCAGAAGCCTGACTGGCTAAGGCCATCGACCACCCGGTTGGTATCAAGCAACAGAAACCAGAAAATAATGAGTCCTAGTCTCTGTCTGCCTATTTACATTCCAAATCATTGAGCTAAAATAGAACTCACAGACAATACCGAACAGTAACGATGATAACACATTTATTATTGGGGAAAAGGGAATTGGGAATGCAAGAAGAAAATAGTTGACAACAATTGATAAGCTGGCAACATGCATAAACAGCAATACTGTGCCCACTCCCCAACAGCAATCAATCAATCAATATCTTTATTTATCCAGGCGGGCACCATTGAGCAAGCTCATTTACAAGGTGAACCTGCGGTCCTACAGTAATAATACAGAAAGACAAGTTACAGTAGTACAAACAGTAAAAATAGCTGCTATTATAGTAAAAATGCACATTTACGGGTAATATACATTGAACATAGATCTACAAAGAGTCGTGGATAATGAACTTGTGCTGGATCCAAGCCCAAAAACTGTGCATTTTGTAGTGGGAAATGTTAGGGAGAGGGTAGGCATACCAGATAGTAGATATCAAGCGCATAATGTAGGGAGAGGTGGGGAATAGGGGCGTAAGCGAAGAGGACCCAATTGTTACAGCAGAGTGAGGAATTGGGAGGGCGGAGGACCATATGAAAGGCGACAAAGTGATTTTTGCCCCAAAATGCGGCGACATATGGAGGAGAAAAGCTGCTGTTGTACTAAGTGCAAGAGGAGGACTACAGTAGCAGGGGCATAACTGGGAGGGTCCTGGAGATTGGGGCAGAGGGAGATGTTGGATGGATGAGGAACCGAATATTTTTTTGGGCGAAAGACGATAATTATCCCCAAGTGTGGTAGCATGTGTTAGAATCAGGCTGCAGCTGTTCAGTGCCAAAGAATAAGATATGGGAGTTTGGCAATAAATCCTGTGGATCTGTTGGTGGGCATGCTAGAGGCAGAGGCACACATTTCAGCTGGGGGGCCGCCGTTTGCGGGCCACCATTTGAGGGAGGGAGGTTGGTTAGTGTCTAGTAAAACAGTTACAAATTTCCGTAATGCCATCACGGTAAAGCATTTTGAACAAAAGGGTACTTGCTGGGGTTTTCAGCGTAAGTATTTTTTGGGTTTTATTCCATATTGATGGGAGTGAGAATCCAAAGGCGGCTCTCCTGACTCGTGTGAGTGCCCTGGGTATATTTAGCAGGAGTTGTGAGCAGCTTCTAAGGGAATAATTCCTGGGCACAACTGGAGACAGACAGTCGATGATGTATTGAGGGAGTTTGCTACTGAGGGCTCTAATGTCCAGAGTGCTGCATTAAAGTTGCGCCTATAATGAAGTGAGGACCAGCCCGTGGTGGCATATAGTGCGCAATGCTGGGTAGAGAAGGGGAGGTCAGTGATGAAGCGTATAGCTCTGTGGTAGAGCATATCCAATTTTCCAAGATAGGAAGCTGCACAGCTATTGTATATGAAGTCTGCGTAGTCAATTAAGGACAGGAACGTGGCTTGGACTAGTTGTTTCTTTGCGTCTGCTGCAATAAGTCTTCTTATCCTGTAAAAAAGGCCAAGTCTTTGCCTTCATTTTTTCAGCAACACCATGCATGAGCCCACCTCCCCACTGGTATCAGTGTCCCCTAAATAGAACAGGAGGAAATGTGAAAGGAAAAGTGTGACTCCCACTGGCACTTAAACCAAGGCCCCTGGACATTTCCTACTTGATTTAAAATTGCCTCACAGTGTCTTGACTGCACTGAGAAAACATTGTTTGGTGTTTCTGATGGTTCCATGTCATAATAGCGATCGCAAAAGAGCTATCGCTATTATTGCAAGTGTATATCGCCGAAAAGCACATCGGTAATACACATATAAAGCAATCCGACATCAGATTGTAAAAACTGTTTTTGTGGGGGCTGTGCCCTGAACTAATTAATATTATCAACCTTGTGGAGAGGGTGCATGTCAGGGATGGGGCAAAAATCTGGATGTCACAAAAAATTAAGTGCCACAGCTTGTAGCTGCGGCAAAATGTAATTGCTCACCAGTATCAAGCCCTGTACCTGCTGTGCCCCAGCTAGCCACCTACACCACTACACCACATGGCTAGCTCAGTGGCAGCAGGTACAGCAATCCCCCCACACCCCTTCCCTGTCCTTCCCCTTCCTATTCCTCGCCTTCCATTCACCCTTCCCCATGGTCGCGTTCCCATCCAGGAGATATTGAGCACAGTAGCCCCTAATAACAGTGCCCAAAATGAGTCGCTGTTTTTGCAGTCACTCATTTTGGTTCACTATTCTTACACGATACTGTTTCTGACATATGCCTAAGTTGCTGGTTATGCAACACTTAGAAGGGAATGTGTGTGCCTGAATGGAAGCCCAGAAGCATGCTAATTACTGAGCCTCCCATAGCTTAGGCATTAGAGTGCTGGCATGGTATGCCAGGGGACTGGGTTCAAGTCACAGTGGGAGTCACACTTTTCCTTTCACGTTTCCTTCTTGATTTAAAATTGTCTCGAAGTGGCTTGACTGCACTGAGAAAAAGTTGTTTGGTGTTTCTTAATAGAACAGGAAACTTTAAACAACTTTGAATTCCCTCAGTTCAGGACAGACCCTGTGTTTACTCATGATTTTTCAGTTTAACTTTAGAGGGTCTGATGAGGCCAGCAGAGACAGTCTGTTGAGCTAGGGCCTCAAGCGGGGTAATCTATGGTCACTGTATAACACAGAAATTTCAACTTGTTATTGTGATGTAACATCATGTAATGTTTTTACCTGTGATTAATCCCAGGTCACCCCTGAAAAAGGGACTGTCATGGTCTCAGTGGGTTTACCTGATTACCAAAATTAAATAAAATAATTAAATAGACAGGATGGCATTGGCAGCTCCCTTGGCTGTGGAAAGGTTTAGCAGCTTGTCACCTTCAGGTTGTTGCAGGCTCCTGCAGCTCAAGTTGTCACCTTCAGGTCGTTGCTTTGTGGATGTTGGCTTCGGCCAGTACTGGGGAATAGGGCCACACCTACCCCACATGTCCAGACATCTAATTCCAAGGGGGAAGTAATGGGTACTACCTAGCATTGACAATACCTGGCTGACTCCCCAGACCATCCTTGCTGGCATGAAGTCTCTCCCCAGACTTGGGTTCACACAGTCTCTCACTTTCTGTGAGCAACAGACACAGCTCCTTGGTGGCAGATCTGATGTACGCCCAGGCTGATAAGGCGAACAGTCTCTCAGCAGGGCTTCCACCTTTCTGGCTGCTATACTCAGTACTTTCTGGCTCCTATAGACAGCGGAAACTCAGCAGGCTTCTCACGATGCTGGCTTCTGTCTCTAAAACACACTTCACACTTTGTAATCTTAGTTCTAGCGCCTGTAACAACTGAGGGCTCTTGTTTCAGCTGAAAACTTAAGTTCTGGCTCTCCCAGTTGAAGGAAGATGTTGGCAAATCTCCCTGCAGGTGGCTGTGGAAGCCTTGGGTTGACTTCCCCAAAACATCTCTCTCGCTCACTGGTGCTCTTCCCTTTCCTCAGAGAGCCTCAGCCACAATATGCTGCGAGTAGCCTTCTCCCCAAATGTCTTGGGTGGAGTGGGGTGGGGTGGGGATATGCTTCACATTGAACAATCCAGTCGTCCATCACAGAAATGAATATGCATTAGCTTTACTCATTGACTCATTTGCTGTCACTAAAGGCGCCAAAAGCATTGTTCACACCCCCTACATAGGAACCATAGCTGCAGTCCTTAGTGCTCCTTGATCATTGATTGGGCAGTACAGGGCCAGGGGTCGCAAAGATGGTATCCATGTAAACAGTGTGCATGTAGTTCCACTTAATGGTTTCTGTGCAGGCAAACCAGGCAGTTCTAACATATAATTGTCCAAGGAACCGACAGCTACATCAGTGTACTGTTTTCCAGTTGTGGAATAGGCTCTGACAAAGTCCTTATTTGCCTGTAGCTAACACTGAAGCGCTAAGCCCCCCTGCAGCAGGTAGAAATGTACACACCAAGCAGGCTAAATAGTTCTTAATACAACAGAGTACACATACGCATTTATACACTCATTTACATAGTTCACATTTGTCTCTGTTTCCCAAGAAGTGCATCCAAACCCTCATGTATGTTCTGGGATCCCAGGGGTTGGAACACACTAGAAGGGCTGATTGCTAGTCAGCATAGGCAGCAATAGCAGGAGCATGGCGGTGTCCCCAGTGTGACTGGCGCTGTGCTACTAGATGATGGAGCTTCAATATTTTTACATAGCTCCTCCACACCTCAGAGCAAACAAACTCAAGAGGGCTGGCAGGGGTGCCCCAGAACAGCAGGGACCCAGGGCTGGCAGGACCAGAGACCAAGAGGAAAACCTAGTAAGCCCCACCTGTGGTGTAGGGGGGAGGGAGGAGGTTATACATAAACTCTCAGAGTGAAGCTTGAGGGATTTATGAGATCATCACACTCTGAAGGGTGTTTGAAAAATTCTCATAAAACAAACTGCACAGGCATACAATTGGTGCAAAATTTCAGAGAGAGAAAAACTGTAACCTGTATTTGTGGTAGCAAAAAAGGTCAAGCATCTACAGCAATAGAAAGTGGGAGTACTCATAAAATAAGCTTTTATTCAAGCATGTAAACCACACAAAAGCATAAAAGATAGCCAAAGGGCTAAAAACACTGACGTTTCCCATAGCTACTGCTAGGCTTCCTCAGAGTGAATAAAAGTACTAGACAGTCATGCCCATTTTATATACAAGTATGGGGTAGAGCTAGTTGATGACCGCCAATCAAATCAAATACATGGGACTAGTGATTAAACAAAGCACACACAGATATAATAAAATATTAAGAGATAAACGATCAAAGATATCTCTAGATCTTTTGTCTCTTAATATTTTCAGGAATTTTGGATAATAGATACTAAAAACAGTAGATTAATTTTTTGATAACTTTGAAATTGATGGTGTTTGTTGAACTATGTGTGTTTTTATTATTATTTAAGATGATTGCAAAAAGCTATTGGAAACTCAAGGGGTTAACCTGAAATGCAATTTTTACACCTTTTGCAGAAGCTGTGTTGAAGAGGCCTCAGTTCTGGGACATGTTTCTTTGTTTTAGGGACAGGGCTGTTAGCAACAGCTTCTATTATGGAAATTTCTGGCTTAACTTCTCTATTCCCCAACACATAGCCCAGATATCTAGTTTCCTGCATTCCCAATGCACATTTGGTAGGATTAATTGTCAGACCTACATTTCAGATAGCTTGGATAACTGCTCGTAGGTGTTCCACGTGACTTCTAGTCTGGACTGTACACCACAACATCATCCAGGTATGCAGCACAATAACCAGTGTGAGGGGATAAAATTACATCCATGTCCCGCTGGAATGTAGCTGGCGCACCATGTAAACCAAAGGGCATGGTGGTGAACTGACAGAATCATATAGGGGTGGCAAATGTAATTTCATCTCTGGATTCGTTAGCTAAAGGTATTTTCCAGTGATCCTTGGTGAGATCAAGAGTACTGATGTACTTTGCACTCCCCAGCCTGTCCACCAAATCATCTATTCTGGGCATAGGATAACTGTCAAACTCTGACACTTGATTAAGTTTCCTGAAATCAAGGCAGATTCTAACACCCCCTTCCTTTTTATGTTGGCTTGTCGCGCTTGCGGGCAGGTCAACATATTGGGAGAGTGCAGCTTTGGGGGCACGGCTGCTGTTGGGCGAATGCAGGGCACACATCAGTAGGTGCATCCCTCATTCCCCAATAAGTCAGCATGCTAGCACTGACACCAACATTATGTAAAGTGGACATAACTTGTAAACAAAGTGCCGCTGCAATCAGAGACAAGCTCTTCATGCAGCGGCTTAAAGACACGCCTCCCTACGTGCCTTTCCAAGTGAAACATTTCAATAACATAGCGCCAAGCTGCGATGGCGAGAAGCTCAAGGCTTTCAGTGACACGCCAACGGGAGCCACTCCCGCCGGGCATCACCCCCCAACTGTTGAATGCCGAGGGGGTGCCCAATCCTCGGCCTGCATCTCCCGACTTTGTTTGCCGGGCGGGGTGCCCAACCTGGCGGCATTACCTCCCCGTGTTGTGTGCCAACGAGGGTGCCCAATCCCCTGTCAGCTAGTGACCCCCAAACCCACTTAGGTGGCACGCTGGGAGCCCACCCCAGCGTGCCAAAACAGTCCTGTGCCTTTGTTTGCTGGCGGGGGTTCCCAATCCCCCGGCGGCATTAACCCCTCCCCGTGTTGTGTGCCGACGAGGGTGCCCAATCCCCCGTCGGCTACTAACCCTCCCAAAACCACTTAGGTGGCACGCTGGGAGCCCACCTCAGCATGCCAAAACTGTCCCGCAATGTTTTCTGTACCTAGAATACGAAAACGGTCCTCGTAGTCTAGGTCCGTCCTCCCCCACCCGCACCCATCCACTGCGCACTCTGCCTCCCCTCACCCCCCCTCACCCCATACTTACCTCTGGAGTCTGGGACGATGATCTTCAGTGGACCGGGAACACGTCTGCACTCTTCAAAGCTGACCGCGAACTGAGGAAATGCCGGTAAGACGTATAATGGAGTGAATAGGGTTTTTTCAACTTTGTTGCATATCTCAGGCATTTCTTGGACTTTTTGCACCAAATTTTCAACATGGGGTTTTTGGGGCCCCTCCTCATGAATTCTGTCACTGTCATGGCGTTTATCGGCCTTGAAGGTGATTTCGCAGTCACTGTATGTGAAATCACCTTTCGAGACCATTAAAAATGACAGTGGTGCTATTTATGAGATGCCTCTTAAAAGCCTAAGTTCCAAATTTGGTGGACAAATCAACAAATGCCTGTTTTCTGACGCTGCATTGGCAGAGAAGGTTACGCAGGCTCGTCAACTTGCACATTCACAATATTTTACTGTCGGATTTTCAGCATTGTCATTTTGTACACCTCCTTGTGAACAGTACAGCTGTCATTTTCCACATCCTGCCCGAAATGTGTTTCCACACTTCCGGTGGCACAATAAGCGCAGTCACTGTGGAAATCAGTGTTTGGGCCAGATTATGAAAATGACAGTGACACAGTTCATGAGCAGAGGACCTAAAATGCCTATGTTGAAAATTTGGTGATGATACTCCATAAAATAACTGTGTTACGAGCATGCATTGGCGGGTGCACACGCCTTCGTACTGTCGTGCATTTGTGATATTTTCAGTCTGGATTTTCACCATTGCCATTTTTCCACACCTCTTGATGAACAGTACAGCTGTCATTTGACATATCGTGCCCAAAATGTGTTTTCGCACTTCCGGCGCAGAATAGCGTGGTCGCTCTGTGAAATCACTTCTTGGGACACTTTGAGGAAATAACAGTAACACTGTACATGAGCAGACGTGCTAAAATGCCTATGTTGAAAATTTGGTGCCGAACGCCCATAAAATGGCAGTGTTGCAAGCGTGCATTGCATATTTCCCACGCACCCTAGTAGCTTCACAAATTTGGTATATTAAATGCCACATTTTCAACACTGGCATTTTTTTCCACCTCCTTATGAACTGTGCAGCTGTCATTTCTCACATCCTGCCCAACATGTTTTCCCGCACTGCACTACCAAAAACCCAAAGGGACACCCTAATGCTTGTCACTCTCTGCAGGGTGGGGGTGGGTTGGCATCAGTTCAATACTTCACTGTCATTCCTATGATGCATCTGTCTAACTCCTGCACTACCAATGCCAATGCCCGCAAGCCAATATTCGGCATTGACAAATGCTTGTTGTTTACAGTTACAATGGGAGATGACCAAGCACTCCTCGACTCCTCTTTGATACCCAGTTCTTTCATTTTTATGTTGCTTGCACGCATGTGCAAGAAACATAGTGCCATCATCGGAGATTTCGGAGGTGTGTCACCTCCTCCTCCAATTCAGTCAGCGAGCTGGCAGGCGCTGCCCCTGTAAGCCAATGCATTTTGAGCTGTCTATGACATCATCCAAATGCAGTGGCATACAGTTGAAAGGGGAGCTACGCTCAGTGAGCACCGACAAGCTTAGCTCCCCACACGCCCAATCCCCACCGGGCTGAGCTGCTGTTGTCCCCCATCGGCTGACCCCCGTCCTTGTGACACGCTGGGAGCCCACCCAGTGTGGCAAATGTCCTTGTAGTCTTTTTTTTGTTTTAAACCTGTAAAACAAAAATGGTCCCTGGGCGTGTCTCCGACCCCCTCCCACAACCCGCACCCACCCACTGCACACCCAGCCTCCCCACAACCCCCCTCACCCCATACTTACCTCCAGACTCCGTCGCGATGATCTTCGGTGGACCGGGAACACGTCTGCACTCTTCAAAGTCGACCGTGAACTGAGGAAATGCTGGTAAGCTGTATAATGGGCTAGATAGGAGGGGTTCAACTTTATTGCATATCTCAGGCATTTTGGGGAATTTTTGCACCAAATTTTCAACATGGGGTTTTTAGGCACCTTCTCATGAATGATGTCACTGTCATGGCGTTATTCGGGCCGAAGGGTGATTTCGCGCAGTGACTGAGCAGTGACTGCGAAATCACCCTTTGGGCCCAAATACCGCCATGACAGTGACATCATTCATGAGAAGGGGTCCCAAAAACCCCATGTTGAAAATTTGGTCCAAAATTCCAAAAAATGACTGTTTTACGAGCGTGTGTTGTGCAGTTCCTACGCAGGCTCATAAGTTCACGAAATTTCAATATTTTCACTCCAGATTTTCAACATTGCCATTTTACCACACCTTCTTATGAGTAGTACAGCTGTCATTTTTCACATCTCACCCAAAATGTGTTTCCGCCCTTGTAGTGCAGAATGGCACAGTCGATGTGCGAAATCAATGTACTGGACAAATTAAGAAAATCACAGTGACACTGTTCATGAGCAGAGGTCTTAAAATGGCTATGTTGAAAATTTGGTGAAAAAATTCCTAAAAATGACTGTTTACGAGCGTGCGATGCGCAGTTCCTACGCAGGCTCGTAAGTTCACAAATTTTCAATATTTTCACTCCAGATTTTCAACATTGCCATTTTACCACACCTCCTCATGAGCAGTATAGCTGTCATTTTTCACATCATGCTCAAAACATGTTTCCGCCCATGTAGCGCACAATGGTGCAGTCGGTGTGCGAACTCAGTGTATGGGACACATTAAGAAAATCACAGTGTCACTGTTCATGAGCAGAGATCTTAAAATGGCAATGTTGAAAATTTGGTGAAAGAATTCCTAAAATGACTATTTCTACTAGTGTGCGTATGCAGTTCTCACCCATCAGAGGGTTTGCGAATTTTCAATATTTCCACTCCAGATTTTCAACATTGCCATTTTACCACACCTCCTTATGAGCAGTACAGCTGTCATTTTTCACATCCTGCCCAAAACGTGTTTCCGCGCATGTAGCGCACAATGGCGCAGTCGGTGTGCAAACTCAATGTATGGGACACATTAACAAAATCACACTGACACTGTTCATGACCAGATGTCTTAAAATAGCTAAGTTGAACATTTAAGTGAAAAAATTTTCTAACAATGACTGTTTTCTGATGCGTGCGCAGTTCCTACGCACGCTCGTAAGTTCTCAAATTTTCAATATTTGCACTCCAATGACTTCCAAATACCTAAACAGCACATAGAAGCAAGCAACATTCGGCATTGACAAATGCTTGTTTGTATTTCCTTAATCACATCATTTCTTAACCGCTCTGGCAACCTTTATGTCTTTTGCCAAATAGGATGAGCATTCTTTGTCACTATTGCATGCTCAACCCCTTTTGCTCAGCCTGGTACTGTGGTAAAAGTACTGTTAAATGAGGGGTTAGCTAATTGGACAAAGTTGGGAATGAACCTCTGATAGTAAGAGTCTAGCCCTAAAAATTACCTGACATGTTTCTTTGTTTTGGGGACAGAACTGTTACCTAACAGCTTCTATCTTAGAAATCTCTGGCTTTACTTCTCCATTTCCCAACACATAGCCCAAATATCCGGTTTCATGCATGCCCACTGCATATTTGGTAGGATTAATAGTCAGACCTGCATTTTTGATAGCTTGGATAACTGCCCGTGGGTGTTCAAGGTGGCTTTTCCAGTCTGGACTGTACACCACAACATCATTCAGGTATGCAGCACAATAACCTGTGTGAGGTGATCAAATTACATCCATGTACTGCTGGAATCTAGCTGGCGCACCATGTAAACCAAATGGCATGATGGTGAACTGATAGAATCCAACAGGAGTGGCAAATACAGATCTTACTTGGAAATACAGCTCTTGCAGCAGGTTACACCATTAGGACTGAAGCCGTCAGGCGCCAGGACCCCATGGAAATTTTCTAGCTAGCAGTCTTCAGTGGGGACCGCCTCCGACGTTGGTCCCACCCCCGACATCAGGCGTAGTACATAAGGAGGCGGTCCCCCCACAATCCTCAGTTCTTTTCCCGCCATCGACATCGCAAGCATCGGCCTCTCTGTCACTTTCTAGCGTGCGACAACTAGGAACTACGATGTTCTTTTTCTTCTTATATCGAAATTGCATTCATCTGATGTCCTCTCCAAACACCTCTCTGGAAGGCCACCCATCGAAGTGTGCCTGCGGCAAACAGATCCCCTTCAAGGATCCTCACTCTGCCTGTGTGCATTGCCTAGGCCCGGACCACTACATCAAGGCCTGCTCCTTCTGCCAGGGCTTCAACAGTGGCACCAGGATCTGCCACCAGAAGGCCTTTCAGGCGTTTCTCTTGGAGGAGAAACTCAAGGCCATAGATAGGGAACCTTCCTCCAGGGGGGAGTCATCAGGGAAGACCCATAGGCACCAGGAGAAACACCGGGAGAAGGAAAGGCCCAGAACCCCATCGAGGGCCTAGGACTCCCGCAGCTCTGGCTCGAGGTCAGATCACTCTCCCTCCAGGGCCCAGTCTCAGCCTCCCCCAGTTCAGGTCTGATCCTCCAGCGGTTCCTCCTCCCTGCAGCCTATCAAGACTTCCAGGCCTTCGGCTTCATCCACTCCTTCTAAGGCCTCGTCCAAGTCTGGGGAGCGCCACAAGTCTTCCTCCCGTCATCCGGACTCTGACACCAGGTCAGTGTCCCAGCCGCCGCGTGGGTCGGACCCAGTCCAGCGCAAGACTAAGGAGCTGACATCCCTGAAATGGACGTCGGACCGGACGTCAGCCCACCCAGCGTTGGCTAAACACCATAGGCACTCCCAGGAGCTGGCTACAGTGAGACACCTGTCGCCGGCCAGGCGTTCGCCCCCAAGGGCGTCGGTCGGGGGACCGACGTCAGCTATCCCAGAGGGGAGGACCGCACCACCGTCGCCTACCGACATCGGTTGGAAGGCATCATCAGAGGAGGATACCACTCAGCCCGAGGACCAGGTGGGCGACTCTGGAACAGTCGAGCTCCCACGAGAACCCTCCCTGGAGCGGGAGACCCCCGGGGACCCGACGTCCGTCCCCGGCAACAGGCCACCGGTACCTGGCCTGTCGTCGGGCCTGAATCTGGCAGAGGTGAGGGAGCTCTTCACCTTCTGGTGGGACACCATCAGAAAGGATGTGGTCGCCACACACCCTCCTCCCACTCCGGCTACTCCTTCGATGTCTGTGCCCCCTCACCCATCCAGGGGGTCCGTAGGATGGTCGCTGACCCCCAAAGGGAGCCAACACCTCCTCCTAGGGGCAGATCATCGGATAGGAGAAGACCTCCCTCGAGATCCATTTCGGGGTCCCCCAGCCCCAAGAGACCCAGGCGACGCCGGTATACCTCATCCATGGAGGACTCCAGATCTGACACCTCAGAGCACTCCAGATCTCCTTCTCCCATCAGCGTCCCCTCCCCAGACCCACGCAACCTTCCCAGGTCCCCTCCGGATGATCCCTTGTTCGCTGAGATCATGAGGCATATCCAGGAGAACATGGGGTGGGATGCTGAAAAACTAGACTCTGAGAGACAATGCCTTGCCCGCTACCTTCAGCAGAAACACCCTAAGCCTGTGGTAGTCCCACCCTTGGTGGACACCTTTGCGGATGTCACCAAGGCTGCGTGGAAGCATCCGCATTCTACCCCGGCAGTGCCAAAGAAGGCTGACCACCTGTACAAGGCCCCGAGGGAGGACCAGTACCTGGCGAGCCATCCTCTGGCCGAATCCCTGGTCATCACAGCCTCACATGACCGGTCTCAGAGACCTCAACACTTGAGCACACAGCCACCGGACCCGGAATCCAAGCAGTTGGATGTCCTGGGTAGGCACATGTACGCGGCCGCGACTTGCGCCATCAGGTCTTTAAATTACCTCACCCACATGGTTCAATTCCAGAATGCATTGTGGGAACAGGGACAGGACCTGGTTGAAAAGATGCCTGATGGTGGTCAAAAGGAGGAGCTTTTAAATCTCCTTCGTACGGGTTCGGACGTGGGGACCCAGGTACTCAGAGCCACATACGATTCTGCAGACTCTTCGGCCAGAGCTGTAGCCTCAGGCGTGTGTCTCCGGAGGCACTCTTGGCTCCGTGTCTTCGGTTTTACCCCGGATGTCCAGAAGAATATCATGGACGTTCCGTACTATGGTGAAGTCCTGTTTGGTGAAGTTTCGGAGAAGGTGATCACGAAACTTCAGGATGCAGGGAAGGCAGTTTGATCTGTTCAGGCTATGTACAGATCTCGACTTAGTTCCTTTCGTAGGAACCAGAGTCGTTTTCGTGGCCGAACACAAAAGCAACAACCGCGTTCCAGCCAACAGCAAAGGGGCTCCTTTACCCGAAAAGCCCAGGTTAAGTCATCCTCAGGCAGAGGCCACCGAGTTGCAAAGCCAGCCCAACCTGTGGGATCTAATGCTGCCACAGCATGACTCCTTTCCGGCCTCCGCCCCTCCTCAGGATCAACGGGAAATGAAGGTCGGGGGTCACATCGCACATCACCTGCCAGGGTGGCGGTCGATCACCACCGACAGGTGGGTGCTGCAATTGGTCAAAAAAGGCCACTATATAGAATTCATAGGCAGCCCACCTACAAGGCCTCCTCTGCTTTCCCGCTACTCGAGTCAGCATGCCCTGCTTATACAGCAGGAAGTGCTTGCGCTTCTGGAGAAGGAAGCCTTGGAGCACGTTCCAGAGAACCAGAGAGGGTTAGGCTATTATTCGCACTTCTTCCTGGTTCCATAGAAAACAGGGGACCTCTGTCCAATTCTGGACCTCAGCGACCTCATTCTATCGGTCGTCTACAAACGCTTCCGCATGGTGACCCTTCCGGGTCTAATACCCATGCTAAAGCGGGGTGCCTTTTTGGCGTCATTAGACATGCAGGATGCCTACCTGCTCATCCCAATTGCTCAAGTGCAGAGGAGGTTCCTGTGCTTCGAGTTTCAGAGCCTTCATTATCAGTTCCGAGCGCTTCCTTTCGGACTGTCATCAGCACCTCGCGTCTTCACAAAGTGCATGGCGGTTGTAGCGGCATCTCTAAGGAGACAAGGCTACTACGTGTTCCCGTACCTGGACAACTGGCTTCTCATGGCTCCCTCCAGAGAGGCACTGATGATGGCCATTCCCAGTACCCAGGTCCTTTTTCAGTCACTGGGTATTCTCATCAACCATGAGAAGTCTCTCCTGGTACCGTCCCAGAAACTGCAGTTTATAGGAGCAGTTCCGGACACCGTCAAGGGAAAAGCTTTTCTTCCTGTGGACAGAGTGGAACACATTCGATCCCTCATAGGGGACCTGTCGGTGAAGAGGACCGCTCCGGCCAGACTGGTCCTTTGCCTGCTCGGACATATGGCTGCTGCCATTGCAACAGTCCCGATGGCAAGGCTCCACATGCGGGTAACCCAGTGGATGCTAAGAGTGCAGTGGGACCAGAGGCAAGACCATTTGCAGCAGCCAGTTCGAATCACAAATGCTGCGATTCGAGATCGGTAATGGTGGCTAGATCCGGGGAACCTCTCCGCGGCGGTTCCCTTCGCAGTGCCATCTCCGACTGTGACTCTCTCCACAAACACCTCAGGGCTCGGTTTGGGAGCACACCTGGACGGGGTGAGGTCCCAGGGCACATGGACAGTCCAGGAATCTCATCTCCACATCAATATTTTGGAGATGAGGGTGGTACTTTACGCCTTGCAAGCCTTCCAGTCGCAGATTCCACCGGGTACTCTCCTGTTGCAAACAGACAATACTGCAGTGATGTATTACCTCAACAAACAAGGAGGCACTCACTCCTACCCCCTTTGCAGGGAGGCCATGAGAGTGTGGGAGTGGGTAGTACAGCATGGCGCAAATCTTATTGCAGTACACGTCCCCGGAGTGGACAATACCATCGCAGACAGCCTGAGTCATTCTCAGGCCAGAGTCCATGAGTGGGAACTTCTACAAGAGGTGGCAGAGGATCTGTTCCACAGATGGGGCACTCCAGAGTTAGATCTTTTCGCGTCCCCATCCAATGCAAAACTGCCCAATTTCTGCTCGCTAGATCCAGGGCCTGGTGTTTTCTGGCGAGACGCGTTGGCCCTCTCCTGGGCAGGCAGATTCCTCTATGCCTTCCCTCCTTTCTTGTTGATCCAGAGAGTTCTTTTAAAACTTCACAGGGAGCAGGCAGTGCTCATTTTGATAGCGCCCTTCTGGCCCAGACAAATTTGGTTCCCGCTTCTGCATCAGCTATCCTGGGAACCTCCACTTCCTTTGCCAATCAGCTCCCATCTGCTGTCTCAGGAGGAGGGTTCATTAGTCCATCCAGACTTACGTTCATTGAACCTGCATGCTTGGCTCCTAGAGACATAGCCATGATGCGACACGGGGTCTCGCAAGAGGTGGCAGATGTACTCTCTGCCACCAGAAAATCGGCAACACATGCAACGTATGCTATGAAATGGTGTAGATTTTTCTCGTGGGCTCAAGAACGCAGTTTCTCGCCATTAAAATGTCCCAAAAAGCTGGTTCTGGATTACCTGCTTTCACTCTTTCGGTCCAGACTGGCTTACTCCTCGATTAAGATGCATCTTCGCGCAATTTCGGCCTACCATGCCCCCATAGGCCATCGGATGGTGGCCCAATTGGACACTACTCGTGCCTTTTTAAGAGGAGTCCTCCAGCTTAGGCCACCTATCAAGGACCCAATCCCCCTTGGGACTTGCCCTTTGTCCTGGAGCAGCTTATGCTGCCACCTTTTGAACCAGCCGTGGATTGCGAGCTACGTTTTCTGTCATGGAAAACGTTGTTTTTAGTTGCAGTTACTTCTGCAAGAAGGATTTCTGAGTTGCATGCACTTATGTGCAAAGAGCCTTATTTAATTTTCCATCAGGATAGGGTATCCCTGAGGACAAACCCAAAGTTCCTGCCTAAGGTGGTCTCAGCCCTCACCCTTAATCAGGATATCGACTTACCAGTATACTTTCCCAAGTACACTAACCGAGGAGAAGCATTGCTTTACACCCTTGATGTACACAGGTGCATCACATATTATCTGACCAGAACCAAACAGTATCAAAAATCGGATCAACTGTTTGTCTCCTTTGCTGAGAGAATGAAAGGAGCTCCTGTTTCTAAACAGTCTCTCTCGCGCGTTGGCTCATCCATTGTATCTCTTTCTGTTATGACAAGCGCAACAAACCCTTACCAGGTGTGGTCAAGGGTCACTCCATGAGAGGAGTGGCCACTTCCTTTGCGGCGCTAAGGAATGTCTCCACCTCAGCCATTTGCGCTGTGGCCACCTGGAGCTTGGTGCATACCTTTATTAGGCATTACAGTCTGGACATCGCATCGAGGCGAAGAACAGGTTTCAGCCTAGCCGTCCTTCAGGGACTTCTGTCTTAGGCTTTTGTAGGGTTGTGATCCCTACCTTTCCTCCTCCCTGTGGCATAAGATTGCCGCTATTGCTTGGGAATCAGTCCTAATGGTGTAACCTGCTGCAAGAGCTGTATCTCGAAGTAAGATAGTACAGTTACGTAAGAACTTACCGTAACAGTAGATCTTCGAGAACAGCTCTTGCAGCAGGTACCTTCCCGCCCACCATCCCCCTTCTAGTGGAGGTAGGTCATAGCCAAACATCCATCTTACGGGATGGGATATTCTGTTTTTTAGTCTCGGCCTTCTGATGGCGGATCCTCGGTCTCCTCTTCTGATGTCATCCAGCGGCCGGGAGTCTCCGGCGGGAGAACTGAGGATTGTGGGGGGACCGCTTCCTTATGTACTACGCCTGACATCGGGGGCAGGACCTATGTCGGAGGTGGTCCCCGCTTAAGACTGCTAGCTAGAAAATTTCTGTGGGGTCCTGGCACCTGATGGATTTAGTCCTAATGGTGTAACCTGCTGCAGGAGCTGTTCTCGAAGATCTACTGTTACGGTAAGTTCTTACGTAACTGTATTTTTTGTCTCTGGATTCTTTAGCTAAAGGGATTTGCCAATACCCCTTGGTGAGATCGAGGGTACTGATATACTTTGCACTTCCCAGTCTGTCCACCAAGTCAACTATTTAGGGCATTCACTAAAAATACCACCAACAGCTTAATCTGGTTCAAGGTCAGTTGGCATTCATCTGTATCCCCCTCCACCCGGGTTGTGCCTTAAAATAGGCAGGATTTGTCTAGTGCACTTACCCGGTCAACAAAAACAAATAAATAAATAAATAAATAAATAAATAGAATAACTGTCAAATTCTGACACTTAATTAAGTTTCCTAAAATCAAGGCAGATTCTAACACCCCCTTCTTTTTTGTTTATAGTTACCATTGGAGATGACCAAGCACTCCTTGACTCTCCTCTCATCTGCTGTGTCTCTTCTCTCATCTGCTTCTCCATCTCTTTTTGTTGTATAGCCCACCATTTGAAAAAGTCCATCAGGCTTTCAGGTTTTGTCACTGCCTGTTCTTTTTCCATAGCTCGTGCTGGCTGTACAATCTCAGCTTGGACTTCTGTCTCTGATAGTTTGGCTGCCATTCTCCTGGTAACCACTCCTGGACTGGCTGCTGCAGAATCCATACCTTTCTTTATGCTTCACTGGTACTAGGTTCAGTACCAACGTACAAAACTCCGGGCTTAGAGTATACATGGTATAAATCCCACTTAGGCTGACGCCATCTGTCATTGAGGCATAGATCAGGAAGCATAGGAAAACCAGGTGCAGTTGTAAAATTCACAAGAGTTTTATTATGAATAACAATAAAATAAAAAAAATAAAATTGTTCAGTATAACTATTTACAGAGGCAGAATAAACAGAGAAGATCCATCTGAGTTTTCCTTCAATCCTTGTGTGTCTCTCTAAAATATTGTAGCTCTCTCTCTCTCTCTCTTACAAGTCTTTGCAACCCCCCTCCTTAACAAGCATCCTGTTTTTTCTAAAATGTTCTTGTAAATTTCCAATGTTCTTGTAAGTGTCAGGCAGGTGCAGCAAGAACACAATGTCCCAGAACTGAGGCCCCTTCTCCACAGCTTCTGCAAAAGGCTTAAAAATGTCATTTCAGATTAACCTCTTGAGTTTCCAATAGCTTTTTGCAATCATCTTAAACTATAATTATATATATTTTAACATTAACACTATATAATTTCTAAAGAAAGGGATACCAGTATCAGTTACATTTCCACATAATGATTTGCATATATATTTATATAGATGTGCAAGGGAGGTATGCAAGGGAGGAAATACAGATATGTAAGGGAGGAAAAAGACAGAACAGCAAGTGAAGACTGAAAGACAGTGAGAGGCAAAGAATTGCGAGACTGTTGGGGTGATCAAATCCTATGTCTCACAGGAAAATTTAGTTGTGCAACCAGACAGACAAGAGACAGGAAAGGAAAGAACAGAACAGATCCCTGCATTCAAACTCTCCATAACAACTGGGACAGGGTCCTATTCCACCCTGTCACACTGCTGTCGTGTTATTATGGAATTCATTGGGTTATTATGATGTTTTATCAAGATTGTATAACCCCTCCGCTACTTTACACAGTTAGCTACCTCTGTCACCCTTAACTGGGCACAGACTACTCAGAACACATTTAGAAATTGTACCATCTCTAGCTTTGGGAATGTATACCAGGCTCATTACTCTAGAGATCAAAAGGGGTGAGGGTGTACAAAAGCAATATGACCTATATCTACGAAACCAGATCCTGGGGAGAACTTTTTTCTAGGGCTATGCTAGATCTATACATCTGGAGGGGTACCCAGTAAATCCACACACACAGGAAGCAATAACGTAACTGTCCAAACCAAAGTTGGGGTTCTAGAGTGTGACTTCATTCCAAAAGATATTCTGTAAAGCAATGGTGGACCCCCATGGTTTACACATCGTGGCACTAGGAATTTACAGAACAACAAATGACTGTATCTGACAGAAAATTCTTTGTATTCCCACACTGCAGGACATTGAGCATCTTGCACTTGTATTCCCATATAGAATAGGACATCGAATATTTCTTCCAGTGGCACTGACCACAACTGAAAATACTTTTACTAACAGAATACTTTCACCTTGTATTCCCATATTTCATGAAGCATTTAAAATGTCTTCCAGTGGCACTGGCCACAACTGGAACCGCTTCTAGTGGCACTAGCCACAACTGAACATACATTTGGCTAATAACTAGCACAACCCACTTCAGGCGATAAAATCCTCTTCAGACATTGGCCCTGTCTAAAGTAACTAGGCTCCCTTACTGAACCTGTAGCCCTGAACTGGTTACTCCCAATGGGGGTCTACCCACCTTTTGCTCCCAAATCCATACACAGCCATTCTTCAGAATTATATCTTAAACATCTTGAACACACTTGGAAAATGCTTAATTGAATGAACTTTCACATCCAGCATTTAAAACACTACACTGGTAGTGGGAGAACTAAAGTCCTAAACAATGTGAATTAGTCATACCTCTGGACAACACACTTATCAGTCAACTTAAACTGAGAACAGTCTCAAAAATTTGAACAGAAAAATTGTGCCTTTCCCTGTTAGTCAGAGAAACACCACAGCACAGGTACTTGCTTTCTGCAGCAAAAAGTCAGATCCTACTCACTGTTAGACATTACAGGCAGCTTCAAAACATCCTGGATCCAAAAAGGGGGTTGCCCCTTGGATCCATCTACAAGCAGTCCTTTTCACCCCTCCAGGGGTGAAAATCAGGAGATCCTGCTGTAGACAATGGTTTCCACCACTTTCCTTGGCAAACTGGAGAATACCTGGACTAGGGTGAGAAAGCAGGACCCTCCTCAGAGCCCTCAGCTGAGTAGCTCTCACTCCTCTCACTTAAAACTACAGATTATACAATGGGGTCCTAGAATCCAGGATTCTGATTGGCTGGCTGGCACCTTCCAGCCATGGTAAATCCTACGATATACCAATGGGAAAAGGTGCCAGCCACCAGTCAGCCCCATCAGGAACCCCCTCGCAGAAATCACTCTGACCATGGCAGAAATCCAGCAGTGCAAAGATGGTGAGGTACAAAGAGATGCAGTTCACAGTACCAACCGTTCTCCCAAAAAGGTGTAAACAGACACAAAACCCACATGGGACACAAATAGTTTTATTAATGGTTTCTCCCACATCTGGAATCCACACATTTTTAAAGCCAAACACATCTCAATCATCCTTTTTCAAATCCATGCAACCCCCCAATCTTCAAAGGTGAGAAACTGTCATCCCCACTAAGCCATCACTGAGCCCTGAGGCGGGAATTTCAAAATAGCCTAAGTTCATAAACTAATAATGTCCTACCACACGAGCCACAAACCCTCAGTTTTTTTTTGTAAATGCACATACAGCACTTCTCAAGCTCCAAATAATAGACAATGTACAGCACAGCCACACAACAATGCTGGTCAAAGTCTGACTGCAACTTTCACGGTACTCCAGTACATGGTCCCTGCGAGATCCTGAGCTGCCATGTACTGTATAATGCTGCCTCCTTCCATTCTCCCTGCAGTCATCTCCCATATCTGTATTTCCCTCCAGCCTATGTTGCAGTGCTTTTACCTTCCCAGTCCCAGTATATACGTTTGTTGGTATAGCTTCCCAGTCCCAGTACAGGTGGCTTGTCATAAAAAAAAAACAAACTCAGCTGCCACTCCAGCTAAATAAACACTACTGCCGAGTTGCAGACCCTCGCAGTATGCCTTAGACTGCAAGCTGTTCATCGGGCTGCCACAGAAGTTGTCTCTTCTTGTGTTTACCTTTGAGACAAAATTTTACCAAGCAGATGCAGACAAAGGGAAATAGCTATATGTGTGTGTGTGTGTGTGTGTGTGTGTGTAGGGTAAGTCTGCCAATCTCAATGTCCATGTATTTGTCAGAAGTAGACTGCGCTGGGGGGGGGACTAATATATTCTACATAGCAACAGGGAACTATTTTTCGAGGCACAACAATATCAATAACAATCATGTATGACTACAAAAAACTGCATTTTTTAAAAAAAACATTTTAATACAAAATATGATGGGGGCATTGTATAATTGCAATAAACCACTCCAGGGTATGGATTATTCTGGGATTTACCCACTGGTGATCTGGTTTGACCATTCGGCCTGCGGCCTCATTGCTAAACCACATCAGCTGTGGGTAAGTCTCAGCATAACTCACACCCTGTCATAGTTTGTTGCTTACCTCACACACTGACACTGTCTCAAGATTCTAAACTCCCTCCTCACAGCTGGCAAAGGCTTATGCTGCTGAGAGATTTCCAAATGAGCTCATCACTTTCATCTCAGCTGAAGCCAAGTAAACAAAAGAGTGAGCAGGTGAAATCCCCATTTAACTAGTTAATCACCAGCTGCCTCTCCCTGCCTAGCACTAATACTGAGGGGATTCTAGTAACCCCAGGGGACTGGGTGATTGCAATTGGGTATCCAGTCATATAGGGGGTCATCAGTTATTATAAAATAATTATCATATACAAAATCATAATAGGAAAATACAATTGTGAAATCTATGGTGCTGTAACAGAGAATATAGTAGATGGCATGAAGTAAGACATAGAGTCGTAGACTACAGGAGGCACATGCCTTGAGATCAGTTTGAATAGTAACTGTTTCTGTAGCTCATAGTAGGCCATGGTGGTCTTAGTGGATTTTACAGACTTGATCACAACACCACAAATAGTAATCCATAGCAGATGCATGCCAATACATCTCTGGAAGGACATTGACAAAATAGAGGCAGTCCAGAGAAGGGCAATGAAGATGCTACATGGACTGCACCAGAAGCACTATGAGGAAAGACTTAAGGACCTTAATATCTATTCACTGGAGGAAAGAAGGGAGAGGGGCAATATAATGGGGCCTTTCAAGTAACTTAGGGGAAGAAACAGGGTACAAGTGGAAAGCATATTTCAGAGAAAACTCAACAGAAGAACAAGGAGGCATGATATGAGACTGAAGGGTGGAAGGCTCGGGGTAATGTTAGGAAGTACTTTTTCATCAAGAGGGTGGTGGAGCCATGGAACAGCTTTCCAGCAGAAGTGGTGGGTGTGAAAACAATATGGGGGTTCAAGAATACATGGGATAGACAAAAGGGTACCCTGGAGATGTGCGGAGCAGGAGAGCCGCAGATCAAATAGGATCTGGGCCGCAGCAGTGAGTAGGAAAATGGGCAGACTAGGTGGCCTATATGGTCCTTATCTGACGATAGATTCTATGTTTCTATGTTTAATACTGTATCACCTGGCACAAGTAAGGTATAGTAATTAATATTCATTGCTGAAGTACATATATATTTATATACAGTACATATATATATATATATATATATATATATATATATATATATATATATATATATATACACATATGCAATAGGAGTGACTTCACCACTTGTGATGTTATTGTCTCAATTGGCACTCGAACAAAAAATATCAACAATATTTCCAGTATGGGGTTGCATAAATATTTCTCTATATATATTTAATCTATATAGCGATATATATATATATATATATATATATATACTCACTACCATTTTACATGTTGTTTAGTGTTATCTTAAATAAACTGGCTGCGTGTAAGGTTACCACAACTTTCAGTCTTTGCCAGAATCATCACTGGGACTGATAAGCAAGTGTAAATTACATTGAGTGCTAGAGCAGCAATTTGAATAGACCTGTAACCAACAATATTGCTCCCTTGGCAAAAATGCAAATAGAAGTTTCAGTTTATTATGAAATGAAAAGAGCATTCAGCTGCACTGCTGATGTTCAGCCACATGAGGGCATCTAAAGCATATAGAAGCTGTGGCTGTGACACCTGGCCTTGGGAGTCAAGGACTCCAAACTAGATTTACTCAGCAGAAAATCTTGCATGGATGGCACACAACTCCAGAAGAATTGCACAAATGGGGTCTGATGAACAGTGACAAAATGCTGGAGATGTGAGTTATACTCGGGGGCCATCACACATTGAATCTGCACATGCCCCAAACTATGTAGGTACTGGAAAGATGTCCAACAGATCAGCCAGATGTTCAATGCACAGAGTTTCACGCTTACACCTGGACCTCAATCCAGGTCAACATATTAGAGGTTGTCCTCACCACTATAGGGATAAGTGGTTGGATGGTACCCTAATCATTGCCAAGAAGATACGTTTAAGGCAACGCAGGGAACAGGAAGCGTTGGAGGTTCAGGAATGGTTATTAGAACTGGAGAAAAAGCCAGGTATGAGAGGGTTCAGGTTGTTTCGGGGTAAAACTGGGGAATTCACACACATATGGGGTAAATAATTAACATCACATATTTTGTAAGGTTTCCACGGGACACTTCCTTCCTTATCTGGCCCTTCACTCCCCATTCAACAACATAAGATAGAGGTGACAGAGCACCTAGGCTAAATCCCAGAGTTTCTGTATTGAGAAATGCTCATTCTGGTCAAGCACTTTTTCCATTTACTTGTTAGAACTGTACTTCCAAGGGGTTCTCCTGGCTTGGAATATTTCTTGTCTGATCTGGATCCGTATACTTCATGGTGTTGCATTGTTAATGTCTAGAATTTATGTTGAACTGTACTGCAACATTTAAAAGTTTGATGGTTGTGAGCTAATTGCAATGAGGAATAACAGACTCCAAAGCTCCAGTGTAATCCTTGTTTTCTTTATTATGTTGTCTTGTGCACGCAGCGCAGACAACATATTGCGGTTGCATCAGTGGAGAAGCGGGTTTTGGAGGTGCGGTCCTGCTACAGCCAATGGCGCCACTGCTTTTTGAGGCCGGGCTCTGTGGCGCCAATGGCAGAGCATGCTGTCTATGACAGCAGTTGAAAAAACGTGCCACCACCTTCAAAGAATCTAGCTGCTGCAATCAGGGAGTGCCACGAGGCGGCCCCTGATTGCAGCAGTCAATTACTGTTGGTGTCTCCTGTCATGCCGGCAACAAGGAAGCCGAGGGACAGCCGTCACCACAAGCAGTCCCTTAGAAAGCTGACAGGGGTGCCCAATCCTCCTGTCGGCATGCCCCCTTGTAACTTAATTTGCAGATGGGGGTGCCCAATCCCAGTCAGCATGTCCCCCCCATTTCCTGTGTGCTGAGGGGGTGCCCAATCCCCCTCAGCTCATGCGACCCTCCCCGGTATGTGCCGACAGGGGTGCCCAGTCCCCATCGGTTCCAGTCCCCCCACCCCAAAACACACAGGTGACATGCTGGGAGCCCACCCCAGCATGCCAAAAGTATCTGTTGAAAGGAAAAACTGTCCCGCGATGTCTGTGACGTTTTTTTTTAAACCCTAAAAATAAGAAAACGGTGCCTTGCTGTCTGCGCCCCCTTCACCCAACCCGCGCCCACCCACTGCATACCCCACCTCCCCACACACACCCTCACCCCATACTTACCTCTGGAGCCCGGTGCGACGATCTTTGGTGGACCAGGAACACTTCTGCACTCTTCAAAGCCGACTGCGAACTGAAGAAATGCAAGTAAGCTGTATATTGGCATAAATAGGGTTTTTTCAACTTTGGTGCATATCTCGGGCATTTTTTGGAATTCTGGCACCAAATATTCAACATGGGGTTATTGGGATCCCGCCTCATGAATTCAGTCACTGTCATGGCGTTATTCGGTCCGAAAGGTGATTTCGCGGTCACTGCGCAAAATCACCTTTTGGGACTGATTAATGAAATGACAGTGCCACTATTCATGAGGTGGGCTCTCAAAAAGCCTATGTTGCAAATTTGGTAAAAAAAAAATGACTGTTTGGTAAGCGTGTTTTGCGCAGTTTCCACGTACGCTCGTAACCTCTCAAATCTGTAGTATTTTCACTCCAGATTTTCAGCATTGGCATTTTTCCATACCTCATCATGAACAGTACAGCTGTCATTTTACACATCCTGTCTGAAATGTGTTTTCGCACTACCGGCGCAGAATAGTGCGGTCGCTGTGGGAAATCAGTGTTTGGGACAGATTATAGGAGTGGTGTATAGACCCCCTGCCCTGGCGGAGGAGCTGGAGGACAGTCTGGTGGCAGATGTTAGGAGACATTGCAGACTGGGCAGAGGAAAGGTGGTGGTGTTAGGGGACTTAAACATGCCAGGAACAGACTGGGAGACTATGACATCCTCTGTGACCAGGGAACAGAGGTTGTTGGATGTCTTTCAAGACGCATTCCTAACTCAGCAGGTGAGGGAACCGACCAGGGAGGCACGGGTACTGGATGGGTCCTGGCAGACAGTGACCAGATTGGGGCCTGGAGGTAAGGGACCCATTGGCGGGAGTGACCATGCCACAGTCTGGTTCTGCCTGGACCTAGGAGGGGTAGAAGGCTGCACAAAGACGGAAGTAACCGACTTCAGGGGGGTGGATTTTAAGGAAATGGGAAGGATCCTTACGGAGCATTTGGATGGGATTGGGTCACACATGGACGCTGATAGTAGGTGGGAAATCATCAGGAGAGGGGTGCAGGATGCTACCAGCACCTGTGCAAGAGTAAGACGAAAATGCGGTAGGGCCCAAAAACCCTGTTGGTGGACCAGGGAGGTTCAGTGGTGCGGGGAAAGAAAGCAGCCTATAAGAAATTCAAGTGCTCAAGGAGTGAAAGGGATCGAGGGGAGTATGAGCTGTTGGCTAGAAGGGCCACTAGAGTGGTGAGGGCGGCTAAGGCAAGGAAGGAGCTGAACCTGGCCAGGGAAATTAGGAGAGGGAAAAAGGGGTTCTTTAGATACATTGGGGAAAGACGAAGGGTGAAGAGGCAGATTAGCAGGATTAAATCAGGGGAGAGATGGGCACAAGACCCAGAGGAGCAGGCTGAGGTACTAAATGAGTACTTCACCTCAGTTTTCACCAGGGAAAATGGGGATGCTGCATCATACATGGGAGGAGACAGAGATAATGAGGAAGGGGGGACCCTTACCAGTCGGCAAGTCTGGGGAGAGGGGGGGGGCATCACTGGCAGGTGGGGAGGGCTAAGCAGGGAGAAGAGGTACTGGAAGTGGAAATCACAGCAGAGAGAGTGAGGGAAGCCCTCAGCTCCCTTAAGACGGAGAAAGCACCAGGGCCAGATAAATTACATCCTAGAGTGCTGAAGGAACTTGCAGATGTCCTGGCGAAACCCCTGGCAGAGCTTTTCACCATCTCTCTGAGGACAGGGTGGGTGCCCCAAGACTGGAAGGTGGCACATGTAGTGCCTATCCACAAGGGGGGATCAAGGGAGGTGGCAGGGAACTACAGGTCTGTCAGCCTGACATCAGTGGTGGGCAAGGTGATGGAGGGCATTGTCAAGGAGTGGCTAAGGGGGGCCTGGATAAGTCAGGGTGCCTGGACGATAGACAGCATGGATTCATCCCGGGGAAATCGTGTCAGACAAACCTGGTGGAGTTCTATGACTGGGTGACAAGTGCCTTGGACCTGGGTAGACCAGTGGATGTCCTCTTTCTGGACTTCAGCAAGGCATTTGACTCTGTTCCTCACGGGGGCCTGTTGGATAAACTAGGAGAAATGGGGTTGGGAAACCAGATGATCCGATGGATAGGCAATTGGCTCCAGGACTGGACCCAGAGGGTTGTAGTTGGTGGGATAATCTCTTCCCCAAGCAGGGTCATTAGTGGGGTCCCACAGGGATCAGTCCTTGGGCCCCTTCTGTTCAACGCCTACGTATCTGACATAAGGACAGGAATCAGGAGTGAGATGAGTCTCCTTGCAGATGACTCGAAACTGGGGGAAGTGGTGGATGGGGAGGAGGGGAGGGTGGCCCTGCAGGGGGACCTGGAGGCTCTGGAAAGATGGTCTAGAAAGTGGAAGCTGAGGTTTAATGCAGGGAAATGCAAGGTACTCCACCTGGGGGCCAGAAACCCAGGCCAAGTGTACACCCTGGGGGAATACTACAAGTCTCAATGGCTGAGAGGGACCTGGGGGTGGTGGTGGATGTCAAGATGAACAACTCTGAGACTTGTAGGAGGGCAGCAGCCAAGGCCAACAGGATGCTGGGATGCATCGCTAGGGGATCACCTCCAGAAGGAGGGAAGTGATACTCCTCTGTATAACTGCTTGGTGAGGCCGCACCTGGAGTACCGTGCAGTTTTGGAGGCCACACTTAAAGAGGGACATTAACCTCCTGGAGAGGGTCCAGAGGAGGGCAACCAAAATGATTTGGGGCTTGGGGCAGGACCTATGAGGAGAGGCTCAAGAGCTAAATATGTACACTTTGGAGAGAGAAGGGACCGGGGACATGATAGAGGTCTTCAGGTACATGAAGAGGGTAAATAGGGAGGAACAGCGAGGGTGCTTCAAGGAAGGAGGAAGGGGCCACTAGAGGGCATGGGTGAAAGCTGGAGAGGGGAAGATTCAGGGGAGAAAGGAGGAGGTGCTACTTCACTGAGAGGGTGGTAGAGCCATGGAATGCACTACCTAGGGGTCTGGTGGAGGCAGAGACAGTGGAGGGGTTCAAGAGGGGGTGGGACAGGTACAGGGGAAGGGTTCAGGAAGCAAAATCCAATGCAGCAAGAATATCCGGAACTGGGAAGGGAGAAGCCAGAGAAGGCGAGGGGGACAGCAAGGTCAGCACCCAGGGTGGGGGCTGACCAAACGAGCAGACACGAAAGACCATTAGGCCTATTCTGCTGGCATTTTAGTATGTTAGTATGTATGTTAGATTAAGAAAATCACAGTGATAGTGTTCATGAGTAAAGTTTCTAAAATACCTATGTTGAAAATTTGGTGACAAAAGTCCACAAAATGAGTTTGTTACAAGCGTGCGTTGCGCAGTTTCCATGTGCACTCGTAACTTCGAGATTTTGTAATTTTTTACCTCAACATTTTCAACATTGTCAGTTTTGCCCACCTCCTTATGAACAGTACAGCTGTCATTTTTCACATCCTGCCCGAAATGTGTTTTTGCACAACTGGAGCACAGTGGCACGGTCGCTGTGGGAAATCAACGATCAGGACAGATAAAGAAAATCATAGTGACTGTGTTCATGAGCAGAGGTCCCAAAATGCCTATGTTGAAAATTTGGTGAAATAATTCCACTAAATGACTGTGTTACAAGTGTGCATTGCACAGTTTGCACGTATGCTCATAAATTCGAGCATTTTTAATATTTTTACTCAAGATTTTCAACACTGCCATCTCTTCACACCTACCTATGAATGGTACAGCTGTCATTTTTCACATTCTGCCCGAATGGTGTTTTCCCACATGTGGTGCAGAATATCACGGTAGCTGTGAGAAATCAACGTTCGGGACAGACTAACAAAATTATAGTGCCACTATTCATGAGTAGAGGTCCCAAACACTTTCATGAGGTGGGGGTCACAAAAATGCTGTGTTGCTAATTTTTAGTGCAAATACCAACAAATGGCCGGGGCACTAGGGTTTCATATCATAATGTCCCACCCTGTACAGACTGACAAGTGTTGGGGTGTGCCTTTGCATTGCCAGCTGTCGTGCTCATGCCATACCACCCCCCCAAGCCACTGACAGGCATCGAGGTGTGCTTTGGACTCTTCGGCCCCACCATTCTCCTATGCTATTCCCATTTCAGTGTATGTCCTTATGAAATGGGGTGACTGTAAAGCTGAACACCCCAAGGCACACCTCAGCACTTGTCAGTGTCTGCAGGATAGGGTGAGGTAAAATGCCATGAGCGTTATGGCCGAATGGGGTGAGCATAAGGCCCGAGGACCCCAAGGCACATGGTGATATTTATTGCACTGCAGGGTAGGGTGAGCTGAAATGCCATGAACATTATGGCCGATGCCCAAAGGCACACCTCAGTGCCTGTCAGTCTCTGTAGGGTGATGTGGGGTTGGTGTCACTTTCATACTTCACTGCCATTCCTAGTATGCTTCTGTTCAACTCCTGCGCTACTGATGTCAATGTCAGCAAGGCAACATTCGGCATTGACAAATGCTTGTTTAGTTTGTTATACCACTGAAACAAGCCTGTTTTCAGCAAAGCCTGGAGTTACGGAAGTACACTGCATGTACAATTATTAAAACATTGAACACAGCCGGTTCATAGAGGCACCATGGTAGGGCTACCACTCACAATGCCAGTGATCCACGTTCAGGAGAAAACTTGGATCATCAGAGGGCCAGCCAGGGAAGGGAAGTTGAGCATCTCAGAGGATGCGCCTCCCCTTAATGGAGAGTGCTTATCCTTGCTGCTGTACTGCCCCTGGGTGACCACAGGGGAAAGCACAGCTAAGGATGATTGTAAGGAAGTACACTGCCGACATTAATGCACAGACATGCACATGTGCACAAGCAAGTCTGGTGACTTCACAATGATGACATCCTGGGGGGGTGGGGGGAGATCAGAAGTAAATCCTCCACCAGCACATGACAGTCCTCACTCTCCCCCCATAAGTTCCACACTCACTGACATTTCTTTTTCTTATAGAAACATAGAAGTTGATGGCAGAGAAGGACCGCAAGGCCCATTCAGTCTGCCCATTTCTTTTTCTACCTTATGAAAGTGCTATAGGCCTTTGCTCTGTCAATGGCCTATCTATTCATACTCATCTGTATTGCTCCCTTATGCCTATCCCATGCCTGTTTGAAGCCCTGCACTGTATTCATATCCACCACTTCCTGAGGTAGGCCATTCCATGCATCCACCTCCCTTTCTGTGAAAAAGAACTTCCTCACAGTACCCCTTAATCTGCCTCCTTTTAATCTCATGCTGTGTTCTTTTGTCCTGCTATTTTTCTTATATTGAAACATGTTAGACTCTTTCACCTTGTTAATGCCCTTAAGGTGTTTGAATGTTTCAAGCATATTACCTCTCTCCCTCCTTTGCTGTAGGGTATACATATTGATTTCAGTTAATCTGTCCAAATATGTTTTCTGATGCAGTCCCTGCACCATTTTGGTTGCCCTTCTCTGGACTGCCTCAGTTTTGTTAATGTCCTTGTGAAGGTGTGGCCTCCAGTACTGCACATGGGGCCTAACCAGTGTCTTGTAAAGAGGGATTATTACCTCCCTCTTCCGACTTGTGATACCCCTACTAAAACACTCCAACATCCCTCTAGCCTTACCTACTGCTTTAGAAGTCTGCTTGGATGATTTCAGGTCATCGGTGATGATGATGCCCAAGTCTCTTTCTTCCCTTGTGACTGCCAGCAGCTCCCCTCCCAGCCTATAGGTATCTTCAGGGTTTCTCTTCCCTATGTGCATGATCTTGCACTTCTTTGCGTTAAATCCCAGTTGCCACTCTTCCGACCATTTTGCTAGTTTATCCAGATCTCTTCTCATTTTGCCCACACCATCTGGATCATCTACTCTGCTACAGATCTTGGTGTCATCTGCAAACAGACAAACCTTACCCTCCAGTCCATCTGCAATGTCACTGGTGAAGATATTGAAGAGGACTGGCCCCAGTACTGATCCCTGAGGTACCCCACTTATGACTTGCATCTCTTCTGACTGTATACCATATACCACAACGCTCTGTTTTCTGCCCATCAACCAGTTTGCCACCCAGTTGGCCAATGTCTGACCCACCCCGAGCCTACCCAGCTTATTAATCAATGTTCTATGCGGAACAGTATCGAAAGCTTTGCTGAAGTCAAGGTAGGCAACATCAGCTGCTCCCCCTTGGTCCACCACTCTGGTTACCCCATCAAAGAAACCTATGAGATTAGTTTGACAGGACCTTCCTTTTGTAAACCCATGTTGTCTTGGATCCTGTGCTCCTATGGATTACAAGTGTTGCACTATCCTGTCCTTAAGAAGTGTGTCCATAATCTTGCCCACTACTGAAGTAACACTGACTGGTCTGTAGTTCCCTTCCTCCTACCACTCTTGTGGAGTGGGATCACATGAGCCCTTCTCCAGTCTTCTGGGACCTCTCCTGTGCTCAGAGACTCACTAAACAGTTCTGATAATGGCTCTGCTAGTTCCATCCTTAGCTCCTTTAGTACCCTGGGATGTATGCCATCAGGCCCCCATTGCCTTGTTCACCCTGAGCTTATCAAGCTCTTGTAGGACCCTTTCTTTTGTGAAGGGACTAGTGCACACCTCCCTCCCCCCATGTCCATGGTGCAGAGCTGTGGGCCCTGCTGTACCTTCTCTTCAGTAAATACTGAGCAGAAGTATCTATTTAGGATAGATGCTTTTACATGGTCCTCCTCCTCACACGCCTCCTTATCCTCTTTGATCTTAGCAATACCCCCCTCTGGACTTTCTCCTTTCACTAATGTATCTGTAGAAATTCTTGTCACCTTCTTTTACTGTTCGTGCTAGTGTTTCCTCAGTTTGGGCCTTTGCCTGCCTCACTGCCTTCCCTGCTTCCCTTAGGGAAGTTTGGTATGCCTCCCTATCTTCATCCTGCTGCGTTCCCTTATATTTCCTGAAGGCCAGCCTTTTGGCTCTGACCTTTTCTGCTACTGTGTTTGAGAATCAAAGTGGTTTCCTTCTTCTTTTGCACTTCCTTTTGTCACTAACACAATGGAATGTTGCCTCAAGTATTGCATCTTTAATGCTTGCCCACTTTGCCTCTACCCCCTCACCTGTATTTCTTTTTTGCCAGGGCTAGCTTAACTCTGTTGGCCATCTTATCAACGTCAGCTCCTCTGAAGTCCCATATTTTTGCCTTGGAATGGGAAAATTTAGTTCTAGTGGCCAAATTGAACCATACCATGTGATGGTCACTGGCCCCCAGGTGACGTTCTACCTGGAGATCTGTGATCCTTTCCCTGTTAGTCAGTACTAGATCTAGGAAGGCAGTATAGCACAGTGGTTTAAGGCTCTGGGCTGCAAATCTGGTGATATCCAGCAGACCAGACCTGGGTTTGAATCCCACAGTTTCCATGTACATACTGTGTGACCCTGAGCAAGTCACTTAACTTCCCTGTGCTCCCAGGTCGCACTTGTAAAAAAGCTTTCTGCTTAGTGTGCTACTCCTGGTTAAACAACTAAAAAAACAAAAAAAAAAGATCTAGGAATCTAGGATAGCCCTGTCTCTAATGGGTTGTTGTACCAGTTGTTAGAGGCCCTCCCCCTGCAGGGAATCCACCATGTGTCTAGTTCTGGCAGATGTCCCTGCTGGTATTGACCAATCTGTATCTTGCATGTTGAAGTCTCCCATTATCAGAACCTCCCCTTTAGCTGTCATGTTTTGTATATCTTCTAACAGTAATGTGTCTGTGTTCTCCCCCTGGTCTGGAGGCTTGTATATAACCCCAGTTCGTATGGCTGTCCCATTTCCTGTTTCCAGGATGACCCACAGTTCTTCTGGCTCCTTATGTGTATTCTGAATTTCTGTAGCTTTGACATTTTCATTGACATAAAAGGCCACTCCACCCCCCTTTTTGCACCTCGGTCTCTTCTGAACAGTACATAGCCAGGTGCTGAATTCTTCCAAGTGTGGTTACGGGTAAACCATGTCTCGCTAATGGCTACTATGTCCAGTTTAGCCTCTGTCATTGTTGCCTTCAGGTCGGGATCTTGTTTGCCAGACTGTGAGCATTTGTGTACATGATTTTCCATTGGTCAGATTTCGGTGTGTTAGTTGTTGGGGCGAGGTCTGGCGTTTCCCTTGCGTGTCGTATGGGGAGTCGGACCTTTTTCCTTACCTGGTGATGCAAATGAACTACAAACATGCTGAACTCCTGTTTGATCACTAGCTGAGGGGGGAGGGGTGTTCTTCCCATTCAATGTTTCGGGTGCTGCACATTTCTCCCCATTTGCTAGTTTAAATATTCTGCAAAGACATCAAACTTTTGCCCCAATGCACTGACACCCTCCTTAGTCAGATGCAGTCGATCAAATTTAAAGAACTTTTGCTCCCAAAACTGTTGCCAGTTCCCTACAAATTTGTGTCCTTTTTCCTGGCACCAGCCTTTGAGCCAAATGTTTAGCTCCCCTGTCTCCCCTTCTCTGACCTTCCCTCCATCTGTCCCCCTCTCCCAGCCTGGCAGGATCTCAGAGAAGGAGATGCTGGACAAAATGGATGATAGTTTGTCACCCAGCCTGGTCAGGTGTTCCTTGGTCTCCACAATTGACCGACTGGCGAGATTGTTAGTCCCTATGTGTACCAGGACATCAATGTTTTCTCCTGCTTCCTGAACAATTTTAGCAATGTGGTCAGTGTCTTTCCACGCTGATGTATCTGGGAGACATCTGACCATTACCCCTGGCTGGAGATATGTATCAACTCTCCAAATCATGGAGCCTCCTATGATCAGAAGTTTTTTGGATTTCCTTTTTGCTTTTTTTGTTTTGGTTCCTGTTTTGGGAGCGTTTTGTTATGCTAGCTCCTGTGCTGCAGTGTCCTACTCTGCAGTGTCCTCTGCCCCTTTGTTTGATTTCAGAGATAGAGGCAGATACCTGTTTGTAGTTTTTATATGGTTTGTGGAGGCGATATGTTGGAGAGCACTGAGTGATGGGGCACCTGATTTGCCCCTCCTAACCACCTGCCAACCTCCCGGACCAACAACCCTCTGCGGTCGAGGTGCTTCTGTTGGATGTTGGGGAAATGGCGGGTGGTTCTTATAATATATTTCCTCTTGAATATTCAATTTGAGGCACGCAATCTCTGCCCATGCTGCCTGGAGCTGAGCCCTTAGATCTCCAATGGCCCAGCATGTAGAACAGTGTCCAAAATCTTGTAAAACTGCCCTTCTCAAAAGTGTTCCACAGTACCTGCAGTTAATGATATCCACCGCAGGTAAGTTGCTGGGTTTATAACCTGGTCAAAGTAATTAGAAGGAAGGAAATAAAAGCAAAAGTTTGATTTTGTGTTTTGTTTGTTTTTGTATAACTTGTTATTACAAGTTAAATTACTAGTGCCCTGGGAAATGAGGTCACTGTGTGGATACCCCTCTGAACCGCCCCTTCCTGCTTTACTACAGGAAATGTCACGATTGTGCTACCCTATAAAATGAGTGTAGTGTGGGGTGGTTGGGGATGGGGATGGGTGGCTGGGCCCTTCCCCTGTTGAAAAAGAAGAACCATGGACGAAAGAAACAAGGAGGTAGGAGCAGAAACAATCAGCCAGCAACAAATGCTGTAGCCCTGAAAGCTTATCCTAATTACAGATAAAACTGTGAAACCTGTAAAGCACCACCTGTAATAATTTCACAGAAGATATACCCTGTAAGAAACACTTTGCTACAGAGAAAAATAAAGCAGTAATAGAAGATATACCTTGCAAAAGACAATTTTTTTTGCATCACTGCCTGATTTTGTAATGTATCACTGCCTGTTTTTGTATTGTATCACTGTTTTTTATTCTATCGCTGCCTAATTTTTGAATTGTATCACTGACTATTTTTGTATTGTATCACTGTCTGTTGTACTTTATCAATGCCTGGTTTTATATTGTATTGCTGCCTGTTTTTGTGTTGTGTCAGCGCCTGTTTTTGTATTGTATCACTACCTGTTTCTTGTACTGTATTGCTGCCTGTTTTTGCATTGTATCATTCCTAGTTTTTGCATTGTATTGCTGTTTTTATTTTATTTTTTTTGCCAAAAAGCTTTTTTCTCTCTTGTGTGTCAGGTGGGCTGCAGTTTAGCCTCCTCCCCATCCCTCACAGCCAGCTAACACCTGCCTCGCTCCTGGGAGCTTAAGTTCTCCATGGAGTCCACCCATTCTCCCTGCTCCAGTGCACAATCCAGAAGTGCCCCAGGAACTGTGTGGGCCAAGGAAGAGTGGGCCGGGCTTTGCTAAGCCCGTCTGACTCCTTTTTCCATTTTTTCCCTATTCTCCATCTGCAGCGGCATGCAAGTGCATGTGTGTGGAGGTGCGCACTCCCCGTGGAACCTCAGCCCCCTCTTGTTAAAGTCTCTCGGCATCTGCACTACCTCTGGGCCTCCATCCAGTGGCAGTCACAGACCATAATGGCTTTGCCTTTCCTCCCTGGGAGAGGAGAGCAGTCTCTGGGATGCTCAGTCCTCTCCCCATGACTGACCACCAGCAACCCAGGGTCATTCTCAAACCTAGGTCGCCGGCACAGTGGCAGGCGATGCACAAGCACCTCAACTCTCTGAACCACTGGGGCCGGCCCTGCTGTCTGTTTTTGTATTGCATCATTGCCTGTTTTTGTAATGTATTACTGCTTGTTTTTGTATTGTATAACTGCCTGTTTCTTATAATGTATCACTGCCTGTTTCTTGCCACTGTCACAGCCTATTTTTGTATTGTATTGTACCTGTTTCTTGTAGTGTATCGCCTGTTTTTTGTAATGTATGACTACCTGTTTTTGTATATTATCGCTGCCTGTTTTGTAATTTATCACTGCCTGTTTTATAATTTATCACTGCCTGTTTTGTAATTTATCACTGCCTGTTTTTGTATTTTGTCACTACCTGTTTTGTAATCTAACATTGCTTGTTTTTTGTAATGTATCACTGATTGTTTTTGTATTTTATGACAGCCTGTTTCTTTATTCTATCACTGCCTGATTTGTAATTTAAAATTGCACGTTTTTTGTAACATATTGCCTATTTTTTGTATCACTACCTGTTTTTTTAATGTATCACTGTATGTTTGTTTTGCAGTATGTCACTGCCATTTGCCTGTTTTGTATTTTATCACTGCCTGTTTTGTAATTTATGATTGCCTGTTTTTTGTAATGTATCACTGACTGTTTTTATATTTTATCACTGCCAGTTTTTGTGTTATATTTCTGCCTGTTTATTGTTATGTATAGCTCTCTGTTTTTGCATTGTATCACTGCCTGTGTCTTGTATTGTATTGCTGCCTGTTTCTTGTGTTGTATCACTGCCTGTTTTTGTATTGTATCACTGTCTGATTTTGTATTGTATCACTGCCTGGTTTTTGTTATCACTTCCTGTTTTTTTTTGTAATTTATCACTACTTGATTTTATAGTTTATCACTACCTGTTTTGCAATTTATCACTGCCTATTCTTGTAATGTATCATTGCCTGTTCTTTAAGTTCACTAATGCACGTCAAACTTCTTGCAATGAGTGACTTTTGAGGGGTGTGACACTGTCTGTCCAATGCAGAGTGCTCTGCAAGGGGCTCGATAGTATCACACCAATCATCAGCCAGGCTGATCGTAAATCTGTTTTGCCTGAAGTGGTCTGCACTTGAAAAGAAAAAGCTGCACCAGTCATGTGATGGCTTTTTCCTTTCATCTGCAGGTCACCATCCAGCAAACAGCTGTTTGTATCCTGATCAGCCTGGCTGATGTCCCCACCCCCCTTTGCTACCCCACCGGTTCCTTCCCTCTCCAGCCCTTGCATCTCTGGCTGACACCTTAAGCCCTGTAGGGCATAAATAAATTTACAATAGTGCTGCCAGAGCAGCGATTCTGGAAGGTGGGAGGAGGCACTTTCCTCCCCTGCCTCCTGCACTTCCTGCTGACTCCTTTTGCTCCTCTTCTCCCACCTGTGCAGAGTAGGCCACAGCCTAATCTCCATATGGGCTGGGAGGTTACAGTGCCAGAAGGCACTTTCACTTAAGTGCAATTGTGCTAGCAGGGCTGGCTGCAACTGCAGCCCACCATGAGAGACATAGGAGGTTGAACAACAGGCTTAAAGAGCTAGTGGACATCAGGGTGCCCAATCCCCAGGTTGGCATTGATCCCCCCCCACAGACATTGGAGTGCTCAGTCCCCATGTCAGCTTGTATCCCACCTCCCTCCAATAATGTGGCACACTGGAAACCCACCCCAGTGTGCCCAAAAACTACTGCTTTGATGTTTCCAACACCGGAATGCCCACTCCTGATGTCGGATGTGCCACCTCCCATGATCCTTTGTTCTCAGCCGACCTCAGGGTGCCCAATCCCCGGGTCGGCATTGATCACCCCAGTACTCTGGCACACTGGGAGCCCACCCCAGTGTGCTGAAATCTGTTTTATTAATGTTTCACCTGTAACAAAGAAAACAGCCCTACAAGTTCTTTTTTTTAAACCTTAAAAAAAAAAGAAAACAGTCCCTCATCTTTCCGCCAGCCCCCTCCCCAACCCGCACCCTCCTCTGTGCACTCCACCTCCCGCACCCCCTCACCCATACATACCTCTGGAGGTTGGGAGCAGCAATCTTCTGTGGACCAGGAACACGATGCACTCTTCAAAGACCAACGGAACTGATGAAATGACGGTAAGCCCTATAATGGCAATCGATGGGGTTTTCAACTTAGGTTGATATCTCAGCCAATGTTTGGAGTTTTGGTCCCAAATTTTCAACATGGGGTTCTTGGGACCCCACCTTGTAACTACTGTCACTGTCATTTTGTTTCTCGGTCCCAGATTTTGCGGTTGTGTGTGGAATCACCTTTGGGACCAATTAACAAAACGACAGTGCCACTGTTTATGAGGTGGGTCCCAAAAGCCCTTGTTGCAAATGTGGTGAAAAAAACTAAAAAAATGACTGCGTTGTGTGCATCCGTTGTGCAGTTTCTACGCATGCTTGTAAAATCATCAATTTTTTATATTTTCACTCCAAATTTCCAACATGCCCATTTTTTCACTCCCCCTTATGAGCAGTAGAGCTGTCATTTTTTGCATCCTTCCTGAAATGTGTTTTTGCACCAGTGGCACAGAATGGCATGGTCACTGTGTGAAATCAACTTTCAGGACAGATTAATGAAAACCAAGTGCCACTGTTCATGAGGGGAAGTCCTAAAAAGCTCATGTTGAAAATTTGGTGAAAATATTCCAAAACATGACTGTGTTATAAGTGTGCGTTGCACAGTTTCTACGCACACTCGTAACTTTGCCACTTTTTCATATTTTCACTCCAGATTTTCAACATTGACATTTTTTCATACCTCCTCATGAATAGCAAGGCTGTCATTTTTCTCATCCTGCCTGAAATGTGTTTTTGCACCTATGTTGCTGAATGGCACACTTGCTGTGTGAAATCACCTTTTGGGATTGAGTAATGAAATGATACTGCCACTGTTCATGAGGTGGGTCCCAAAAAGCCCATGTTGAAAATTTGGAGCAAAAATACCAACAAATGCCCTGGGCATTAGGGTTTCCAACCACAATGTCCGCCCTGTACAGTCTGACAGACATCGGGGGTATGACTTGGGGTCATTGCCCGTAATGGTCACCCCATTCCACTCCACCCCCATCCCCACCCTGCAACCACTGACAGGCATCGAGGTGTGCATTGGGGTCTTTGGCACTAATGTTCACCCCATTCACCTATACTGCACCCATCTCAGCTTATTTCCTTATGGAATGGGGTGAGAATAAGGGCCAAAGGCCTCAAGGCACACTGCAACACCTATAGGTGTCTGCAGGGTGGGGTAAGGTTGAATGGCATGAGTGTTATTGCCGACGACTCAAAGGTATACCCTCAATGCCTGCCAGTCTCTGCAGGTTGGGGTTGGGGGTTGGCGCTACTTCAATACTTCACTGCCATTCCTGTTATGCATCTCTCTAACTCCTGCATTACCAATGCCAATACCAGCAGCAATTTTTCGGCATTGACAAATGCTTGTTAAATCTTGTAGTCATTTGCTACATTGCCAGCTTGTGGAGCTGTGTCACCTAAGAAACCGGAAGTGAGACCCTGGGAGGAAAAGATCCCGGTTCAGATCATGTTACTTAGCTACCTGGGTGGCCTTTTCTGTGCAAAGTAAAGCCTGTCTGGCTTTTTCTGTTATGTGGGTGTTCAGATTTTTATTTTGTTTCCTATTGAAAGGGAAAGAGGTTTGCCGAAGTTGGCTCCCGATCTCATATGCCCACGTAACCTCCCCCTCCTCGTTTTTTTTCTCCTGGCTGCCTGCCCATAGTCCCAACTCCCAACAAAAACACAGCAGCTATATAAGCCTTCCATCCCCATCTACAGCACATGGCTTTGCTCAGTGTGTCCCCGAGGTAGTTAACTGTGTATGTGGCCAGAGATTGTAGCCAGCAGTGCTCTTGGTGGAAGTTGCGACTTGGAGAGTTTAAAGCCGCTTCCATGGCAGTGTGCGGTCCTGGATCCTGACAGCAGTAGCCAGCTGTCGAGCAGTATACAACAAAAGCCACTGCAGTAAACAAGGGTACCACCTCTAGAAACTGCAGACTGGATTTGTGTAGGGGATTTGAGAGACGGTCTGCTTTCTTGACCACAGTGCCAGACAGCAGCGGTGGGGATCTGCATTAATAAAAAAGGGAACACTAGAGAACGGGAATACCATAACTCAGTTGCAGCTAATGATGAAATGCTGTGCAAGCTTATTTGAAACATGGTAAGGTTTCAAATAAACTTGCACAGTATTAATTGATTTGTATGCATGGTTAATTTTTTCCAGGAGGATATCCTACATGTCTCGAATCATAATCTCTTTTGTTCTGTGATTTAGAGCTCCACCACTGCTATCTGACACCATGGTCAAGAAAGTAGTTTGTCTCTCAAAGCCTATACATTTGGACAAGATGTTAAACCGAGGTCCCATCTGCCTGGATTGGTGGTAGTTCAGGTGGATGTTAAAGATCCCATGGCACTTATCGAAAAGAGTAGGGGAATTTTTTTATTAGAAAATTACATGAACATACATAACAGTATACATTTCACAGGACAATCAGGATACCATACAAAAGGTATAATAGGAACAGAAAATTCAAAAAAACAAAGCAGAGAATGCACCGCCTAAAATGAAAACATAAGGAATTATAACAGAAAGAAAAGAAAATCCCAGGAACCCCACAGTGATCAGACTTCAAGTGACCCCTTCAAACAAAATCAAAGGCAACGCCCTCCACCAGAATGCCACTAAAGGGGCAGGTAGAGATTTTTTCTCTGAGCAATAAATATTCTGAACGTCCTTCCTAATATGTTCCTGCAGTTCAGCCAAAGAAACTCTCTTGTGTTGTAGGACAAACATACATCGGTTGTGCCAGATACACCATTTGCAAACTGCAAACAAAACCCGCACAGTGCCGGAAAAAATTTTTCCAACTTGATCCAAAATTCCTATATACTAATTCTGAATAAGTTAAAGCAGAAAACATGGGCAAATTCCATGACTGACCCAACTGAGACCATAATGGTGCTATATATGCACAGTCAAAAACAGGTGAGACATGGATTCTATCATTCCTGTACACGTGTTCTGACACAGTACCTTTCAGAAACCTGCTTATGGGCTTGATTACCCTTGACATTTAGCTTGTCATGACAACACAGCCATAGGGTATCCCACATTTTTTCAGGTATTCTATTTTTCAACAATTGTTTTACCACAATTTGAGAGTCGACTGGCACAGTTAAGCAGGGAGACACCAAGAACATAGATTTCAAAACTGAAGAGTATAACAATTTCCTATTCTGTAATAAGTTCAAATCACAAGGTATTCCCCAGTGTTTAATCTTTCTGAACACTTCAATGAGATAACCAGATGTCCCAAAAGGAATTTTAGTGAATGGTTTCCACACAGGGGCCCTCCACTTGTCTAAAAAATACAAAGACCGAGAATGGAAACTACAGGCCCAACTAACTGTAGAGTCGGATAAACAAGGAAAAATATTAGCATGAATAAAAATAGAGAAGTAAAACAATACTGGATTTATCATCTGTAGACCTCCCTGCTTAATAGGCCAGTATGTAACCAATCTTTTAACTGGGTTCAGTCTACTACCCCATAGCAACTGAAAAAACAAATTATAAAGATGAGCTTCAAGATGCAGAGGAAGGGGAAAAACATAATTAAGTAATAAAAAAATAGGTAGAAAACAAGTTTTAAGCAAAAAAATCCGTTTTTTACGGGACATAAGAAACTTTTTCCAGCGTGCAATCTTGTCCTCGGCTACCACCATAGTCGAAATCCAATTTTGCTCCGCTGCATCCGATGCACCAAAAGAAATACCCAAAATATTAATTTTCCAATTTTGTATACAAATACCCCCAATGTCCTGAGTCATCTCCTGAGGAGAAATATGGACAGCAATCCCCCTTACTCTTCTGAGCATTCAACTGGATCCAGAAATAACAGTAAAAGAACAGACAAGCTGAATTGCTTTCTCACCAGATTCATGGTCTTTAACCAAGATGCACAGGTCATCAGCATATGCAAGAAAAAATTACTCACCTTAGTAATTGCTTTTCTTCTCATGGAGTCTGGCTATATTATGACTATATGCAGTCAGCCACTGCAGCTGAACTGCCCCGGAGAGGAAAGAGTTAACTCCAGAGAGTCTGGAGTTCCACAGCGCGAGGGCGCTATACCAAAGCTCTATCTGGCCAGTTTCAAATGAAACTGTCAGATCTTTACGAAGCTAACACTAAGCAACAAGTCTGTGTGGAAAGCTCTACACTAGCCAAGTGGCTACCTACTAGTAGGAATAACAACAGTATAAACAACAATATAAACAGCAATAATAATAATAACAATGAATAATAGTATTATTAGTTTCTCCCTAACAAGCACTATTAGACCCCCCTTCCCCCAAGACTCAAGTCCAGGAAGGGGCCAACATATTACTTAAAACAGAAATACCCTAATTCCTAACCCTAAATAAAGGGGTGAAGGAAGAACTAAAATGGCATGACACAGTGCTTGCACTAATTTGCCACCCTACCCAAGTAGAAGTTCTGAGAGGGCAGGAGGGAGGTGGTCATAATATAGCAAGACTCCATGAGAAGAAAGAGCAATTACTAAGGTGAGTAATTTTTCTTCAAACACCATGAAGTCTTGCTATATTATGACTATATGCAGATTACACAGCAGTACCTCCATGGAGGAGGGTCAGAACCTACTTAGGAAATCGCTCTGAAGCACAGCTGTGCCAAACGAGCATCTCTCCTGGACTGAATATCCAGGGAATAATGCTTGGTAAAAGTGTGAACTGTTTTCCAAGTAGCAGCTTGACAGATTTCCAGAATGGGAATATCTCTAGCAGCCGCTAGAGATGCAGCTGTACCCCTGGTGGAGTGAGCCCTCAGTCCTGAGGGGGTTCTCTATCTAGTTTTTGATAACAAAATTGGATACAAGAGACAATCCACCTTGCAATTGTCCTCTTAGTGGCAGGTTTCCCTTTGCCAACCTCGCCATAGGTGAGGAAGAGTTGAAGGGATTCGAACTTGTGACCCTTGGTGCATTCCAAATAGTAGCTTAAGGCTCTTTTGACGTCCAAGCTGTGCAGACTCCTCTCACCTGAGGAAGAATGCTCAGTGAAAAATACTGGAAAGAGATGGATTGGTTCAGGTGGAAATCTGAAACCACTTTAGCAAAACTTTCTGTTAGTCCTGAGGACTACCTTATCTCTGTGGAAAGAGATAAAATCTTCTTCCACTGACAGGGCCTGTAGTTCACTTATGCATCTGGCAGAAGTGATAGCCACTAGGAAAACAGTTTTCAAGTCAGAAACTTGAGCTCTGCTGAGGACAGAGGCTCAAAGGGGGTTGCATTAACTGAGCAATGCAAACATTCAGGTCCCAAGCGGGAGCTGGTTCTCAAAAGGAGGGTTGGTGAAGTAACCCTTTAAAAAACTTGGAAAGCACAGGTGAGAAGAAAGGAAGCAGGCTTCCTGCTGACAGAAAAGCAGAGACAGCTGCCAGATGAACCTTTAGGTAGCTGGCCTAAGGCTTAAGGAATTTAAATGGACCAAATAGTCCAGTAAAATGGGCAGATCAGCAGATTCTGGGATAATCTGCTTCTCAGAGCACCAGATGGAAAACCTTTTCCACTTAGAATTGTAAGTGGCTCTAGTGGAAGGCTTCCTTGAAGCCTTTAAATATCCAAAACACCTTGAGAAAGGTGTAAGTCAGCAAATTCTAACTCCTCAAGAGCCATGCCTTGAGATGGAGGGATTGAGGTCCGATACCACACTCCCCTGTGCACAGGCCAGTAAGTCGTGGACTCTGGGCAAGCTCAGGGCAGGGTGGACTGTCAAGGACAGAAGCAGTGGGTACCAGGGCTGTCTGTCCCAATCTGGAGCAATCAGAATCACCTTGCAGGGCTGAGATCTGATTTTTACTAGTACCCTGAAAAGAAGAGGAAAGGGGGGAAAGGCATACAGGAACTTTCCTTTCCAATCCAACTGAAAGGCGTCCAGGGGGACTGATCCCAGCACTGGAGGCCTGCAACAAAACAGAGGAAGTTGGTGGTTGTCTGGGTCTGCAAAAAGATCTATCTGAGGGGTGCCCCATCTGGCAAAGACTGACCCCAGCACCTGAAGATTCAGAGCCCATTCGTGATGGCCCTGAGAAATCCTGCTGAGGGCATCCGCCAGGACATTGTCCTTCCCTGGAAGGTGAACTGCTATCAGGGAGGTGTTCAGGGAGTAAGCCAGAGACCACAACTTCATTGCTTCGGTGCACAAGGCTGATGACCGAGTGCCCCCTTGCTTGTTGATGTACCACATTGTTGTGGTGTTGTCTGTCCTGACTTGAACTACTTTGTTCTGGACAGAAGCTGAAAACGCCTGAAGAGCTAAAAGGACAGCTCTGAGTTCCAAAAGATTGATGTGGAGCAGAGATTCCTGGGAGACCACACTCCCTGAGTGGACAGGTCGCTCAAGTGAGCTCCCACCCTAACAGGAAGCATCCGTGGTGAGGGTGAGGGAGGAAACGGGAATGAAAGGAACCCCTTGTTTTAGATTGCTTTGATCCTGCCACCAGTGTAAGGCCAGGATCAGGGTTTGATCACTGGAACCAATTTGGAAAGGTGCTCTCCTTTGAGACCAATAGGCCCTCAAATGGAACTGAATGTCCCTCATCTGGAATCTTGCTCCTTGCACTACAGCTGTGGAAGCAGCCATGTGCCCTAGGAGTTGCAGAAAATGCCTTGCTGGTCAAGAGACCTTCAGGGTAAAGGAGGATGCCAGGGCAATGAGTCTGTCTACCCTTTCCGAGGGGAGAAATGCCCTGGCTAACTTTGTGTTCAATTCTGCACCTATGAAAGTTAGTACCTGAACTGGTTCGAGAACTGACTTTGGTAAATTCAGCAGGAATCCCAGGGAAGTGAGAAGCTGCTGGGTGACTTGCAAGTGGGATTTTACCTGATCTGGGGACTGACCCACTATGAGCCAGTCGTCCAGGTAGGGAAACACAGCAATCCCTTGCCTTCTTAAATGAGCCACTACCACAGCTAGACATTTCGTGAATACCTTGGCACAGAGGTAAGGCTGAAGGGCATTGCCCTGAACTGGTAGTGGCCTGAGGGTAGTTCGAACCTGAGGTACTTTCGGTGAGAAGGCCTGATCAGAACATGAAAATAGGCATCCTTGAGGTCCAGGAAGCTAACAGTCCCCTGGCCTCAGGGAGGCAAAATCATTGTCAGAGTTAACATTTTGAACTTTGGTTTCAAAGATGCTTGTTCAGGTACCTTAAATCTAAAATGGGCCACCATTCTCCTGTCTTTTTTGGGGTAAGAAAGTATCTTGAGTACAGCCCCTTGCCCTGATGGCAAGGAGGGACCCTTTCTACTGCTTTGCAGTCCAAAAGAGAAGAAATCTCTGCTTCCAAAGCAAGGGCTTCTGAAGGATTTGCAGGTGGAAAATGTCTGGCTCTCATCTTCGGAAACTGTTTGAAGCTGAGAACCAGACCCTGGCCTATTACCTCCAGAACCCACCTGTCCGAAGTTAGGGACACCCAGTTCTGGCTGAAATAAACCAACCTGCCCCCACTGGTACAGGAGAATGCCGTGGGCACCCATCAGGTGCCTGCTTGGCAGTAGCCTTAGGCTGAGGGAGGGGACGGCTTATTGTGCCCTGGCTACCTCTGCCTCTAAAGAAACCCCTCTGTGCAAATGCAGAGGAGGCCTGAAATTGGTAAAAAGGCCTGTGGAAAGGCCTGCCCCTACCTCTGGGAGCGTGCCTCTGTGGAGTGGCATGCCTCTCCTTAGCCTGGGCACTTTTGTAGGTAGTTCTGTATTCATCCATCTTTTTCATATAGTTTTCTGTTTGTTCCCCAAACAGAGAATTACCCACAACAGGAAAATCCATAGCCTTTGACTGAGTATCTTGGGACAGATTAGTGCATCTGAGCCATGCCAACCTACGGAAAGCTACAGAAGTGGCCATGACCCTAGAGGAAACATCATTAACATCAACAGCAGTATGAAATTGAACTTTAGAGGCTTCAATGCCATCAGCAGCCACCTGTTCCAACTCACTAGCCAGCTGGCCATGGGCCTGCTTGGCTAACTGCAATACTGTGTCCCACCTAGATTTCTGATATCTAGCCACATAAGCCATATAATTTGCCTGCCTGAGTCCCAAAGAAGCTGCTATATACTGTTTTTTCGCCATAGCATCAATCTTCCTGGAATCCTTATCAGGAGGATGTGAGGCCAGAGGAATATTAGCCTTGTCACAGGCTGCAGCTTGTACCACACCTACATGACTACACTGCTCAGTGAGGAAGTCTGTATCAGAACCTGACAAGGTATATCTTCTGTCCATTTTTTTATCTACAGGAGGGACTGAATGAGGATTTTTTAAAATCTTTGTTGTTTGCTTCCTAAATGACTTATGCAAAGGGATAGACAACCTCCTAGACTCTGGTATATCCATCATTTCTATATAATCAGGCTCCTCTTGCTCATCCACAGCTTCCTCTAAAGGAAGCTGGAGGTTTCTGCAACCTTTGTAAAACATAAAATGAGAAGGAGACCAGACAGAATAGGAGGAGATTCTAAAGGTCTGTCTGGAGAAATGTCCGGTTCAATGGGCACGTCCAGACCCTCCCAGCCACACATGTAATGATCAAATTCGTCCTCCCTCTCCTGTGGTTCATAAAATTCCTCAACATCACACTCCTGAACCACTGGCACTGAACGAACCAACCTTTTACCAACTGTAGGTGGTTCGGCAGGACCCTGAGACAGTGACTGGACAATCTGTATGGCTTTAGCTATTTCTGCAGCAGTTGGAGAGACAATTTTGGACTCCAAACCTACTGATTTCTTTGTCTTTTCACTGAGACTGGTTCCTGAACCAGCCTTCCTTTGCCGAGGAAGTCTCGCCTGGTCAGAGGGCACTCCTCTGGTCCAGTGGGTACTGGACCCGGCTGGCCATCCAGGTCAGCGGACTTTGGCTTCTCGTTCCTGGAGCCAGCCCAATCTCTTTTCCAGGGTGGCTGCAGGAAATTTTTACACACCTGGCAGTCTGACAGGAGGTGGTCAGCCCCAGACAATAAACACAAGTGGTGTGTGGGTCAGCCTTGGCAAAGGCTTCCCACAGACATCACAGTGTTGAAACCCAGTGGGCCCGGTTTTCTTTTGGTTCTCAGCATAATGCCAGCCTAACTAAAAACTTGCCCTTTGATGGCACAAGAGCAAGACACCCTTATCGGTTCCTAACGCGTTCACGGTATTTGAAAACCTATTTTAAAAGCAAGGTTTTTTTTAGAACCGATAAGAACCGGGAACCGCACTCTAAAAGCCCAACCACACTTTAAAACGTTAAATTAAGCAAACCGATCGGTTCAAAACCTAACCGATAATTGAATTTCCACAGACTTTAAATTTTCTACTTATGGTTTACCAGATAGAGCTTTTAACCGAAATGCGGTAAAATAAATACTTTTTGCTGGTTCAAATGAACCGAAAATACTCGCTTGAACCGATAAATGAACCGATGTGAAGGAGCTGATCTCCGGAGCGACTGTTCAGTGAAGCGGAGTAAAGAATCTGACAGTTTCATTTGAAACTGGCCAGATAGAGCTTTGGTATAGCGCCCTCGCGCTGTGGAACTCCAGACTCTCTGGAGTTAACTCTTTCCTCTCCGGGGCAGTTCAGCTGCAGTGGCTGACTGCATATAGTCATAATATAGCAAGACTTCATGGTGTTTGAATAGCACAGGGAAAAACCAGCTCCGGTGTCACAGAAATATGTCGGATGGTACCCTCCTCATTCAATTTCCTAAGCAGAGGATCAATGGAAAATACGTAAAGTAGTGGGCTCAGGGGACATCCCTGGCGTACCCCTCTCTTAATAGGGATACGAGACCCATGTAGCCATTTACCAAAGGTATGGTATAAGCAAACCTGTACAGGCATTGAATCCACTCCAGTAACTCAGCCGGTACACCATACTTATTTAAAACCACAAATAAATAGCCATGGGGGACTAAATCAAAAGCTTTAGTTTGATCCAAGCTAAGGATATAACCTTGTGTCACATTCCCAGCAAAAACTTCTCGAAGAAGTTTCAAATTGGAAAGCATGGATCGATTTGGGACTGCGCAAGTTTGTGTGGAAGAAATTACTTGAGTAGCAATGGAGGATAGTCTATTAGTCACAATCTTACACAAAATCTTCCAATCCAAGTTTAACAAACTGATGGGACGCCAATTTTCTAAACATTCTTTATCATTTTTCTGCTTATATAAAAAAATCAAAAAACTTTCAGCTAATCCAAGGGGAAAGGGTAGGAAACCTTGCAAGATAACATTAAAAACCTTTGTCAAATACGGTACCAATAAAGACTTAGCTTTTTTATAAAACTCGTTAGGAATACCATCAGGACCCGGGGTAACCGTAGTCTTTAACTGAGTAATAACTGCCTCAACTTCCGCATTAGTGATGGGACGGCAGGAAGCAGCAACTACCTCAGGAGACAAAGAAGGAACAGTAACAGAATTCAAAAATCCGTCCCAAGCCTCAGTCTCATAAGGTGTCCCATAGAAAGATTGGACCTGAAACGACACTTCCTTCAAAATATCATCATTATCTTCAAGCCGAGTGCCAGAATGTGCAATCAAAGAGGGCATATATTTAGACTCTACCTGTTGGTGGCTGCTATCATATGGGTTCACTACTTTAGCCGAGCCTTTCCGCCCATATTTTTGCTCCAAGAACAGTGATGTTAGTCTCTCATACTGAGAAGTACGCATCTCAAGATTAAGCTGTCTAATCTGAGCAGAATAATCCAGACCCCATTCAGTTTGCCAGGATAAAACTTTTTGCAATTGCTGCCAACACTTAAGATATCGGAGGTAACGCTCTGAGGATCGTTGTCTGGCAAGGATCTTACAAAATTGTTTAATCGCAACCTTAGTATCTTGCCACCAAAAGGTAGGGTTATCATAAAGTTCAAATACAGAAACTTTGTCCTGAAGACAGCCAAATAATTCCTGCCACCCCTCTTCATCTCCTAAGATAGAAATATTCATTTTCCAAAATGTATGCGACACAGGTTTGTTCCTGGGACAACCGATGGTGAGCAACAACACACAATGATCAGAGAATTCGCAAGGCAGAACAGAATATTGTACCCTCGACAACCAGGGAGATAAGAAAAAATAATAAATTCTTGTAGTAAGTCTACCTCTGTGAAAAGTGTGTTCTGGTGGGTGTACGCCAAAAAGGGCCCCGTCCTGTAGATTAGCTGTTTTATATAACGTATTAAGAAAATTAGAATCGGAATACAATTTTGGGGTAAGTCCAGTTTTATCAGTTAAGGCCAATATACAATTGAAATCCCCACCGAAAATAACAGATTTGGTTGTATGCAAAAAAGGGCTGAACAGATTTCAACGTCTGAATACGCTGTGTCTTAATCTGGGGGTTATAAAGATTAATTAACCTCCATTCTTGATAGTCAATAATAACATCCAGAATAAGAACACGGCCCGGTATCAGCTCAATTAATCTAGTGACCTGAAAGTCTACCCCCCTAACCAAAATCCCTACTCCAGAACACACTTCCTCAGCAAGCGACCAGAAAGACAAACCCTCCCTCCAATCCCTCGAAGCTTGAGCAATCTCCCGTAATGAATGGAGCCGAGTATCCTGCAAAAATATAATGTGAATAGGTAAAGACAAAAGAAAGGCAAAAATAGCTCGTCTCCGCTTAACATTTTTTAAACTGTTAGCATTTAAGCTACCAAATGACACAACATCCCTCATAGCAGCCATTCACACATTCAAGATTTCTTCTTCCCCCTACCTTTACCAGGAGATTTCAATTTACACCTTTTTTTTCTTACTAAGTTGAATATCACCAGACACCTGTTCAGAGTCAGACAACATCTCAACCTGTGAGGATGCAATAGAAGAGACATCAGAATCATCTTCATTCTCACCCATCTGTTTCCGTTTATGTAAAACAGCATACCGATTTTTTACTACCACATCAGAGGATGGGGAAGGGAGAGACAGAGGAACCCCCTTTAAGAAAGAGCTTCTGGTTTGTCTCTTGTTCCCAACAGATACCCAATCTGTATCTTCGGGTGGTGGCATATTCTTTTTATTACAGGAAACTCCCGACGTGCTAGGGACTGGAGGTTTCTCTTTAACTAAGATAGGGTCAGAAGCCTTTTGAGAAGGTAACCTGGCCATGTCCTGAGAACCTAAAACGGTGTCAGACAGGGGCCCTGATAAGTGTGACATACTCAAACCTGGGTCAACCTGAACAGGAGAATGCCCAGAGGGAGGAGGGACCGTCATAGGAGCAAATGGCCGAAAATGTGGCCTAGCCTTAGCAAATTCTTGAGCTTGTGAAACAGTCACATTTTGGGAGTCAGCAGGTATTGATGGAGAATTGTGTGATGCCCAAGGGCAATCTTTAAAAGAGTGAGACGTTGCATCACACAAGTTGCAAAGATTCGGGTGAGGACAATCAATGCTCACATGTCCAGAACCCAGACAGGAAGAGCATTTGAGCTGATCACAAGCACTGCTCAGATGAGTATGAGCACCACATCTAAAACAGGATTTAGGCTGCCCAGGGTAAAACACAAAACCCCTATCTCTACCTAAATAAAAACAACTTGGCAAATGCTGTAAATTCCCATTCACAATAGGCAATTTAACTTGAATTTTCCACCCTCCAGTCCAAAAAAACTCAGAATCTATAATAGGGTCAGGTGGACCCAGTACAGTGCATCTCTGAGCCAACCATCTTAGAATATCATTAATTGCAACCCCTCATTCTTAAACAAGACAGTGATATTTTTAATACATGAGCTTAGTAAGAGGAATGGCAACAAGGGGACCATAAGGAGTATGCGAACCTCTAAATAACGTTGCCAAAAGCGTCTAAACTTGTGGCAGTCTTGAAACTAATGTCAAAATAACTATCCCCAGATGTATGAATCAAAGCATAGATTTCTGAGGGAGAAAATTTCAAACTGGTTTTAATTAATGTCTTCCCCATATACAGACGATCCGGAAAAGTGTCTAATCCTCCTCGATATCTAAGCCGAACAGCATTACGGCGTTTGGCTTGTTCAAGGGGGTTGATGAAACAAACCTGCAAAAGTCTTAGGCCGAGCAGGCCTAGCAGAAGACTTCGATGAATCAACAGCAGGGTCACCCCTCAAACCCTGGCCCAAAGGACCTACAGGTGGAGGCCTAGTAATTTCCCCAGGTGTAGCCAACTGTAGCAAGCCAGTACCCGACCCTGCCTCATCCCCTTGAGGGCCAGAAACCGGAGGAAAAACAGAAATTGATTGAGCTAAAGGTGTAAGCACAGGCCCTTCTTCAGCACCAGGTCCTGAAGTAACAGCAGGAACCGGGGTAACACCGACTGAAACAGAACAAATCTCCCCTCCTGCCCGCCAGGTTGGGGTTTGAGACATGCTGAAACCTGAAGGTACTGCCACAGAGTCAGAAATGTCCATAAGTCACCCTGAATGGTGGGACCAGGTCGTGCAGGAGAGGTCCAGGAATCATCTAAGGGGACTTCTCCCACCCAGCACCCTAAGAGCCTCAGCAATAGTAAGACCAGAGGCAGAAACATGAGAGTCAAACCTTGCCCAGGGGAGCCATAAACAGTAAAATTCCCCACACTTAGCTTTCGAGGTTCCAGTACACCAGAGTTCTCCCCCTGCAATGCTACAGTACCTGTCGGTAATGCAACTGGATTTTCCGAAGAGGTTGAAACCAACGGTCCAGGAAACAGCTCTCCAACGGTAGATATCGGAGTCCGCAAGTCATGCTTCAAAGTATTCGTCGTAGAGGGGCTGAGGGGAGACTCTAGGCATTTCTTAGAAAGAAACACTGCCAGTCTCCTGCTCCTAACAGCTCAGATTTTCCTATACCCGACCCTCCGTGTTCGGCTTCGTACTGGGATCCGTCCCAGAATACACTGCTGCACCTCTTCATGACGATCGGGAAACAGCAACCGAAACCAAGGCAGCCTTAGCAGGCAAATCTCGAAACATACTGGACTCCGCATCACGCTTCTGGGCAGAACTAAAGTCAGAATCACCAACCTGCAAATCGCCAGCATGCTGCAATCCCGAGAAAGCCGAGACAACTGCAGGAAAAACGGTAGGTGGAGATAAAATCTCAGACCCAGCAGTTTTCTGGCAGACAGAACCTTCTGGTATTCCTCCAAAGTCCGCGACACTGTCACACAGTGGAACCAACTCTTCGGTCTCCTTGTAAGCAGAGATAGGGAGGGGAGACCAACTCCCCTATCCCTAGAGCGTCCTCCTGCTCTGCATCCGATCCCCAAGTGGCCATCCTGACGGCCGGGCCCCCTACAGGGCACAGCGAGACAGCAACCGAGTAGGGGAATTTCCCTGGTGTCCTGGCCAAATTTCCCTCATTCACTAAAAATACCACCAACAGCTTAATCTGGTTCAAGGTCAGTTGGCATTCATCTGTATCCCCCTCCCCCGGGTCGTGCCTGAAAATAGGCAGGATTTGTCTAGTGCACTTACCCGGTCAACAAAAACTAAATAAAAAAAATAAAAAATACATAAATCTCCATCTCCAGTTTCCTGTCCATACCACTCCAGTAAAGAGGGGAGAGAGAGCTGACGCTGCTTGCAGCCCATTCTGTCAAGAAAGCTGCTCATCTTTTCAAACCCACTGCTGCCGGTGTTCTTATGAAATCACCGCCACTCTGGTGAAGAGAGAATGTCCCATTACACATTTAGCATTTCAGACTAGTTAGCACTGAGACATCATCGAGGCTAGTGAACAGTGCTGTGCTCACATTAAACAGATGCTGCAAAACCACAACCAGCTTTCGTTTGATGCCTTAGGTGGTGAGTTAAATGTGTAGGAGCAGATGTGACCCAGTGTGAGGAGGGAAGGGGGTGGGTCGCGACTGATTGGACTGTTGGGAGGAGGATGGCATGTACATTTAGTTCCCTGGTCATAGAACTGCTGTGTACTGGGATTCAAAAATACCAGGCAGCTTGCACCCCACTAAGTCACTTCCTGTCTACTGGATAGTGCTGGAGACCAACAGTACTTGCTGGAGCTGAGACAAGTACTTGCAACTTGGGGGTTGACTTGTATGTTAGAACTAAAATATCAACAAACAAAAAATTTAATAACACTGAGAACGGAAGTAACGCAGTACTTCAGTGAGCTCAAAGTGGTTAGAAATGCTTGACACACTAGGTCTTTAAGGTCTCACAGACAGTGAATGAATAAAGATAGTAGGATGGGAAAAATGTGCTTCAGGTTCACTTCTCTGTGCTCTAACTACTACGCTGCACTGCCTCACCCCTTGTGTAAGTAATAACCCAATCAGCACAGAACTGCTGAGATGTGGAACTCTCTTGCCCCAATCTGTTTATTTATTTCTTATATGTTGTTAAACATTAATGAAGAAATAATGCACTTTACTTTCCATTATATGTAGTAATGGAGGCATGATTCTTTAAAATAATGTTATTTTTTTCAACATATGTTATTCATTTTGTAATAATAATTAATTTTCCTATAACCAAACCACCCTCACAAGAAAAAAGTTACATTCTGGTGTTTGTGGTCCGGGTGACATTTGCAGTTGCTTTCATGTACAGTAGTGCCTTCTGACACTATTCACTGTTATTAATTCTGGTACCAGCAGAAATCTCACCTGTCATGGATTTTTAGAGTGGATCCATTTGGTTTCTAGGCAATTATTTTACATTCAACTAAGTATCCTAAAACGGGTATTTCTGATTGTTGCTGTACTGGTCTGAAGGCTAATTCAGCATGTAGTTGAGACTAATGAGTGCTTTTTAAGTTCAACAATCATCAGACACGCTGATCGTGACTGTGTTTTGTCTGAGATGATCTGCACTTGAAAAGAAAAAGCTGCACCAATCATGTGGTGGCTTTTTCCTTTCATCTGCAGGTCACTGCCCAGCAAACAGCTCTTTGCATCCCAATTAGCCTGGCTAACTCCTACCTCACTGGTCCCTTCCCTCACTGGTCCAGCCTTTTCCACTCTTGCTGCTGCCTCCTTGCTCTGCTCTCATCATCATGGGGGGACAACCAGGACTTTTGTCCTGGGCCCCAAGCTCTGGGGGTTCCGCCCGAGAAGCTGGTGTTTTTTTTTCATTCTGGCTGTCCCCCCCCCAACATTGAATGATACCCCAGCCCCATAAGCCCAGAGGGGGGCTTTTATTCCTGTAATCGCGGTACAACCCCCCCACCTGCCTTGCCAGTGTAGTACCCTGAAGTTAGGGCCACAATAACAAAATGGGGACTCTCTCCCCGACATGAGATTTTCCTTCTTCATTGTCACCCTACCTTCTAGTCCCTTGCCTGTAGTCCCACAGACCTCCTCCCTTGTCTGTTTGTTCAATTTTGTGCCATTCACCGCTGAGAAAGGGGTTCGCAGGCAAGACACCTTCCCTCCCAAGTCATGGTGCCAGATCCGTGGGGCTGCATAGTGGGACCTCTACTGCCCTACAAAAGAGCTGGAGAGAGACTACAATGAGGAGTCAGAGCCTGAGCATGGAGGGTTGAGGACATGAGGAACATGAACAATAGAAAGTTACCTGAGGAATAAATAAGAACCTTGCATTGTTGGCGAGAAATTATGCTACTCAACTGCATGTAAACAAGTCTGCGCTGGGACCTGTAGCTCTGCCCCACCCGGTACAAAACTAATACATGTACCAATAGCGAACTTCGGCATTGACAAATGCTTGTTTTGTATTATGTCACTGCCTTATTTTGTATTGTATCACTGCCTGCTTTTTGTTATTATTACAGCCTGTTTTTGTAATGTACCATTGCCTGTTTTTTGTTACTTATACAGTGTATTTTTGTAATGTATCACTGCCTGTTTCTTGTTATTATTACAGTCCATTTTTGTGTTGTATCACTGCCTGCTTTTTGTTATTATTACAGCCTGTTTTTGTAATGTATCATTGCCTGTTTTTCGTAATGTAGCACTGCCTGTTGTTTGTTATTATCACAGCCTGTTTTTCATAATTTATCACTGCATGTTTTTGGTTTTTATCACAGCCTGTTTTTTGTAATATATCACATCCTGTGTTTTTGGGTTCTACCATGTTGGCTTGAAACCCAGAAGGGTGACCGACATTACAGCGACAGCCAAATGCCAACGGCGACCATGTTGCCTGGCAGTTTTGCTGCCCTACCACCATCACGCCCAAAGCACAGGGGCACATCCTGACTGTTCCACTGGAAAATAATATAATCACCTCCAGGTTGGAGGTGTCGGGGGGAAGAGTGCAACACCCCTGGGGTGGCAATGATGGCAGGCACTGCAAAATCTCAGTCATTGGAATGACCATCAGATGGGTTGCAGCGCCCACACTGCCATCGCTGTAATGGTTTTGCTGTGCTGATGGCACATGGTTTTTGTAATGCATCACTGCCTATTTCTGTATTGTATCACTCCCCTGTATTATCACCGCCTGCTTTTGTATTATATTACTGCCTGTTTAATTGTGTCTTTGTAATAACTGGTACGTCTTTTTTTCCATAGGCAAACTAACACATAATTCGCCGTTATAACCTGCGAGTTATAACTGCGAGCATGCAACAGTTTCTTTTCTCCCTAGCTCATGCTGCCACTACATGCACAGTTGCATAGCATAAAAAACCCACTGACAGGAATTCTATTAAATGTCACTCGTTTCGGTAGAATGAACGGTACCACAACAAATTTCCAGCCCATTTAACTCCAGCAAAGTACAGTAAATCACATTCTGTTGTTTTTTTAGTCACCATGGTGATGATGTAGATATGGTCTGGTGGGCCGTTATGATCCGTGTTGCTTCTATGGAGAAAGGAAGAAGGTTAGCTTGGTACTTAGGGAGTGTGTGTGTTTAGTAGGGCAATGATGTTTTGCGGCTGGAGAGAAAAACTTTTTCTGTGCTTTTTTCATTTACTTGTTCAGGATTTTATTTAACTCTAAAAATTGATTAGCGTTTTGCTCATAAAAGTTCTAAAACGTTGTAAAAATGCATAGCACTTGCCTCACTGTGTTTAACAAAAATAACACTTCTAGAAAACCTGTATAAATGCTTTCTGTACAGTTAGTATTGTCCCAAGAAAAAAAATGCTAATCAATTATTTAAAACCCTGCTTGTGCAAGCAGTTTGTTGTGTGCAGTGTTGCTGTGGGTCCGGGGGGGGGGTACTTACAGTCGTCGGAGTCAGAGGATAACAGCTGCAGGACTCTCTGGAACTTTTTCGGTGGTGGACCGTGATAGGTATTTACGGTCACTCCCTTGTGTTTCTTTCTCTGCATTGTTACATGCAATGTTAAAATGTTACTTCATTAAAAATTGTTGAATGACAACATTTCTCTCTTTCTCTGTGTGGCAAAAAAAAGATGTGTCAGCAATTATACATAACAATGCATGGGGGTGTGTATAAATGAGAAATTATGTGCACCCTCGGTGTGGGATGCTCATATAAACCCCTCAGGCTTTGCCCTTGGGGTTTATGTAACATCCCACAACTCGGGTGCACATAATTTTTCATAATACACCCCCCCCATGCATTATTGTATATATCTTATTATAACTTCCCAGGTCATGCCTAATTAGGGAATTTCATTTGCCTAGTGCTCTTACCTGGTAAGCAAAAACGAAATAAAATAATAACTAAGTAAATAAATAAAAACTGCCTAATCAACCTTTTGACTGAGCAAGTTAATCTTTTTTTAGAGAAACACAATATACAGTATGTTATGCTATCCCTCAACCATGTGATCAGGTTTTCAACACTCAGGAAACAGGATTTCCCAGACCCTGTATATTAGTAAATCCCCCTATGCAAATGTGGCACAAGGTGCAGCCGAGCACCTCTGCACTCAGAAAAAGTGTGTTAACAGGAAATCATGTCACACCTAGCATGCAACAGAACTTAGCCTCGTGCCATAGACCTCATTGCACCCAAGCATAATAGTGTCCCAACCTGATGTTACACACCTTGTTGCACCTCTATGTTTTGTGTGGATAGGGTCTGATCATGTGAGCAACTCTGTGCAACTTATGAGAACAGTTAAGCAGAGTGTCTGCTGATTGGAACATAACCCCACTATGTAACTAGCTGCAGGAACCCACTCTGCATCCCCACATTCTATACCTCTCAACCTCCTGCCTCATAAATCAGGGACAAGGCTTAAAAAAATCAGGGACAAAGGACCAAAATCAGGGACACGTCTTCAAAATTGGAGATATCCCTTCAGGAAGCTGGTAGAATAAAGGGCTTGGTGTAACATGCATTATCTAAGGAAGAACAAGTCTGTAACTTTAATGTCTGACATTATTTTGTGCTTATAACCCCCATAGTTTGGTCACAGAAAGACAATTTTTAGGAGGGACAGAGTAACATTTTGAGGCAAAATCAGGGACGTCCCTGAAAATCAGGGACAGTTGAGAGGTATGCTAGAAACAACTACATAGCACCACACAGACACCACACACGTCAAGTTTAAAATTCTGACCTAAAACTCCTCATGTGCCAGCATTTGTAGTTTTGTGAGGGGTGTATGTTTTTCAGGAGCTGCCTGACTTTCTCAAGTACCAAAACAGAAAGGTATAGGGAAAAACAAACAGGGGCTGGGACCTGTGTCAGCATGTCGACCGTAAATTGAAAAAAAGGTTATTTTTTTAATGTATTGATGTACTTTTTCCTTTGTGCAACGTTGGTGTTCTCACAATCTTCTTTTTAAACTAAACTACACGTGAAACTTTGAATAAAATGAATATGAAGATGTATCAGAATTACCTCATCTGTTAGCTGAAGAAATACACTGTATTCCCTTTGAACATCAGAAATGGGGGTGGGTGGGTGAGACTGCCAGGCTTCCAAAGTCACTATGATCAACTGTTATTACTCTCAACAGCTGATTATTGGACCTGTTGCTTTAAAACTGTTATGTCAACACACGTTGATACAGAGATCAGGGGAAAGACAGCAGGTTGACTCTGAGCTAAGAAAACAGTCGCTGCTGTGCACCTAGGATTTGAATAAATGATGGAACCATTTTGTTTCAGAGCAGTGCACATTATGGAAATTCACCATCTGGGCATGCAAATGGGCTGCCCAGAGTACTGGAGGAGCACAACCCTACACAAATGAAGATTTGCACATATGTAATTAAGAACAGAAAAATACAAACCTCCAGGCAGAGCGCTGATTTATAGCCAAATCCACCTGACTTGAAAGGTCAGATTGGGTTGCATGTCATTTTAGTATAAGGTGTTTTGATGCAAAACATACGCCTGAGGAGTACTGGGCTTTAAAGGACGCAAAACAGAGCTGCGTTGCTAAGCAGACAACTTTTAAAGAGACAGCACATATTCAAAAGTCCCCGAGTGGGGCCACAACGTCTATTCCATCTCATTAGCTACCACTAAAACACAAAGTAAAGCCACACTTTAATATAAGGCTCTAACAGTTTTACATTTTGTGAATTGTCTTTGCAAACCTGTTTCCCTTATTTTTATGTCTATCTGATCCATGGTTTATGAGAGAACTGGAAATATTAGGCAAGGCAAGGCTCATTTTGTTTCTTGAGCACACTATCTCAAGGGCTGAGGGCGTGTTACCTAAAACCATTTAAAACAAAAACAAACAAATTAAATGCAAATAACATATAACATTTCAGCTAGAGATACAAAAACAATTATTCAGAATCCATGCCAAATGCAAGTTCAAACGGATAATTTAGGCCCCTTTTAAACATCTCCACTGAAGAGGAACACCTCAGATGGAAACATAGAAACATAGAAATTGACGGCAGATAAGGACTGCCAGGCCCATCCAGCCTGCCCGTAGGCCCTATACATTGTATGTGGTCACTGACACTATGTGATCAACGGCTTTTCATCACTCTCTCCCCTCTCAAGGTTTTCTTGTGCCTGTCCCAGGCATGTTTAAATCCCTCCACTGTGTTTGCCCTCACTACTTCCTGTGGCAGACTATTCCAAGCATCGACTACCCTTTCTGTGTAGAAAAACTTCCTCACATTACCTCTTAATCTAACCCCTGCAATTTCATATTGTGCCCCCTTGTTCGAGTACTTTTTCTACATAGGAAAAAGTCCCCCATCTGCACCTTGTTTATGCCCTTGAGGTACTTGAAAGTTTCAGTCATGTCCCCCGCTCTCTCTTCTCCTCCAGTGAGTACATATTGAGGTCTCTTAGTCTCGCCTCATATGTTTTGTGGTGCAAGCCCTGCACCATCTTTGACGCCCTTCTCTGGATAGTCTCCACCCTGTTTATGTCCTTGCACAAGTGTGGCCTCCAGAACTGGGTGCAGTACTCCAGGTGAGGCCTTACCAATGTTTTATACAATGGCATCACCACCACCTCCCACCTCCTGCTAGTGATACCCCTGCCTATGCACCCCAGCATGCCACTGACCCTCCCCGTCACATTTGCACACTGCTTTGATACCTTAAGGTCATCAGAGATGATAACTCCTAGGTCCCTCTTCTCCTTGGTGAGAGTCAGCTCCTCTCCCCCCCAACCTATAGCTCTCCCCAGGGTTCTCCCTACCCAGGTGCATTATTTTGCACTTTTTTGCACTAAACCTCAGTTGCCACATCTCCGACCATCTTTCAAACTTCTTCAGTTCCCTCTTTATTTTCTGCACCCCTTCTGGAGTAGCCACCCTGTTGCAGATCTTTGTGTCATCTGCAAACAAGCAGACCTTTCCTTCCAGCCCCTGTGCAATATCACTAATGAAGACATTGAACAGGACTGGTCCCATTACTGATCTCTGTGATACCCCGCTGGTTACCACCCTCTCCCCAAATTGTACCCCATTTACCACCACCCTCTGTCTCCTGTCTGTTAACCAGTTCCTAACCCAGTTCATTACCTTGTATACCATGCCCAGACTACCCATCTTGTTAACCAGCCTTCCATGTGGAATGGTGTCGAAAGTTTTGCTGAAATCTAGGTAGGCAATGTCTACTGCCCCTCCCTGATTTGCTTCCCTAGTCATCCAATAAAAAAAATCTATCAGATTTGTTTGACATGACCTTCCTGCTGTGAACCCGTATTGCCTCAGATCCTGGGCACCCCTGGATTCCAGGTGTGCCACTGTCCTTTCTTTCAGCAGTGTCTCCATGATCTGACTGGCCTGTAGTTCCCCGCCTCCTCCCTACTGCCGCTTTTGTGCAGTGGGACCACATGTGTCCTCCTCCAGTCCTCTGGAACCACACCTGTGTTGAGTGACTCCATGAACAGGGCTGCCAGAGGCACTGCCAGTTCCCTTCTCAGATCCCTTAATATCCTCGAGTGTATGTGGTCTGGCCCCATGGCCTTATCCACCTTCAGCTTTGTGAGTTCTTCCAGAACTCTCTCCACTGTGAATGGACTGGTGTCCACTTCTCCCCCCCCATTGCCTCTGCTTCCCATCTGTGGTCCTTGACCCGCCCCCGTCCCTAATGAATACTGAGCAGAAGTATTTGTTCAGTATTTCTGCATTGTCCAGATCCCCCTCCTTATACTCTCCCTCCTCCCCTTTGAGCCTCACAACCCCCCCACTTTTTCTCCTTTCACTGATGTACCTATACAATACCTTGTCCCCTTTGTTCACAGACAGTGCTAAACCCTCCTCTGTTTGCACTTTAGCTCTCCTAACAGCCTTCCCTACTTCCCTTAGACATTCAGTGTACACCTCCCTGTTCTCCTCCCTTTGGGTCCCCTTATATTTCCCGAAACTCAGTCTTTTAGCCCTGACTTTGTCCCCCATCTCCTTAGAGAACCATAGTGGTTTTCTTCTTCTTTTCGCTTTGGCCACTGTCCCAATGCATTGGTTTGCTATCTCTACTATGGCTGCTTTCAGTTTCTCCCATTGTTCCTCCACCCTCTCTATTATCTCTCCCTTCCTCAGGACAGCTTGTATACATCCACCCATTTCAGTGAAATCCTCCCTCCTAAAATCTAATACTTTTGCCCTTGTGTGGCATACTTGAGTCCATGTTGTCATGCTGAACCACACCATGCGGTGGTCACTGAACCCCAACTGCCCTTCAACCTGTTTTTCTTTCACTCTGTTCCCATTGGTCCATACCAGGTCCAGAATCGACTTGTCCCTGGTTGGTTCATGCACTAGCTGCCTGATTCCAACCCCCTGCAAGGATTCTAGGATGGCTGTGCTTCTGGCTAAAGCAGCCACCTGGGTGATACAATCCACGTCTGGCATATTGAAATCCTCCAGTAGCAGGATTTCACCTTTAGCTGCCATGTTGTGTATGTCCCCCATTAGTTCCCTGTCAACGTCCTCCCTCTGTGTTTGAGGTATGTAGATCACCCCTGTGCATATTGCTGTTCCATTCTCTGGCTCCAGGGTGACCCACATTGCCTCGGCCTCCCCCTGTCTTCCCTGAACTTCTGTAGTCTTTATACCGTCTCTGATGTACAGACCAGATCCCCACCCTTTTTACCCTCCCTGTCCCTCCTGAAGGGGAGGGGGGTGGGGCAGCAGCAAACTAGGGGTGCTAGCTGCACACTCAAGCAGACTTAGACAGACTGGGTGGTCTGTTTCTGCTGGTGCATTTGCATGTTCATATGAACAGTGTATAGCCTGGTACATTGACTTCCCAGCCATGATTAGCAGAGTACCACATCTCTGTTATTGCTACTATGTCAAGGTCTGCATCCACCAACAAGGCTTCTGGGACTGGAACCTTATTGCCTAGGCTATGGACATTTGTTAACATGACCTTCCACATTTTACAGTCTGCCCTCCCTCTGCTCCTGTCCTCCCTCTCCAGCATCTTCCCCCACCCCGGTTTCCTTTCCTATGTGCTCCCCATGTATTACTTGTTATATAATCTTTGCCTAGCTGCCCCTCCCTGCCTGCTTCAGCTGTATCTGTTGGCAACTTATGTTCCTGCATGTTCCATGGGGGTAGTGTTCCTAAGCTTCCTGCCCCTTCTCGATGGAGAGGCATTGATGGAGTTCCAAACTGTCAGGGTCACCACAGAGCAGGTTCTATCATCTGATTGTTTGAGGTACAATCTCCCGATGGCCAACAAAAGTTCCTCGGTACAGCAAAGAGAGCAACTGGGGGTATACCAGGCCAATAGGACTTTAAGACAGGCAGGGCTAAAACCATACAGGGCTTTGTACATTAACAAAGCAATCCAGCAGCTGGCGTTCCACTTAAGGGGAAGCCAGTGCAGCTACCCCAGCACAGGGGTATTATGGTCGTTATATGGTGACCCTGAGACCAGCTTGACTGTGGTATTTTGCACCCACTGCAGACAGTACACCAAACCCCTAGAGTCCAAGGCATAGAGCATTTCAATTGTCTAGAAAATGGGTCAGGAAAATCCAGAAGCCTGACTGGCTAAGGCCATTGACCACCCGGTTGGTATCAGGCAACAGAAACCAGAAAATAATGAGTCCTAGTCTCTGTCTGCCTATTTACATTCCAAATCATTGAGCTAAAATAGAACTCTCAATTTGAAATGATCACAATGTTTTTTTCTGTCACTTAGTGAGAGAGTGCCCCACCCACCCCCGAGTAAAATGATCCATTAGCCGGTTTCATACAGAAACGTGTTTTTACAAAAAAGCATCTGGCACACGCTATCCAGGTTTTGTGATTTTTTTTACAGGATTAAACAGTTTTTCTATTTTAAGCTAGTAGTGCTAGCATGTTGCATGCTCACTGCTACTAGAGACAGCTTCCACGGCTCACCCTGTCTCTGCCTCCACTCATCCCAAACAGAATCGAGCACACTTTTCTCACCAAATCAGCTGAGCCCTTGGATCTGCCTGCGCTCTGCTACACCTCTCTCTGCTTTTATCTAATGTCATTATTCCTCTCATCTAATCCATGCTGCTAAATGGTAATTTATGACTGCTGTCAGACAAAGAGTTTCCCAGTTGTGCTACTCTCCTGTCAGCCGCCACTTCAGACTGCCACTGCCATCACTACTCTCAAACCACACTGGTGAGCAACCAGGTTAGAGGGAGAGTTTTCACCTGAAAAATAAACACACAAATAGGATGCTGGGGTGGGTGGTGAGGGTGGGAAGGGTGCGGTGGGTGGGTGTATAGCTGTAAAAGATGGCAACAAGTGAACAATCTCACAATGTACTAAAACTTAGTGTGTTTTAAAAACAGCAGCATCCTCTACTGGCAACTGTGCCAGTGCAAGGAGTACTTTACATTAAAACACTTTTTTTTGTATTTTTAAGACTTTTTTTTATTGATTAACTATTTGTTAACCATTTTATAGCAATGTAAGATGATATCCCTTTTCTAAGTGCAATAATACCCCTCATGGTGGGTGGTAAGGGCTATACCGGACCTTCCAGGGGCTATAAGGCCCTCTGCCTGCAGTGTCAGGCTTCATTATGCCCCTGGGTGGTCCAGTATAGCCCAAAACCATCCACCTTGTCAGGTATTATTGCTTACTGAGTGTTCAGGACACAACAGTATGAATAAGAGTTGCCAGATATTTTTCCCTCAGACAGGGCTTAATTCTGGAAAGTTTACAGAGCTAAAACAAATTCACTGTGGCCTGTAACTGACACTTGATATTCTAAGGTCAACTTTGAGTTCACAACGACTCATAGAATTTTCTTCCTATCCACAACTGTCAGAACAGTGCCAATTAAAGACGGCAACACCATGGCCTCATGCTTACCAGCCAACCTCCAAAGACATGGTTCCACAAGAAACACCTCCATCTTGGTTAGGTTGAGGCTCAACCAGCTGGAGGCCATCCACTATGCGATTTCTTTTAGGGACCACTCCAGCACAGAGACTGCCTCTTGCCCATCCCATGTAAAGGACATATACAGCCGAATATCATTTCCATAACAGTGAAAACTCACTGTACCACCTAATAATGACCCACCCCAAAGGTAGCATGTGCACTGTGGAAAGCATGAGGGACAAGATCAACTCTGAGGATCTTTACAGCTGACAACAACTAGATGTAATGAGAATGATCCCACCATGAGCTTTTGCAATCTGCCTGTCAAGAAGGACTCAAACCATTTTAATAAGGTCCCAGCAAGCCCTCCCCAAAATCCCTGAGGCAATCCATCAACACTTCATGATCCATGGTGTCAAATGCTGATGAGACATTCAGGAGAATGCCAATAAAGCACTTCCTGATATCCCTCACCAGGAGCAGATCATCCAACACCTAAATGAGCGCGGTCCCTGTGCTGCGGCAAGGCCTGAAACTCAACTGGAGAGGTTCACAGATATCCTGTCTCTCGAGGTGAGCCTCCAGCTGTGATGTCACTACCTTCTTGATAACCTTCCTTAAAAAAGGTTCAAGATAGGCCTGCAGTTTGCTAGTCACCCGGGTCCAAAGGTGGCTTTTTCAGGAAAGGCCTCACCACAGCTTGTTTAAGAGCTGTATGGAAGCAACCCTCTGAAAGTAAGCACCAGATAAGATCAGCAAACACAAAACTCAGAGCCCCCTAGTAGTCTACCAACAGCTATGTAGGGCCGGGGTTCGAGACACAGCAAATGGGATGTAGCCCCAAGTCACCTCAAGCACCTCCTCCAACAATACTGGTCTAAACTCATTCAAGACCACTGAAGTACCTTCAATCCTTTCATCTCCATCACTGCTGGTCCCTGACAAGCCACCCTCTGTCCGAGATCCAAGATCAGATGGAGGACACTCCATCCAGGAAGGATGACCCAAACTCATCACACCTTTCTAATGATAAAATCACTCCAGCCTGCAGACAGGGCGGATGAATTAACCTGTCTACAGATAGGTTGAGCTGGTCTATTTCCCCCAATGCAATAGCCCATAGACAGGATTTATGCCTTTCTCAGGGTTATTGCACTGTGATTGTCCTTGTAATGGGACCTTAGAGTCATCCTATTATTCACCAAGCCCAACCTCTTCCAGGAGTGCTCCAAACTCCACCCTGTTGCCTTCAACTGACTTAGCTCATCATTGTGCCATGGCAAGCTGTTTTGTGAGGTCTGTGGATGGACATGTATTGGTGTAATGGAGTCCAGAACAGTCAAAACAGCCATATTACAGCCATCCATGGTTGCAATGATGCCTCCATTGCATGTGACTTCCATACTTCAGAGGTCCAGCTCTGTGTGGAGCTTATCAGGTTTCAGATCACAATTTGAGTGGTATTGTACCTTCTCCATACTGGGGGCAAATTCCAGGAGGCCTTACTGCCAGATACCTAGCAGCATAGTGATCTAACCACTCTACCAAAGCCACCCTGACATCCCAATATTTTTAGACCCAGACAGAAGATGAGTTTCAGTATGTGGCCACAGGCATGGACAGAGGTGGAAGCTACCCATGTGAGGCCCAGTGAATGTATCAACCTGAGTAATTGTCGCGTAAATTGCAAGGATTCATCATCGATCCATACATTGAAATCCCCTGGCACAATTAAGTTGGGGGCATTCAACAACAGGATGATAATGATAATTCCCATAGGAACTCCTGCTCTGAACTGGAAGGTAGTACACCAGGAGAATCCTGCACCTTGCACATGCATCACCCTTTACTGCTACGCATTCAATAGGCCTGCTTCTACAGTGGGTATGCTGTTAGTTTCATGCAGTATCTAAAACAGATGGCCACACTGCCATCCCTATGCTCATGCCTTGGGCAGTGCCCAGAACCTGTCTAGGATCGCTGCCTCCAGAATTTTTTCACTGTTGTCCCAAAGTCAGTTAACAGACCAGATCACAAGAGGAATCCACAATGAAATCCAACACCAATGATATCTCACTCCTAAGGGATCTGGCATTACACAACAAACTGCAAAGCGGAGAGGGAGGCACATCAAAAAGTCCACCTTTTCCCTAAGGAGGAAGAAAATCATTTTCTGCACTCAAAACGAGGGGTACTCTCAATCCATCCATCGCCAAACAAATACCAAAAATTATTGGAGTACGTACACTGTGGAACTACAATTTAAAATTTCACTTTATTGAAAAGTTCAGAGCTCAACCTTATATGGTATTCGTCCCACTTCAGCTTGTTTGAAGTGCAATTCAAGGAGATTACTGTTTGCTGAATAAAAATCCTTTTTCTCAAAAAGTAAGATTAGTGTTGTTTATGGAGAGCCAAAGTGCATACAATGAGTTAGTGTGGAATGAAGAGAAATGAAACACACATGATGTAAGGCTGAGCTCTGAATTTATTTTCATATGGCATCTGTCCTCCCGGTGGGCTGGTGGCTTATGTCAGCCACCTGTTCTGGTCATCCATAGTCGTTCGGGGCACCTCCTTCTCCTCTACCGCAGCAGAGCCATTGGAGTCAGGTGCTAGGCTGAAAGGCAATCAAAATTAGCCATACTACCACTTTATGAAATAACTGGAGACCACAGCTTTGTAGAACAAACCATGGGGATCCCATTTAATAACAAAATTAATGAACACTCCATGTAGCTGAAAATAGTTGGGTTGAGGTAGACAGTACATAAATCTCTTGGACTGCTGTGATGCCATATCTCACACTACAAACAATTCACATGAGCAGACAGTTCACATATTTCACACCGGGCATGGATCAGACATCCCCAGATTTAGGCAGCTTTAATCCGCAATACACCTTGAGCTATATGGCCCCACTTTTGCTCCTTTTCCCTTACTCGCTGGCACCTCTTCCCATGGAATGGGCTAGCCTTTCAACTCAGGGCCACCACCTCCATTCTGAGTCCTCTTTTGACTATCTCACTGCGACTTCTCCACATGGAACAAGCTGGCCTCTCAAATTGGGGCTGCTAGCTCCCTTCAAACTCCCATGTTGGCTTTGTGTAGCTTCCCATGGGCAACTGTCCCCACAACTTACAGGCAACGTGTCCCTGAACAGTTGCAAGCAGTGCTTCATCCCTGCTTGATTTATTCTCACTCTCCACAGGGCTTCAGAACTGGAAGCTTCCAGTGAAACCTTTCCCGATGCCCCTCTACTTGGCTCAGTCTCACACCTCACATTCAGATGGCAGTGCCAATGGGATATCTTGCTCCAGTCCCACTGGGGTGGCATGTTGTAAGGTCCCACATGGAACTCAGAACTTTGGCTACCACCACATCCTCCCACAGGCTCTCTCTCTACAACCTCAGCCTAGAAAACCTCTGTCTAATTGGAGCGGGCAATTGCCCCCACTCCAGTCCTCTCCCTCCCTCCCTCTCTCTCAATCTCCTTCTCCCTCAATCTTCCCCACTGTCCTACATGTCCACGCTTATATCCTTTCCCCCCATGATGACTTCCTACCAGCAGCAGGCCCCCGAAGGACAGCCCAGGATTAACCTTTTCCTTTCCTTTCCTTTCCTTTCCTTTCCTTTCCTTTCCTTTCCTTTCCTTTCCTTTCCTTTCCTTTCCTTTCCTTTCCAAACTGCCTATCCTCCACTAATTTCCTACCCAGGCACGAACTGTACCCAATAATTGCTTATGGGCACAGACAGTACCCTGCCTTAGGATCTAACCCCACCAAGGTGGGGTTACAGATCTCTCCCACTTTAAATGCTCACTATCCTTGGCTATCTCCTAAAGCTAAAACTGTCACTACACCGAGCCCCCAGCCGAAGGATATGTGCACTTCCCTTCCACCAAAAACCCGAGCCTCCACTTGAAGTCCACCCCTACCTGGTGTTTAGGGGTATGCTGATGTTAACTGTCCATGGGGAGGGGAGATCACAGTAGATACTACTCTAGAAATGGCTTGTATTACCGGGTCTTACTGTCACATGGGGTGCTAGGCTGAAAGACAATCAAAGTAAGCCACAATAACACTTAATGAAACAACTGGAGACCACAACTTTGTAGAACAAACCGTGGGCATCTCATTTAATAACAAAATTAATGAACACTCCATGTAGCAGAAAATAGTTGGGTTGAGGTAGGCAGTACATACATCTCTTGGACCGCTGTGATCTCATATCTCACACTGGATATAAGTAATATGATTGTATATATTAACAGTTGATGTATACGATATTATTGAATATGTATAGTTGCTACAGTTCATATAGTGGACTTATGAAAGGGATTGCAATAATACAATTTGGTAATAACAAATATCCAAAATGTGGTATCAATAAAGTGACAAGAAATATTGGGCAATATTATTTTTAAGTGTATGAGTTTGTATAAATATTTATGGATGTATTTTGTTTATATAATGTGTATTTAAATTGTAACAACAGAACTTGTTATACAATAAACTTTGACTGATAACTCACACTGCAAACAGTTCACATGAGCAGACAGTTCACAAATTTCCCAAAAGGTGCAAATTGGATGTTCCCATATTTAGGCAGCTTTAATCCCCAACTACACCTTGGGCCAATATGGACCCACTTTTGCTTCTTTTCCATTACTCACTGGCGTCTCTTCTCATGGAATGGGCTAACGTTTCAACTCAGAGCTGCCACCTCCATTCTGAGTCCCCTTTCGACTGTCTCAGTGTGACTTCTCCACAAGGAACAGGTTGACTTCTCAAATCGGGACCACTAGCTCCCTTCAAACTCCCATGTCAGCTTCATGTAGCTTCCCTTGGGCGACTGTCTCCATGACTTATGGGCAACACATCCCTAAACTGTTGCAAGCAGCGCTTCATCCCTGCTTGATCTATTCTCACTCTCCACTGGGCTTCAGAGCTGGAAGCTCCTAGTGAAACCCTTCCCGATGCCTCTCCATTTGGCTCAATCTTGCACTTCACATTCAGGCAGCAGTCCCAATGGGGCATCTTGCTCCATTCCCACCAGGGTGGCATGTTGTAGGGTCCCACACAAGGCTCGAAACTTTGGCTACTGCCACGTCCTCCCACATGCTCTCTCTCTCCAATCCTGGCCTAGAAAAACCTCCAGCTAATTGGAATGGACAGTTGCCCCCATTCTAGTCCTCTCCCTCTCAATCTCCTTCTCCCTTGAACTCCCCCTCTCTCCTTCATGTCCATGCTTATATCCTGCCTGCCTGTTTCAACCTCCTACCAGCAGCAGGTCCCTGAAGGCTGGCCTAGAATTAACCCTTTCTGTGCCAAATTGCCTGTACCACACTGATTACCTACCCAAGCATGAACTATACCCAATAATTAACTTCGAGCATGGACTGTACCCCGCCTTAGGATCTAACCCCTCCAAGGGAGGAGGGGAGTTATTTGCAGATACCAATGTCCTGCTTCTCAAATCTCCAAAACAGACCTCCTCTCAAGGCATTAATTCGCAGACCTATTCCTTTCTACAAACAGTGGTGTCCCATTCACATCTTGGATCGCTGAACAGCCTGCCGTGCTTCTCAGTCTCCAACCATACCACTATTACAGAGAAGAAGATAATTATGACTACTTCATAGTTCATTAAACATTTAAGGATCCTCCTTACTCACCTCAGATATGAACCATGACACTACTCAGGACATTCCTTCCTCATTGGAGTCATCACTACAGCATCGAGATGTATGTCCCTGATCACAATACTATTTTTCTATAGAGGTGTTTCTCCAGGGTGCACTGCAGGAGGCTGCTTCAGCCTGTCCTTGTCTCCCTTGCTCAACAATTGCCCCCACTGACACACCAAGCCCCTGCATCCCCCACAGATTTCCCCCTGTGGCAGGGCCAGGAAGGGGAGCCCTGTCCTTCCCCCACCCAGAGACCCAGTGTCCAGATTCATGGGGTCGGCATGCCGGTGGCAGTGTGGAATGAGGATTGACAGGCAGGACTTCATGGAGCCTGTGGTCGCCATTTTCCATTTTTCTCCCAGTTCCCCTGCTGTAGTGTCACGCAAGTGCATGCGCGTGGAGGTGCTCATGCTCCACATAAACGTGGCCCCTCCCTTCCTGCTGCTCGAAGCTGCTGACACTACCTCCAGGCCTCCACCTGGGGGCAGCCAAGGGCCGAGCCAACAAACCTCAAAACCCCGGAAGAGGAGTGCTGTCCTCCAGATGCTCAATCCTCTCCCCCCATCCATTCCCCAGCAACCCAAGCTTGCCTCCAACCCCAGGTCGCTGGCATGGTAAAAGGTAAGGCATTAGATGCCTCAGGCCTCTACGCCACTGGGCTAGCTTTCTGATCACATTATTATACTTCTAGGCCACTGGTCACAGTCTCAAGTCTGGATGCTAGCCTTTCAGCAGCCATTCTCTCTCCTCAGTCCAAATTTTTTTTTGGGGGGGGCTCTTTGCCTGAGGTACCTTGCTTGGCTCCGAGATCTCACGGCTCTCCCACAACATTATCCTATCAGGGGGATAGAGTGAGCGGTATCCCTCCAAGGTTTCCCCTGAATTGGAATTCCAAATTAGGGTGGTGAGCTGAAATAATACTACCAATACCAGAAGGGATGGAGGCCAAGACTGGATCTCCAGAGATTTCTTCCACCTGGGTGTTTTTCTCTCCTAAGTGCCAAAGGTCATAAAGTAGTTTTCTAGTGCCATTTATCACAGTTCTTTTGGGTTCCTTTATAAGGTATATTTTTACTTACTTACTACATGCTAGCAGAAACAGGCCACATGTTCTATCAAGTCTGCTTGAGTGTGCAGCTAGCACCCCACTTGCAGCTGCCCTACCCCCATGACCCCACCACATGGATGAGTGCCAATTGACCTTGAACCAGATTAAGCTGTTGGTGGTATTTCCAGTGAATGGGGGAAATTTGGCCAGGACACTGGGGAAATTCCTCTACTCTTTGGTAGGGGGCGCTGGTGAGTGATGGATGGAATGGAGAAGTCTCAGAAGTCAGGAGATCCTGCAAGGGAACGGAGCTCTCTCCCTGATGGTTGGATTGTGGATGATATTTCTGACATACAAGAACCTGACATGGAAGAGGAAATGATGGAGGGTGTTTTGGAGGAAGAGTTGGAGGTAGCAATACCTGATTTGAATGATGCAGGGCTACAACAGGAGGTAGACTTTATCCAGGCCCTGAGTTACGAACAACAGCAACATTTACTGAAAGTAATATCGACCCCTGGACATGGAGTCTCCTCGGGAAATAATTTGCCAGACCGCGAGCAAAGCCCTGTGGCAGCTGTCAGAGCAAGTACCACTGATACTGACAAGACCTGTGATGCAGCAGTGGCTGCGATGCTGGAGAACAAACAGGCAATGCCACAGAGGAAAAGGGCCATGAATACACTGCCTGTACTTGTTGAACCTAATGCATCGGTACCCGAGATGGTACCCTCAGTGAGTAATAGCACAGAATCTAATGTGGAAAAAAAGTATCCTGCTGAGCAGTAGTAATGAAGTTGAAGTTTCTAAAATGCTAGTGGGTGCAGTCCAGAGGTCCATGACACAAGAAATGGTGAATTTTTGCTTGAGACGTGGCAGAAGAGGAGAGGGCGATAAAGCAAAAGAACAGTCTAAAACTAAACAATGGCCTGTGGGGGCAACTTTAACCCGAGCTGGATGGGTTAGAAAAGAAGGGGGGGGGGTGGATACCGATCCCAGAGGAAATATTGACCCCGGTAGTTAACACAGAGGAACTGTGCATAGAAACTGAAGTGACTGGTTCAGGAGGGTTTAAATGTGGGAGCTGTTCCTAAGCTTATTCAGCAAGCTACAGAAGCTTGGGACTCGGCATCCGGGGGAAGGGGGGGACTGAGTGGGGAGACAGAGTGGAGCAAGAGGAAACGAATGGCCAACAAGGCCCTGTACCTGTAGACCCATCGAGGCTATGGCCACAGTTCAGGAAACGGAACCCTATTTTTCCTTATAACACCCCTGCTCAGCAGAAAATGCAGTGAGTATCCAGTATTAAGGGGGTCTATCCCACCCTACAGATAGCATCTATGTTGGCAAAACCCTCATTAAGGAGTCCCTGTGTTTTTTTCCAGTGAAATATACATGCTTATATATGCTTCTGGGGACTCCATTTATGACATTAGCTTTAAAACACCAGTGGGCCTAGGTTGTTTCTGGGTGGCATATGAGAAAAAAAAATCATATGGCCTTGTGGGCTCCTTTCAGAGTGACAGCACTTACAAAGCCAGCTATAAAACAGGTGACCATCCTCTTTAGAAATGAGGGGGTGGCGGTTTATGATATATAGTTCTGGCTTCAACAAACATGCAAGCTGTTGGGTGAGCCAGCCCCAGTCTTAGCTGAGGAACACATATGGACTGGTGGGTGGACATTCCATGTATGGCTGCGGAATAGTGCATAAGACCCACAACATCTCCCCAGTTCTTTTTTTTTGGGCACCAAAAGGGGCATGGTTTCTGTCCGTATCAGCCCAAAACATGTTTTTGGTGTGGCTCTCATTTACATCTGAGTGGGGCCTGTGATAGAACAAGGTGTACAAATTGCATGGACTGCGGCCACATGAGTGGTACCTGTCAGAACGACCAAAAATGTAACTTATGTGCACAGGATGGTCATGTATATTGTAATTGTGAGTGGGTGACTACAATAGACAGGATCGCCCAAATCAGGAATCTGTGTTGGAATTGGCTCAGAAAAAAAAGCATAGAAATGCAACGGGGGAGTAAGAGCAAGTAATGAGGAGACACAGAGGCTCCATCGGGAGATCCAGGAGCACCCCCACCTCGCAGGACAAAATGATCTAGCAATACAGGACCCCCCCTTTCCCACAAACAGTGGAAGTGGAAACGCAGGATAAGGCACAGACTGCAAACCAAGATATTTTACTGGATCAAACTGAGTCTACCACGGAGGTGAAACAAGCAATCACTTCAAGAGGGGCTGCGAACCCAGACTTGCCTACAGAAGTGCAGGAGTTGCCGCCGCCGGACATTATAGTAGTTGCCTCAAAGAAACGGCCCTTAAAAAAGTAAATCCGAAGGCAAAAGTGCAAAAGATGGGAGGAATGCAAGATCCTATCCCCCTTTCCAACTCATATGAGGCATTACTGCTACAAGAGTTGGAACAGGAGGAAGACTCGGAAGTGTCATCCACCTTTTACTTGCAAAAGGATTTATCATTGGATTCGGATGATGAGCGCCTAGTAGTGAAAGTACAAAAGGCGAGGGAGAAACACAAACATTTAGGTCCTGCACCCAGGAGAAGTAGTAGGCTGGGCAAATAGGCGGGCACTTGAGACTGTACTCATACCTCTGGTGGTATACTTCAAGTTTGGACCTGATTTTCCACATTGACCCACTTTAATGTCTGCAATGCATGCCCTAACATTAGCATCTTTAAATACTAATAGTATTAAGAATTGAAGGAGACGACTAGTTACATTTTCTATTTTTAAAGACCAGGAAATAGATATTGCTTGCATACAAGATACTAGAGTGCATACTATTAATGAGATGGAGAATGCTAAGAAACTCTGGTGTTGAGGCCCATGCTTCTGCTCCTTGACGTTAGAAAGGTGTGGGGGGTGGAGGTGCTTTTCACAGGTTTGAATATTTGATTACTAAAGTTTTAGATCTAAGTCCTGGGCGAGGGCTGTTGATAGATTTTAAATTCCAGGATTTGGTGTGGAGGCTTATCAACCTCTATGCGCCACAAACAAAAAAAGAGAGGGTATATCTTTTTAAGACTGTTAAGCCATTCTTATTTACTATGAGGCAGGTGATCTGGGCGGGTGTTTTCAACTGTGTCCAGATGAGGGAGGATAGGGGAGCATGAATGGAAAAACAATTCTGTGACACCAGTGCGTTAAATGGGATAGTTGATCAATCAGGCTTGGTGGATGCATATAGGGTCATACATCCAACATAGGGGTACAAGTTTTATATGGCCAAGCTTGCTACCCATATAGATTTTATTTTTATTTCCCCTGTGCTACACTGCCTAAAAGCTTTCACTATTCTGGTGGAAAACACGGATCATTTAATGGTCAATGTATGTGTGACTAGAGGCCAAGGTATTTCCCGAGGAAGGGGTCTTTGGAAACTAAATAACAAAGAGTCATCAGGAGGGACTAGAACTAATGAGGGGTATCTTGAATGCCAGGAAATCTGTCATCTGTTTAGAAGAAAATCTTAGCAGATGGTGGGTCCAGATGAAAGGAGACATTAGACAGGCAGTGCAATCCCACTCCTATAAAACTCATACTGGCACGTATTTCAAATACTTGACTTTAAAATCGCAGTACACAAGACTGATTTCTTTAGTTAATGAAGGGTACAGGGAATTTGCACCCCAAATCCAGCATAATAGACACCAGATGGAGGAATACCAGTACGAAAGAGCAGTCTCCCTTTTATATGAACATAGGATAGGTACCCCTGGGAAGACTACCACAGGGGACATATTCAAAAGCTGCAAAACTAGAGTGCAGCAACGGACTATGGAAGCTCTGCAGTCCAGGGAGGGGATGAAAGTGTATTCCACACAGGATATTCTGACAGAAGTGACTAGACATATGGCAGCATTGTTCTCTGACCCAGGTATTACAACGAATATGGTACTTGCGATGTTACAACACTGTAATGTGCCAAATCTACTGTCAGTTTTGACGGACCAAATGATAATGACTATGACAGAGGAGGAGGAGATTAGAGGTGCCATACGGTCCTTACATAATAACATTACACCAGGACCAGATGGACTGACTTCTGAATTTTTTAAACTATTAGAACCTAAAATGGTGGACATACTATGTGTGGTGCTCAGTACACTACTGTTGCAGAATGACGTGGCCCCACAAATAGGACAGGCGTCACAACTCTTTCTTTACAAAAAAGGAGACAAATTAGATCTTAAGAACTGGCGCCCTCTGGCCATCATGAACACTGACTTGAAAATACTCATGAAAAGCATGGTGACACATTTGGGACAGGTAGCTCCAATGTGATTGACCCTAGTCAGACTTGTATAGTTAAGGGAAGAAAAATACAGGAAAAGCTATTGTTATTACGAGAGGTGGTGGAGCAGGGAAGACAGGATTCACTACACGGTTATATTTTAAGCCTGGACCAGAAGCAGGCATTTGATAAGGTGTCCCACATCTCCCTAAGAGTAGTCTTGGCTAAATATGGTACACTGAAGGTGTTCATAGCATGGCTCATGAGACTGTATAAAATTGCCTCCTTGATGCCACTGATTAATGGGCATTTGGGTAGGGAAGTGTATATTTCAAGAGGGGTTCGACAAGGGGGCCCGATGAGCCCCATTTTATATGTTTTCTGCCTAGACCCCCTGCTGAGATTGATACAACAAGATATTTTCATAAAAGGAATAAGACTGAGGGATGGGGTAGCCTACCCAAAACAATCGCATATGCGGACGATGTGTGTCTGCTGTTACCAGATAAAGAGTCAGCCATGACTGCATTGAAATCGATTCAGCACTATTCTATGCTAACGGGTTCTGCTTTAAACATCCAGAAATGCTGTGGTTATATCCTTAGCAAACAGACTGAACAGGTGGTGGATATTCACGGCATTCAAATGACAGACTCCTTTATAAAAATTCTGGGGGTGTTTTTTTTGAAATTTGAATATGGCCACGGAAAACTGGCACAATAAACTGGAGCAAAGTAACGCTCAGGTCCAGCGATGGAAACAATGGCAACAGACAAAAAAGAAATGAGTAGCAGTGCTTAAGAGTTTCTTTTTGCCTATGTTCACATACCTAAGTACTGTCTTTCTCCATCCTGGTACCTTAGATGTTTCTCTTCTGAGTCAGACATTCCAGTTAGTTTGGGGGAGCAGACTCAACCCCATCAAGACAGAAGTCCTGTATAGAACATATAAAATGGGTGGATTGAACATCATAAATCACATTAGTTATTTTCATAGCCTTTTCTTATTTCACACCATTTTGACCTTTTTAATGCCAGGACCTGCAGCATGGAAATCGGTTGCCAACTGCTGGATGGCACCGTTACTAAAGAGATTGAGGCAAGGGCCTCAACAGGTGCACATGCAAGGGTCTTGGCCATCATATATGTGATCTCCAGTAAAGAAAATTAGGAAATGGAAACTTTCCTTGACTCAGGTAACAGCGGTGAATCGAGAGGGTTTGTATGGATCTATACAGGACATAGCATATAGGGTCCCTATAGTGTATAAGGACATAGACCCAGGAGCTCACCCGTCCTTGGAAAAATATTTCATGGATCCTAGAACGCCACCACGAATGTGGGATGTAATGTGGCTGAGTGTGGATGGTAGACTAGGAGTAAAGGGAAATGCTAAACATAAAAGTGTTAACGAATGATACTGCCCACGAGACACTTGTGTACAACAGATAGAGACAGTGTCTCATTTTTATATACAATATACATATGCACAAGATGTCTGGAAAATACTGGGTCAGAAATGGGAGAAGCCAGGTTGGATGAGGGTCTCCTATGAAAATGTTATTACTGGTGTACTGGTACACTTACAGGGTATGAAGGAGGGCACGGTGAGGCTCTTGTTTACATGTATTAAATTTGTCACGTGGCAAGTCCTCTGTAAGTACGTTATCCAGCAGGAGGAGGTGACACCCACAATCTTGGTGGGCTTAACTGAGAAAGAAGTGACTCAGCAAGCCCAATATGATAAGAAACAACTGTCCTGGGAACAATGGAAAACGAGATGGAAGGGGGTTCCACTGCACTGTATGATCTGATTGCAGTTGAATAACGAGAAACTTTGCATAAATAACTGGATATTTGATGAAGTCTTATACAAACTTTGTTGAATTGGGTGGTGTGGTATTGGAAGGAAGTTTTTTTTATTTCATTATTCTGTTCTAGCTTATCTGTGGATGTGGTTTTGCCTTGACATGTCAGTTATTTGTTTCATTTTTTTCTCACCCTCCCTACCCTACCCTACCCTACTCCCCTTCTTCTGTCCTTGCTTGAGTTTTTTTTCTCCTTTCCTTTTGTTTTATGATGTGTTTCGGTATGATGCCCATATGTTTCAGTATGTTTTATATTTATTTGTATAAGATTGTACTTTGTTTTGCAATAAAATTTCCCCTACTCTTTTCGAGAAGTGCCATGGGATCTTTAACATCCACCTGAAATACCACCAGAACAGGCAGATGGGACCTCAGTTTAACGTCTCTCATCCAAAAGATGGCACCTCAGAAGTGCAGAACCCCCTTCGCGTTGCACTACAGTGTCAGTATTGGGATATTAACCCAAGTGCTAGGTGTGGGAATTGAACCCATGGCCCTCTGAGAGCCCTCTGATCTCCTGGCCTCAGAGGCAAGTGTGTTACCTGCTGAGCCACTGAAACTGCTGGCCAAAGGAATCACGTTTCTGTGGCACCTCTTGGGTGGAACCCTCCTCAAGAAGGTTCCTTTGCCTTTCTGGTATCCCAACAGTGTGGTTGTCCATGAGATGACATAGAACGAATGGGCAAAGTAACTACAGATGACAGTCAACATCCAACCATACAACTAGAATTCGGCTACCAAAAACTTGCACAAGCATTACTCCACAATGTGGGTGCATACACCCATTAAATTAAAAGGCTTGCCTGAGGTTTGATGGGTGGGAGCAACCAGCCACACCCCCCTTCCTGGGTTATGTAAACCAGTTTTGTCCAGCCTCATTCAGCTACTCCATTTCTTTCCTCCCACCATCTACCACTCCTTCTCTGGTGTCTCGCCCACCTTTAGCCAAAGGAATCTTATTCCTGTGACGCCTCTAGGGGGTGGAACCCTCCACAAGAAAGTTATTTTGCCTTCCCTGTACACTGACAGGGTGGTGGTCCCTCAGTGGACAGAGAGTTCGAATGGCCAATGTAACTACATAGGACAGTCACCATCCTACCATATAGCTAGGGTTTGGCTGCCAACAAGTTGCAAAAGCACTACTCCACAATGTGGTTGTGTACACCCATTACATTTTAAATTAAAGTTCTTTCTTTCAACAGAGATGAGTTTTTTCTTAATTCCTTCCCCCTGACTGCTTTTGTTTTCACACTGAACTGGCAACAACCTCCCAGCCACACTCTTACCTTCTTTGTCACTTACCCTACCCAATGTTACATTGGATTTACTCCTTTTGAGGTGGTGTGGTGGGGAGGTGCCCAGGCTCCCTACTGACATACTGTTCTGGAGGACATGGGCAGTCAGCATGTTGGTGCCTGAGAGTGCTGAAGGCACATCTCCCTGTGTCTCTGCAGGTTACATTTTCCTCAGTTTCTCCCCTTCCCTTTGAGAGATGCCATGTAGGGCTGAACTAGGGTGTACACACGCTGGGCATAGCCATGTACCAAGCCAGCAAATGGTATCCTTCCCCTTCCAAGAGGTGCTCCAGCTTGTATTGCCACCCACAGTTATCCAGATTGTGGTCACACAGCAGCAGCAACCCCACCCCGAGGAAGAGAGCATCTTCTAGGATGCTCAGTCCTCCCCCCAACTGATCCTCCTTCAATGTGGGCTAATTCCCAAACCCAGGTCTCTGGCATCATAAACAGAACAAAACTCTTTGTAACTTGGCAGAAATGAGAGGACGCAAAACAAGGAACCCAATTGGTCCAATGGCGTCAGGTGATACAAGAGCAACACAGCATTAATCCATGATAGATGCCGTGTTGCCAGCGGGAGCGCGCAGAGCCAAGCATTGGAGCACTGTTGGTGCTGTGCACGAGCAGTAAAGATGTGGAGCACAGTACTCGTCAGAGGCAACTAAAGTGATCGGGAGTGAGGACGCTAGCCAGGGATGGAGCCAAGCAGTGGAGTGTAGCACGCAGTTGTGACGTAGGACGAATTCTGGGACCAATGTGAGCAAGGAGGTGGAGTCGTACACGGAGAATGAGTGCAACAAGGAGGAAGTAAAAGTACAGATATGTAAAAATTAGTTATGGTCCCACAATGCTTTATTGAAGTCAAAATATAAAGCAAAGAAATGAGTGCAAAGAGCAGCATAGGTTGCAAAGTAAGGTATCGTGCGATGCTCGATGTAGCAGGATATAGGTTTCAAAGAGCAGTTGTAGACATACAACAAACAGCAGTAGCAATATAAATAGATAGTGGCTTCTCAACGTGCACGCCGCCGTAGCAGACAGATGCACATTGTAAAAAGTACACAGATGAAGAGCATAAAATGTTGTAGTCAACAATATAATAACGTGTTGTTGATGTATGTAGCATTTAGTTGTAACTGTAAGAGTACTAAATTTGTGCTAGGCATGTTACAAGCACATTAAGTCACTCCGAAGGTGGCATCTAATGGTGGATTAATGCATGGTTGGGCTGTTGTAGGCACTCGGCCTGCGGCCTCGAGCCACAACCCTCCCAACCATGCATTAATCCACCATTAGATGCCACCTTCATCATGGCTTAATGCTTACTTAATCCATTGATCTTTAATATGTTGATGTGTTCTAGTACCTGTTATAGTGTGAGTACCTTGTCAGAGTTATTTGGGTGATGAAATGAAACAGTTTTGCTTTGTAGTTCTCTCTCTCAAAGAACTGATAGAAAATACTCACAACCATACGAGAAACAGTATCATATACACAGAAACATACAAGACCAACATTGGTACATGCAAAACAACCAGGAGATTTAACTTCCTGTAGTTTATCCTGACCTGGCATCCATTATATCTAAGCACACTAGCTGTAGGTGTTAGAAATGCAATGTAATTAACTTCATGGTCACTAGATGGAGCTATGAATTGGAAAATGTTACACAGTAGACATGATTAAACTTTGCAGAATGCTACAACTAGTTACCCAGCAATCTCCATCTTATTGACTCCGTCCCCCCAACCCCCCCCCAAAAAAAAATGACATGAAGAAATTTACTTTAAAAATGAGAAATGTAGGCTGTCCACAAGCCCAGTGGAAGTATGCTGGACTTCCACACTGATGATCGAGGCTCAGGAGCAAACTTGGGAACTGTCACTTCATGCAGGCAGGCTGGAGTTCTGCTGTAAGTGCCACCCTGCCAGGGGGAGGGAGCCAGCACACTGCAGTGCTGCACTGACCCTTGTTGGCAATTCAGGGAGCTTGCTGTCAGTATACAGCTGAGGCACTCCTCCTCATAGCTATGCATGCCACCTGGAGTTGTGGGTCAAAAAAACAGGAGTATAAACTCTGGCATTTGCAGGGTAAAGGCCAGCTCCCCTGCAGGCTCCTATATGCCTGAGCAGACACCCACCTTCTTCAGATCCAGATCTCTGAAGGAGTAAGGGCAAACCCAATGACCCAGTCATGGAGTCAAGCCAATAGGGACAGAGGTTAGGGTAAGTCCTGGAGAAGGCAGGGGACAGGGGATGAGGGAAGTAGCCTGAAGAAAGCAGGAAGGTGAACAGGAGTATAAATTCTGACTTCTGGTGACATCATCACTGATGCAGCAGCGGCTTCTCAGAGCTCCGTGCAGACCCTGAACTAAACTGGGATTAATCCTTGCCAATCCATCCTCAAAAAGAGAAATTTCTGTTTTTAAACCTTTCCCATTTATAGCTTCTGCTAATGCAAAAAGCATCTTCCAAACACCTACGTGCAGTTTCATTTCAAACAAAATGCAAATGTGGCTCTTACAGCTCCTGTGTAGCACAGTCATGTTCTGGAACATTTGCTTTTGACTTTTCAGCTCTGTTAGCATTACAGTAGACCTCTAAAACCCGCATGACTCACCTGCTTACTTTTTGTATCTCATTTGCAAGAATGATGACTAGCCTGTGTAGTGTATGGAGTTTGGTGGGGGCACAGTGGGGAGCTGCATTTGTTATTGATGTGCTATTAAAAAGCTATTCAACGAGCCGTTACATCCTGATTGCTGGCATCTTTGCACATCCATTCAGATTCAGAATGAAAAGAGTGAGTTCCTTCCGGCTATCTTTACATTTAGGAAATGGTTGGAAAGGAGTCCCTGAGTCTAATGTAATTATTCCTTCTCAATGCCAAATTTTTGCTTCCATGCTGTTGTACTGGGTCCTGCTTGTACGCTGGTTAACAAGACGAGTAGTCTGGGCATGGGGAGTAAGGTGATACATTGGGTTAGAAACTGGCTGATTGACAAGAAGGCAGAGGGTGGTGGTAAATGGAATTCTATCTGAGGAGAGAGAGGTGCCCAGTGGAATACCACAGGGATCAGTACTGGGACCAATCCTGTTCAGTGCCTTCATTAGTGACATTGCAGAGGGGCTGGAAGGAAAGGTCTGCCTATTTGATGATGACACCGACATCTGAAACTGGTTGGATACTCCAGAAGGGGTGCAGAAAATGAAGAGTGACCTGGAGAAGCTTGAAAGATGGTTGGAGATGTGGCAACAGTGGTTCAATGCACAAAATGCACCTGAGTAGGGGGAACCCTGAGGAGAGCTATGGGGGGGGGTGGTGAGGGGTGCTGACTGTCACCAAAGAGGAAAGGGACCTAGGTGTTATCATATCTGATGACCTTAAGGTATCAAAGAAGTGCGCAAAGGCAGCAGGGAGGGCCAGTGGCATGCTGAGGTGCATAGGTAGAAGCATTACTAGCAGGAGACGAGAGGTGGTGATGCCATTGTATAAAACACTAGTAAGGCCTCATCTGGAGTATTGTGTGCAGTACTGGAGGCCACACATGTGTAAAGACATAGATAAGATGGAGGCAATCCAGAGAAGGAAGACAAAGATGGTGTATGGCTTGCATCACAAAACATATGAGAGACTAAGAGACCTCAATATGTACTCACTGGAGGAGAGGAGAGAAAGAGGGGACATGATAGAAACTTTCAAGTACCTCAAGGGCATAAACAAGGTGCAGGTGGGGGATCTTTTCCAATGTAGAAAAGATATCAGAACGAGGGGACACAATATGAAATTGAAGGGGGGTATATTAAGAGGTAATGTAAGGAAGTTTTTCTACACAGGGAGTGTAGTGGATGCTTGGAACAGTCTGCCACAAGAAGTGTTGGGGGCAAGCACAGTAGAGGGGTTTAAACATACCTGGGACAGGCACAAAGGAACCTTGAGTGGGGAGGGAGTGATGAAAAGCCATTGATCACTTAGGATCAGGGACTGCATACAAGTATAGGGCTTATGGGCAGACTAGATGGGCCTAGCGGTCCTCATCTGCTGACAATTTCTATGTATCTACAGTATGTATCTATGTACGAATTTTTACTATATATTTATCCTAGATAGAGCAGATGAGATGTAATATGTCATTTGCAATGAGGTCCTGATTTCACTCAGTTTTATACTGCATTTACCCAGGATAGTAGAGGGGAGATGCAATATATTTTTTTTAGTGTGGTTCAACTTTTGCAATGTATTTTTCCAGGACAGATCATCTTAGATGCCGCAGCTCCTTTTCAGTAGGGTTCTGCTGCAGGGTCCTGTTTTTACACAGTTTTGCAATATATTTACCCAGGATAACCCAGCTGAGATGTAGCAGTGTCAGTGGCTAAGCAGGCAGCACACTCACCTCTGAGGCTGGGAGATCAGAAAGCTGTGGGTTCTAGCCCCACACCAGGCACTTGGCTTAATATCCCAATACTGACACTGCAGTGCAGCATGAAGGAGGTGCTGCACTCCTGAGGTGCCGTCTTTCAGATGAGATGTTAAACCAAGGTCCCATATACCTGTTCAGGTGGATGTTAAAGATCCCATGGCACTTCTCGAAAAGAGTAGGGGAATTTCCCTGGTGCACTGGCCAAATTTCCCCCATTCACTAAAATACCACCACCAGCTTAATCTGGTTCAAAGCCAGTTGGCATTCATCTGTATCCCCTTCTCCCGGGTCGTGCCTGAAAATAGACAGAATTTGTCTAGTGCACTTACCTGGTCAAAAAAAAATGTAATATCTCAGTAGGGTCATGCTTTGATACATTTTTGTGCTATATTTACCAGGATAGCATAGCTAAGATGCTATCTTGTTTTCAGTGGGATCCTGCTTTTCACAATTTTTACATTGTATTTTCTCAGATAGCACAGCTGAGATGCAATATCTCATTTCTGATGGGGCCTGCGTTTACCTATGTTCATAATGTATATACCCAGGATAGCCCAGCTGAAAGGAAATTACATTTTTAGAGGGGTTCAACTTTTGCACTGTATTTTTCCAAGGACAGAGCAGCGTAGATGCATAGTTCAGTGGGGTCCTACTTTTACACATTCTCACTATATATTTACCCAGGATAGAAACATAGAAACATAGACTTTGACAGCAGATAAGGACCGCTTGGCCCACCTCGCTTGGCCCACCTAGTCTGCCCATTTCCCTACCTAGAGGATAAGCTGCAGATCCTATTTAACCAACAGCCTATTTCTTCCTACCCCCCCCACAAAAATTGCCTTGTCTGTCCCATGCATTCTTGAATTCTCCCACAGTTTTAGACCCCACAAACCTCCTCAGGAAGGCTGTTCCATGCATCCACCACCCTCTCTGTGAAAAAATACTTCCTCACATTGCCCCTGAGCCGTCCCCCCTCTATCTTCAAATTGTGTCCCCTTGTTCTTGCACATCTCCTTTTCTGAAAGATGCTACTCTCTTGGACTTTGTTGATTCCACTGAGGTACTTAAATGTTTCTATCATGTCCCCCCCACTCCTTTCCTCAAGGGTATACATATTAAGCTCCTTTAGTCTCTCCTCGTATGGCTTCTCTTGCAGATCCCGCACCATTTTAGTTGCCCTCCTCTGGACTGCCTCCATCCTGTCTATGTCCTTGCGGAGATGGGGTCTCCAGAACTGAATGCAGTACTCCAGATGGGGTCTCACCAACTGTCTGTACAGGGGGATAACAACTTCCTGTTTTCTTGCTGGTGATACCTCTCCCTATACATCCCAGTATCCTCCCAGCCCTCCCTACTGCCTTCTCATATTGCTTGCCAACCTTAAGGTCATCTGATATGATTACCCCCAGGTCCCTTTCCATTTTTGTTGTTGTTACTATCTCCCCCCCATTGTGTAATCTTCCCGTAGGTTTTTGTTTCCTAGGTGCATTATTTTGCACTTCTTTGCATTGAATCCAAGCTGCCATACTTCTGACCATTCCTCCAACCTTGCCAAGTCCCTTCACATCCTTTCCACGCCTCCTTGTGTATCAACCCTGTTGCAGATCTTTGTGTCATCTGCAAAGAGGCATACTTTTCCTTCCAGTCCCTCTGCAATGTCACTTATAAAGACATTAAAAAGGACTGGACCAGCACTGAACTCTGCGGTACCCCACTAGTAACTCCTCTTTCTTCAGAGTAGACTTCATTTACAATTACTTTCTGTGCCTGTTGTCCAACCAATGTTTTACCCAGGCTACCACCCTGGGACCCACTTCCAGGCTGGTTAATTTGACTATTAATCTTTTGTGTGGGACTGTGTCAAATGCCTTGCTAAAGTCTAGGTAGGCCATGTCCACAGCCCCTCCCTGGTCTACTACTTTGGTCACCCAGTCAAAGAAATCAATTAGATTCATCTGACATGACCTTTCCGCTGTGAACCCATGCTGCCTTGGGTCCTGTGTCCCACTGGCCTCTAGGTACTCAACAGTTCTTTCCTTCAGAAGTGATTCCATCACTTTCCCTACCACAGAGGTCAAACTGACAGGTCTGTAGTTTTATGCCTCTGTTTTGGTCCCACTTTTGTGAAGGGGAATCACAACTGCCTTCCTCCAGTCCTCAGGTACCACACCATCCTCCCTTGATTTGTTAAAAAGGGTAGTCGGTGGTGTCACTAGTTCTCTGCTTAATTCTTTTAGAATTCTGGGGTGAATTCCATCTGGCCCCATTGCTTTGTCCACTTTCAGTTTTGGGAGTTCTTTCAGAACCTTTTCTTCTGTGAAAGGACTGGGATCGACGCCCCTATTCAGAGTGCTCTGTTAATTGGATTAGGCACCTCCCCCACCTCCTCTTTTGTGAATACTGAACAGAAGTATTCATTCAGTGTCCCTGCTTTTTCACTGTCCCTCTCTGCCCACCCACCGTCCATTCTATTCAGCCTCACTATCCCTCCCTTTTTCTTTCTACGCTCCCTGATATCCCTATAAAAGGTTTTATCCCCCTTCTTAACCGAGTTGGCTATCTTTTCCTCAGTTTGGGCCTTTGCTATTCTGACTACCCTCCCTGCTTCCTTCTGCCTTAACTGGTACAGTTCTCTGTCCTGCTCCTTCTGTGTTTCCTTATACTTCCTAAATGCTATCTTTTTCTCCCTAACCTTCACCGCCACCTCTTTTGAGAACCATAGTGGCTTTTTCTTTCATTTTGATTTGTTTATTTGCTTCACACAAAGGCTTATTGCCTCTGTGATGGCAGTTTTGATATTTCCCCATTGTTGATCCACCCCTCCTTCTAGCCTGTTTGCTAGTGCTTTTCTAAGGCACTTTCTCATCTTGCCAAAGTCAGCCCTCCTGAAGTCCAGAACTCTCACTTTTGTATGGCTTGACTCTGTAGCTGAGTTTATCGTGAACCACACTGTTTGGTGGTCACTTGTTCCCAAATGGCTACCCACTTCTAGATCTGAGATCCTCTCACTGTCCCCATTTGAAAGTACGAGGTCTAAGATTGCTCCCTCACGAGTAGGTTCCAAAACTAGCTGTCTGAGGCATGCCACCTGAAGGGCATCGAGAATGGCCCTGCTTTTGGATGTGGCTGCAGCAAAGTTGCTCCAATTGACATCCGGCATATTAAGGTCCCCCATCAACAGTATCTCCCCTTTCTCTGCCATCCTAAGTATGCCTTCTATTATATTCTTGTCCATTCCCTCCCCCTGACATGGGGGTCTGTATACAACCCCTGTGTGGATTGTGGTGCCATTTCCAGTCTCTAAGGTGACCCACAGTGCCTCCTCTCCTCCCTGTTTACTCTTTTGTTCAGTTGCTTTTATCCCTTCCATTACATACAGAGCTACTCCGCCCCCTCTTCTCCCCTCCCTGTCTCTCCTGTAGGTTGTGTACCCTGTTATGTTAACATCCCAGTCATGGTTCTCTGTGTACCATGTTTCTGTGACTGCTATGATATACAGGCATTCCTTTTCCATGCCACCAGTTCAGGGAGCTTGTTGCCCAGACTACAGGCATTGGTACTCATTACCCTCCATTTCTTGATGGCCTCACCCCTTTTTGCCCCATCCCTGTCCTTATTACGTTTGTCACTTTCTCCATTTACCCATGTCCTTCTCCCTATCGACATCTCTATGTTGGTGTCTACCTCACTTAGTACCCTGATTTTTTTTGGGGGGGTTAGGATTTCCCTGCTCCTCTCCAGACCAGATGAGATGCAATATCTCATTTTCAGTGGTGTTCTGCTTTTTCACATTTTTAGATTGTATTTACCCAGAACAGACCAGCTGAGAGACAAGATCTAATTTTCAGTGGGCAGCCACATTTTACTCCAAATTTCCAACATAGTCTTTTTATGACCTAACGTTGTGATCAAGACAGGTGGAATTTTTTAACTCTCATCTGAAATTAGATTTCACAGTGCGACTGCGAAACCATATTTTGAAGGGGATTTGAAAAATGACACCTGTCATGTTCATGAGATAGTGTAACACAAGGGATATATTGAACATTAGGGGCCAAAAGCTGCAAAAAAAATCAAGTTATGAGTAAACATTGGAACAATTCAATGTTTCTTCATAACTTAGTTGTTTTTTTCACATTTTGACCCCAAATTTTCAACATAGTCTTTTTATGACCCCATGTTGTACTCAAGGCAGTTGGATTCTTTTTTAAATCCTGTCTGAAAGGTGGTTTCAGATGCAGCACACCTTTTTTACGTGCTCCACAGCCCAGTTGGGTGCACACATGCACAGTGGTCTTCTGGAGGATTTAAAAATCAAAACAATGCATGCGTGCTGCATGCGCTGTCCACTGATTGGACTAGTCTGTGCTCTGTTCTGTCTGGGTGGGCGAGAGAGTGAGACAGATAGTCAAGTTCCAAGGGTGGGGGACGACTGGTGAGGCAGACAGCGGGGGAGATGACATTGAGTTCCGGGGGACACCATGAGTCAGCTCAAGCTCAGTCAAATTTTTTTCATTTTTGATTTCTGATTTCTCAGGTGCCTCCTAACAGCTGGTGGCCCTAGGCTGCAGCCTACTTAGTCTAATGATAAAAATGGCACTGGTCAGTGCCCCATCCATGAAAACATCTCCCTCCCACTGCCAAGTATCCCACTCACCTCCTGATTGTCCCACTAGTGCTCCATCCGTGAGAAGCAACTCTTTCCCACCGCCACATATCCTGCACACCTCCCAGTTGTCCCTCAGTGCCCCATCCATGAAAACAACTCCCTCCCACCGCCACACATCCTGCACACCTCCCAGTTGTCCCTCAGTGCCCCATCCATGAAAACAACTCCCTCCCACCGCCACATATCCTGCAGACCTCCCAGTTGTCCCTCAATGCCCCATCCATGAAAGCAACTCCCTCCCACCGCCACATATCCTGCACACCTCCCAGTTGTCCCTCAGTGCCCCATCCATGAAAACAACTCCCTCCCACCGCCACACATCCTGCACACCTCCCAGTTGTCCCTCAGTGCCCCATCCATGAAAACAACTCCCTCCCACCGCCACATATCCTGCAGACCTCCCAGTTGTCCCTTAATGCCCCATCCATGAAAGCAACTCCCTCCCACCACCACATATCCTGCACACCTCCCAGTTGTCCCTCAGTGCCCCATCCATGAAAACAACTCCCTCCCACTGCCAAGTATCCCACCCACCTCTTGATTGCCCCCCCAGTGCCCCATTCATGAACAACAACTCCTTCCCACTGCGAAGCATCCCGCCCACCTTTCTGTCACTTCCCATGACCCCTTCAGACACATAAAATGAAGAAAACCATTTCTCATAGCCTTTTTTTCTCATTTTTACACCCTACATAAAAGAAAATGGTCCCTCGATGTCTGTTGCCTCCGCCGCCCCCCTGCCACCATTACCTCCCCCCACCCAACCCCCACTCAGCACACATCACTCCATACACCCCTACCCTTACTTACCTATTGGGGGTCCAACGCATAATCCTGTCTGGACCAGAGACTTATCTTTACTCTTTAACACTAGACTAGGACCTGAGGAAATCAGATATGGTGCAGTCAAGGTATTTCAATGTACTTTTAACTTGTGCTTATAACTTGATCATTTTTGCAATATTTTTCCCCAAAATTTTCAACATGCCATTTTGTGACCCCTCCTCATGAACAAGGTATGTGAAATATTTCAACTCCAACCCAAAAGGGGATTTTGCAGTCAATCCACAAAATCACCAATCAATCAATCAATCAATCTTTATTTAACCAGGAGAAGCACCATTGAGAGAAACTCATTTACAAAGTGGACCTGGGTGGACAAAGCACATAAAATTGATACTCGAAAAGAACAAACTTAGGAAAATGATATACAATAAATAGATACAAGGAAGCCATAATGCAAAATATAAAATATACAATAAACGATATGTAACATGAACTATTCAATAAATAATAGGTACAATATATACAGCCTAGAGTGGTAGAAAAATGGGAAGAGAAGAAAAGAAAGTATGGGGGCAACAGTTTAATAGGGGAGGAGAAAGGAGGAGAGGAGAGGCGGCAGATGAAGAGATCAAGCGAGTAAGTGGTGCTTGGGAGAAGGGAACCCAGGAATGGAGGGATGAGGTAGGGGGAAGAGGATAAGGTGGGATTTGAAAATGTTCACCTACTGGGTTAATTGGGTGTGGTCATATTGAGAATCTGGGGTCAAAATATTAAAAAAAAACAAAGTTATTAGGAAACATTGATTTTTTTTCAGTGTTTGCTCATAACATTGTGATTTTTGTAGATTTGGGCCCCAAATGTGCAACATGGCTCTTTTGTTACCCCACCTGATGAACATGACAAGTGGCATTTTTCAAATCCTCTTTGAAACATGTTTTCACAGTCCCTGTGTGAAATCACCTTTCAGACAGGATTCTAAAAAATCCACCTGTCTTGATCATAACATGGTGTCATAAAAAGACTATGCTGAAAATTTGGGGTTCAAATGTAAAAAAACAACTAAGTTATGATGAAATGTTGAATTGTTCCAGTGTTTACTCATAACTTAATCGCTGCCGATTTTAACCCCTAATGTTCAACATATCCCTTGTGTTATAGTAAACATATACAAAAGCAGGACCCCAGTACAGAAGAGCCCCCCCAATGAACTGTGCATATATGCTGCTCTATTGTGGGAAGAATACATTGTAGAAGCTGGACCCCACTGAAAATGGAACTTGCCTTTCAGCTGGGCTATCCTGTGTAAATGCATTATAAAAATAAGTAAACGCAGGGCCCACTGAAAACAAGATATTGCATCTCGGCTGTGCTATCCTAGGTAAATGCAATGTAAAAACTGAGAAAAGCAGGATCCCTCTGAAAACAAGATAGCACCAAGCTGTGCTAACCTGGGTAAATACAGTACAAAATGTGGCAAAGCAGGACCCAATGGAAAATGAGACATTGCATCTCAGCTGGGTTATCCTGGGTAAATATTTTGCAAAACTGTGTAAAAACAGCAAAACCCCACTGAAAAGGAGATGTTTCATCTAAGATGATCTGTACTGAAAAAATACATTATAAAAGCAGGATCACACTAAAAAGGAGATACCACATCTCACCTCTACCGTCCTGGGTAAATTAAGCAATAATTCATGACAGGGAGTGGGTTATGGTAAGATTTACCCATGCCTGGTGTGGTTCGGCCACATGGCTGCAGGCTGAGTGACTTAACCACACCAGAAGTGGGTAAATCCCACCATAAACCACACCCTGGAATGGTTTGTTACGATTATGCAATTGGTAGGAAGAAAAGGTTTAAGAAAAATGTATGAAAGGAGTGCTTGTTGTTAATTAAACTTTTTTTTGTATTTATTTCTGTGGTATATCCTTCCTCTTTGGTTAAACACTTCTGTTGCTAGGTAGAATAGTGTTAAGGGAAATGCCCTCACCCCACCCTCCAGGTGCCCCCTCCCACAACTCTGCCACACAGATATGGCTGGAGTTTTGTTTTATTTAATTTCTTTTTAAGAAATAGTGACAGCAAGGGCGGTGTACGCCTGTGGTCCTGAAGGAGTGAGGCTGTTGTGAGGTAAGTAGCTGGCAAGCTTGTCGGGATTTGTAGAGTGTACTGCGAGTAGAGAGCAGTGTGCCTGCCATTTGAATTTGCAGTGTGCTATGAGTGGAGAGTGGCACACCTGGCATTTACACAAAAATGGTATACTGTGGAGAAGTTACTCAGGTTGCTGCCCCCAACTTGTTACAGAACAGATCAGGTCCAGTTGGTGTGACTACGGCTGGTGGGTGTCGCTTCTAGGTGGTCGAGAGTGGAGAAAAAGGCATGGTGTGGGTATGGCTATCATTTGGTTTTGAAGGTACGCTGGATGTTTGCTTAAAAAAGCAGAGGCTAAGAGATGTATTGTGGTCTGGCGGTTTCAAGTATTAGTTTTTTATATATAGTGAAGCCCGCTAGGATCAAACGCAGTGTCAGTTTCCCCACATGACAAAAGGGATTACTTCCATTGAAACTGCATTGTTCCCTGCAGTAATGCTACTGCAGAATTCTGAAAAGTTGGGCTTGATCCTGGCATACTTCACTGTGTGAGTATGTATTGGTATTTTTCTTGTTTTAAAAATCAGTTTAGGTTTGTAGCAAGATCCATGACAGCGGCCAAAACAAAACTTTTTGGAGGCAGTGATTTATGTTTTTGTTTTGATTTTGTAAAGAGGATTGTCTGACTATTGGATCTTTATCCATGGGTTATTGTAGGATTTACTCACTGGTAAAGACCCTTGTTAGCCAGTCAGGTTACTGGAAATGTAAAACCCATTTTACAATGCAATACGTAAATATGTAAAATCAGGACCCAAATGCAAATGACATATTACATCTCATCTGATCTATCTTGGACAAATATATAGTGTATAGAGGAACATTGTTCCACATGGATTTCTGTCCGATGCAAAACCTTGTTCCACAGTGTAAATAAAGGTCATGGAATGCGGTTGTACCCTTCTGGGGTACAATCGCGTTCTGTGACAGAAAGAAATTGATCACGAGCCCACCTGGCCATTCACTGTAGCTGAATAGATCCTTGTGGCCATCTCACTCAAACTGCAATGGAATCAACAAGATGGCAGCTGCAGTCTTTTCAAAAGAGTGCAGTGAACGGCAAAGGACTTTTAAGCATAATAACTAATTCAGTTACTTTTAAGTGGAAAACAGCAGTTTAAATTAAAGTGTTAATGTCTTCCATTACTATTCTCTCAGTGCTTATGTGAGTGTTAGAACTTCTACCACTGGGATGACTTCTGTTTCACAGTGTCTTAACAGTAAACTTTAACAAAACAAAACACTTTTTTTTCCAGCCATTGTCTTTATTTTACTGACAAAACTCTCTTACAGTTTCTGGCTCTATACACTATAAAAACATTGATTGGGCAAACGGTGCCCAACCAGCCTGTGCTGCCACCAAGAGGTTTAGATTCCTAGTGACCTCTCAAGCTTTGCTCTTAAGGTCAGTTGGCATCTGAACCTCTTGGTGGCAGCACAGGCTGGTTGCACGCAGTTGCCAAACCAGTATTCTCTATATAGTAAAAATGTGTAGAAGCAGGACCCAGTACAACAGCATGCAAGCAAACATTCACCATTGATAAATGCTTGTTATACATGGTCATTATATGTACAGCTGCAAATAAGCTAGTTCCCCTATTTTTATGTCACCAATAATCACTGTGAGTTTTTTCACTGACTTAATTGCACTTTGTTACTTACTCTGTTGTATTTACCAATTATGTCAATGATATCTGTAATTCTTTTTCGCACATCCTTTACTGTGTATGGTAAGTACTTATGTTTGCATCTGCTATGTCTTTTAAATTGCACTACTGTTTTCCTTTGACGATGCTGATTACTTGTGACTGTCTGCTGATGTTTTCCCTAGTGTGGTTACTGTTGTTATATAGATGATGTAAGTCCGACATTCTCCTAGGTCATGGCTGAAAATTGGCATATGTATGCCTAGTGTACTGTATGTCAGCTGGTATCGAAAACAAATAAATACATCTTGACCTCTTTGTTAATCTGGAGTGCATTTGAGGAGGCAAGTAAGAAGCCAAAAGTCTGTATTTCATTTGGTTACCTAACTAATCCCAATCCTGATGCTGGTAGTGTATGCACTCAGGTCCCAAAACCAACACATTTTAGTAGCAGTAGTAGTAAAACTGTATTTATCATACACTTTTCCAAGTACTCTGAATGCAAATTACAGAGAGTGTGAGAGTGTGTGTGTGTGTGTCTGTGTGAGTGTGCATATGTGTGTGTGTGTGTGTATGTGAGTGAGTGAGTGTGTGTGTGTGTGTGTGTGTGTGTGTGTGTGTGTGTGTGTGTGTGTGTGTGTGTGTGTGTGTGTGTGTGTGTGTGTGTGTGTGTGTATGTTGGGGGGGGATAAAACCAACAAGTAACTCAACAATCAAGCATCAGTCCCCATAAATGGGTCACCTGCATGTCAAGGGGTGAGGTGCTAAGTGCCCCAGCCCTCCACACTACTGGGCCAGCCTACAAAACAATTTGTAACAAAAACAGGGGAGGGTAGAGCTCAGGGGAGGAGGGGACACGCGGTACTGATTTGTATGGAGCCATTTAAAAGGGGTTTTCTCCGTTTTTTTTTTACTTGTAAATAATTTGCATAACCCATAATCTGCTTTGGGAATTATTAGGTAAGTAAAAAAAAAGATAAAGACGCTTTGAAAACATTTGCCAGTCATTTGCTATGATTATGTAACAAACAGTGATCAGACAGAATCTGAGATTTTGTGCAACCACAGCTAGATGTTTTTTAATTTGCCATCTTTCTCCATCATATACATTTTTTGAATATCCTACAGTATCAAAACGGCATACTAGGCCTTAATATCACTGCAGGAGTTTTTTTCAATTGCATTAGAATTCAGCTCTCATAGCAGTGCTCAATGGCACTTTGGGCCTATTAACTTTTAATTCATTTCATTTTGTTAAACATATTTTTCTATGAAAATGCATTGCACAGACAGAGCTATTCATTTCTATGCATGTTCTAAGGATAGTCGCACATACTGTACATAAGTAGGGAGTTCAGTATAATCTTGTTCAAGGATACAGATTACAAGTAGGTTGAGAACAATAGTAGTAGCTTTACAAAAAGCAGCTTGGCAATAATGATGACATAGTAGTCAAACATGCACTTTTATTTCCTAGGTGTGCAGTTACAGAATTAACAGTAATAGACAGGACTTGGATGTCTTGAATAGTGGCTAGTAAAACTCAGGGTTTTGTGCATTTAGCCCAACTCCTCATTTCCTAATTTTCCCAGGTCACTCAGGGAGGGTCAGCTTTAAAGATCAACTCAAGGAGGATGATGGACAAGGAATTGCTGGGAAGGGGATACGCTCAGTTTTACTTTACAGGCTACTCCCTCCAAATTTTGTTAGTAAGGCTGGTCCAGAACTTCTGGCAGTGGCTGGCTGGCTAATGGGGCTATGATGTGGGCAAGCACAACTTAGTGACTACTGGGCTCAGTTGCCAGTGGCCACTGTTTACAGTGGACACACTTAGTAGTTGGTTGGGAGGGGGTCTTTTGGGGTAGATTAGATGGACTTAAATAAGTACTTCAAATTCTGGAGTCACCTCCTTCATTGGTGCCACCATTGGCACCAGCACAGTGACAGCACCGGATGGTCCTGCAGCCTGGCCAACAGAGGGACCACCAGGTTTACAGTATGCAACCTCCTTAAGGCAAGAACTGGATGTGAGAGACAAGGGTGGGGGTAACGGGAAGGTCCTTTCACAGGCAGGGGTGCATTTAGTACATTTCACAGTTTGTGCCTGGTGTCGGAAGAATTTACAAGAATTTGGCGACATGATCAGAAAGAACAATTACTCACCATGCTTCAAATACTTCTGCTCAGTTTTCACAGTAGAAGAGGAATGGGAGATACCACAAAGAGGTACCAGAAACATAGAGATAGAAAAAGATAGTAGCCCATTTTCAGTGGGGAGAGTCAGGAAAGCACTTGACAACCTGAAAGTAGATGAGCTATGGGGCTGGATGAGATACATCCAAGGCTACTAAGGGAACATAGGGAGGTACTCACTGCACCTCTGACAGACCTTTTTAACAGATCACTGGAGACTGGTGTGGTCCCAGAGGACTAGGGAAGGGCACATGTAGTCCCTCTTCACAAAAGTGGCAACAAGGAAGAAATGAGAAATTAAAGGCCTGTCAGTCTGACATAGGTAGTCTTTAAGTTGATAAAACACTATTGAAGGAAATGATTGTGGAATATCTTGTTTCCATCAGATTGCAGGACCCAAAGCAGCATGGTCTCACAGAGGGAAGGTCATGCCAAACAAATCTAATAGATTTCTTTGACTGGGTGACTGAGGAGCTAGACCAAGGAGGTGCAGTAGATGTGGCCTACCTGTCTAAATCAGCAAAAGCCCAGAGCTGAAATGTTCCCGAAAAGCCTGGACACCAAACAGAACAGCTCTCATCTCCAGAACACTGATGTGGAGATTGGACTCCAGATCGGTCCAGGACCCTTGGGTTAGATAGGACCTGAGGGAGGCACCCCAGTCTGATCTTGAGGCATCCATTGTGAGGATCTGTAAAGGAATTGGGGAAAATAATGGAATGCCCTATAAGACATCTGGTGGTCCAGCCAACATACTAGAGCATGGCACAGAGGGGACGTGATGAGGTCCATTTGTTCCAATTCATCTATCAGGTGATCCCATTTTATCTAAAGAGTCCAATGTGGTACTCACAAAGATAATCAGGCAAATGGAACCATAATGGTGGCTGCAGCCATTGGTCCCAGCCGATGTAGCATTGTCCAGGTTAACACATAGTGGCTTCGGTGTATCAGCTGAGCAGGGGCAACGAGGGCCTCTGCCATGTCTTTCAGCTGGAAAGCACTGCCTACCGCAGTGTTCAGTACTGCCCCAATATGTTGAAGGCACTACAAGGAGCAAGTATGAATTTCAGTATGTTTATCGTGACACCCAGTTTCTCAAACAGTTGCCTCATTCTGGACAATGTGTACAGAATTGCTCCCCTGGATGGGGCCTTCAGGAACTAATCATCCAAATATGGGAAGACATCCCACAGATCCCTACACTGGAGGGGTGGCATAAGTTTGTGTTAGAGATTTACTCCCTAGAAAAACTAACCTGTGCCCTCACTGATACAATTACTCTTTGACACCAAGTAGCATTGATGGGTGCTGCATCAACTTGACACAGGTCCAGATTTTGTACCATGAGGTCAGCCCCCTCCTCTACCCCCAACCTCTACTTCTCCCCCTGTTTCTGCTCTCTATAGCCCTCTTACTCCTATACAGTACTTGCAATATTTTTTAATTACTGCAGAAGCTGGCTATTAGGGACTCCATGAAGAGGCGTTCTTAATATCTAGCTTTGATTTTTGGAAGACCCAGTTTCTACCTGCCACTTACCACCTCACTGGACCGCTGGATGCTGTAATAAACTGCATCATACAGGATGGATACTACCCCACACTTATATGTTGAGTTCCTCAACTCCTGTAAACACTTCTGACTGGCTTTTACTTATAAAACAACCATTGCTGCTACAATTTAATCGTAGCAGATACATGCGAAAAGCTGCTAGATATTGACAAACTTTACTTCCAGAAGGTACCATGGACTCCTTTCATAAAATGAGACTGTGTGCAACATCAAATACTTATTCTGTCTCTGAAACTGTTCTGTAATAATGTTGTACTCTCTGTATTGTTCAAATTCTTTTTTAAATAAAAAAATTAAAACGTTACAAAACTATGAAGTTATGAAGAAACGTTGAATTTTTTCAACATTTACTCATACAATTGAGATGCGTGCAGATTTAGGCCTCCCATTTTCAACATAGCCCTCTTGTTACCCCACCTCATGAACATAACAGATGTAATTTTTCAAATCTCCTTCTAAACATGTTTTTGCATTTTCTATGCTGAGTCACCTTCTGAATGGGATTTTAAAATTTTCGCTGGCCGTGACCATAAGGTGGAGCCACAAAAAGACAGTGTTGAAAATGTAGGGTCAGAATGTCCAAGAACAACAAAGTTATGAGGAAACATTGACTTTTTTCAATGTTTACTCATAATGTGATTTTTGTTTCAGATGTTGGCCCCAAATGTCCACATTGCCCTTTTGATACCCCACCTGATGAACATGACAGATGTCATTTTTCAAATCCCCTTTGAAACATGTTTTTGCAGCCCCTCCATAGCCGTATTAACTTACATGGTGCCCATAGGCTGGAAACTTCAGGTGCCCCCCGCGAAACACGGCTCGGTTCAGGGTATGGCAACAACACATTCACAGAAGAACAATAAAACAATTCCTCCCCTGTGGACCATATCAATCCCACATGACACATCAGGTAAGGACCAGGACATGGTTGCCCCATCGGAGAACCAGTCCATACCAATTCCCACCAATTGTCAGGGAGGGACTGGGCATGAACTGCCCCTCTGTGGGCCACAGCAGATCACCATCTAATGTCAGTAAGGGACTAGGACATGAACTGCTTCAGTGGACCATAACATGTCCCACAGTCCCACTGAATGTCAAGGAGGAGCCTGTGCATGTGAACTGACCCCCCCATGTACCTGCCTCCCCCCGTGCACCACGGCTGGGGAGGGGCCAGGTCAGCATATGAACTGCCTCACAATACCAACCAATTCCCCACTGATCATATGTCACATGACAGACCAGGATATATTACCCACACCCCTTTTTCACCAATCTTTGGAGAAGGGCCAGGATGGAAGGCGCTGTTGCATCATGTGATGTGACCGTGAAATCAAATTTAATTTTTTTTTTTTGGTATATTATTTGTCCACATTTCCCCAGCCACCCCCCCAACAATCAGGAAATAACAGTAGTAAATTTAGACAAGACAATAATGTATACGTTCCTCTTTAGGCAGGCTGTCAGGCAATGTCTATTTTTGAGTGGACTCACTTTCACAGTTTCACTTGACTGTGGTGGACTTGGACACTGGGACACACTGGACACACTAGTGTATCTGTGTCTGGGACAGTGGTCTTACACACCGTTAGAGTTCAGACATGAATGATCATGATTCATAATCATTCATGTCTGAACTCTAACAGTCTGTGTGACCATAAAAGCTAATATTCTTCAGGTGAAGCTACTTCTGGCTGGAAGCGGCAATACTGAACTTAGGACTTGCAAGAAAGTAAGTTGTGCTCACAACAGAGGGAGGTGAACCTTACAATTTACAATTGTCTTTGGTTTGTAGCAGATATTCTTCAGACGGAGGCTACTTCTTACTGAAAGGTGAAATAAGTAACTTAGAATTATCAGGAAAGACAGTCGTTCAAGCAACAGAGGGAGGTGGACCTTGCTTTACATTTGTTACAATTGTTAAGATTTTCAGTGCAGGAAAAGTTTAAACCCTGAGTGACTGAATACTGTTTACTGTGTCTGTCCTTGTGCACAGCTGACATGATTGGAATTATTGATTGACTGTTTGCATTGCAATATTTGTAATACTGTGAGTTATTCACTGGGCTAAGAATTTGTCATAAGTCCTGAAGTGAGTGCAGGTTATAGGCTGTGTATTTGACCCAGACAGTGCCCCGGGGGGTGGAAACTGTTTTTTTGTGTTTATCTGTGTGTGCCTTAAAAGGTCAGGCCACACTGTGTCAGGAAGTGCTTATATCACAGCTACTTATCAGCCAATAGCTTTGGAAGAGTCTTACAGACCTGATAACAACAGTATTATAAGCAAGTGTTTTATAGCAAACTCATCAGGAAAGCTAATATTCTTCAGGTGAAGCTACCTCTGGCTGGAAGCTGCAATACTGAACTTAGGATTTGCAACAAAGCGAGTTGTGCTCACAACAGAGGGAGGTGAACCTTACAATTTACAATTGTCTTTGGTTTGTAGCAGATATTTTTCAGATGGAGGCTACTTCTAACTGAAAGGTGAAATAAGGAACTTAGAATTATCAGGAAAGAGAGTCTTTCAAGCAACAGAGGCAGGTGGACCATGCTTTACTTTTGATACAATTGTTAAGATTTTCAGTGCAGGAAGAGTTTAAACCCTGAGTGACTGAATACTGTTTACTGTGTCTGTCCTTGTGCACAGCTGACTTATTTTGGGGCTGACTGCTTTCAGAGCCAGAGCACAAATCACCAGACTGTTTTGGGACTGGGGAGGTTTACCTGTGTCTGACTTGGATGTCTGGATTTTTCTCTGTTTGATTAGCAGGGTATTTTCTCTGTCAAATTGTCGTGTAGGGCATCTTGCTGACAGGAAGGCACTCATCACAACAGTGGGTCAGAGCTTTTAGTTGATTGTTTTGTGAGGGCACAGTTTAGGTCCAAACCCTGCCCACCCCTAATCCCACCAACCCCTGGAAATAGTTCCTTTATACCTCGGGTTCTGACATCATTTCCTCAAGAGTGCAAGGTGCATATCACTGTCATATCCTCTCTGGCACACTGCACTGACAATACAAGCATACACATTGTATGATATATATATATTTCTATATAACAAATCAATCATACACACACACAAAAAAAAAGTAGATAACCATGTGGGGAGAAGTGCAATGTAATGGCTGTGGGGGCAGCAGTCTTCTGGGAGTCTTTCTGGAGGCTGAGCTGCTGCCCTATTTGCAGACAACTCTCTGCCCTGAGGGAGGAAGTTGCCCATCTTCAGGCCACACTGAACAGTAGTAAGGGAACCTCCCCCATCCAGGGAGCACCACAGCCACCACCACTACCTCAGAGGTTGCGAAGAAAGCACAGCAGTTGGACCACAGTGGGCACAGGGAGGGTGAGGATGGTGGAATAGAGGCATATCCAGTCAGTTGTTCCACTCTGCAATCCATACACCATTCTGGGGGAGCATAGTTCCCCTATGGATGCACCCGCAGAGGAGACTAAGGAGGTTGAGGACAACTGTCACGAGGGCGGCCCACAGAAAGGAGGCAGAGGACACCACAGGGAAAGAAAGCATCTCCTGGTGGGGGACTCAATTATTAGGGGGATAGAACTGGGGGGAGCAGGGAAAACTGAAGTAAGGTTCCTGCCTGGTGCCATGGCTTGGAGGGACAGGAAGCGCATCCTCAGGATCATGAGAACAGCTGCATGGGAGTCTGAGCTGGACATCATTGTCCACCTAGGGACAAATGACTTGGCTCATGTTGAGAGCAGAGCAGTGCAGGAGGACTTTGTAGAGTTGGGGAGAGGCCTAAGACAAGTAGCACATACAGTATCCTTCTCAGAGGTGCTGTCTGTCAATGGCATGGGTGAGGCGAGGATACTTTGCTCCATGCAGTTTAATGAATGGTTGAAAAAATGGTGTGGAGCACAGGGGTTTGGCTTCATTGGGGACTGGGGTTCCACCTGGAGGGACACCAGCCTGTACTGGCAGGATGGTCTGCATCTGTCCAGGAAGGGAACAAGTCTTTTGAGCAATCGGTTTAAATGCTTCATTGGCAAGCTTTTAAACTAGTCAAGGGGGGAGGCACTGATAAGCAACAGGAAAATCTCAGCCTCTCCCTACAAAACAGGGTACTAAATGAGAAAAAGACAGAGGTAGAAAGGTCAGTGGGGGATGCTGCCACAGAAGGTAAAGCCATCAAAAAATGGAGAGCAGTGAGTACCAATGCCCGTAGTCTTGGTAACAAGAATCCTGAATTAGTGGCCTTGATGGAGGAGGAACATCTGGATATTGTGGCAGTCACAGAAACATGGTACACACAAAACCATGACTGGGACGTAAACATACCAGGATACACTATCTACAGGAGGGACAGGGAGGGTAAAAGAGGAGGAGGAGTAGCTCTTTACCTAAGGGAAGGAATCAAAGCAACAGAACAAAAGGGTAAACAGGGAGGAGAAGAAGCATTGTGGGTCAATTTGGAAACAGGCAATGGCACCACAATCCACACTGGGGTTGTATATAGACCTCCCTCTCAGGGGGAGGAAATGGACAAGGAAATGATAGAAAGTATACTTAGAATGGCAGAAAAAGGGGATAAATTGCTGATGGGTGATCTGAATATGCCAGATATTAACTGGAGTGCAGTTGCAGCAGCCACTTCTAAGAGTGGGGTTATTCTAGATGCCCTACAGGGGGCATGTCTTAGACAACTAGTATTGGAACCCACTTGAGAGGGAGCAATCTTAGACCTGGTTCTCTCAAATGGAGATGGAAAGAGGATCACAGATGTAGAAGTGGGTAGCCATCTGGGAACTAGCGACCATCGAACAGTATGGTTCACAATAAATACAGCAATAGAGTCAAGCTTACACAGGCAAAAGTACTGGACTTTAGGAGGGCTGACTTTACCAAATTGGGTGAGTGCCTAAGGAATGCACTAGCTAATGGGCAGGAAGGAGGGGTGGAAGAACAATGGAGAATAATAAAAACTGCCATCACAAAGGTAACAAGCCTTTGTGTGAAGCAAATAAATAAAATAAAACGATGTGAGAAACCACTATGGTTCTCAAAGGAAGTGGCAGTGAAGGTTCAAGAGAAAAAGAAAGCATTCAGGAAGTACAAGGAATCCCAGAAAGAGCAGGACAGAGAATTGTATCAGTTAAAGCAAAAGGAAGCTGGGAAGGCAGTCAGAACAGCAAAGGCCCAAACCAAGGAAAAGATAGCCAACTCAGTTAAGAAGGGAGATAAAACCTTTTATAGGTACATCAGGGAGTGAAGGAAGACCAAGGGAGGGATAGTGAGGCTTAATAAAGGGGAGAGGGGTGGGCAGAGGGTGACTGTGAAAAGACAGAGATACTAAACAAATATTTTGCTCAGTATTTACAAATGAAGAGGGGAGGTACCTAAATAAACAATAGAAACACTCTGGATACAGAAGTTGATACCAGCCCATTTACAGAAGAAAGGGTTCTGAAAGAACTCTTAAAACTGAAGGTGGACAAAGCAATGGGACCTGATGGGATTCATCCCAGAATGCTAAAAGAACTAAGAGTAGAACTAGTGACACCACTGACTACCCTCTTTAACAAATCATGGGAGGATGGGGTGGTACGTGAGAACTGGAGGAGGGCAGATGTGATTCCCCTTCACAAAAGTGGGAGCAGGGCAGAAGCAGGAAACTACAGACCTGTTAGTTTAACCTCAGTGATAGGGAAAATGATGGAATCACTTCTGAAGGAAAGAATTGTTGAGTATCTAGAGGCCAGAGGGACACAGGACCCAAGGCAGCATGGATTCATAGCGGGAAGGTCATGCCAGACGAATCTAATAGATTTCTTTGTCTGGATGACCAAAGTAGTAGATCAGGGAGGGGCTGTGGACATGGCCTACCTAGACTTTAGCAAGGCATTTGACACAGTTCCACACAAAAGATTAACATACAAGTTAGCCAGCCTGGGAGTGGGTCCCAAGATGACAGCCTGGGTAAAGAATTGGGCTGGAGAATAGGACACAGAAAGTAATAGTTAATGGAGTCCACTCTGAAGAAAGGGGGGTTACTAGTGGGGGTACTGCAGGGTTCAGTATTGGGACCGGTCCTCTTCAATGTCTTTATAAGCGACATTGCAGAGGGACTGGAAGGAAAAGCATGTCTCTTTGCAGATGACACAAAGATCTGCAACAGAGTTGATGCACAAGGTGGGGTGGAAAGGATGAGAAGGGACTTGGCAAGGTTAGAGGAATGGTCAAATGTATGGCAGCTTAGATTCAATGCTAAGAAGTGCAGGGTAATGTACCTGGGAAACTAAAACCCAGGGGAAGAGTACACAATGGGGGGTGAGATACTAACAACAAAAATGGAAAGGGACCTGGGGATAGTCATATCAGATGACCTAAAGGTGGTCAAGCAATGTAAGAGCGCAGCAAGGAGGGCTGGGGGGATACTGGGATGCATAGGGAGAGGCATCACCAGTAGAAAACAGGAAGTTGTTATCCCACTGTACAGACAGCTGGTGAGACCCCATCTGGAGTACTGTGAGCAGTTCTAGAGACCCAGTCTCCGCAAAGATATAGACAGGATGGAAGCTGTCCAGAGGAGGGCAACTAAAATGGTGCAGGGTCTGCACCAGAAGAGATATGAAGAGAGACTTAAGGAGCTTAATATGTATAGCCTCGAGGAAAGGAGGGAGAGGGGGGACATGATAGAAACTTTCAAGAACCTTAAGGGAATCAACAAAGTCAACGGACATTGTTGTCGACTCAACGAGGAGGTGACCCATGATGGCCACCACTGCTGGCACTGTCCCGCTGACTAACTTGGAGAGAGCCTAGGCTAGTAGAGACCAAGCTGGGTGGTAGAGAGGTAGAGTGTGTTATCACTCGCTCTCTCTCATCAATCTCTCATCCGCCTGCCGCCAAATCCAGCGATCGAATCAAGTCTTCATTGAGTGTTCACTTTTACTTCATAGACACAGAGTGACCTGCCTGTGGCCTGCTGCCCTCCCCTTCCCAGCCAGTGCTGTGCCCCATCTGCTTGTTTTCTTGCCCTCAGGCCAGATGGACGGTCAGTCATATCGCCCGGTGTGGTGACGGACGGCGAGTCAACCAAAACAAACAACTAAGTAAGTTGTCAGTTGTTGTGTGCAGTGTTGCTTGTGTGAGATAAGAGATTTTGTTAATGATTGTTTGTTGATTGATCATGTCTGTGGTCACACAGACTGTTAGAGTTCAGAGATGAATGATCATGAATTATGATCATTCATGTCTGAACTCTAATGGTTTGTAAGACCACTGTCCCAGACACAGATACACATCCAGTGTGTCCCTGTGTCCAAGTCCACCACAGTCAAGTGAAACTGTGAAAGTGAGCCCACTCAAAAATAAACATTGCCTGCCAGCCTGCCTAAAGTGGAACGTATACATTATTGTCTTGTCTACATTTACTACTGTTATTTTTTTGATTGTTGGGGGTGGAGGTGGGTGGGTGGGGATGGCTGGGGAAATGTTGAAAAATAATATACCATAAAAAAAAAAAATAATGAAATTTGATTTCACATTCACATCACATAATGCAACAGAGCCTTCCATCCTGGCCCTTCTCCAAAGATTGGTGAAAAAGGGGTGTGGGTAATATATCCTGGTCTGTCATGTGACATATGATCAGTGGGGAATTGGTTGGTATTGTGAGGCAGTTCATATGCTGGCCTGGCCCCTTCCTGGCCGTGATGCTTGGCGGGGGGAGGCAGGTGCATGGGGGGGTTCAGTTCACATGCCCAGACCCCTCCTTGACATTCAGTGGGACTGTGGGACATTTATGGTCCACTGAAGCAGTCCATGTCCTGATCCCTCACTGACATTAGATGATGATCTGCTGTGGCCCACAGAGGGGCAGTTCATGCCCAGTCCCTCCCTGACAATTGGTGGGAATTGGTATGGACTGGTTCTCTGATGGGGCAACCATGTCCTGGTCCTTACCTGATGTTTCATGTGGGATTGATATGGTCCACAGGGGAGGAATTGTTTTATTGTTCTTCTGTGAGTGTTTTATTGTCATACCCTGAACTGAGCTGTGTTTCATGGGGGGGGGTGCCTGAAGTTTCCAGCCTATGGGCGCCATGTAAGTTAATATGTCACTGGAGGGACAATTGGGAGGTGTGCAGGATATGTGGCAGTGGGAGGGAGTTGTTTTTCATGGATGGAGCTCCAGGGGGACAATCAGGAGGTGGGTGGGATACTTGGCAGTGGGAGGGAGATGTTTTGCATGTCTCCATCTGCGTTGGTGGTGGTGGTGGTGGAGCTGATTGTGAGGCTGCTCAGTTGCTTACTGGGTGACTACATGCAGATGAAAGCATCAAAAATGCTCTCTCATAGGAGCAGTTTGGTCCTTTCAATTATAAGATGTTTCCCCCCCTGCAAGCAGTGACCAATGTCATGATCAGCCTAGCTAATCATTGCCTTGCCACTGTTGAGCCAGCTTGAGCTGCATTGGACCTGACAGTGATACATCTCTTAAATGTGGATCTTTGTGACAAAATGTTTGCTGCTCATGAAGGTACATGTAAACATAAAAGTGTGATTCTTTGTAGCAAATTTTTTGCTGCACCTGCAGATGCAAACATAAAAATGAGCAGTATAAATCAAGAGAAAAACTGTGCAGTGCTCTGTTATGCTAGGCCTTGCTTCCTAGCCCTAAGAGGGGCAAGAGCATGGACAAGACAGGCACAGTGAGTTATTTAGTGCCTTGCAAAAGACTGAGTGACTGGGAAAGAGGTGTAAGTTTGGGGAAAGGGAGTTTCAGTAAATCTGGGTATAAATGGCAAAGGGCAGTTTTCTAAGGCCAGTGGAACACCTGCATTCAAGGAGAGGCATAGAGTCCATTGAGCTCAGTGAGAAGGTAGGGGACAGACTCTTCAGGTAGGTAGACAGGGAAGATGGGGTGCTTGTCCACAGGAGTTTGTCAACAAAGTGGACAAGAGCAAGAGATCGTTGGCCAGCAGGGGATGGCCAACCCAGACAGCTGTAAAGAAGGCAGTAATACGTCAGTCTTGGAGAGGCCAGGGCAAAGCAACACATATTATTTTATGTTATATCCCATCTAGGTCGGATGGTTTTACTCACACCTAGGAATGCCAAAAAGACCTGGTAGGAGTACCCCTTGAGCTGTAAACAGCCATGCAGCAGAGGATGAGTGGTGTCTGAGCCTGAAGGCCAAGCCCAGCTTTGTATTTATTGACTTTCAGATTGAAGAGACATGGAGGGAGAAATCAAGGAAGGGGTCTAGTGACACACCCAGGTATTTGAAACTGTTGCCCTCCTCCAATGGGGATTCATTTGTGTAGGTCATGGAGAGTTTTGGGGAGTTTCAGCTTGGAGCCAAAAAGAATGGCGTTGGTCTTTTTGCTGTTTAGCTGTTCATCCATATCCAAAACAGAATGAGTGCAAAGGAGTCCGTGAGGGATTTAGGGATGGGGGAACAGTTGTGGCACTATAGTATAGGACAAACTTGTCTGCATACAGTAGGGAGCTGCAAGAGGAGGAAACATCTGTGAGATTATTGATATACAGCAGAGCCAGCCACAGTGCAATGCAATACGTTGCAAAAAATGGCATTTCACAAAATACTGAAAAAAGGCTTAATTGCCCTTGAATTACAGTTTCCTGCAGCATTTTGTGATTTACTGCAGCATTACTGTGTTGCATCCTGGCTTGCACCACTGTAAATAGTTCAAGTTCAAGTTTATTGCAGGAAAACTCCATTGAGCAAGCTCATTCACAAGGAGGTCCTGAGGAACGTATACAGACAAAGGAAATTACATACATAAAATCTTGGTACATAAAAGTATATGGTACATGTGGTACATAGTGCTCAAAATAAGACATAAAAAGATAATATTTATAAACATAACCTGGAGAAACCATTACAAGTAGAGAAACTACAGCCAAAATAGTTGGAACAAGAGCAATAGGATGCATAAGGTAAAGGGAGAGTATAGGATAGGTGAAAAAGGGGAGTGGAGCGGGAGATGAGATAGAGGATCTTGTGAGGGAGTGGGGAAGGGAAAAGGAGGAAAAGTGTGGCGGAATAGAAAAAAGATGTCGGCCAGGGATTGAGTCTTAGGGTGACACCAACAGTTTTGCCAGTGAAGTGATATACCTGAGTGCACCAGAACACACAAACTGTGATCTACTGAGCTGCTAAGTTCTGTGCCGGATCCATATATCCTGGAGCGTGTTTTAGCAACTTGAATGTCTACTTTGGAAAACCATACGTTACTCTGTAACTGCTTTATTCTTTGGTGGTCTTGAGGTTGTGAATGTGTGGATATAACTGTCTGTCGTGCTTGGCTCATCCCCCCGATCACATCTCCCTAATGGATGCACCTCCCTTTGAATCTGGCCTACTTGTGCAGGTAATAAGGCTTCCACTACTTTTCAAGTAGTATAGGGTTGGAGTGAGCAACTCATCCAGGTGCATGGATCTTTCAACTCAGGTAGTGAAAGGAAATTAGATTTTCACCAGCAAAATAGAAATTTTGTGGGGGGAAGAAGTCCCTGCTCTTGAAAGAGCCAGATGGCATGCACCCCAGGGTGCTAAGGGTGCTGGCAGAAATCCTGGTAGAACCCTTGACAGACCTGTTCAATGCCTCCCTGGACTCGGGGAGTGCACCTCAGGACTGGAGGATGGTGCATGTGGTACCCCTCCACAAGAGCGGCCCCAAGGATGAGCCAGGAAACTACAGACTAGTAAGCCTCACATCCATCATGGGAAAGTTGATGGAGACAATCCTGAAGGAGAGGTTGGTTTCCCTCCTAGAGGCTAATGGGCTGCAGGACAGCAGACAGCATGGGTATGTTTCAGGCAGATCCTGTCAGACCAACCTGGTGGAATACTATGACTGAGTAACCAGGCAATTAGACAAGGGTCATGCAGTGGATGTTCTGTACCTGGACTTCAGTAAGGCATTCGATTTGGTGCCACATGGGATGCTAGGAAGTAAGCTGGAAGGCATGGGGTAAAGACGGTAGGATGGGCAGTGAACTGGCTGCAAGGGAGACAGCAGAGGGTGGTGGTGGGAGGGGGACTCTCATCACCTAGGGCAGTGACAAGCGGGGTGCCACAGGGCACTGTCCTGGGGCCAGTGTTGTTTGGGATCTTCATAGCAGGCATCTCAATAGGCATCAAGAGCAAGATTAGTCTGTTTGCAGTGGATGACTTAGGAGGGTGGCACAGGTTGCAGGATGATCTGGCAAAACCAGAGGCCTGATCGGACACTTGACAGCTGGGGTTCAATGCCGAGAAATGCAAGGTGCTACATTTCAGTGCAAAAAAAACCCCAAGGAGGAGCTACCAGACGGGGGAAGGGGGGTGCAACTAGCCAAGACAGAGGAGGAGAAGGATCTGGGGGTGATCATAACAGGAGCAATGAACAACTTAGCACAGTGTAGAAAGGCAACTGCAAAGGCTAACAGAATGTTGGGTTGTATTGCCAGAAGCATATCATCCAGGAGGGGGGGGAGGTGATCCTGCCACTATATAAGTCACTGGTTAGACCACACTTGGAGTACTTTGTGCAGTTCTGGTGGCCATGACTGAAGAAGGACATTAGGTTACTGGAGGTGGTGCATCGTTGCATTATAGGACAACAAAAATAATCCAGGGGCTAGGGGACTTAACCTTCTGGAGCAGGCTGAGGGAGTTGGACATGTACTCCCTGGAGGAGAGGAGGGATAGGGGGACATGATTGAAACCTTCAAGTACATGAAGGGAATAAATAAGATGGGCATGGAGGGGCTTTTCCAATTAAGTAGGGAGAGGGACACTTAAGGGCACGATCTGAGACTGGGGGGGAGGTTTAGGAGGGAAATGAGGAGACACTTGTTTACAGAGAGGGTGGTGTCTGGGTGGAACACATTACCAGAGGAAGTGGTATGATGTAATACAGTGGGCTGCTTCAAAAGGTGATGGGACAGGGTGAGGGGGAGGGTCACTGGAGGGGAGGGAAGGGGGGGCAGCTGCAGTATAAGAGCTGCTAGCTGCACAATTGGGCAGTCTTGATAGATCATAAGGCATTTATCTGCTGGCAATTTCATATGTTTGTACATGTGTACGTATGTAATAGCAACTTGAAAATATTACCAGCATATTAAGGTAGCCAACTATTGCTTTTTATTCCTGGTCGAGTTGCTTTTGCCAGTTAGAATTTGTATGTTTACTTGCATGCATGCAGACATATTGGTGCCAGTCCAGCAGTGTAGGGGCTGGGGGTGCATGTGCTGAGTAAGCAGCCAATGCAGCCGAGCCTGCAGAAGGTATGCAAGTCAACACACAGTCCTGACAAGCCTGCTGCTTATGTTGCTTTGCTGGTTGACAAGCGGAAACTTCCCACGTATGAAAGGATGCAACACCTATCACAGTGCAGCTGTATCCTTTCATAGTGTCACCATCAGGCAGTGAAGCAGCATCCTCCCTCCTGCCGGAAGCAGGTTTCACCAGAAGTGGGTACTCAACACCACAGCCAGTATCCTCCCTCCCATCCAATCCAGCTTTGTTAATATGACTGGCAGTGGGTGCTCAACCCTGCCATTGGTATCCACCCTCTTGTCTGACCCAGCATTCAAACCCCCACTCCTACAGTCTGACATTGGGGTGCCCACTAACCCAGTGCCAGCTACCCCCCCAAAGATGACGTGACACAGGGGTGCCCACCTCTGGTGCCACCAAACAACAACCCAACACGTTTTTTCTTTGACAAAAAAGAAAACAGTCCCCTGATGTGTTCTGTTTCTCCCCTGACCCCTAACACCCTCTCAGCACCCATCACCTTCCCTGCATCCCTCACTTGTCTATTGGGTCTTCCTCCCTCAATTACCAGTGGTCCTGCTGCTTCCAATGCTGATTGCAAAATGACTGAAAACAAGTTAAGTTTGGTTACTGACTTTTTAATGCATTTTTAACTTTTACTCATAACTTTGTCATTTTTTTATATTTTTGTCCCACATTTTTAACATAGCCTTTTTTTACCCCACTCATGAACAAGGGTGGTGTAATTTTTCAAATCCCCTTCAAAACATGTTTTCACAGTTGCTCTGCAAGATTATCTTTTGGATGGGATTTAAAAAAATTCCACCTGTCTTGATCACAAGGTCGAGTCATAAAAACACTATGCTGAATATGTGGGGTCAATATGTCACAGAGCAATAATGTTGTGAAGAAACATTGAATTTTTTTAATATTTACTCATAACTTAGTGATTTTAGCAGTCTGTGGCCCCAAATTTTCAACATAGCCCTTTTGTTATCTCATCTTACGAACAAGGGTTGTGTAATTTTTTGAATCCCTATCAAGTAAATCTTCTTTCCCCCTCCAATCTGTAGCGGTATTTGCACTTAACCCTCCTCTGTTTTCCTCAGTGTACCTTCCTCCCTCACCTGCCCTCTCTGGCTGTCCATTCTCATCCCAAACCCTTTCTCTTACCCTTGAGTTCCTTCCACCTCTCCCACACCCCTCTGACTTTCCAATCTTCCCCTAACCCCTTCCCTCCCTCGTTCTCTCTCTTTCCACTGTTATATTTTGTAAATCTCTCTCTTTCCACGCTTACATTTTGTAAATAAGTACTATATTGTACTATGTAGTTGTATTGTGCAGTAGCATCTACTGGACTAGCTCACCTGTACCAGTACAACGGTCTCAAACCTCACCAAGAACTTTCAATGCAAGCCAAATCTAAGGATTATCGACGCAGGACCCCATCCAGACCACTATTGGAATTATCATACAGCAACGGAGGGAACTGACTTTCTGCTCACAGCATACCATTGTATTATCTACTGTATATATACTGGACCAGATATTCAAAATTGCGCCCAGAACATGTGCAATGGAATGCACAGTGCAATGCAGATGCGCCATAGGAAACCGATGCCATATTCAAAATATGCACCATAGACATGCGCAGGCACAAACCACACTGACTATAGCAAAGATGCACCACTGCACAACCATACATGCACCGGAGCAACCAGGATTGTGCAGGAGCATGACAGTAGGCAACAACAAGCATGCTGAGCAAGCACTACAGGCAAAGGTGCACACGGACATGGCAGCACAAGAGCAGAGTGCCAGACCAGCCTGGCAGTCCCAGGTCACATGGGGAGCATGACCACAGTGCACAGCACAGGCACACAGCCAAAGAGCCACAGTGACAGTAGGCTGCACAACAGAAGCACACAGGCCAAGAAACACACCCAGCTACCCACCCAGATGAAAGTGAATACGGCAGGCCCAAGGCACTGCACCAACACAACCCTGACAGGCAATACTGCATGGGACAAAGCCACAGGCTCGCTGGGAGGGTGCCAGGCCTGTACAGTGTGCAGGGGTACAGGAGATGCACAGGCACTGGGAAACAGGGCACACAAGCCATGCCACCAAGCAAGAACACAGGGCCCAGCACCGCAACGCACACCAGCACCGGCAAGGGCAATTGTGTAGGTGGAGGGCAGGCCAGCACAGGCAAACAGGGACGCGAGGCAGTGTACCACACACAGGCCAGATGCACAGCCACAGCCCAAGGACCCGTGTCACAGAGATACATGGCACACAGCAGCCACTGCACATGGGAGCACACCACAAAGGGCACAGCAGTGGATCACAATGGGCACACCCAAGAGCATCACAGAACAGCATAGGCACAGTGCAGCACTGTGAGGGCAAAGGAGCTGTGGACACAGAGGAGTAAGAACAAATATCTTTACTACAAAATAAACAACAGTGGTGTGCCAACAGGGCAAAACAACAATAACATCAGTAAGGGAATGGGAAGGGGGTGCAAGGTTGCCAATAAGGGGAATGGGAACGGGAGCAAAGACACAGGAACAGACAGCACAGGAAACATCAGGAGGGAAGAGGACAACCAGGGCATAATGGTGTGAGGGGACAGGGTCAGTGACGCTGACGCCGCTGCGACTCTCTCATCTGGCGCACCTCCCCAAACAGCGCCCGGGTAGCGCTAAGATGATGCCTGCAGACACGGATGAGGACATTCATCCATGTGATGTGCAGCCGTACAAGTCCCTGGAGCACATGGAGCACACCGCCCAAGGCCTGTCATTGTCATCTGGCCCGAGGCCTGGCCTGACCTACAAGAGGGGAAACAAGACAGGCAATGAGTGATGGACCACAAGTAGCCCCAGCACACCCAAAGGTGTGCATGGGATGGCTGCCACGCCCACAGGTGGACAGAACCTGAACTGGCATGTGCATGGTGGACATCAGCAGCAAACACCGCCGCACCCCATGGGCCAACTGCGTGGATGTCTGTGACAGTCCGGCCCCCACACTTGTGTGGTGGACCATACAGTACTGGTGCAAGAGCCCCCTAGGTAGTACAGTACACCCCCTGCAGCAGTTGCACACCATGGGATGTGCACACATACCCACCCTACCGGGAATGGCGATGGCCCACCACCACACACAGGCCATGTGCAAGGCCAACCCTCTGCACAACATGGCACAGGCAGTGGGGCTGGGTACCGCCCAACGCAATGGCCACACATGGTGACACCACCCCTTGCCAGACCACACAGCACACCCTACAGCCATCAATGACCCACACACCATGCCACACACACTCACCTGCCTGTCCAGGCACCAGCACAGCCGCGCCACCACCATCACTGCGGTGCCTGTTCTGGTCTGTGGCCAACCTGGCCCTCCTGTGATCCTCTGGCCCTGTGGATGGAACAGAGAGAGAGAGAGAGAGAGAGAGACAACGGACATGAGTGGCATGCCATGCAGAGACCCACCCACCACCAACACAGTGCCCAGCACTGGCACAGCATGGGCATGTGCACAGGCCCGTATGTGGGGCATGGTGCATGGCCCAAAATCAACATGCAAGCACAAGCACGCAGTGCAGCAATGGAGGACATGTACCAGCGACCAGCGCAGCCCCCCCTCAGCCGCACATGCAGTGCACAGCACAGCAGAGCACAGCACAGCACAGTATGTGGACAATGGAAGCATGCACATTGCAATGGAACACCTAGCTGGCTGCGGCACAGACCCCTGGCACGCCCTATCCTACAGCCATCAGAGCCTGCCAGAATCCCTTTGGCGGAGGTCACCATATCTGTGCCTGCACTGTCCAGCAGTGCATGGCACCCCAGTCCGGTGCTCCAGGCCAGTGGCCACCCTCTACCACACCTGGGACCTGGGATCCTGGAGCTCTGCCACACCAAACAGGCAGTCTTCCACTGGCAGGGCAAGGGCCACCAGATTCGCCACCTCAATATTTGACCAGTTCCCTGCCCGGCACACATGCTGTCTTGACACTGCCATGACTGCCGACTGCCACACTGTGCCCGACCACATGTACCTGCACAGCCAGTACATGGATCTGAGCAGTGCCTGATGTGTAATTGGGTGTTTCGTACCATGGCCATGCAGCATGGAATTGCACGATTGACCTGCGCAGCTGATGCCTATCGCGCAGTACTGCACATGAGCAGAGCAGCTCCATTGGGCGGGAGTATGAGGTCAAGGCCATGACCCCATGTACGCACTGCATGACCCCACACGGTGGCGTGCGCGTGCCTGTGCATATTTGTGGGCAATGCACGGTAGGGGGTATGGCGCATGTGGTACTGTTGCACAATACAGCTTCCACTTGCATACTGTGTGACCCTGAGCAAGTCACTTAACCTCCTTGTGCTCCCAGGTCGCTCCTGTAAAAAAGCTTTCAGCTTAGTGTGCTACACCTGGTTAAACAACTAAAAAAAAAAAAAAAAAAAAATATGGTGTTTGTACATGTCTGCATGTGCAATGGGGGCATGTCACACACCATGCACAGGTATGTGAAAGGCCGCACATGCTGAGGTGCCACCCACGGTGTGCATGATGAATGCACTGCCATGCACTGCGCATGTGCAGGGGATGCGCCAGCAGCCCTCCCCAGCACATTACGATTGCACAGAGTGCAACCCTATAATATTCAGCCACGGTATGCAAATAGGCTAATGAGCCAATGCATGACACAGTCAGACACATTTGCATCCCATTACAATTGTGCTACTGCTCATTTTCATAAGATGAGCCATAAAAGTGCCACAATACTGCACTGAGCACTGACAGGTATTGCAGTCATTTCGGTATGGAGCACCAAACATTGTGATGTTATTGGGTATGATATCTGTGCTGCAGTGTTCCAGGCTGGCCTGCCAGGCTGCTAATGGTGCCATTGTGTTACCGTCCGCAGGAAGCATCATGTCGGAGATGGAGGGAGCTGAGGAGCAGGGGCCTGCAAAGAAGCGCAGGCCCAACTTCACCAAAGATGTGCAGCAGGCCCTGTTCTAGGCCTACCTCGATAGGGAGAAACTGCTCAGCAGGTCCACAGGCACCCTGCAGGAATGTGCCACAGGGTGGGAAGAGGTGGCAACATATGTCAGCACCCACGGAAGACATCAAAGGATTGCACAAGAGTGCAAGAAGAAAATGGGTATCAACAGGCAGCACTTTAAGGAGAAGGTGGCCACTATCAGGGCATCCTGCAGCAGAACGGGCGGAGGCCCAGGAGCCACCCCTGTACTCACGGCAGGGGAGGAGATGGTGGCAGTGACCATCAGCCACGCTGCCATTGAGGGTATACTGGAAGGTGGTTTCCAGATGGGTGGCAGCCCCTCACAGCACTGTGAGTCACTGGGAGCCATGGGGGTGTGTGTGTACGCCACCCAGCAGCATGTAGGCATGGGGAGCAGCTGTGCTATGGGCCCCATGCATGTGTGGCATGCAGCAGCACAGGGCACACAAGGGGCCAATGTGCATGCCAGTGTCCACCTGTGTGTTGTGCTGTGGCAGCAGGTGCACCATACCCGACCGTGCCCCCGGCCCCAAGGTGTACAGCACCGCTGGCCAGCTCTATGGAGCCACACGCCTGGCAGACATGGGGCACAGCATGGCCCACAGGGGTGCAGGCATCCGCATGGCACACCACTGGTGGTGTGGCCCTCGGAGGTGTGCGGCTGGGGCATGCCACCCATCCTGTGCTCGGCATCTTGTGCTGTGGCCACCGCACATGGCCGGCTCTGCATGTGCACTGTCCATGGCATGTCCAGCATACTGTGTCATGCAACACATGCATACTGTGTTCCGTGATGGCACTGCATTGGCGTGCATGCCCCCCCACACAATGGTTGCACCTCGGTGTGCACACTGCCATCTTCATCATGTATACCACTGTTGTGTCTTCCAGCACCATCATGCCTCAGGGGTGGGATGCAGGATGTGGACGATGACACTGGACCCAATGAGGATGAACCATCTACATCCACTGGCATCAGAGCCATGGACCGTCAGTGATGTGGCAGTGTGGGACTACTGCTCATCTTAGACCTTGGCAATGATGACCCCCTGTCGGACCTGCTGCTCACCGAGGACCTACCCGTACTCGTACTAGGTACACAGGTGAGTGGGGCATCCGACACAGATGATGACCTGACACTAATCCTGGGTGGCATGGGACTGGACACACCTCCCAGAATACAAGCCTGCACACTGGTGGTGGTTGCCAATGGCAGCGGTTCAGCACCTATGCAGCCACTCCCTGTCAATGGCTGTGTGGTGGTGAGTGGTGATGCCACTGATGCTGGCCATGAGGGTGTCAGTACCATGGACACAGCCACAGAGACTGTCCAGCAGGTGGCTGGGCAGTGGAGGCAGTCAGCAGTGGCTACCGTGCAGCACATCACAGGGTCTGCCAATAGGGCACCCCCACATATCCCACCCCCTGCGTGGTCCCCTGTGTGGTATCCCCTGGCAGGGGATGCTGCCAGGCATGCTGCCACAGCCCTAGTGGGTTAGCATCAGCCCCAGGATGCACATGGTGCTGACAGGCTGGACGAGCACACCAGGCTACTGCAGGCCTCTGTGGACAACCAGGCAACACTCGGGGCCCAGTTACGTGCATTGCGGGTGGTGCTGCACCACCAGTCTGAGCGTGCAGACATTGGATGCACACAGCTGATGGGTGAGATCTGGCAGCTGTGGGAGGCCATGACCATATCACTGAATCGCATTGCCAATGCCATCACAGCCAGATTTGCTTCTCTGGTGTCCAGTGGGCATAGCAGGGTGCGTAGGACTCCCCATAGTGCAGCGTTGACACCATGCACCTGGCGTCTGGTGACCCCAGCACGGCTGTCACTGAGCTCCGACATGGCCATCCCAGACACTCCCAGCAGTAACCTGTTTGCCGGCCTGTTCACTCCAGTGAGGACCCAGTCACATTCCCACTCCTCTACCCACACAAGTGAGCTGAGTGCACCTCCAGTGACCATTGAGTAGCCTATGGCTGCCACACAGCCCGGGCGTGGCCATCCACATGGCTGTGGTGGCCATGCATCCGCATGGTAGGCCTGCTGGTTGTACTGTCCCATTTTGCTGCCCGCTGCTGTTGCCTTGTGCATGCTTGTCTGTGCACACACGTGTGGCGGCACATATGTGTGGTGTGGCCTCCATGTGTGCATGCTGTGCTGCAGGGCCTTGTGGCATGGGTGTGATGAGGTCAGCATTGTGCTGGCCTTGCCAGTGTACTGGTGCCTTTAGTCAGATCCATGCCACATGAAGCTGCACATGTGTGTGCACGGCCTACCACCATGGCGGCCGTATCTAGCTGTGCCAGCTGCATGACTCACTGTGCCCAGCTGTGCACCTCATGATGTTGCCGTTGCTGCATGTGCACGTCATGTTGCAGCCAGTCCTGTGTCGTATCACAGCCAGTCCTGTGTCCAGCACAGTGCCCGCATGTATGTGCGCATGTGCACATGCATGTGCAGTGTGCTGTGGATGTGCGGCTGTGTGGCTGTGCTGTCCCTGTGCCAGCTGTGTGTGTGCCAGTATCCCTGCATGCCTTCCTGTGTGGCCATGCACCTCAGTGTGTGTGTGGGTGTCTGTTCCATGCATGCACTGCTGTCATGGCTGTCACAAACACACTCAGCAGGTCAGGCCCTCTGCTCCCACAGTGCCAACCTCCGAGTGCAGTATTGTGAACAGGTAACAGAACAGGGTAACCCTCCTGTTTGCTTCTGGGTCCGAATCACCTTTAGTCTTAAGTTCTGGGGGGATTCAAACTGTGAACCTTATGCTAGTGTACCCAAATGTACAGGCTCAGATAATCTACTCTTCGGGGGGATGCCAGATATCTTTCGTCTAAGGGCACCTAACCAGGTATCCAAAATGAACCCTTAAAACTCTATGAAAGACCTTAGGTATATTCTTACCATTTCCCAGTTTGCTAACACCATCAAGCTTATGAACAGTTTTGTCAGTCTTAACCCTCCATAAGTCAAATGCAAAAGAAAGAACTTGGAAGACACACCCAAGCAGTCTCTTTCAAATGAAAGGTTTACTTAAACATGGATAAAAATATGATAAATGTAAACGCAGAACAATATATCACAAAGCATGCAATCACATGAAGAAAAAAGGTTAAAGTGCAAAACATAAACTCCTACCACAATACAATTAGACGTTTTCTATCGAATGTATTACTTCTGTACAGTGCTTAAGTTAGTTCTTGTTTCTTAAGAGCCACAAAGAAATATCTCAGTTGAAACACAGAATACAGGTTAAAACGCTGTGCTTCCACCCCTTCGATGATGTAATCTAGCTCCTCCTTTTAGAATATAAAAATTATACAAACAATGATCTTCTTGTCAGGAGATATTTTAAATACTGTGACTTCAGCAAAAACTAATTTCCCAAATTATAAGTCTGTGATTTCCCAGTTCCTTCTCTTTGGTCTTTGAGCAGTTCCTGTTCCCAGGGCACATCAAAGATTTTTACAACGCTGCAGTTTCTCACCTAGATGCAGAGGTGGACATAAGGGGGGGCTAAGGGGCTGAAGCCCCCTCTCTGACTACCTGATGTCTGTTACACAGTCGGGTATTGCAGCAGCAGAACAGCCCAGTGATCCCCCATTCCTGACCTCTGACGCGATCTTGATAGCAATGGTCATTCACCAGGACTTGCCTCAATTTGCTAGGGGGTCTGAAAAGGTGGCCGGGGAGCCATGTTCTCAGCAGTTCTTCTGCTGCTGCTCCAGTGGCTGGCATTGGAACTACTGAGTCTGGGATGCTTGTTTTGCCCAGGCTCAAATCACCACCCCACACGACATCGGTCTGTCCCCAAACAACTGTCCCCATGGGCCACTACCACTGCCTGGAACCAGAGGACTGTGCTGGGGAGCGACTCACATCAGGGAGCCACTGTTTCTACCTGAATGCTACTGCACCACGCAGTAAGACCCTGCCATGGATGTGGATACCCCAACCCCGCAGCACTCAGAACTGACCCAACAGTTTGCAGCTGCAGGCTGCAGCCTAAAGCATCCCAGGGATGGTGTGGGAGTCAATAGTAGACACTGATGTCTCTGACTCCTGTAAGTGGTGATTTTTGTTTGAAACAACATCCACTGGAGGTTCTGTGGCTGAGATTCTTTTAGCAGGAGCCAGAGGCCTTTTTCCAAGGATAGCACAGTCAGGGAGCGGAGCCAGACTCATCAAGTGTGCAGCAGTACGTCACAGAATTGCAAGGGAGCAGCAGTTATTTTAAGTTAAATAATTCAGGGCTATATTTGTTTTTTACGTTCGCTTGCACGCATGCGCAAGAAACATTTTGGGAGAGTAGCACACTTTGGAGGTGTGCCTCTCCCTTTCAATCCACTGCTCCATTGAGCAGGCGTGGCGGTCCTGCACCAATGGGTGCAGGAGCTATGTATGACAGCGGTGGTCTTCGCTCCAAAGAAAACCACTGCTGTTACACAGCACCGCCACGCCACCCCCCCCCCGTGTCACGCCACCCCCAAATCTTTGGTGCCCACTGAGGAGCCCACCCCAGCATGGCAAACGTCCCGCATTGTTTGCCGACGGGGTGCCCAATCCCCACTCGGCTCCATGGCCCCAAAGTCATCTCTCACGCTGGGAGCCCACCCCAGAGTGGCAAACGCCCTGGCTGCCAGTTTGCCGGCGAAGCCCAACTCGCCGGCTTCTTGGCCCCCAGCCATCCTTCTGCCATGCTGGGAGACCACCTCAGCGTGGCAAATGTCCCACGTAGTCTTTTTTTTTTTCACCTGTAAACCAAAAACGGTCCCACGGCACTTCTCTCAGTCCCCCCTCCCACAACCCGCACCCACCCACTGCGCACCCAGCCTCCCCACACCCCCCCTCACCCCATACTTACCTCTGGAGCTCGGCGTGACGATCTTCGGTGGACCGGGAACACGTCTGCACTCTTCAAAGCCGACCGCGAACTGAGGAAATGCCGGTAAGCTGTATAATGGGCTAGATAAGGGTTTTCAACTTTATTGCATATTCAGGATTTTGAATTTTGCACCAAATTTCACATGGGGTTTTGAGATCTTTTCATGATGATGTCATGTCGCATGATAGTTCAAAGGGTGATTTTGCAGTCACTGTGCAAAATCACCCTTTGGGCCCAAATAATGCCATGACAGTGACATCATTCATGAGAAGGGGTCCCAAAAACTCCATGTTGAAAATTTGGTGCAAAAATTCCCAAAAATGACTGTTTTACGAGCGTGCGTTGCGCAGTTCCTACGCAGGCTCGTAAGTTCGCAAATTTTCAATATTTTCACTCCATATTTTCAACATGTCATTTTACCACACCTCCTTATGAGCAGTACAGCTGTCATTTTTCACATCCTGCCCAAAACATGTTTCAGCCCATGTAGCGCACAATGGCGCAGTCGGTGTGCAAAATCAATGTATGGGATGCATTAAGAAAATCATGGTGACACTGTTCATTAGCAGAGGTCTTAAAATGGCTATGTTGAAAATTTGGTGAAAAAATTCCTAAAAATGACTGTTTTACGAGTGTGCGTTGCGCAGTTCCTATGCACGCTCGTAGGTTTGCGAATTTTCAATATTTCACTCCAGATTTTCAACATTGCCATTTTACCACACCTTCTTATGAGTAGTACAGCTGTCATTTTTCACATCTCACCCAAAACGTGTTTCCGCTCATGTAGCGCACAATGGCGCAGTCGGTGTGCGAAATCAATGTATGGGACACATTAAGAAAATCACAGTGACACTGTTCATGTTCATGAGAAGAGGTCTTAAAATGGCTATGTTGAAAATTTGGTGAAAAAATTCCTAAAAATGACTGTTTTACTAGCGCATTGCGCAGTTCTTACCGCATCGTACGTTTGCAAATTTTAAATATTTTCACTCCAGATTTTCAACATTGCCATTTTACCACACCTCCTCATGAGCAGCACAGCTGTCATTTTTCACATCCTGCCCAAAACATGTTTCCGCCCATGTAGTGCACAATGGCGCAGTCGGTGTGCGAACTCAATGTATGGGACACATTAAGAAAATCACAGTGACACTGTTCATGAGCAGAGGTCTTAAAATGGCGGTGTTGAAAATTTGGTGAAAAAATTCCTAAAAATGACTGTTTTACGAGTGTTCATTACGCAGCTCCTATGCACGCTCGTAAGTTTGCGAATTTTCAATATTTTCACTCCACATTTTCAACATTGCCATTTTACCACACCTCCTTATGAGCAGTGCAGCTGTCATTTTCATATCTTGCCCAAAACGTGTTTCCGCCCATGAAGCGCACAATGGCACAGTCGGTGTGCGAACTCAGTGTATGGGACACATTAAGAAAATCACAGTGTCACTGTTCATGAGCAGAGATCTTTAAATGGCTATGTTGAAAATTTGGTGAAAAATTCCTACAAATAATCAGGTTTTATGAGCGTATGCTAGCAGTTCCTACGCACTTAAGTTTGCGACTTTTCATTTTCACTCCAGATTTTCAACATTGCCATTTTACCACACCTTCTTATGAGCAGTACAGCTGTCATTTTTCACATCCTGCCCAAAACATGTTTCCGCCATGTAGTGCACAATGGCGGTCGGTGAGAAATCAATGTATGGGACACAGTAAGAAAATCACAGTGACACTGTTCATTACAGATGTTTTAAAATGGCAATGTTGAAAATTTGGTGAAAAAATTCCTAAAAATGACTGTTTTACGAGCGTGCGTTGCACAGTTCCCACGCACGCTCGTAGGTTTGCAAATTTTCAATATTTTCACTCCAGATTTTCAACATTGCCATTTTACCACACCTCCTCATGAGCAGTACAGCTGTCATATTTCACATCCTGCCCAAAACGTGTTTCCGCCCATGTAGCGCATAAATGGAGCAGTCGGTGTGAGCAATGTATGGGACACATTAAGAAAATCACAGTGACACTGTTCATGAGCAGAGGTCTTAAAATGGCTGTGTTGAAAATTTGGTGACAAAATTCCTAAAAATGACTGTTTTACGAGTGTTCATTGCGCTGTTCCTATGCACGCTAGTAAGTTTGCGAATTTTCAATATTTTCACTCCAGATTTTCAACATTGCCATTTTACCACACCTCCTTATGAGCAGTGCAGCTGTCATTTTTCACATCTTGCCCAAAACGTGTTTCCGCCCATGTAGCGCACAATGGCACAGTCGCTGTGCTAACTCAGTGTATGGGACACATTAAGAAAATCACAGTGTCACTGTTCATGAGCAGAGAACTTAAAATGGCTATGTTGAAAATTTGGTGAACAAATTCCTAAAATAACTGTTTTCACAGTGTGGGTTGTGCAGTTTCTCATGCGGCCGTGGTTCGAATTTTCAATATTTTCACCCAGATTCTCAACATTGCCATTTTACCACACTCCTTATGAGCAGTACAGCTGTCATTTTCACATCCTGCCCAAAACGTGTTTCCGTCCATGTAGTGCACAATGGCGTTGGTGTGTGAAATCAATGTATGGGACATAGTAAGAAAATCACAGTGACACTGTTCATTAGCAGAGGTTTTAAAATGCCAGTGTTGAAATTTGCTGAAAACATTCTAACAATGACTGTTTTACTGACGTCGTTGCACAGTTCCACGCATGCTTCGTGGGTTTGTAATTTTCAATATTTCCAGTCCAGATTTTCAACATTGCCATTTTACCACACTTCCTTATGAGCAGTACAGCTGTCATTTTTCACATCCTGCCCAAAACGTGTTTCCGCCTATGTAGCGCACAATGGGGGTAACAAAAAGGTCATGCTGAAAATGTATTGTGCAAATACCAGCAATCGCACAGGGCATTAGGGTAAAGCACCATACGTGCCAAACACCACTGCAAATACCTGCAAGCGAACGTTCGGCATTGACAAATGCTTGTTCTGTTTCTATCAGTGCTTACATTTTGGTACAAGGCTCAGGGCAGTGAGAGAGAGAGAGGCGCCACAGTAACAGCACCGGGGAGTTTAAATCCAGTAACTCAGTGCTGTGTTCTGTTCATTTACCTCTCCACTTGAGTGTTTGATGTTTGGACCTTGTTCTTTGGGGGTTTACTGCTTTTGATTACAAACACGGGCCAGGAAGCTGGGGAATGGCATGGAGGAGGTTTCAAGTGGGTGGTTGTTTTTTTTCTGCAGATCAGCACTGGATGATGGTGATGGGGGTACACTTCACAGTCCCCTGTGCAGGGGATCACCAGAGTGCAGTAGGGTTAAAAAAAAATGACATCTGGTGCTGACAATCAATGAATGATCCACAATAGTTGTGGGATTTGCTTCAGCTTCACTTTATGAAACTACCACCCTTAAATGCAGAGAGCCAGCGGATGGGGGAGGAATCTTCATTGGCCATCTGCACAACAGCTTTTTCACTGCTGCTATGGCAAGCTAGGCATAACTGAGTTGTGTTCCTCTCTTACAATGCTAATGAAAACCTTTGGTGGAGGGACTATTTTACGTCAATAATTGAGAATATCTGAAATTAATAAAGTAAATAATTGCAAACCTGCAAGAAAACACAGCCCAATTATGAAACATAACCCCTGCTCGTACCTTATTGCTTAAATCTATAGGTAGTCAAGCTTCCCTACTCAATATAAATATTAGGGTGAATACCCTGTAGTGTCACTCTTTATGCAAGTTTATGCATGTATGAGAGAGTTCACTTATTGTCTCTACTTGGACATGCACACCATTACCTCCCTCTGTACTAGTATACTTTTGTGTCTAATCTACTACCCCCAATTTCTGTTACCCCCACTATCCCCTATCTCTCTCACTTAGGTTTACCACTCTACACCGTTTCCTTTTCCCTTAACTCTCCTGCTAATCTGGGGTTATTGATGTTTGTTAAGTTGTTGTTTTATTTGTTTTGTGAAGGACAAGAACTTGTGGTGTTTTCATTTGCTTTTTGGTGGATGACACAAATTGTTATTTAATACGTTCGCTATCATTTGTTGTCTGATGTATTTGCCTAATTTTAATACTACATTTCACATGCTTGTAATTCTTTCATTGCTGTTGATCACTTTTTTGTTATACTTGACGTGGAACATTTGTAAACGAGCCAATGGCTCAAAGGTGTTTGTAATCCAAGATTTAATAAACAGGTCCTGAAATGGATCCTGGATTTATATTTGGAGTCTAAGGGGCGTGGCATCAACAGTGTTTTGTTAAACCTTTCTGGTTGAGGATCACCTTGAGTGTTATAATGGGTGGTTCTGGATTTACATATCCCACTCCGGGATAATAATTCCTGAACAGTTGTGCTCTTGAAATCTTGACTTGATCTGAGTAGATCCATTCTTTGACAATCTGAAGTGAATAATAAAGCTTTCTATAATAACTCTGGAGACTGCCTGTTGATCCTTGGTCACATACGCTTCTGTGTGTCTTGAGAAGTGGTCTGTTAACACCAAGATATTGGCAATGTTGCAAGTGTCAGGCTTTAGACTTTGGAAATCAATACACACATTTCCACTGGGACAATGGTATCAATGCTCATTACGAGTCATTAGAATAGCAACCCTCTTTGACAATGTCTTGTGCTGCACACACCTACTTAACAAACCCCACCCAGTATTTATAAGTAATAAAAATGAAGTACTAAGTTAGACCAGGCCTATGTGTGGCAGTATACAGCACACAGGCATGCCCTCAGTACTTCATAGTCTGGTACTCGATTTAGGCCGTATCCATGCACATCGGTAGTCATTACCTATGATGCATGTGGCATGGCCTAAAATAAAAGTTCCTCTGTGTTTTTTGTACTTGTGCCTTTGTCTTGCTAAAGATAAGAATGAGTGGCAGCTTGCTACTCATCATGATGTTTTGCTAGAAAAAAGGCTCAGATTGAATCTCAGAGCTTTACAAATCTAATTTATTTCTATTAAGTTGGATATTTCACAGTTTCCAGCCCCCTTAACTATGTACCCAAATGTCCACCACCGCCTAGATGCAAATATAGTAAACAGGAATCAGTTTATCTGAAGTCATAAAATGTATATTTTAGTTTCCCAGCTTCAGAGGCAGGAGGTCATAAAAAGGCTATAAAATGCAACTTCTCAAGGAAGTTAATTACATTACAGAACACTCCTGGTTTAATACATATATTCTGTTATTTTCACTAAAACCTGGTGGGGTGGGACCCATGACACAGCTGCCTTATGGAGACAATCACACACTACATTTTTATATTACAAATATCATAGAACAATCATAACCAGCTGGCCAAGCATCACAATCTTCCTCCACTAGACTGAATTTGGGAGCTCTATCTCCTGCATGGGATGAGCTTCCCAAATCAGTTCACTCCTCATAAAGATGCGACAAGCTATCTGTGTTCTGACTGGTCGCTCTAGCCCTATGTAAGATTGTCATGTCATACCCTTGCAAAGCAAGACTCCATCTTAATAGTCTATCATTAGTTTTTCCCATTTGGGTCAGCCAAACCAGGGGGTTGTGGTCCATTTGGACCTCAAAATGATGCCCGTTTAAGTATGGCTCTAACTTCTTTAGGGCCCACACTATGGCAAGACACTCTTTTTCCACAGTGGAGTATGCTTGCTCCCTGGGAAGCAACTTTTTACTCAGGTACACTACAGGGTGATCTTTCCCTTGGTTGGACTCAGTACTGCCCCAATACCCACATCTGAAGCATCAGTCTGAACTATAAAGGGTCTGTTATAGTCAGGACTTGTCAATACAGGAGCACTGCACAGTGCTTCCTTCAGTCTGGTAAAGGCTTTTTCACAGGCTGGTTCCCAGGTAATTTTCTTAGGCATCCTTTTCTTTACCAGGTCAGATAGGAGAGCAGCCAAGGCATTGTAACTGGGTACAAAATTCCTATAGTACTCTGCTGTCCCTAGAAAAATCCTGACCTGCTTCTGCATTTCTGGTCTGGGCCATGCCTTGATCACCTCTATTTTTACTTGGTTAGGATGGAGCTGTCCCCGGCCTACAACATGCTCGAGGTATGCCACTTCAGCCATGGCCACCTAGCACTTCTCAGCCTTGACAGTGAGCCTAGCCCTCTGTATCCTGCCCACCACTTCCCTAAGGTGGGGCAGGTGTTCCTCCCAGCTGGCACTAAAGATGGCAATGTGGTCCAGGTATGCCACGGCGTACTCCTCAGCACCATTTAACGCCTGGTTCACCAACCTTTGGAAAGTGGCCAGGGCATTCTTCATTCGGAAAGGCATTACTTTATATTCAGATAAGCCTATTGGAGTGATGAAGGCTGACCTCTCCCTAGCTCTGTCCGTTAACTATACATGCCAATACCCCTTTGTCAGGTCAACAGTCATAAGGTATGTCGCCCATCCCAACTTGTCCAGGAGTTTATCCGTCCGGGGCATCAGGTGGGTGTCTGAATTTGTGACTGCATTCAATCCACGACAGTCCACACAGAAATGAGTAGAGCCATCTGGCTTGGGCACAAGGACTACGGGAGAGGCCCAGGGGCTGTGGGATCTCTGGATTACCCCTAAATCCAGCATTTCCTCCATCTCCTTCCTAATGTCCTTTTGGACAGCCTCTGACACCTGATATGCTGTCTGCTGTATGGGTGTCTGTGTTCTTGTCTCCACATCATGTGTCGCTAAGGGAGTTAGTCCAGGCTTGGTGCTAAACAGGGGGGGCAAAGTCTGCTAAAACCTCCCTTACTTCCTGGATCTTGTCTGGGGCCAGCTGGGAAGACAATTTTACTGCCTCCACAGAGAACTCCTGCTTGCTTTCTTCCAGCAAGTCCAGAAGCGGGTCTCCTTTGTCTGTCCCCTCCCCAGGATTACATACTGTGAACACCATGTCAGCCCTATTAGCATATGGCTTCATCATGTTGACATGGTACATTCTTTCTGTCTGTCTTCTGTCAGGTAACTCTAGGATATAGTTCATGTCATTTACCTTCCTAACTACTTTGTATGGTCCTGCCCACTCAGCCTGCAGCTTGTCTTTCCGTACTGGAATAAGGACTATGACTTCCTGACCCAATGTGTACAAGCGAGCTCTGGGCTGCGGTCATAGCACTCTTTTTGTTTCTGTTGGGCAGCTGCCAGGCTGCTCTGGGCTGTCTCCATAAGCTCCTTCAGCCTCTCCCTAAACCTAAGGACGTAATCTGCTGTGGGAGTTCCCTGGGTGGCGTGCTTGCCTTCCCAGTCCTCCTGGATCAAGTCTAGGAGCCCATGTACCTGGCGTCCATATAAGAAAATCCTGTCGACTCTGGGGGCACCTCCTTGTATGCAAACAACAGTTGGGGAAGGTATTTCTCCCAGTCCCTCCCATGCTGTTCAGCAGACGCTTGGAGCATTGATTTCAGGGTACCGTTAAATCTTTCCACAAGCCCATTGACTTGTGGGTGATAAGGTGTCGTGCAACTCTGCACCACCCCACACCTCTCCCACAAACATTTCATCAGGTCCAACATGAAGGAACCCCCTCGATAGGTGATAACCTCCTGCAGAAACCCAACATGGGAGAAAATCCCAAGTAAGGCATCTGCCACTTTGTCTGTTCTCAGTGAGGATAGAGTGACTGTCTCGGGGTACCAGGTGGCAAAATCCACCACAGTCAGGATGAAACTCTTCCCGGAGGATCTGGGAGTATTTAAAGGCCCCATGATATCCATTCCCACCCTCTGGAATGGCTCCTCCACTATGGGCAATGGAAATAGGGCAGCTTGGGTTTTCTTGCCTGCCTTCCCTATTTCTTGGCACCAGTGACAAGACCTACAATACTCCTTCACCTGCTGGGTGAAGTTGGGCCAATAGAAATTCTGGGCCAATCACTGCATAGTGGGAGCGATTCCCAGATGACCAGACAAGGGAATATCATGTGCAATCTTGAGCAACTGCTCACGATACCCCTGGGGAATGACAAGCTGCCTGCCTATCACCCCTCTCTCTGTCTGCACAGCCTGAGTATACATCAGTCCATTTTCCCAATAAACCTTATGTTTACTGTCACCTCCCTGTGCTCCATCAACGTCTGCCCACACCCTCAGCTTCTCTAGACTAGGGTCACTTTTCTGAGCAGCTGCAAACTCCTCACACATTCCCAAGGCATGGGACAGGTCCCCTTCAGTCTCTAAACTAGGGTCCTTAGCACTAGCATCAGGGCAGTCAGGATCACTGTCATCTCTAACCCTCTGACAATTGGTCACCCCTCCCTCTTCGGAGTAACCCTTCATAGCTGTATGGTTAATGGCTACTGGGGAAATTTCTACCCCCTTTTCATTAGTCTCCAAATCAGGAGACTCATGCTGGGGAACCAGCCTCCCAGTGGTGTCCACAATGGCTTCTGTGGGGTCCAGGGAACTACAATTTCCCCTTCCCACTTGGCTATGAGTAACTGCATACACCATCCCCTGTTTGAGATTGTTGCCAAGGATGACGTCAACTGCTAAAGTTTTGGCTATAGCCACCTGTTGCAAAGTTTCTCCTGTTTCATCCCAGTCTAGGAGAACACTAGCGAGTGGCAATGTGGTCTCCTCACCAGTGAACCCTTGCACAGTCACAAATTCATTGGGTATAAGCTGATCAGGCTCTATCAGATCTCCTTTTACCAATGTTAGGGATGCCCCTGTGTCCCTTAACCCTTGTGTCTGTACACCATTCACCGTGACTGGGTGCATGTGTTCCTTCATGTTCACAGGCATGCTGCCAGGGACACACAAACAACCCACTTCTTTCCTAGCACCATTTTGTGTATTGCTTGCCCTTTTGGGATGCTATCTGGCAATATGCCCAGTTTCTTTACAGATCCAACATTCATTTCTTTTTTCAGAGAAATCTTTTCTCTGAAACCTGGGGCTAACTGATTTCGGTAGAGGCAGTGAGGGTTTTAGCTGCCCTGAAGGCGCACTTTTCCCTTTCTGCACTGCCACACCCGCCCCATTCACTCTCAGAGCAGGTCTGTTCTTGGCATAGCAGTCCGAGAGTTCAGCAGCCTCTTGCACTGTTTTGGGATCTCAGTCCTCCAGCCAGGTTTTCAGCTCTGCTGGGCATGCCCTAAAAAACTGTTGTAACAAAACAGCCTTTTCAATTTTATCTACAGAGTTTGCTTCAAGTCCTTCCCACCAATGTTTTATAAAAACTGACATTGTTTCATGGCTAGCTCCTTGTAGCTCATAGCAGGGCTTCTCCTTAGCTTATGGAATTTAGCTCTGTATGCTTCAGCAGTTAAATCAAACTTTTTTAAAAGTGCAGCTTTAAGTTTGCTGTAATCATTACTGTCCTCATTGTCCATTTGACCCAATGCATCCCAAGCTTTCCCGGTAAGTAGCAGGGATAGCTGGAAGCTCCTGGATCTCTAGGAATTTTAGCCTGAATACAAACTTTTTCAAAGGAATTTAAAAAGGCATCCATGTCCTCCCCCTCTTTAAATTCAGCTATCAATTTGGAATTCAATTTGTAACCCAGTCCTGTAGTTCCAGGGGGTATGCGCTGTCACCTGTGTGAGTAGGATGTACAGGTTAGCATGTTGCCATGCCAGTCACCATCCCCCTCTCCCATGCCCCCGTCAGCCACCCTGTTGGCTCCTACTGTGCGTGGCATGGGCCTCTGTCCCCTGCAAAGCCACCCCCACTACCCGTCCCATGCCATACTCACCTACAAGATGACCAGTGGGGATCTCCCCATGCTCAAACCTCTGGCACAGGATGGAGCTGTGCCAGATGACTGTATCATGTGCACTCCCAGGGTGGGTGGTGCAGACATTGGTGATGCGAACGATGGCATTGCACACTACCTGGCAGTTGACCGATGGGTACCCCTTTCTGTTCATGTAGGCAGCACCCTCTGGGCTAGGTGGTGTGCGTACGGCCATGTGGGTGCAGTCTATGGCCCCGATCATGCCTGGCATGCATGCCACCCTGTGGAAATCCTGCATGTTTGCTGTACACTCTGCCTGTGTGCTTGGGAATCGTATGAACTCCGAAGTGTGTGGCAGCAGGGCATTGAGGAACTGTGTGAAGAGGCGGGACATGGCTGACTGGGTTATACCAGTGGTTGCCCCATTGGTTTTTGAAAGATGCCTGTGGCAAGCAGGCACATTGCTGCTGTCACCTTGGTATCCTCTGTCATAGCGTGGCTCCTCCTGGTGGGTGCCTGCAACTCATCATGGCACATCTCGCAGAGCTGCCTCAGTATTGTCCTGTTCAGTCGGTACCGGCCCATGAACTCTACATTGTCATAGGCCCGAAAGGTTAGGTGGGCACGGTATTGTCTGTGTGTTGCATACCGCCGACGGACCCTTCCACAGCCACATTGCTGTTCCTCCCTCCTCCTCGCACCCCTCATTACTGCCTTCATCATAAATGGCCCAGCATCCATATCTCTGTTTCTGTGACTTGCGCATCTGCTGTGTGTGTGTGTTTGAGCCTCCTTTTATAGGCTCAGTTCTGTGTGGTGCATTCTGTGTGTTGCTCCTGACTTGTGCTATGCCATTCCACTGAATATGCCATTGTGCAGCTTATTTATGGATATGCCCCCTTGTACTTTCGCCGCTTACATTACTGTTGCACTGCTGTGCATTGCGTTTTGTGCAGTGCATTTGTTGAATTATGGCTCCGGTACGCTTGTCTGTGGTGGCGCATGCGCAACTCCTCTGACTATCTTCCCTACTGTCTCTTACCTCAGATTGTACTCATTTCTCTTTATGTTTTACCTCCTGTATCCAAATGTATAGTGTACCAACTCGTGGAATTGTCTTTACTCCCCGTGTCGCCCTTGAAAAAGGGACATGTATGTCTCAGTGGGCCTACCCGGTATCGAAATTCAAATAAATAAATCAAATAAATAACTAAAATATGTTTTTACAGTCACCATGCAAAATCACCTTTCAGATGGGATTTAAAAAATTCCACCTGTCTTGATATAGACTGTCTTGATATAAAGCCTATGTTGAAATTTTGGGGTCAAAATGTCAAAAAACAATGAAGTTGTGAAGAAACATTGATTTTATTTCAGTGTTTTTTCATAACTTTGTGATTTTAGCAGATTTTGGCCTCCAGTTTTCAACATAAGCATTTTGTTACCCCACCTCATGAGCATGGCAGGTGTCATTTTTCAACTCCCCTCTGTAACATGTTTTCGCAGTTGCATTGGGAAATCAGCTTTCAGATGAGATTTACAAAATTCCACCTATCGTGATCGGGGGGGGCGGCGGTGGAGGTTATAAAAATAGGATGTTGAAAATTTAGGTTCAAAATTTCAAAATATGACGGTATGAAAAGATGTTGAAATTTTCCAACATTTACTCTTTATTTTTGCAGATTTTGGCCTCACATTTCAACATAGCCCTTGTGTTTCCCCATCTCACGAACATGATGGGTGTAATTTTTCAAATCCTCTATGCAACATGTTTTTGCAGCTGCTCTGCCAAATCTACTTTTAGATAAGATTTAAAAAAGTTTACCTGTCTTGATCATAAGGTGGGGTCATAAAAGAACTATGTTGAAATTTGAGGTCATAATGTCAAAAAACAGCAAAGTTATGAAGGCACATTGAATTTTTTCAACGTTTACTCATATTTTTCTGATTTTTGTTGATTTTGGCCCCAAATATTCAACATAGCAATTTGAGTACTCCACCTCATGGGCGTGACAGATGTCATTTTTATGTTGGTTCGTGCATACGCGCCAGCCAACATATTGCAGTAGTAGCAGATTTGGAGGTGTGGTCACTGTGGGCGAATGCAGGACATGCATCAGTAGGTGCGTCCCTCATTCCCCAATAAGACAGCTGCAGGCTCTGACACCAGCAACATGTAAACTAGCCACCAGATCTAAGAAAAGGTCCGCTATAATGAGAGCCAAGCTCATCATACAGCGGCGTGCTTTTCCTGGTGAAGCAGTTTATAAACATGATGGCACTGACTGATTTACGCCAGAGAGTGCCCCAACCCACTTCATTTGCTGATGGGGAGCCCACTCCCATTGGCATAATGCCCCCCTCCTTTTAAAGTGTATATGAGGAGGTGCCCAACTTCTTCAGCATCATGCACCCCAAACAGTCTTTTCTTGCCAACGGGGCCCAATCCTCATCAGCTTCAGTCCCCTTCCCATTTATTTTGCTGACGGGGAGCCCACTCCATTGGCATAATGACTCTGCCACTTTGTGTGTGCTGAGGGGGTGCCCATTCCCTTGGCTCTTGTTTCCCACCTTCAGTATAAAGCCAGGGGGGTGCCCAATCCCCATCAGCCACAGAACCCCCAGAAAGCAGTCAGGTGGCATGTTGGGAGCCCACCCCAGCGTACAAATGCCTCAGTAAAACAAAAACCATCCTGCAATGTTTTTTTTTTAAACCTGAAAACCAGAAAACGAGCCTCGCCGACCCGTGGCCTCCCAGCCCAGCTCACCATCTGCGCACCCTGCCTCCCCACACCCCTTACCTCATACTTACCTCTGGAGCATGGCGTGATGATCTTCAGTGGATCGGGAACACGTCTGCACTCTTCAAAGCCGATCGCGAACTGAAGAAATGCAGGTAAGCAGTATAATGGCATAAAAAGGGTTTTTTTCAACTTTGGTGCATATCTCAGGCATCTTTGGGGATTTTGGCACCAAATTTTCAACATGGGGTTATTGGGACCACTCCTCATGAATTCAGTCACTGTCATGGCGTTATTCGGTCCAGAAAGGTGATTTTTGCAGTCACTGTGCGGAATCACCTTTTGGGACTGATTAATGAAATGACAGTGCCACTGTTCATGAGGGGTGCTCAAAAGCCTATGTTGCAAATTTGGTGGAAAAATCTAAAAATGGTTGTTTTATTAGTGTGTATTACGCAATTTCCCTGCATGCTCGTAACTTCATGAATTTGTAATATTTTCATACCAGATTTTCAAAATTGCCATTTTTCCATACCTCCTTATGAACAGTACAGCTGTCATTTTCCATATCCTGGCCAAAATGTGTTTTCGCACGTCCGGCACAGAATAGAGAGGTCGCTGTGCAAAATCGGTTTCTGGGACAGTTTGAGAAAATGATGGTGACACTGTTCATGAGCAGAGGTCCAAAAATGCCTGTGTTGAAAATCTGGTGATGAAAGTCCATAAAATGACTGTGTTACAAGCGTGCATTGCACAGTTTTCACGCCTCTGTAACCACCGCAATTTGCAATATTTTCATGTCAGATTTTCAACACTGGCATTTTTTCACACCTCCTTATGAACAGTACAGCTGTCATTTTTCACATCCTGCCCAAAATGTGTTTTTGCACCTGTGGCGCACAATAGCGTAGTTGCTGTGGGAAATCAACTTTTGGGACAGATTAACAATATCACAGTGCCACTTTTCATGAGGGAGGTCCCAAAATGCCTATGTTGAAAATTTGGTTAAAAAAATCCCCAAAATAATTGGGTTACGGACGTGTGTTGCGCAGTTTCTATGCCTGCTCATGACTTCACCAATTTTTCATATTTTCACTCCAGATTTTCAACGTTGCCATTTTTTTACACCTCCTCATGAACAATACAGTTGTCATTTTTCATATCCTACCCAAAATATGTTTTCATGCCTGTGTCGCCAAATGGCATAGTCACTGTGCAAAACCACCTTCAGCTAACAAACTGATAGTGCCGCTTCTTCATGGGGTCACAAAAAGCCCATGTTGAAAATCTGGAGTGAAAATACCAACAAAGCGCCTATGGCGTTAGGGTTTCAACTGTAACTTCCACCCTGTAGAGACTGATAGGTGTCAGGGGTGTGTCTTGGGATCATTGGCTGTAATGCTCACGCCATTCCACTCCCACCCCACCACCCTGCAGCCAGTGACAGTCGTCGAGGTGTGCCTTGGAGTGTTTGGCCCTAAAGTCCACCCCATTCTCCTGTACTGCACCCATCTCAGTGTACTTCCTTATGGAATGGGGTAAGTATAAGGCCCAAAGACCCCAAAGCACACCACGACACTTGTCAGTGTCTACAGGGTAAGGTGAGGTTAAATTGCATGAGCGTTATAGCTGATGACCCAAAGGCACACCCCAATGCTTGTCAGTCTCTTCAGGGTGGGGGTGGGGTTGGTGTCAATTCAATACTTCACTGCCATTCCTATTATGCATCTCTAACTCCTGCACTACCAATGCCAGTGAGACAACGTTCGGCATTGACAAATGCTTGTTCAAATCTACTTCAAAATGTGGTTTCACAATTACTCTGCAAAATCACCGTTTGGACAAGATTTAAAAAATTCAGCCTGTCTAGATCATTGGGGCCCAATATTTAAAAAAAAATGCCCCATGGGCAAAGTGATTGTGCCCTGTTTGCCCGGGTTTTGTGCCAGAGTGCAATATTCAAAAGGGGCAGTTGTGCATGCCAGAAGGGTTAGTGCCCATGCAAAAAATAATGTATGCAAGTGGTCAAAGGGAGGGGCGGGGACAGGAATATTATCACAATGTGATATTCAGTGCATTTGCGCTGCACAAAGGGGTTAGTACAGGCCACTTTGTGCAGCGTAAAAACTGCTGATCAAAAGCCTAACTTACTCCAGGCAACCCTAGTGGCCGCCAGAGCGACTGCAGCCAATGAACGTGTTGGCAGTTCGGGGAGCACACCTGCCCCCTACTGACCAGTAGCACCCCCCTCCTTCGAGGCTTATGGCAAGAGAAGTCCGTGGTGCCTAGAGATCCCCCCACCCTCTAATCACCGTCCCATACACAGAGCTCATATTCCCTGGTGGTTTGTGGACCTCCGGTCTCTGATTGCTGTTCCGATATCAGAAACATATCTCCCTGGTGTCTAATGGTTCTCCCCCTCTCTCTGATCCCCTGTCCTGTAAAAAGACAAATACATCCTGGTGTTCAGTGGTCTCCCCTGTTCTCTGAGCCCAGGCCCTGCAAAAAGACCTACATGCCTTGGTGACCAGTGGTCTTCCCCCATCCTCTGTGTCTGGCACTGGTGAAAGTAACAAGTCCCTGGTGCCTAGTGTTTCTCCCACCCTCCAATCATGGTCTGGTAAAGTTTAAAAGTTGTCCTTGATGTCCAGTGGTCTCCCAACCCTCCGATCACTGTCCGGTAAAGTTTAAAAGTTATTCTTGGTGTCCGGTTCCCCCCACCCTCTGATCACCTGCCACAGTGTAATTATAATTATCTCTGGTGCCTCTTGGTTTGCCCCTCCGATTGCCGGACATGGTGTAATTGTATTCATCCCTGATGCTTAGTGGTCCCTCCACCCTCTGATCTTTGACCCCGGTGTAACTGTATAAATTCTAGGTGCCTAGTGGTTCCCCCTGCCCTCCAATCACTGGACCTGGTGTAATTGTATTCATCCCTAGAGCTTAGTCATCCCCCCTGCCCTCCAATCACTGGCTCTGGCATCATAACATACCTCGCTGGGGCTTATTGGCAGCCACCCACTCACCGATCCCTGTCCCTATAGCAAGCTACCCATTCCCTGGCATCTAGCGGCCCCTGCACTGTGGGCACCAGGCAACCCACCTTACCAACCCCCCGCTTACCTGAAGGGCCAGTGCTACAGAAGACCATCTGGTGACCAGTACAGCCCACCTCACAATTCCTCAGTTGACCATCATGTGGAAAGATAGGGAGCATGCGTCCAACATACAGAACAGGGCGTGCAACCCCTGTATTGCACTGGGGACACCCACCATGTAGTGTGTAGGGGCGTATGGTTGTACCCATACAGCACACAGGCCATGTGCCTCCTGTACACTACATGGTTGGCATTCCTGTATAATACAGGGGATGCACACCCTGTACTGTACATTGGATGTGTTCTCCCTGTTGTCCCATACAGCATCTGACTGAGGAGGTGATAGGTGGGCTGTGCCGGTTGCCATATGGTCTCCCATGGCACCAGTCCTTCAGGTAAGGGGAGTTGGCAGGGTGAGTTGGCCACTGCCTGCAGCACAGGGGGGCTTCTAGATGCCAGGGAATGGGTAGCTTGCTATAGGGGCAAGGATCAGTGGGGGGGGGTGGAGCCAGTAAATGCCAGGGAGGTATGTTATGATACCTGGGCTGGTGATCGGAGTGGGGACTGCTAGGCACCAGGGACAAATACAGTTACACCAGGGCCAGCAATCAGAGGGCAGGGGGACCACTAGGCACCGGGAACAAATACAATTGCACCAGAGCTGGTGATCAGAGGGCGAGAGGGGGACCACTAGGCACCAGAGATGGATACAGTCACACCAGGGCCAGTGATTGGAAGGTGGGGGGACCACAGGACACCAGGGGTAACTTCTAAATGGATTACATGGGCTTTGTTTGAATTGATCACTTCCAAGCATGTCTATTTTAATAAAGCAAAGAACATAGACAAGGTTTTTCCTAATTCTTGTTTATGTAACAGAGGATTTCAGGAAACTATCTCATGTTAAAACTCAATGCATCTTATATAATACTTGTAGGAACACTATTTTAAAAAACCTTCTTGTCAAATATGCCAATGCAAACTACAACATGGTATTTACTGTCCCCACTCTCGAAAGCTCTTGAGCGTATAGTGGCTGACCAACTGGTTGACTACTTAGAAAAATGTCAGCTACAATGCCCGGAACAACACGGTTTCAGAAATGGTCATAGTACCACTGCGGCCCTTCTGGAGTTCACAGGCTTTATTCACCACTCCTTAGATCAAGGACATCTGGTCGATGCTGCTTTCATTGATTTAACCAAAGCTTTTGACACGGTGAATCATGCCTTCCTGGTTGAACAGCTTACCACCATTGGCCTAGCTTGTGACAGCGTAGCCTGGTTTGAAAGTTTCCTGCACAACCGTACATGGCAGGTGAAGATTGGTAACACTGTCTGGGATAGCAGACCTATCTGGAGTTCCTCTAGGGTCCATCTTGGGTCTCCATTTATTTAACATTTTCCTCAACAACCTTCCTTACTCCTGTCAGGGTCACATCCTTTTATATCCTGAAGATGCTGTCCTGTTTACCAGTGATCCAGACCCTAAGGTTCTTGAATCTAGGCTACAGAGTAATGTCATAGTCGTAGAAAGATGGTTCCATGAGCACAAGTTAGTTATGAATTACAACAAGACTAAAACTATGCTGTTCTCCAGCTCCCAAAATAGGCACAGAACTTACCATCTTTCTATCACCAACGAAAGGGGCTCTCCCATGGAACTAGTTCAGCTGTTTAAATATCTAGGGATTACTATTGACAGTACGATGACCTATGCCTATCACATTGACAACATTGCTAAGGCTGTTAACACCCGCATAGGGCTACTTTACAGGCATAAGCAATGTTTGACCCCAGAGGCTCTTAACCTGGCCATTCAAAGCTCTCTTGTCTCGCATATTGATTCAGCTTACCAATCTATGGATCAGCTACTGAAACAACTCTTCGCCGCATCATAGTTGCACTCAACAAAGCATGCAGGCTCCTTACTGTGTATAATGTGATATTTGTAATGACCATAATTTTGTTTAGATGAACAATCAACATGAAACTAAAAAAAAACTTTTAAACTTTACCAGATGGTGATTGGAGGGTGAGAGGACCACTGGACACCAGGGACAACTTTTAAACTTTACTGGACAGTGATTGGAGGGCGGGGGTGATCACTGGACACCAGGGACAACTGTTAAACTTTACTGGACAGTGATCGGAGGGCGGGAGTGATCACTGGACACCAGGGACAACTTTTAAACTTTACCAGATGGCAATCAGAAGGTGGGAGGGACCACTGGACACAAGGGACAATGTTTACATTTTACCAGATGGTGACTAGAGGGTGGTTGGGGGCACCACTAGGCACCAGGGACTGCTTGCTTTCAATGGGTGTGGACAGTCGGGTTGGGGGCAGAGCTGGCTGTGGGGGTGCAAACCTATCACTGCTTCCCATGCAAATGTGCCCACAATGGGCATGCAAATGTCCCCTTAGTGCCTTGCATGCCCAAAGAGCTCATTTGTATAGGCCTGTCTGAATACCATGCCAGGAGCTACCAGTGCTATCAGGTCTGGGGTACTGGGTCAATATCTCTGCAACTAGAACCACGCAGCAATAACCACACAGGGTAGAGCGCATGTGTATTTAGAGCAACAGGGATATGATAGTAGAGGAGAATTACCACTACCCCGTCCCTCTATGCATCACTGAGGAAATGCTAAGTTGCCATGTGCTGGGTGCCTGGTTGAGCCACTCCTGTGGTGGAGTGGCTAAGGCACCAGTGCACGACAAAATCGGGAGACCTGGGACCATGGTTCGGTTTCCCCCAGGTCTTCCCGTGCTACTGCTTTTGTGTGGTGTTTTTTTTTTTTTTACAAAACAAAGATCCCCTCCTGTGGTTTCTTCCTATCTCGAAGTCCACCCCGGAGTTAGTTATTTAAGTTCCGGGGTGTGTGGGGGGGTGAAGCCCCGCGCAAAAAACATAATCACTGGACAGGAAAAATCATGAAAGCTGATTGTTCAACAGCATTCTGTGCCCATATTTATATTCCTTCATAAAGGAATGGGTAAAAACAAGGGTCCTGAGCAGAACCTGTTTACATACAGCAATATCCCTACGCCCTGTCAAAACCCTTCATCACAGAAACCACTTGCTTTCTGATGGATTAGCTTCCTGAGGTGACTTTTGACTTTCTTGAGGGAAAATCTTTTGAAGACTGTCCACTTTATTTATTTATTTATAATTATTAGGAGAATACACCTTTGCGCTACAAGCTCATTTACAAAGGTTCCGCGTCAATACAGAATACAGAAAAGACATTTACATGGAATACATAGTCAAGTTAGGAATAACAGCAATAATAGCTAGGCAATATACAGTACCTATAGGTACCAATGTCATTGAGCAAGTAAGTTAAATAGCAATTTCAAATACACAGAGGAACAGGGGAGAGGGGAGGACAGATGGGGTAGGGGACAGAAATGAGGGAGGAGGAGAAAAAGGGAGGGAAGCAGTCAGAGAGGTCTTGTCTAGGGGAAGGGTAGTGGTGGGGGGGAGATTACGAGCTTAGCCCACAGTCACACTTAGAGTAGCAGGTTGTCAAGTGGGCCTTCAGCAAGGATTTGAAGTGGCTAATTATTTTTGTGCAGGAAAGGAGGTCTGTGCTGAGAGAGTTAAGCCAGTTAGGAGCCCTATATGTGAAGGAACACTGTCCTTGAGTTGTCCATCGGAAAGGTACATTTAGAGTCTGTTGACTGACATTTCTAGTGTTCCTTGAATTTAAGTTGGGGTGAAGGAGGCCTTTAACCCCCGGCGAAGTAAGGCCTTTGGTAGCCTTTTTAGCAAGGAGGCAGACCTGATATTTATTTTATTTATTTATTTGTTTTTGTTAACCGGGTAAGGTGTACTAGTCATAGAAATGCCTATTTTCAGACACGACCCGGGAGGTTACAACATAGTGAATATAAGACAGGATAACAGATATACAGTACAAAACATTTGGCAAAAATATAACAGTACAAGTAAGCATTAAACACAAAGTGCTTTTACGAGCATACCCTATGGAGAAACACAATAAAAGGTGAGTAAATGGCAGGAGTAGCAGATAACCAGCCCAAGACATGGCTAACAATAACAAGCATTTGTCAATGCTGAATGTTTGCTTGCTGTCATTGGCATTGGTAGTGTAGGAGTTAGAGAGCTGCATAATAGGAATGGCAGTGAAGTATTGAACTGAAGCCAACCCCACCACCACCACCCTGCAGAGATTGACAGGCATTGGTGTGTGCCTTTGAGTCATCAGGCATAACGACCATGCCATTTCACCGCACCCTACCCAGCAGACACCAAGTGTCATGGTGTGCCTTGGGGTCTTTGGGACTTATGCTCACCCCATTCCATCAGGAAATATGGTGCGATGGGTGCAGTATAGGAGAATGGGGTGAACTTTGGGGCCGAAGAGTTCAAGGCACACCTCAATGCCTGTCACTGGCTGCAGGGTGTGGGTGGGGGTGGAATGGCATGAGCATTACAGGCGACAATCCCAAGTCACACCCCTGATGCCTGTCAGTCTCTACAGGGTGGGGCGTTATGGCCGGAAACCCTAATGCCCCAGGCGTTTGTTGGTATTTTCACTCCAAATTTTCAACATGGTTTTTTGTGATCCCCACCTCATGAATAGTGGCAATATCAGTTCGTTAGCTGAAAGCTGATTTTGCACAGTGACTATGCCATTTGACACCACAGGTGCAAAACACATTTCGAACAGGATGTGAAAATGACAGCTGCACTGTTCAAGAGGAGAGTAAAAATGGCAATGTTGAAAATCTGGAGTGAAAATATAAAAACTGGTGAAGCCATGAGCGCATAGAGAAACTGCGCACGCACAATTCGCACGTAATTAAAGGTTTGGAATTGTTTACAGCAGATTGTTAACACAGGCATTTTGGGACCTCCGCTCATGAACAGTGTTACTGTGATTTTCTTAATCTGTCCCAAACACTGATTTCCCACAGCAACCATGCATTTCTGTGCCAGAAGTGCGAAAACACATTTCGGCCAGGGTGTAAAAAATGACAGCTGTACTGTTCATAAGGAGGTGTGGAAAATGCCAGTGTAGAAAATATTACAAATTCGTGAACTTACAAGGGTGCGTGGAAACTGCATAATGCACGTTCGTAACACAGTCATTTTATGGACTTTTGTCACCAAATTTTCAACATAGCCATTTTAAGACCTCTGCTCATGAACAACGTCACTGTGATTTTCTTAATCTGTCCTAAACATTGATTTCGCACACCGACTGCGCCATTGAGCACTACATGTGCGAAAATGCATTTTGGGCAAGATGTGAACAATGACAGCTATACTGTTCATAAGGAGGTGTGGTAAAATGGCAATGTTGAAAATCTGGAGTGAAAATATTACAAATTCTCAAAGTTATGAGCGTGCGTAGGAACTGCTCAACACACGCTCGTAAAACAGGCATTTTTGGGAATTTTTCACCAAATTTTCAACATAGGGTTTTGGGGAAGGCCTACCTCATGAACTGTGAATCTCATTTCATTACTCAGTCCTGAAAGGTGGTTCCGCGCAGTGACCGCGACTGGGTTCATGAGGTGGGGTCTCAAGAACCCCATGTTGAAAATTTGGTGAAAAAACTCCCCAAAATGGCTGAGAAATGCACCAAAGTTGAAAAAAAATTTTTTTTGTCATTTTCAGCTTACCGGCATTTCTTCAGTTCGCGGTCGACTTTGAAGAATGCAGATGTGTTCCTGGTCCACTGAAGATGGTTGCGCTGGGCTCCAGAGGTAAGTATGGGGTGGAGGTGTGTGGGGAGGTGGGTGCGCAGATGATGGGCATGGGTTGGGGAGGGGGCAAGACAGTCAACGAGGGATCTTTTTTTTTTTACAGGTGTATTTTTTTCTTTTTAGAAGATGACGCGGGACTTTTGCCATGTTGGGTGGGCTCCAGCATGGCAGCTGGAAGTTTATTTTGGGGGCAGTGGAGTTGATGGGGATTGAGCACCCTGTGGCTATTACAGGACATTTGCCATGCTGGGGTGGGCTTTCAGCGTGGCAACTGGAAGTGTTTTTTTTTTGTGGGGGCTACAGTGGAGCCGATGGGGGATTGGGCACCTATCACCATACAGACTTTTGCCACGCTGGGGTGGGCTCCCACCAGGGCAACCTGAAGTCTGTTTGGGGCATGGAGCTGATGGGGGATTGGGAACCCCATTGGCCATACAGTGTGTGGGGGATGAGCGATGAGCACGCTGGGTGGGCTCCCAGCGTGTTACATAGGTGTTCATGGGGAGACGAACTGTCTATGACAGTTCAGATGCAGTCTTTGACATGTAGGCAATTTGCATACTGCCAATGACAGTATACCGTTATATGTTACCACACTGATTGTGGTGGTGTTTTCCTCAGGACTGTATGCCACTGCATCCGAATGGCTGTCATAGACAGCTCGGACATTCATTGGCGCAGTGCAGCTGTGCCTGCAAAAAGGAGCAGGGCATTGGAAGTGGGGGAGGCACAGCTATGAAAACTCATATGGTGGCACTATGTTTCTTGCACATGCGTGCAAGCAAACATAAAAATGTAGAAAAATACAAATAAGTAATGATCAGTAAAAGTATAGCTAACAACAAGGTAAAAAGACAACTGTGTTACAGAGAAAACAATTATAAAGTAAAACTGAGTAAGTGCAAGTTTATTAAGACACAGCAGGGAAAGGAGGTTGACAGCGGCAGCTACTTAGAAAGGGTTTAGGGTAGTTGGAAACAAGTACACTTGGCTCATTTGGTGTGATATTCCAGGTGAAGTTTTTTGAAGAGTCAATGACTAGAGGCTTGCTGAACATCCAGCGGAATAGAATTCCAATAGCGCGGGCAGCAAGGGAGAAAGCATGGGCACCCGTTGCTGTTTAGCACTTTGGAATATGCAGGAGAGTTTGGTCGGTTGACTGTAGACCATGTGGGGTGGTTTGCCTGAAGAGCATATTGGCCAGCGATGCAGGGGTACCTGATCTGATGACACTATCAGTCAGAGAGCCAAGAGAGAGAGAGGAGTCAGTGAGTTGATGGGGAAGGACATTTTAGATCAGCATAGAGCTGACAGTGGTGCTTATGGCGATAGGAGGCAAAGGCGTAGTGGCATGTGTTATTATAAGTTATGTCCCATCTATGCAGTAAGATTTTGGAAGCACCCATGAAAGTAACAGCACCATAAATAAGGACTGGGAGAAGGATGCCTCGAGCCACAGCTAGTCTGGCAGAGGGGGTAAGGGCATAGCTAGTCTTGTAAGCAACCCCAAGTTTTGCATTCATGGATTTGCAGATAGAAGAGATGTGATTGCTGAAGTTTAAGGATCCATCAAGCAACACTCCCAGGTATTTAAAAGAGTTCACTGTGTCTAACAGGGAGCCATCTGCATGGAGGATTTGTAAGTTGATTGGGTTGTTTCTGAGTTTGACTTCGGAACCAAATATTGAACCCTATTATCTAAGTTGAGCCATCCAATGTGGGAGAAAAGCTCACATCTGTGGGTCTGCTGGTGAGCCTGCAAAATCAGCCTACAGGCCCTGTTGAGGGCAACGCTGATTCTATTTAGGGCTGAATCAGTTGCTGCACTATAAACCACTAACCTGTAGTCAATAATTGATATAACAGAGCTGGTCACTGCTAGTTTGAATGCCTCGTCAGTGAGACAATGCCTATACTTATACAGCAGGCCAGTTCTGGAGTTGACAGTCTCTGCGGCTATCTCAATGTGGCGCGAGAAGGAAAGGGTGCTGTCAAGGGTGACCCCAAGATATTTGAAGGATTGGACCATTTCTAGTGTTTCATTATGGGCGTTGTGGATTTGTAGTTGATAGGTTTTGTGCTGGTTTTGGGGCGAGGCAAAAAGCATGGATTTGGTCTTTTTTATAGTTGAGAAGAAGCTTGTGGTTCAATATGTAATTCAAAATGTAATTCAACATTTACAAAGCCTAACTTACCCCATTATTGACTTGCAGCATTACAAAATGATCACTTAACATTAACAAAATAGAAAAAGCCTAATTTCTAATATTTATTGATGTTACACTAAACTGACTGCTTGTAATGAGTTATTCATTAAATATTTAGTGTAACCAGTTAAAAGTTACTACAGTTACCCTGATTAATAATGCCAGCACTGGACTATTTTATGTACTAATGTACTTCCACAGTTTAAAAACAGTAAACAAATTAATTGTTTGACCTGTGTTTTTTTTTTACTTTACTGTAGGGGTCCAGTGCATAATCAGAATAATACACTCTAGGACATGCTTTATCATGGGATTATTGGAACTTCTTGGGTGCGTAAGACACCCAGCTTCACCTCATACCTCATAATGCACCCCAGGCATGTCTATATCCTATGAAAAAGCACACCCTGTCATGTATTATTTCTTAATTATACAATGGCATGAACATTTCTTGCATTCTGATTGGTCAGAGGCTGCCTTGTACAGTGATGTTATCCCAGCATAGCATCACTGTATCAAGGTCCAGTACACACATGACTGCATAATATGCTAAAGCAATTGCTCCACAGGTACCCACACTTCACATGCCTACCTAAGAAGTGTGCCAGTAGTTCGCAATTATTTTTAAAAAACAAATCCTTCTCTCCCACCATAGTAAAACAATGAAATACCCCATTTTCACTTCACCAAGATAAAATTCTGCCTAATCACACCACAAGCTCCTCTGAATTAGAAAGAAATACCACAGCGTTTACCTCACTACCAAGCCACATTTTCCCACAGTCAATTAAATAAAAAACTAAATCGCCAAAAAATATTTCCAGTTAATCACTAAACTTGCCACATCGGAGAATCACTCTCTTTGAGTGTTTCAAGTTCACACCAGGACCAGACAATCTCATGCACATTTTAAAACAGCAGTGCTTGGTACACTTACTAAAAACTCTTTCCAGTTCCGCTGCTGTTACAGTAAAGTGTTTCATACCTTCTTTTAGTCCCATTCCTTTTCTTTCAGTACCTCTTTTCAACTTGCCAATCTTTCCCTCCCAACACCCTAGAGAGACCAGACCATAGGCCTCCTTTCCTTTCCTTTCTGCTTCCAACAGAACCGAGACTCCTTGGTGGTGGGGTGGAGTGGGGGCACAACCATAGCCATTGCACAAGAAGAAGCACAATGTGGATAGGGGGAGACAAGAAGTAGCAGCAGCGCCACCTACTGACATTTTTTGCCAGGCATTTTTACTGTACTTTGTTGAGAACGGTAAAATCTGGAAAATCGAGGTGGCAACATGAGCCTCAGGACAGGGCAACAAACCCAAACGGAGCCTGACATACCTGAAGAACTGCTCTGTTGCATTCTGTTGAGGTGCAGAGTGTTCCCAGTTTTGTTGGGAATGCATACCACTGTGCATTGGTGCAGGTGCTTTTTGCAAGTGTGTAAACACACTGCTTCGCCTGCACTGGTGCCACTCCCACTCATTAACCCCTCTGTCAGAAATGCCCCAAAACATGGGATGGCTATTGGCAATGCTGCTCAGCTGCAGTGTGTAAACACAAGAGGGCACTTGTGCAAATGGAGTGGAGGAAGTTGCTTCAGATGGCAACGCTCCAGGTAAGCACCGTATAAAAGCGCTATTAGAGTACTAAGACTTACCAATGATTTGGAAGATGCGTCTCCCTATATATACTTGTTTATTTTTATACTATTGAAAGCGTAAGATCAACCTCATTTGTGAGGATGAACTGTCCACTCTCCTGTAACTATACACAATACTGTACATAAAATGTGATAATGTTCCTTAAGTGAATAGTTCCCCTTTTTGTTCATAAAATGGTGTGAAAGCCCCTTCAATTTTGATAATACCTACTTTGAGTGTGGCACCATTTATTTTTCAGTTTATTTGCTGTACCACAGCTGCCCGGAGAATTTATGAAGCCACCAGGGCACTCCCTGAAACTGAGAATTTAACGTGGAGTGGTTAACATCAATAATATGGTAACTGCTCTGGACTGATATCAATAATTTTGGCATAATTATGCGACAGCATATAAAAGAGGAAAAAAGCATGCTATTGGATAGCCTTCCATCCCGTCGATCCCTGAACAACAAAACTGACATTCACATCATCCCTGTCCACCCCTGACATCTTACACAACATAATCTGAGTTGCCCATCAACAAGCCAAGGCACCCCCCTCTTTACTTCTAGTAACCCCACCCATGGCCAACCAACCCTTGTAAATATCTTCATCTTCTTGTTATCTAACTTTCCTGCTGATTCTGGCAGTTGGGTGGGTGGTGGGGGTGCTGTCAGAAGAGTATCCAATCAAAAGGTGCTCTTCCACAAGTCATGCTCGCATTGCATGAATCGGCACAAATGTCAGATAGCACTCAGGATGGGTCACCGCTGCTCACTGCTTTATTGAAAAATGGCAGCAGCTGTGTTCAGGGGGTCCTTCATACCAAGGGATCAGTGCAGGATCCCCTGAACATAACAAAATGATTAAAGTATGGTTTGGAGCTGGAAAGGAGATGGGGAAATATCCATTAGTGTGTACTATTTTTATTTTTTTTTAATCTACACTATTCTATCAGAATATTACAATAATGTATCTGGATATACAGATAACCATGCCCAAAAAGTTATCAATTTCTCCTCATTAACTACTCTGGGGAATCTAAGATATTTATTTATTTATTTAAGGAAATGTTTTGCCAGGAAGGAACACTGAATAACAAGTTGCTCATCTCCCGATGCGACGGGAGTACAATTGGATGAAGAGTTAGATATACAGTTTACCATTTAACATATCAGATACATTAAACATTCAATTACATTTAACATACAGTTAAATATATCATACCTGTGGAATACGCATTTAATTACAAGTGGCATATCTGAGGAACATAGTACAGAAATTGAGTGTAGCCTTGGAGCCAACTCCTTGCAGGAATGGATCCCGGTTAAGAGGCAGATCATTTAGCAGTTATTAAATGAATGATGTGCAATGAGGGGACATCGAGGAGGGCAGAGGGGTAGACAGAGAAAACCAGCTGGAGGGAGGAAGGAGAGGATAAAGATGGGGGGAACATTACTGGAGCAAAGTGAGCAAAAAATCAGTTGAGAGGAACAAGTTAACTGAGGGCTAGTCCAATCTGGGAGCACCTCAGACAGAACAAAAAGTGCAAGTTATTAGCTCAAGTGAACTAATTCCTTTGTTTAAGTGCAGGGGGTTAGAAAGGGGTGCAGGAGGGAGGTGGGGGTAATGGATAGTGTAGGGTAGGGAAGGATGAGTCATACATGCAACTGGCCCTTTCCTGGATCAGGATGCATTGGGGAGAGAGAAAAGAAAGGATGAAGGGAAAGAAAGAAAGAAGAGGGAAAGAAGAAGAAGCTTGCCTAAGACTAGGCCACTTCAGGATGCTGAGAACCCTGCCAGAGTGCAGAATTGGGTGAGGACTAGAAAGGGTAGAAAGGACAGAGAAGAAGGAGGAGTGAAGGAAGAGTAATTGCCCAGTGCTTGGCCCCTCCAGGATGCAGAGAACCCTGCCAGGGAATAGAATTAGGCAAGGACAAGTTGGGCAAAGGGAATAGTGGGGATAGAAAAAAAAGGATGGAGGAAAGAAACTTACCTCAGAGCAAACATCGCCAGGGTGCTAAGAATCCCAACAGAGGGCAGATTTAGGTGATGACAAGTTGGATAGAAAGGAGGGGGGGAGGGGAGGGAAAGGAGAAGGAGGCTTGCCCAGTGCTTGACCCCTCCAGAATGCTGAGAACCCTGCCAGAGGTCAAAACTAACCAGGGGCAAGTTGGTAATGGAAGAAGATTAGGGGTAGGAGTGAGGAGGTAAGCGGTGAAGGGAGAGGAGAGGAGAGAAACAGAGAAACATGGAATATGATGGCAGATAAGCACCACTTGGCCCACCTAGTGTGCCCATTTCCCTACCTAATGGATAAGCTGCAGATCCAGTTAACCAACAGCCTATTTCCTCCTACCCCGGACTAGAATTGCCTTATGTCTATCCCATGCATTCTTGAATTCCCCCACTGTTTTTGACTCCACAACATCCTCAGGAAGGCTGTTCCATGCATCTACAACCCTCTCTGTGAAAAAATACTTCCTCACATTACCTCTGAGCCTTCCCTCCTCTATCTTCAAATTGTGTCCCTTATTCTTGCATATCTCTTTTCTGAAAGATGCTACCTCTTGGACTTTGTTGATTTCCTTGAGGTACTTGAAGGTTTCTATCATGTCCCCCCCTCTCCCTCCTTTCCTCAAGGCTATACATATTAAGCTCCTTAAGTCTTTCTTCATATGTCTTTTGGTGCAGACCCTGCGCCATTTTGGTTGCCCTCCTCTGGATAGCCTCCACCCTGTCTATGTCTTTGTGGAGATGGGGTCTCCAGAACTGTACCGCTACTCCAGATGTGGTCTCACCAACTGTCTGTACAGAGGGATAACAACTTCCTGTTTTCTACTATTGATGCCTCTCCCTATGCATTCCAGTATCCCCCCAGCCCTCTGTACTGCCTTCTCACATTGCTTGCCCACTTTTAGGTCATCTGATATAACTACCCTCTGGTCCCTTTCCATTTTTGTTGTTGTCATTATCTCACCCCCCCATTGTGTACTCTTCCCCTGGGTTTTTGTTTCCCAGGTGCATTACCTTGCACTTCTTTGCGTTGAATCTAAGCTGCCATACTTTTGACCATTTCTCCAACCTTGCCAAGTCCCTTCTCATCCTTTCCACCCCACCTTGTGTATCAACCCTGTTGCAGATCTTTGTGTCATCTGCAAAGAGACATACTTTTCCTTCCAGTTCCTCTGCAATGTCACTTATAAAGACATTAAAAAGGACTGGACCCAGTACTGAACCCTGTGGTACCCCATTAGTAACCCCCCTTTCTTCATTGTGGACTCCGTTTACTATTACCCTCTGTGTCCTGTTGTCCAGCTGATGTTTTACCCAGGCTATCACCCTGGGACCCACTCCCAGGCTGGCTAATTTGTTTGTTAATCTTTTGTGCGGGACTGTGTCAAATGCCTTGCTAAAGTCTAGATAGGCCATGTCCACAGCCCCTCCTTGGTCTACTACTTTGGTCACCCAATCAAAGAAATTGATTAGATTTGCCTGACATGACCTTCCTGCTGAGAAGCAGGTTTAGGGAGGGAGGAAGGTTTAATAGGGGATAACTTGTGTTCTCCACAGATAGCAAACTGAACACAATGCAATTCTGAAGGTATGCATTATTTACCTAGGGGAATGCTCAGCTGTGAAGCAACATCTTTTTCCAGTACAGCCATGCTTCTACATGATTCAGCTCGGAGGTGTGAAGCCCAGGGATGTCAAACGATTTACTCAAGGTCACTCAGCCCCTAGCTGTGGTGGGATTGGAACAAGTGAGCTTATATTTTACAGTTCAGCACTAGCCACTGGACCACACTGCTTTCCTTTGGAAATACTAAAATTACACAACCAGTGCAGTTATAAAACATTGACTTGTTTCTTCTGTGCCCCCAAAGCGCGCATGTTGTATTACGTTTTTAAATTAGTTGTATGTTTGACTGTTTTTAAATTAGACATAACTTTTGCCCTGAAGTTATTATGTAAATATATTTTGAAGTTTGTATAAAATAGTATTTCATATGCCTGTTTCATGCATATTTATAAATTAGATTTTTATGTATACAGTATTTTGTGAATTATTGCCCATTGAAAATGAGCTTTTAGTCAATGGGTTTTATCAAAATAAACCTAATTTACTAGTATTACAACATCTGGTTCAAATAGATACACCTGTTTAGAGGGTGGGAATCTGTTCGTGAAGATTTGGGGGGCCTTTGCACTAGCACTAAGACTGACAGTTCTAATGATGCTGGTTTAGTATGAGTGTAAAATGTTTTAACACTGGCTCCATATTGTCCCATCCATTTTTATTTTATTCTCCAAATGTATCATATAGTTTTGGTAAAAAAATACAAGTCTTATCCCTCACCCTCATGCTTCACTTTTCTGACATATTTACAACTCATCAGGTGATGAGAGCAGGTGCAAGTCTAGTAAAATTTGCCTATATACTCAAAACCTTCTATTCGGATCCTTTATTTGTTTAGCTGAATGCAATACATCATCTATATACAAAAGTAGTGTTGTTACAACATTCATTATAGTTAGGAAAATTTTCAATTCAAATTGAATTCTGTGCATACAAAATACAATAAATGTGATCGCTTCTTAGTTCTCCACCTTGGCTCATTTGCAAAAATCATTCTGTTTCTTTTTGCCCTAATTATAGTTTCCCTAAAAGCGAGAACTCATTAACTTTAGGTACTAAAATCAAATTTTACCATTTACATGTTGTTTCTAATTGTAGATGTGCAGCTCAAAGTGGTAACAGATCAGTACAGGTCACTTTGCATGTGTTTGTTAGCAAGAAGCCCCATGCTGGGAAAACTGACTCATGAAATCTACCAAGCACAGAGCCTATAGGGAAAAGTTATTTAATACTTAGAAGGCAGTTTGGGAAGGTTAAGGTTCTTTTGCATTATTTTGGGGAAATTCTTTAAATTTTAATAGACAGTGTGGGTAAAACTAGCAGGTTAGACTATTACAGCCCTTTGTGGACTGAGCGGTACTGCACACCTGTGGAGGAGGTGTCTGCGGAGGAGCTGAACAGGATCAGTGCACTCAAACAAGGGCTTGGATACATTATTTAAGTGGCTAGTTATCAAGAGGCCCTGTGCTCTACAAACTCTAATTTACCTCTAGGGGCAACTGTGTCAAGTGTGAACAAGTTAGCTATGTATTAAGCAACCAGCTGAAACCGGATTGCTTGAAACCAGGGTTATTGAGACTCATTGTCTTATAAATCAGAGACTGGGTGAGCTAGATGTGAACAGTCTCAGTGAAGAACAGTCACAAGGCCAACAGAGCTGGCTGAGTGGGAGTGTGGCTGAGAGGACATGGGACAGGGAGTTAACAACTGTTTCCAACAGCACAGATTACTAGGGAGGATCACTGCAGTAAATCACACAGTAATATCAGATTAATGCCTTTCTACCTGCAGAGGGCAGAGGATGCAGCCAGCGAAAGCGGACTCTGTAGAGGCATACTACCATTCTGCAAGGGAGCAGAAGGAGGAGAGCTGGCAGCTGTGTGGTGGTGGGGGCAAGGTGGGGAGGTTCACCCTTACTGGTGTGCAAACAAAGCGCTCGGTAAATCAGAACATAGGCAAAAGGGTGACAGCAAAGGTGAGTGGCATGGACTGGGTTGCCCCCTCCAGTCAGACTGCACACAGTGTCAGGATTATTTTCTGTGGCAGGGGTGCGCTAGTAAGAACTTAAAAAACCTCCTCAAAAAGATACGGGAAGGGGGCTGGTTTAGGGTATCACCAAGGGCAGGAGGCAGATGCAGGAGATCATTGGGGGAGGAACAGCAGAGAAGGGTAGCACCAGGAGAGGAGGGGGGACCCTGTGGGGCAAGAAAGCATAAAGGGGCAACTATCTTCACTTGTGTGCAAGTCAATATGAGGAGGACATTCAGCAAAATGGGTGAGCTCAAGGGACTGATGCACTTCAAAGGTCAGGATTTAGTGGTGCTCAGAGACCCAGTGAGGAGTACAAAATGACTGGGATATCAGGATCGAAGGATTCAGACTAAAGCAGTGGGACAAAACTGACAGGAAAGGGGGTGAAATATCTCTCTTCATAAGGAAGGAAGTCACTGTGGAAGACAGGGACATCAGAAAGCAGACAGTACCACAGAATCCAGCTTGATTGAGTGGGGCAGGGGGTCACCCTGGGGGAGTACTACAGGCCCCCAAACAGCTCAGTGGAGCATGATGCCCAACTTGTTGGGGGAATTATAAGAGCAGCCAAATTGGATGGCTTGGTGATCCAGGGGGACTTCAATCTCCCAGACATAGACTGAGAGGGCTAACAAAAGAGCTAGGATGGAGTCCCTGTCCACCATAAGGAACTGCTTATTAGAGAAGCAAGTCCAAAAGGGCAATAGGTGTGAGGCCACCCTTTACCTTGTTCTCAGCAGTGGGGATAGGGTCATTTGCAGTGTAAACATCAACTGGTGGGAGGCAGTAACCATAAGCAGGTAACCTCCCTGGTGATAGGGAAGGCTAGCTGGGTCTCAGTTACCAGAATCTGGCACATCAGAAAGGTAGACTTTGTCAGAGTGGATATCCAGGGGTCTGGAACAGCTGCATGAGGCTGCTAATGCTGATCACATGTGGGGTTCATTGAAAAACATACTCCAAGCAGTCTCTGAGGTCTGCAGCTCTGTTAGCAATAATGGAAAAAGGGTCAAAAAATTGTCTTTCTGTAACTGGCCCAGTATTGTGGAATGGAGGGCTGAGGTGCAGAGGGCCTCACCTCCTGCTGTGCCAGTGACCCAGGTTCGGAAACAGACATGAGTCACTTGGGGGCTGGCTGGGGGAGGGAGGGAGGGTTGAACATCCCAAGGACAGCTCTCCTCTCTGGGGAAAGGGAGTAAGGGCATCCCGCAAGTCAGCTGCCACCTAGATACATATATACAGAGACAGTGTCAGCAGATAAGGGCCTATGGCCCACCCAGTCTGCCCATTTGAGCTTGTAGTTCACTTTATGTTTTCCTAGAAGTCTGTTGCTCCTTACCCCTGACCTCCAGAATTCCTTTATGTCTATTCCATGCATTCTTAAATCCTGTGATTGTTTCAGCCCCCACCACTTCCTCTGGCAGGGTGTTCCACTTGTTCACCACCCGTTTTGTGAAGAAATTCTTCCTCACGTTTCCTCTGACTTATCCTCCCTCCAACTTCATCCCATGCCCTCTAGTCCTGGAACATCTTTTTCGCTTAAAAATAGTGTATTCCTGCACCCTGTTCCTCCCTGCAAGATACTTATATGTCTCTATCATGTCTCCTCTCTCCCTCCTGTCCTCCAGGGAGTACATATTCAGTTCCTTCAACCTGTCCTCATAGGACTTATGATGCAATCCATATACCATCTTTGTTGCCCTCCTCTGAACCTTCTCTACCCTGTCTATATCCTTACATAGGTAAGGCCTCCAGAACTGTACACTGTACTCCAGGTGGGGCCTCACTAGTGTCTTGTATAGTGGAATTATGACCTCCCTTTTCCTGCTGGTGATGCCCCTGCCTATGCATCCCAGCATCCTATTTGCTTTACCTGCTGCCTTGTCACACTGTTTCCCTACCTTGAGGTAATCAGAGATGATAACCCCAAGATCCCTTTTCTGCTTGGTGCATGCTATATCCTCACCCCCCAACTAATATATTGTGCCAGGGTTTTTGTGCCCCATATGGATTATGTTGCACTTCTACATAGAAACATAGAGTTTGACGGCAGATAAGGACCGCTTGGCCCACCTAGTCTGCCCATTTCCCTACCTAGAGGATAAGCTGCAGATCCTATTTAACCAACACCCTATTTCTTCCTACCCCCCACAAAAATTGCCTTATGTCTGTCCCATGCATTCTTGAATTCTCCCACAGTTTTAGACCCCACAACCTCCTCAGGAAGGCTGTTCCTTGCGTCCACCACCCTCTCTGTGAAAAAATACTTCCTCACATTGCCCTTGAGCCATCCCCCCTCTATCTTCAGATTGTGTCCCCTTGTTCTTCCACATCTCTTTTTCTGAAAAATGCTACCCTCTTGGACTTTGTTGATTACACTGAGGTACTTAAATGTTTCTACCATGTCCCCCTTTCCTCAAGGGTATACATATTAAGCTCCTTTAGCCTCTCCTCATATGGCTTCTCTTGCAGACCCTGCACCATTTTAGTTGCCCTCCTCTGAACTGCCTCCATCCTGTCTATGTCCTTGCGGAGATGGGGTCTCCAGAAGTGGATGCAGTACTCCAGATGGGGTCTCACCAACTGTCTGTACAGGGGGATAACAACTTCCTGTTTATTGCTGGTGATGCCTCTCCCTATACATCCCAATATCCCCCCACCCCTCCCAACCGCCTTCTCACATTGCTTGCCAACCTTAAGGTCATCTGATATGATTACCCCCAGGTCCCTTTCCATTTTTGTTGTTGTTACTACCTCCCCCATTGTGTAATCTTCCCCTGGATTTTTGTTTGCCAGGTGCATTACTTTGCACTTCTTTGCATTGAATCCAAGCTGCCATACTTCTGACCATTCCTCCAACCTTGCCAAGTCTCTTCTCATCCTTTCCATGCCTCCTTGTGTATCAACCCTGTTGCAGATATTTGTGTCATCTGCAAAGAGGCATACTTTTCCTTCCAGTCCCTCTGCAATGTCACTTATAAAGACATTAAAAAGGACTGGATCCAGTACTGAACCCTGCGGTACCCCACTTGTAACCCTCTTTTTTAGAGTGGACTCCATTTACAATTACCTTCTGTGTCCTGTTGTTCAGCCAATGTTTTACAAAGGCTACCACCCTGGGACCCACTCCAAGGCTGGTTAATTTGACTACTATTCCTTTGTGTGGGACTGTGTCAAATGCCTTGCTAAAGTCTAGGTAGGCCATGTCCACAGCCCCTCCCTGGTCTACTACTTTGGTCACCCAGTCTAAGAAATCAATTAGATTAGTCTGACATGACCTTCCTGCTGTGAACCCATGCTGCCTTGGGTTCTGTGCCCCACTGGCCTCTAGGTACTCAACAATTCTTTCCTTCAGAAGTGATTCCATCACTTTCCCTACCACAGAGGTCAAACTGACAGGTCTGTAGTTTCCTGCCTCTGTCTTGCTCCCACTTTTTGTGAAGGGGAATCACATCAGCCTTCTTCCAGTCCTCAGGTACCACACCATCCTCCTGTGATTTGTTATAAAGGGTAGTCAGTGGTGTCACTAGTTCTCTGCTTAATTCTTTTAGAATTCTGGGGTGAATTCCATCTGGCCCCATTGCTTTGTTCAACTTCAGTTTTAGGAGTTCTTTCAGAACCCTTTCTTCTGTGAAAGGACTGAGATCGACCCCCCTCTCCAGAGTGCTTCTGTTAATTGGATTAGGCACCTCCCCCACTTCCTCTTTTGTGAATACTGAACAGAAGTATTCATTCAGTATCCCTGCTATTTCACTGTCACTCTCTGCTCACCCACCATCCATTCTATTTAGCCTCACTATCCCTCCCTTTGTCTTTCTATGCTCTCTGATATACCTATAAAAGGTTTTATCCCCCCTTCTTAACCGAGTTGGCTATCTTTTCCTCAGTTTGTGCCTTTGCTATTCTGACTACCCTCCCTGCTTCCTTCTGCCTTAACTGTTACAGTTATCTGTCCTGCTCCTTCTGTGTTTCCTTATACTTCCTAAATGCTATCTTTTTCTCCCTAACCTTCACCGCCACTTCTTTTGAGAACCATAGTGGCTTTTTCTTTCATTTTGATTTGTTTTGTTGCTTCACACAAAGGCCTGTTGCCTCTGTGATGGCAGTTTTTATATTTCCCCATTGTTGCTCCACCCCCTCCTTCTAGCCTGTTTGCTAGTGCTTTTCTAAGTCACTCTCCCATCTTGCCAAAGTCAGCCCTCCTGAAGTCCAGAACTCTCACTTTTGTATGGCTTGACTCTGTAGCTGAGTTTATCGTGAACTATACTGTTTGGTGGTCACTTGTTCCCAAATAGCTACCCACTTCTAGATCTGAGATCCTCTCACTGTCCCTATTTGAAAGTACGAGGTCTAAGATTGCTCCCTCACGAGTAGGTTCCAAAACTAGCTGTCTGAGGCATGCCACCTGAAAGGCATCAAGAATGGCCCTGCTTTTGGATGTGGCTGCAGAAAAGGTGCTCCAGTTAACATCTGGCATATTAAGTTCCCCCATCAACAGTATCTCCTTTCTCTGCCATCCCACTATGCCTTCTATCATATCCTTGTCCATTCCCTCCTGACATGGGGGTCTGTATACAACCCCCAGTGGATTGTGGTGCCATTTCCAGTCTCTAAGGTGATCCACAGTGCCTCCTCTCCTCCCTGTTTACTCTTTTGTTCAGTTGCTTGTATCCTTCCTTACATAGAGCTACTCCCTCTTCTGCCCTCCCTGTCTCTCCTGTAGGTTGTGTACTTCTTTGCATTGAATTTCAACTGCCAAACCCATGACCAATCTTCAAGTTTCTGCAGGTCCCTTCTCATTCTGTCTACACCCTCTGGTGTGTCTACTCTGTTACAGAGCTTTGTGTCATCAGTGAACAGGGAAATTCTGCCTTCTAGGTCCTGCACAATGTTACTGATGAAGATGTTGAATAGGTCCAGTCCCAGAACTGATCCCTGTGGTACCCCACTGGTCACTCTTCCCTCTGTGGAGTGATAGCCATTTATCGCCACCCTCTGTGTCCTGCTGCCCAGCTAGTTACCTACCCACCACACTACTGTCCTGCCCACACCTATATTCCCCAGTTTGTGTAATAGTCTTCCATGTGGCACAGTGTCAAAGGCCTTGCTGAAGTCCAGATAGGCCATGTCCACTGCCCTCCTCTGATCCACCTCCCTAGTCACCCAGTCAAAAATTCAACGAGGTTGGCCTGACATGACCTCCCCCTAGTGAAACCATGCTGCCTTGGGTCCTGTAGTCCACTTACAACCAGATGTTCCACTAATCTATCCTTCAGTAGTGCTTCCATGATCTTCCCCACTATCGAGGTGAGGCTGACTGGTCTGTAGTTCCCCGCTTCCTCTTTGTTCCCACTTTTGTATAAGGGGACTACATCTGCTGTCCTCCAGTCTTTGGGTACCTCCCCTGTTTCCAGTGATCGGCTAAATAAGATTGCCAGAGATTTAGCCACAACCTCCCTTAGTTCTTTAAGGACCCTGGGGTGCACCCCATCTGGTCCCATTGCTTTATCAACTCTTATTACTTACAGTTCCTTCAGGACCCTTTCTCATGTAAAGGGACTTGTGTCCATTTCTGCACCATTCCCACCCCTTGTGCTCCCTTCAGACCCATTACCCTCCTCTTCCTTAGCAAAGACTGAGCAGAAATACCTGTTCAATATGTCAGCTTTACTGTCGTCATCCTCCACGTGGCTCCCATCCTCCCCCTTCAGTCTCACTATCCTTCCCTTTGCCTTTCTTTTTTCACTTATGTACCTGTAAAAGGTTTTGTCCCCTCTACCCACTGATTTTGCAATGTGCTCTTCTGTCTGAGCTTTGGCTTCCCTTACTGACCTCCCTGCCTCCCTTTTCTTCTTCTTCGGGTACCTCTCCCTATCTCTTCTGCCTGTGCCTTTTTGTATTGCCTGAATGCAATCTTTTTGGCTTTCACTTTCTCTGCTACCTCTTTGGAAAACCATAATGGCCTCCACTTCCTTTTCCTCTTCCTAACCTGCTTAATGCATAATTCTGTTGTCTTGTAATCCCTATTTTACATACTGCCCACTGTTCCTCAACCACTGATTCCTGCCCCATTCCTCTTAATGCCTCTTTCAAGCATCTCTCCATTTTCCCAAAGTCTGCCCCCCTAAAATCCAGGATACATGTTTTTGTGTGGTTTGGTTCTGCTCCTTCTGTGATTTCAAACCACAGTGACTGATGGTCACTGTTCCCCAGGTGCTCCCCCACTGTTACCCCCATCACACTGTCCCTGTTTGTGAGCACAAGGTCCAGTATTGCCTTCTGCCGAGTTGGTTCCATGACCAGTTGCTTGAGGAAGGCACCCTGAAGAGAGTCCAGGATAAATCTGCTCCTAGTTGATGCTGTTGCTGGGATGCACCAGTCCACGTCTGGAATACTGAGGTCTCCAACCAGCACTACCTCACCCTTGTCTGCCATCCTTTGGATGGCTAGCATCAGCTCCCTATCTCTTTCTTCCTCCTGGGCTGGTGGTCTGTAGACACCTGTGCAGCTGGCTGGCCCCATTTTCCTTTCCAGTTTAACCCACAGTATCTCTACTCCATTTTGTTCCTCCTGGATCTCTGTGGCCCTTCTGTCATTTTTCACACACAGTGCCACTCCTCCTCCCTTCCTACCTGCCCTGTCTCTTCTGAATATGTTTGGGGGGTGAGGATATAGCATGCACCAAGCAGGAAAGGGATCTTGGGGTTATCATCTCTGATGACCTCAAGGTAGGGAAACAGTGTGACAAGGCAGCAGGTAAAGCAAATAGGATGCTGGGATGTATAGGCAGGGGCATCACCAGCAGGAAAAGGGAGGTCATAATTCGCCATACAAGACACTAGTGAGGCCCCACCTGAGTACAGTGTACAGTTCTGGAGACCATACCTCACGTGAAGGACATAGACAGGGTAGAGAGGGTTCAGAGGAGGGCAACAAAGATGAGCATGGATTGCATCACAAGTCCTATGAAGACAGGTTGAAGGAACTGAACATGTACTCCTGGAGGAGAGGAGGGAGAGAGGATATGATAGAGATATACAAGTATCTCACAGGAGGAACAGGTGCAGGAATACACTATTTTTAAGTGAAAAGATGTTCCAGGACTAGAGGACATGGGATGAAGTTGGAGGAGGATGATTCAGAGGAAACATGAGAAAGAATTTCTTCACAGAATGGGTGGTGGACAAGTGGAACACCCTGCCAGAGGAAGTGGTGGGGCTGAAACAATCACGGATTAAGAATGTATGGGATAGACATAAAGGAATTCTGGAGGTCAGGGGTAAGGGGCAACAGACTTCTAGGAAAACATAAACTGAACTTACAAGCTCAAATGGGCAGACTGGGTGGGCCATAGGCCCTTATCTGCCGACACTGTCTATGTATCTATGTATCTATGTATCTATGTTGTAGCCAGGTATGGCCATCTCCCAGTCATGGTTATCATTACACCAGGTTTCTGTGATGGCCACAATGTCCAGGTCTGACTGCATCATGACAGCCTCCAGATCCTCCGTCTTGTTGCTAAGGCTCCTGGCATTGGCACACATGGCTTTCCATGATTTGACCTCCCTAGACTGTTTAGCTGTTCTGCTCCAGCCCATTCCCTGGTTGTCCTTTATCCCTGGTTCTGCTTGCTGTCTGCCCTTCTGTTGAATTTTGTCCCTTTTCTGCCTATCCACCTCTTGGGCAGTCATCTCCATCTTTTGCACACTGCTTTGTAGAGATATCCATTCCTCTGGTTCACTGGTTCCACTGCTAGCTGTGGGGGGTGGGCAATTAGGTACCCTCCTTGCTGGCCTGCCACCCCGCGTGGCTAGTTTAAATGCTTGTCAATGTAGCATTTAAACTTATTACTGAGTGCTTGGATTCCCCTCCAGGATGGATGCAGGCTGTCAGGCTTGAACAAGCCTCCATCCCTCCAAGTGAATCCCCAGTCACCAATGAATCCAAACCCTTCCTCACAGCACCAGTTCTTCAACCATGAGTTAAAGTTCCTGGTGCATGCACCCCTGTGCTGTCCCATGCCTCTCAAGGTAGTACTTCCGAGAAGGTGACAGAAGTAGCTACTTGCTTGAGACCCCTCCCCAATTTCCTAAACTCTTCCTGAACTTCCTTTGGCTCCCCATTTGCCAGATCATTAGTACCTTGGTGGATATGACATCCAGCTCACCCTCCTGTCTTGCCTTCCCAGCAATCCCCAGGATCTTCCTTCCATCCCTCCTTACCGTGGCACCTGGTAGGCACCTCACCTCCCTGTCCTCCCCCTCCTGTGTTCCTAGCTGGATCCCTCTTATGATAGAGTCCCACACCAGGATCCGCTTCCTCCTCCTCCTCTGGGGTCCACTACTCTATCCCCTGAGGTCACCTCCTTGGCTAACCTCCACATCCTTTCCTTCCACTTCTCTGGGTACCTCTGTTTGGTTGTCCTCATTTGCCTGTGTGGCATATGAGTTCTTGAGTGGAATAGGATCTGGAATGTGCCTCTGCCTGACCGCTCTAACCCTCCCTGAGCCCACTGTCATCCATGTGCTCCTCGTTCTCGGCATCCTTTGAGGCAGTGGCATTGGACTGGGTGGTCTCTGGATAAGGATGATGCTACTCCTGACCCAGTCTACTTCCGCTCTAAGTCTGGCTACCTCATCCCGCAGTCCAGAGAGATGCATGCAGATAGGGCAGCACCTCAGCATCCAGAAGGTCTGCCTGAATATGGCTGCCCTGCAGCCACTGCATTGCACCATTCCCCACATTATACTGCACTTACACTGCTATTCTAGTACTTCTGTTACTGAAGCTCTCCTAGAGCCCTTTTTATTAATTTACTGTCCTAAAAATCCTGCCACTGATCCTTAGATGCTTTTCTTTAAAAAAAGAAAAAAATTAATAAAAAATAAGTCAAAACACTTGTCGTGCTGAGGGCGGGCTTCTTCACCCTTATGCCCCTCCTACTCCACAACCCCTACTATCCCCTGTGCTTAGCTCCTGTCAATAAGATTTAACAGGGCATATAATTAAGAGTTGGGGGCAGGGGAGGGAGGAACTTTTGCAGCAATTAAAGACAGTAAAGGAATACACCACCACTGCAGGCACACCAAACTAGGTTTTAAAATTTCAGCAGCCCAAAAACAATTCTAAGTAAAGACAGCAAAGAAATTACAGTGTCACTAAAAGCCCACAATCTAAGTTTAAAACAAAAATAGCAATGAACAGTTACTGTAAAGCACTGAAATGAATCTGTTTTCTTCCCCTTCTGGCTTCTTCATGTTCTAGGTGGCTGTGCAGCAGGATGTCTGGGAAGGTGTCCTACCCATATAATACCAGGTGACATCTCCATGGAGGTAGAGTTCACACAATGCATCTTTGCACATGTTGTGGACCCAGGGAGAAACACGGGAGGAAAACCCCCGACCATGGCATGATGAAGGCCCGGTCCCCTGCAGGCTCCACACTGGTGATTGGTCTCTCCAGAGACCTCAGGCAGGTGACGGATGGCATTAATAAAGGAGTCCCAGAGGAGCCAGCTAATGGGGCTGTGGGAACCAGACCAGAATGAGACCAGATGGGCTGCTACAGGACATAAAATACTATTTGAAGGGGGAAAAAAAGTGTTTTTCTGGCTTAACAGGGATCTTATGCAACTAAGCCTGAACAAAAAAAGTTGACTGCTAGGAAGGCTAGAGAAAAGTACAGAGCAGTGCTGAAGCACTGCAAGACTAGAACAGAAAAAGCAAAGGAAGTACTGGAAGCCAGCAAATCAGTAGGACCTACAGACACCAAAGCCTTTTCTTACTATATAAATGGAAGGCAGAAAGTGGAGCAGAGGATTGGGCCTCTGAAAACAGGGGTATATGAGAGGAACCTGTGAGTAAGCCAGGGGCAATGGCTGAGATGCTGAATGAATACTTTTTTTGGTGTTCATCAAAGGGCTTCCGGGGGGGGGTGCTTATTGGGCAGAAGCATGGCATCAGGGGAGCCTGGATTAAGCATGCAGACAATATACCTGTCCTGGTAGCTAACTACCTGGCAAAAATCAAGCCAGGTAAGCACCAAGGGGCAGATAGCATATATCCCTGGATCATAGTGGAGGTAAGAGAACTATTGGTGGGGCTCCTTGAAGCCAACCTGCATTAGTCAGTCTATATAATTGTGGTGCCAGAGGATAGGAACATGGTCATGGTGGCTGCCCTTTCAAGAACAAGGTGCAGGTAGATGGCACTCTGAGTAAATAATAACTGTGTAAGGTTAAAGTACCTAGTGCTGGAACCAAAGAGAATATGCCAAAAAGTATTTATTTCATGCAAGAGACAGTCACACTGTATTCCAGCGCTCAAATTCAGGATACGTCTTCATCAGGGGATGGAGCTAAGGCTGAAATCATTACTTGTTTTATACACAGAATCATAACGTATCTGGAATCCAGTGGGCAGCAAGACCCAAAACATCATGGGTTCACGGCAGGTAGGTCTTGACATACTAACCTGGTTAACTTCTTTGACTGGATTACAAGGATAGTAAATCAGGGAGCAGTGGTAGATGTCGTCTATCTGGACTTCAGCAAAGCCTCCAACTCTGTTCCACATAGAAGGCTGGGAATGAAGCTGGACCACATGGGGATGGGCAGGGAGGTGGTTGAGTGGGTGAGTAGCTGGCTGAGAGGAAGAGCAAAAGAGGGTTCAGGTAAATGGGGCATTTTCAGCTGAGAGTGAGGTTACCAGCGGGGTACCACAGGGTTCGGTACTGGGTCCCCTACTCTTCAATGTTTTCATAGCAGACATTGCAAGTGGGCTGGAAAGTAAAGTGTGTCTATTTGCTGACAATACCAACATTTGCAACAGAGTGGACTCCCTTGAAGGTGTGAGGAGTATGACCTCAGACTTGAAGAAACTGGAGGAGTGGTCAGAAACACAGCAGCCGAAATTCAACACCAAAAATTGCAAAGTCACGCACTTAGGCAGAAACAATCCCAAAGAGGATTACTACCTGGGAAGAGAGAAGATAGCTTCCACCAGCCAGTAGAGGGACCTAGGGGGTCATTATATCAAAAGACTTTAAAGTGGGTGAAAAGTGCAAAAAAGCTGCACTAAAGGCAAGTGGCATGCTGGGCTGCATTGGGAGGAGAATCATGAGTCACAGGAGGGAGGTGGTATTATCACTCTACAGGGTGCTGGTGCACCCCCACTTGGAGTACTGCGTACAGTACTGGAGACCACATTTCAAAAGGGACATAGAATTGAGATGGTGCAGAGGAGGGTCATGAAAATGATTCAGGGACTGCACCATATGGCATACCAGGACAGGCTAAGGGAACTCAACATGTACTCCCTGGAACAGAGGAGGGAGAGGGGCGACATGATTGAGACTTTTAAATATATGAGGGGTATAAATATAGTTAATGTTCAGGAGCTTTTCCAATTGAAAGAGAGTGGGAGAATGAGAGGGCATGACATGAGGCTAAAGGGAGGAAGGTTCAGGAGTAATACAAGGAAGTTCTTCTTTACAGAGAGTGTGGTGGACCCATGGAATAGCCTATTCAAGGAGGTAGTGGGGCCAAAATGGAAAGTGTGTTCAAGAACGTATGGGATAGCCATAAAGGTAGCATATGGAAAGGCAAAGGAGGGGAGGGGGGAATAGCACCAGGTAGATTCTTGGGCAGACTAGATGGACCTTGCAGTCCCCTTCTGCCATCACTTCCTGTGTTTCTATGTCATCATGTTACATGGCAACAGTGGTTTGTAGTATTAAAGGTAAAGCCTTAATGCATCTGCAGAAGATAACAATCAATTGCTATCAAACACCAGAAAGAATTAATAAAAAGAACTATCAAAATGAAAATGAAGAAATGGAAAGAGGAGAAGCAGGAGGAAAAGCCAGGGGAGTAGAAAGATACTGGAAGAGTGGAAAGGGGAGGGAGGTGGATGTGTGTGAAAAAGACAGGACAAATACCGTTCCATGGTAGCCTTCTCATATAAATCTGGGCAGAGGAGAGAAGCTGTGGGTATGGTGCCTGACACTGTTTGGTTTCAACTAGTGGCTCAGAAAATAGAGAAAGAGGGTAGGTACAATTATTAATTGTTTTGCGTATGCTGTCTCAACTGTTTAAAGTTTTGTTGTGTGTTGTTGTATTTATGACTTGAGACGTTATGGACAGGAGACTTGTTTCTCATGGAATTCATCTTGTATTTTATTAAACTTTTTTAAATAAAAAAAAAATGAAATAAAAAAGGTGCGCCCTTATTAAAGGCCTGTACAATGGGATAGTCATTACCTTGGCAGCAATGTACTGTATATTCCCAAGGGGTAGATTTCTCTTTCTTTCGTAATCTTTTCCTGACATTAGTGGAGTGAGGGGAGGGCCCCTTGATTTGAGGAGGTGACCTAAATCTTACCTCTGTCCTTCATCTAGACTCAGCTTCAAGGATCCCTAAATGAGAACATAAGTTAGCCAAAAGAGTATAAAAACAAACATTTGTCAATGCCAAATGTTGTCTTACTGGCATTGGCATTAGTAGTGCAGGAGCTAGAGAGATGCATAACAGGAATGGCAGGAAGTAGTGAACTGACGCCAGCCTCACCCCCACCCTGCAGAGACAGACAGGCACTGGGGTGTGCCTTTGGGTCGTCAGCCATAAAGCTCATGCCATTTCACCTTACCCTTCCCTGCAGACACCGACAAGTGTTGCAGTGTGCCTTGGGGTCTTCGGGCCTTACGCTAACCCCATTTCATAATGAAATACACTCAGATGGGTACAGTGTAGGAGAATGGGGTGAGCTTTGGGGCTGAAGATGCCAAGGCACACCTTGATGCTTGTCACTGGCTGTAGGGTGGGGCTGGGGGTGGAATGGCGTGAACATTACAGCTGACAATCCCAAGTCACACCCCTGACGCCTGTCAGTCTCTACAGGGTGGGGCATTATGGTTGTAAACCCTAATGCCCCGGGCTCTTGTTAGTATTTTCACTGCAAATTTTCAACATGGGGTTTTTGTAACCCCACCTCATGAACAGTGGCACTATCAGTTCGTTAGCTGAAAGGTGATTTTGCACAGTGACTGTGCCAAGGTGCAAAAACACATTTCAGGCAGGATGTGAAAAATGACAGCTGTACTCTTCATGAGGAGGTGTAAAAAATGGCAATGTTGAAAATCTGGAGTGAAAATATGAAAAATTGATGAAATCACAAGTGTGCGTAGAAACTGCACAATGCACTTCCATAACGCAATTATTTTGGGATTGTTTTAAACCAAATTTTCAACATAGGCATTTTGGAACCTCCGCTCATGAACAGTGTCACTGTGATTTTGTTAATCTGTTCTGAACATTGATTTCCCACAGCGACCGTACCATTGTGTGTCACATATGCGAAAACACATTTTGGCAGGATGTAAAAAATGACAGATGTACTGTTCATAAGGAGGTGTGAAAAAATGGCAGTGTTGAAAATCTGGAGTGAAACTATTAAAAATTGTCAAAGTTACAAGCGTGTGTGGAAACTACACAGTGCACGCTTGTAACATAGTCATTTTTTTGGAATTTTTTCACCAAATTTGCAATGTAGGCTTTTTGGGACCCCACCTCATGAACATTGGCACTGTCATTTCGTTAATCAGTCCCAAAAGGTGATTCCATGCAGTGACCGCAAAATGACCTTTTGAGACTGAATAATGAGATAACAGTGCATCTATTCACGAGGTGGGGTCCCAAAAAACCCATGTTGAAAATTTGGAGCCAAAATTTAAAAAAATGGCTGAGATATCCACCTAAGTTGAAATCCCCCATTTATGCCATTATGCAGCTTACCAGCAGGTAACTATGGGGTGGGGGAGGTGGCTGGGGAGCGCAGAGGGGTGGGTGCGGGTTGGGGAGGGGGTCTGACAATGGAACGCTTTTTTTCAGGTGCCAAAAAAAAAAGGACACTGAACCGTGGACAGTTTTCTTTACAGGTTAAATAAAATAAATGTTGGCCACACTGGGGTGAGCTCCCAGTGTGCCATGCAATGGGGGTGGAGTGGGGGCAGGAACATGCCGATGCAGTTGGCTGTCTGTTAAACAGGCACACTGGTTCTGTGTGTGTGTGTGTGTGGGGGGGTGGACATGCCGACAGGGGGATTGGGCACCCCTGAAGTCGGCTTTCTTTTGGCATTGTGTGGCAGATGGTAGGAGCTGCCGCCATGTTTATTGAAATGTTTCACCAGGCAAGGCACATAAGGGAGGCATGTCATCTATGCTGCTGCGTGACGAGCTTGTCTCGGATTGCAGTGGCACATTTCTTTCAGGTTGGTGGCACTTTGCATATACTTGTGTCAGCTCTGTCATGCTGGTTCATTGGAGAATGAGGGATGCACCTACTAAAGCGTGCCCTGCATTTGGCAACACTGACACACCTCTGCATTTCTCATACTACCACAGGATGTTGTTTGCGCACGTGCAAGATAACATAATTAGTTCAAGATATGGGATTCTTAGATGTTTGGCGTCACCTACATGGTCAAAATAGGGGTTACATTTATTTTTCATTACCACACCAAATTTATTCAAGATTGACTATTTTCTGGTCCACAAGGAACTGGGGAGCAAATCTTAGACAGCTGGATCAGTCATGTGGGCCTCTTAGCCCACACCTCTGTATATCAAGCAAGCAACGTTTATTTATTAAATGCTGTTCCAGACTGATCATAGCGTTGTACAAGCATAAATAAATACATCACTAAAAACATATAAATAAATATATCTAAATCTTATTCTTAAAACAACAGTGCAAGCAGAAGGGCTTCAAACATCAGAAAATGCCAAATTAAAAAGGTGTGATTTTAAGGCTGATTTTAAAGGCCTCAACGGACGGGCTCTCTCTTATCCGGCGAGGCAGAGAGTTCCACAGGGTTGGGACTGCAAAAGCAAATGATCTTGCTCCCAATGTAGTCAGGCAAACCCTGGGAATCTCTAGCAATCCCTCGTCAGCGGAGTGAAGCGGACAAAGGGGGAAGTAGGGACCAAGGAAGTCTTGCAAGTACTGTGGTCCCTGTCCATGTAGGGCTTTATAGGCCAGTAATCCGACCTTGAAGGTGATCCTCCACTGCACTGGTAGCCAGTGCAGGCTGCGGAGCACAGGTGTGACATGGCAAGATCTTGACAAGCCAGTTAACAACCTGACAGCCGCATTCTGCACCAGCTGCAGGCAGTGAAGATCCTCCCTCAGTAGCCCCAGGTATAGGGCATTGCAATAATCAAAGCGCGAGGTCACAGTAGCATGGACCAACATCGGAAGGTCATCAAGAGAGACCAGGTGTTTTATCTGAGTGATTTTCCTCAGATTATAAAAAGAGGTTTTGATAATGGCCGACACCTGAGGCTTCAGAGTCAGCTCATCATCAAACACAATGCCCAGATTCTGCACCCAGTCAGAGGTTAACAGCTGGTCACCTCCCAGCCAAAGTCCGGAAGGTTGCCCAGCCATCCGCCCCTCTACCCGATGACCTGGGTCCACAACCAACACCTCAGTCTTATCCGGATTCAACCTGAACCAGTTGGCACACATCCAATCCTGGACCTCAGAAAGGCAGTTATTAAAGACCAAGATAGCGTCATTATGCCCGGGTACAAAGTACATGTACAGCTGAGTATCATCTGCATAGCAGTGAAAACTCAGCCCGTGCTGCCTAATAATGTCTTCCAATGGCAGCATATACACTGCAAACAACATGGGTGAAAGCACTGAGCCCTGCGGCACCCCACAAGGCAGAAGGTGAGGGGCCGGGGAAAAAAAAACAATGCCACTCTCTGCATCCTGCCTGTGAGGAAAGATTTAAACCATCTGAGGACTGTACCAGACAGTCTGCAGAACAGCCGCAGGTGCTCTAGCAATAACCCATAGTCTATGGTGTCAAATGCTGCAGAGAGCTCAAGGAGGACTAAGATGGAATGACTCCTCTGATCTCTCATTATCAGGAGATCATTAAGTACCTGAACTAACACCGTCTCAGTACTATACCTCTTCTTAAACCTGAACTGGAGTAGATTGTAGATCTCATGGGTGGTAAGATGCTCCTCTTGCTGCAACACGACTGCTTTCTCAATAACTTTGCGAACAAAAGGCAGGTTAGAGACAGGCCTGTAGTTTGAGAGACAGACGCGGTCAAGAGAAGATTTCTTTAGAAGGGAGTGGACCACCGCCTCCTTCAGGGTGTCTGGAAACACCCCAGTCTCTAACGAACACCCGACAATCTTCGCAAGGAATGGTCCAATTCCCTCCACACACCCCACCAGGAGGCATGTTGGACCTGGGTCCAAACTACAGTAAGTCGGTTGCAAGCTCTGGATTATCTTCACAACATCCCCAATCACCAACTGATCAAAGTTGGACCAGGCCAACTGGGTGGCTGCGATCTCCCACCGATCACCACTCTGCCCATTTGAGCGAGCTGTGCTGATCTCCAACCTGATGCCACCAAACTTTTCTGTGAAAAGCCGAGCAAACTCCTTACACTTCAACTGTGAAAAGTATCCTCGATTCTGGAGACAGGTTGGATTGCACAGCCTGTCCACAGTATGGAAGAGCTGAGCAGGTCGATTTCTCGCAGCTGCAATCTCCCTGGACAGGAATTCTGCCTTCTTATGGGAGACTGCGGATTGATAGTCCCTATAATTGGACATCAATCTAAGTTTATCATCAATCAGGCCAGATTTCCACCAGCATCACTCCAACCTTCTTCCCACTCTCGTCATCTCCCTCAAGGTCCCATCAAACCATGGGGACCGAGGGTGAAGAGTGAGGGGGCAAACTCGGACAGGAGCTATGAAATCCAGAACAGCCATGACTGTCTTCTTATAGGCTAGAAGAAGCTCCTCTGGATCCAAGCTTGCACTCAAACTCCCCGATAGGTCCAGGATCACCATAAGACTATCAGGGGTCAAACCCCATAAAGGGTGGTACCGGATCATCTCTGCAGGGGCAGGTCTATGGGGGGGGGCCGTGAAACTGAACCCTACAATGTGGTGATCAGACTATCCGACAGGTTCCACCACCATGTTTAGATCTCCATCCCCAGCAGAAATATCATGTCCAATGAATGATGTTGTATGTGGGTTTCGGAGATAATCACCTGTGTAAAGCCCAATGAAATCATCAGTTGGAGGAAGTCTTGTCCAAAATGCAAGCATTCATTGTCGACCCAGGCATTGAAGTCCCCCCAGCACCAACCACCTGGGGGACTCCAATACCATCTCGATGATGAAGTCCATGACCTCCTGTAAAAACTCCTTCTCACTACCGGGTGGACGGTAAATGAGAAGTATCCTACAACCCACACCTGCACCCACAATACATTCGAAGGATCTAGTAACTCTAACTGGCACATTTACAAGGCCCTGTTCTGTCTTGAAACAGATAGCTATCCCCCCCGCCCCTACGATCCAACCTCGGGTGGTGTATCACCGAGTACCCAGCTGGAACAGCTGACTCCAAAATGGGACCTGCATTATTGTCCAGCCAGGTCTCGGTGATGCAAGCCAGGTCGGATGTTCCAACAAAATCAGCAATTATTGCTGTCTTGTTTCTAATCAACCTGGCATGACATAACACTGCCTGGATTAGATGAGTAGTCGAGGCTGGCCATGCTATTTGCCCACAGAAAGTAGAACCCTTGGGTATGGGAACCAGGTATGGTGGACCACTCTCCAGGACTCATTTCTCTCCAGGGTGTGTCCTTGATCTCACTACCCCAATTCTGTCACCCCGATCCACTCCCCTGCCAGGTTCACGCCCCATGCACCTCCGACATCCCCTCACTATACCCAAAGCACAACAACACCTATACACCTCCCCTGGTAGTGGGGGCAATTGAAAGGGTGGAGGGCCTGAAGTTCAGAGAAGGAGGAGTAGCACCCGCCTGCCGAAGCCCTCTGCCAACACATCCTACTGTTTTTATCCACACTCAGCAGTTACCCCACAATCAAACACTCACATAACCAATCATACACTCACTCTCACATGTCCACAACTTCCTCAAACAACCCCCAAAATTTCACAAAATTCTTTCCCCATTCAATCAACCTCAAATTAAACAAAACCATAAACCCCACAAACAACTAAAGAATCAGAAGCAGTTATAGTGCAATTTTGTTTTTCAAAGTTATTGTCCAAAGAACTTTAACTGCTCTTTAAAGTCACAGCTTAGAATCAGTGCTTTCTCAGAAGACATGCCATGTCCTCATAAATTCTGAACCAGGGAGAGGGAGCTCTCACCAGCCCCTCACCCAAATAACTTGTCCAAATAATGCGGCCCTCTCACTGCCACAAATAACTATCATACAGTATCTGTCAAATATCAGTTCATAAAGAGGCCCTCTCACTGCCTCCTATATGAATAAAAAAATTACAGTACCAGCAACCGGTATTCAGGCTTGGAGGATTGAATGGAACAAAATAACACCACCTCGTTCTTTGTGTGGAGATTGTCTTCCTGGAGTCACTGCCAAAGAATAGATCCTCTGAAATATCCCAGATCGTCCAACCTCGCCCTACCCTAGAGTAGGCACCCCAGCCCAGAAAACCTCCCCTCCCAAACCACTGGAGCCACCCAGCAAAATTCAGGTGGTCCATGGTGGCTAAAGGAGAACAAGAAAGCACCCACACTTCAGTGGACACCCTCTATCTCCACAGGTGCAATTCCCAGACCAGGCACCCACCTCTGGGCAGCCGGTCTGTCTGGCTAATCCACTACTCCTCTGGCAGTACTTGACTCCTGGTAGCCACAACAGAGTTCAGCAAGAGGGCACCCTGACCAACCCTCCAAAGTGGCTGCCTTCACCACCGCTCTCGCTGCTCCTCAGGCTCAACTTCAGGCTGTCCATTTCTTGGGTCTCCCTCAGCTCCAGTTGTCACACAGCACACAGTCTTTCAGCACTTCACAGTATCAGTCCTGGAAGCTCCAACCAAAATAGCCTGGCTTCAACGATCTCCCCTACAGGCTTCCCGGTTGCAGACAAATATGGGTGCTGTACGAAAGCACAAAAATATATATCCAATATTGCCCACACGAGCATCCCCAAGAGCGAATAAGAATTTAGCCCACCAGAGTAATTAAACGGGCACTTGGCATCCAAAAAGCGGCAGTCACACTGTAACATGACCATAGCTTGCAAAATTTTGGAGTTGCACTAAGTTGCGGTAAAACTAGCAACGGTCCAGAAAAACAGCAGACTAGACTCAGAAAAACAACAGACTAGACTCACAGAAACCAAACAAACTTAAGCTAAACTGATTAAAACAAATAAAAAAATGGAACTGCAGGGCTAAATACCGGCTGACCCAGTGTGGTCGCCATCTTACTTAGATCTACGTACTTAGACCCCTGTATATATGAAAATAAACCTAGGCATGGTTAAATGTAACACCTTCTGCAGGCTGAATATTTCTCTCCTGCAAGATGAAGAGGTTCCGAAAGCCATCCCTGAATTTGTAGAACAGGCAGTCAGAGAGAATGACTTCCCCAAGACTACCCGGGCATGATCTGGGATACTGTCAAGGCCATGCTCAGAGGAAAGTTCATTGAACTCTCCTCTAGAAAAAAGAAATTATGGAAAGCTGGCAAAGAGGAAGTAACAAAGCAAAGAGACTGATTGAATAGACAACAGGGTCTACTACTGATTGGACTTAAAAAAGAACTGGGCTCCAGTCTAGATTATAAAGTAGGACAGCAACATATGTTTTTAAGACAGTGATACTATGAAGGGGGCCCCAGAGCATTAAATCTATTAGCAGTTAGACTACTGGTCCAGAGGGGTGAGACCACAGAAGGGTTATCCACTCTGTGACAGGACAACAGCTGGGCATGGTCCCAGACATTTCAAAGGCCTTCAAAACCTATTACCTGACACTCTATAAAGCAGAATATAATCCCAGTGAAACAGCCATAGCCACCTTCCTGCAGAAGATACAGCCCCCTAAGGTCTCAGAGGTACAAAATGAGGCCCTAACTGCACCAGTCATGAGGCAGGAATAGAGAGATCATCAGACTCAAAACGGGGAAATGTCCAAGAACAGACACATTTGGGAGGGAGTGGAATTTTATAAACAATTTAAAGACTCAGGGCTTGATTCTCAAAGGTTGACGCAGGGCTTGCACAAGCACCCCCTCAACTTCCACTCGTGCCCTCAGAAACAGCAACAGGAGTAGTAGGAGGCATTAGGCACAAGGGGGGGGGGTTAGGTCCTGGGATTTGAGAAGGTCCTAGGAACACATGGGCAGACTAGATGGATCCTTGCTCTCCTTCTGCCATCTTCTTTTCTATCTTTCTATGTTAGCGGCAGTGTAGAGATGTGGTGGCTTCAAAAGGTCATGTTTTCTGCCACTGCCCTAATCTCCAAGGGTTCTACTGTAGGTGGAAGTTAAAGGGACTGTAGTACACTTATTAAACATCTCTGAACCCCTGGGTTGCGAACGCCTGCTTTTAGGAATGAGCCCAAGTCTATAAAGGGGCGAGAAGGAATATATCTCTGGGCCATTCTTACAGCTGCTGCTGTTAAATCCATCACTAGGAGGTGGGCGCAAATGGAGGCCCCCTCAAGGTGCAAGAGTGGGTAGAAATAATAGCTCAAATGCAGGTGATTGAAAAAAATGAACATTTATTGTACAGCACAGACTCTTTGCATATAAAAACAGATGGACAAGGTGGGACATGTTCCAAGTGCAGGAAAACACTGACAGTGACTCAAAGTATTGTTAGCTGGGCTCAGGACACTGGGTATGACTGGCCATCCCCTCAACATGGCCAATAGAGACAATCTCCTTTGTAAACTGTTGCAGGAACAGCACCTATGGACACACAATGGTTTAACATGAACTTTGGTCCAATACTTTCTTTCATTGATCTCAGCAAACTGGACATATGCATTTGGTTAGTGATGCAGTTTTCTCTGTTTATTGTTATAACCTGTTGTAATTAACCTTGTATCAAGATACACATTCTTGTAAAGGTAATAACAGAAAGTTTATCGATTTGACATATCCGGTGCTATACAGACACTTTTATGCTTTGTGATTATCATATACTGAACAATTCAATAAACAAGTATAACAAAAGAAAAAGATGGAATAGGGCAAATATAGTGATACAGAGGATGGGAATGGAGATAAGGGCAGGGGTGATGGAGGGGGGTGGAGTGTAAAGAGTAGGAGGTGAAAAGCAAAGAAAATCAGAATGCTAAGTAACAGTATTGTGAAGTCATATAGGTGGTGTTCAAAGATAAGAACAGACTCCAAAAAGTGAAAGTCAAACGTTACCATGCTAAAAGTGGTAGCCATTTGCAAATGGAGACCATTCTCCAGATGCACAAACCAATACAGTTCTAAGGGTTATAGTGGAACCAACAGTCAGTAGAAACAGTTCAAGATAGGAAGAGAGAAAGAATAAGTAGAAGGGGGGCGGGGGAGTTTGGAGGGAGGTAGGTAACAGGACACCAGGTGCAAAACAAGGGAAGAAAAAGAGGGGGTGAGGTTTAGGGGATAGGGTAGGTAGCAGGACACCAGGTAGAAAACAAGGGAAAAAGGGTCAGGGGAAGGAAAAGAGAAGGTGAAGACAGTGGAAAAGAATGGAATGGAAGGAAGAAAGGCGGCAAGGAGAGTAAAAGACAAGGTACAGAACACAAGCAAAATATTCCTATATGATGTAGAGAAACACTACAGGTGAAAGCTTGTAATAAATCAAAGAAACATAGAAACATAGAATATGACAGCTGATAAAGGCTGCTTGGTCTAACACAGTCTGACCATTTTTTGTAGATCTTCGTTTTTTTGCTGCAGACCTAACTTGATCTATGGTACTATCTCTTCCCCTCTCTTCCTTATCCCTATGATTCCCTAGTGCTTATCCCAGGCATTTTTGAAACCCACCACTGTTTTTGCCTTCACTACCTCAACTGGAAGGCTGTTCTAGGCATCCACCACCCTTTCTGTGAAGAAGTATTTCCTCACATCCCTCCTGAATTTACCCCCTCTAGTTTCATAGCATGCTCCTTTGTTCTAGCGCACCTTTTCCACTGAAAAATACCTCCACCTGTTCCTTATTTAGCCCCATGAGGTATTTAAAGACCGCTGCCATATCCCCCCTCTCCCTCCTCTCTTCCAGGGTGAAGAATTTATATCCTTAAGCCTCCCCCATAAGGCTTTTGATGCAGACCCTGCACCATTTGGTAGCTCTCCTCTGGATTGCCTCCACTCTATCTATGTCCTTCCTGACATGTGGTCTCCAAAACTGGACACAGTACTCAAGGTGAGGTCTTACCAGTGATCTATATAGGGGCAGCACAACCTCCCTTTTCCTGCTAGCAATACCCCTTTTTATGTACCCCAGCATCCCACTAGCCCTTCCAACTGCTTTTTCACACTGCCTGGCCACTTTTAGGTCATCCGATATGATTACCCCAGGTCTTTTCCCTGCTTGGTCTTTGTCAGTATCACTCCACTAATTTTATACTTCACCTCTGGGTTTCTATGGCCCAAGTGCATTATTTTGCAATTTTTTGCATTACAACCCAGTTGCCATACCCTTGACCACTCTTCCAGTCTTTTCAGATTCCTGCCCATCCTTTCCACCTGATCTTGGCATCATTCAAAAAGAGGCAGACCTTTCCTTCCTGTACCTCTTCTATGTTACTTATAAAGACATTGAAGAGGACCAGTCCCAGCACTGATTCCTGAGCTACCCCGCTGGTCACTCTCCTTTCCTCTGAGCAAATTCTGTTTACCACTGCCCTCTGTCTCCTATCAGCTAACCATTTTTTTACCCAAGTTACTACCTTATTTTCCACCCCCAAGTTCCCCAATTGCTTACCAGTTTCCTGTGTGGAATGGTGTCAAATGCCTTGCTGAAATCCAGGAAGGCCACATTCACCGCTCCTTCTTGGTCCAACTCCTTGGTCACCCAGTCAAAGAAATCAATCACATTTGTTGGGCATGACCCCTTCCCCCCCCCGTGAAACCATGCTGTTATGGATCCTGTAATCTGTTGGATACAAGGTAATCCCAAATCCTTTCCTTTAGTAATGATTCCATTAATTTACCACCACCAATGTCAGGCTGACAGGCCTGTAACTGCCTGCCTCCTCCCTGCTACCACTTTTGTGAAGTGGGACTACCTCTGCCCTTCTCCAGTCCCCTGGGACCATGCCAGTCTCCAGTGATCTGTTAAACAGGTCTGTCAGAGGTGTAGCTCCCTGAGCTTCCTCAGCACCCTTGGAAGTACTTCATCTAGCCCCATTGGTTTGTCCACCCTCGTGTTAGTGAGTGCTTTCCAGACTTTCTCCTCAGAAAATGGACCAGTGTCCACTTCCCTCCCCTCAAAGCTCCTGGTACCTTTTTGTGGTCTCTCCCCTTCCCCTTCTACTGTGAAAACTGAGCAGAAGTATTTGTTCAAGATGTTTGCCTTTTCTTGATCCTCCTCCATACAGTCATCCCCTCCCTCTTTAACCTTACTATCACTCCCTTTGTCTTCCTTTTCTTGCTAACATACCTAAAAAAATGTCTAGTCCCCTTTTGAAACTTCCGGAGCTATTTTTTCCTTAGTTTGTGCCTTTGCGCTCCTTACTGCTTTGCCTCCTCCTTCTGTTTTTGCAAATATACTTCCCTATCCTCCTCTCTCTGGGTCTCCTTATACTTACTGAATGCTGCCTTTTTAGCCTTTACCGTTTCAGCTACCTCTTTTGAGAACCATAGTGGACTCCTCCTTCTTTTATTTTTGCTTGACACAGAGGTTCATTGCCTTTATTATACCCTCTTTTAGTTTGGCCCACTTTTCCTCCACCCCTCCAGGTCTTATTCCCCTGCCACATCATTCCTGAGGCACTCACCCATCTTAGTAAAATTAGCCCTTCTGATGTCCAGGACTTGTGCCATTGTGTGGTTGGATTCCGTAGCTGTTCTTATGTTGAACCACACTGTACGATGATCACTGGTCCCCAGATGGCTTCCCACCTTGATGTTCATAATACTGTCCCTATTAATAAGCACCAGATCCAGTATTGCCTCATCATGACTGGGTTTACTGAGTAGTTGCCTGAGAATTGCCCCCTGCAGGGAGTCCAGGATGTCCCTGCTTCTAGCTGAAGCTGACACAGTGAGGCTTCAATCCACATCTGGTAGATTGAAGTCCCCCACCAGCAACACCTCCTGCTTTTCAGCCATCCTGCCAATTGCGTCTAACATTAGTTTATCTTAAGTCCTTCTCCTGTGCCAGAGGCCTGTAGATCACCCCTGTCTGAATAGAGGCCCCTATTCCCAACTCAAGGGTGACCCACAGCACCTCTGTCCCCCCAAATTCCCTGCATTTCTGCTGCTTTTATTCTTTTCTTCACGTAAATCACCACTCCCCCCTCCTTTCCTTGCTACCTGTCGCTCCTGAACATCATGTAGCCTGGTATGACCATGTCCCAGTCATGGTTGTCCACGTATCATGATGCTGGTAATGGCCACAATGTCCATGTTGGCTTCTGCCAAGATGGCCTCTAGGTCTGGGATGTTATTTCCCAGACTTCTCACATTTGCACACAATGCCTTCCAGATTTTGTTAGCTCTCTGCTTATTGCTTCCCCTTTTTCCCTTTTGCACCCCTTCCTACCTTTGCTTTTCTAACTGCCTGTTTTCCCCCCCTCCCTCATTTATTAATTCCCTACTTCTTTGATTTTTTTGCTCTGCAGTGGGACTTTTGTCCCTTGGGATCTCTCTACACACTATCTCAGCTTGGGGGCAGTTTCTGCCTGCTGTTGTTCTTCCACCACCCGTCTTGGCTAGTTTAAATGCTCATCAAAGTAACATTTAAACTGTCGACTGAGAACTGTGGCTCCCCTCCCAGATGGATGCAGACCATCACCACTGTACAGGCTCTTATCCTCCCAGGTGGGCCCCCAGTCCCCAGTGTAAGCATACCCCCCACTCTGCACCATTCCGTCAACCATGAGTTTAAGGCTTTGCTGCAGAGGTCCTTCCCCTTCCCCCTACTGTAGACAGTGAGCACCTCCACATAAGTTACAGAGTGTGCTACCTGTCTAAGACTTCTTCCCAGCTCTCTAAACTCCTCCTGCACTGTTTGTGCCCCATCTCTGGCCAGGTCATTTGTCCCCATGTGGACAATGAAATCCAGCGTCCTTCCTATTGCCCTAGTGATCCAGACGATACGCTTCTCATCCCTTCATTCCATGGCGCCAGGTAGGCACCTGACCTCCCTCTCCACCCCTGTCCTACTCTTGTCCCTATTCCCCTGATGATTGAGTCCCCCACCAGAAGTTGCTTCCTCTTTCTCTGGGGTCATCTTTCTCCCACTTTGGGGCCTCCACCCAGGAGGGCCCCCACAACCTCCCCAGCCACTACCATGGGTGCCTCTTGGCAGTCCTGCTCCACCAGAGTGTTGTACGACTATTGTAGTGAATATACTAAAAAGAGTATTTAGATACAAGGCAAAATTCATTGTACACAGAGTGCCATATATACCATTCTGAAAATTGCAATGTTATTACAAGGGTGAGCAAAGAGCTCATCCAGGCACATATATATAGAAAACTATGGTTGTGCATATAAATATAATGCTGTAGCAGTCAAAAAGGTTAACTTATTACAAACGTTTTCACTGTAGTGTTTTTCTACATTACAAGGGAATATATTGCTTATGTTCTCTACCTTGTTCTTTATTCTCCTTGCCTCCGTTCCTCCTTCCATTCTCTTTCTTTTCACTGTCTTTCCCTTCCCTTTTCCTTCCTTCCCCCTTCACTTGTTTTCTGCCTGGTGTCCTGTTACTTATCCTACCTACACCCAACCCCCACCCGCCTCTATTTAGTTTTTCTCTCTTCTTATCTTCCTCTGTTTCTACTGACTCCATCAGTTCCACCATAACCCTGAGCGCTGTATTTATTTGTGCATCTGGTCTCCATTCTGTGCATCTGGTTTCCATCTGCCACCATTTTTAGTGTGGCAACATTTGCCTTTTATTTTTCTGGGATCTGCTCTTACCTTTGGACCCCACCTATATGACTTACTTTGCAATACTTTTCCTTAGCATTCCTATTTTCTTTGCTTTTCACTCCCACTCTTTACACTCAGCCATCCCTCCATCTCCTCCACCCCCATGTACACTTCCATACTCTGTATCACTATATCTGTTACAAGAATAAACACGTGCCCTGCTAGTGCAGGGAATGGGGTGGTGCTGCTGCGGGCTGGCCAACCCAAACCAAACAACAGGCATACAAGAAAGCTGCAGCACTCATGGAAGGAACCCACAACAGTCTGTCCAAAATCCAGCTGAATGCTTTTATTTGCTTTAAATGCACAGTGCAAAAATTGATACAGGGAGCTAATGGGAGTCAGATGCTCGTACTCCAGGTGCCCTGATGCTTCGCTCTACCAAGCTTCGTTGGAGCTGTTGACAGACTATTGTGAGTTCCTTCTATGGGTGCTGCAGTTTTCTTGTTTTCCTATCACTATATTTGCCCTAGCATGTCTTTTTCATACACATCCACCCCCATGCCATTCTTCCAGTATCTCTCTACTCCCCTGGCTTTTCCCCCACTTGTGCTGTTTCCATTATTTTCTTTTTCATTTTGATAGTTATTTTTATAAATTCTTTTGGTGTTTGATATTAATTAATTGTTATTCTTATCTTTTGCAGACACACTAAGGCTGTACCTTTAATACTGCGAACCACTGTTGTCATTTGACATCATGACTGTGCTTAAAACAAGTAATGATTTCAGCCTTAGCTCCACCCCCTGACAAAAAGTAGTCCTCTGGCGAAGTACTGGGGTACAGTGCGACTGTCTTTTGCATAAAATAAATATTTTTCGGCATATACTCTTAGCTCCGGTATTTGGAACTTTAACATTACACAGTTATTATGTATTTGGAGTGCTGCATACCTGTGCCTTGTTTGTCTTTTGTACCTCAGCAGCACCAGTTTGATTCTGCAGTGTGTGGTACCCTGTGTCTGTCTGGCAGAAATGAGAAGGGAAGTGTAGGGGTGGGTCAATGGGAATGTAGGGGGAGGTGAGGAGACAGGGAAGTCAGACAGGAGAGAGGAAGCACAGGTGGTGAAGTAGGAGTTGAAAGCAGAAGTGACAGAAAGGGGGTCGGAAATAATGGAGTCACCCACCTTGATGACCGGGGGGGGATGGGAAAAGAGGGAGAAGAGGGCATGGATGATTTTCCAGAACTTAAAGGGGTAAGAATTTAGTGTGGAAATATTGGAGGGCTTGATTGATGTTACTGGCCATTATCATAATGAATATTTTGCCAACGCTATTTTTTCTTTTTATGGCTTTACCTATATTCATCATTTTTTTTTCCGATTTAGAGAAGGTATTTTGGATTTTTTTTTGGGGGGAGAGGAAAGAAGTCTCCTGTCTCACTGGAAAAATGTTATAAACCCACTGATTTTGCAGGACTGGGCATTCTTAACATGTGGCTCTACTACCTGACAGCTGAATTGGAGCCCATGTATGACTGGTTCCTTCCAAACATTCATTGGTGTAGCTGGGCAGATCTGGAGAAACAACCGCTACCATTTAAAGACACGAGAGGTGCAATTTTTGAAAAGTTAGATTAAATCAGAGAATGTGCTACAGTCACTAGAGTTACTTCAAAAGCCTGGCAAAAGGTATCTAAAGTAATAGATGCCAGTCAGAACATTTCTAAGTTTACCCCAATCTGCTGCGACCCTTATTTCCCTTCTTTTGTTTTTGACCAGTTGTTTAGCTTCTGGAATACATAATACACATTAAAGACCATTTCTCAGAAGGATTTTTTATGGCCTAGCAGAATCTGATAAATAATTTTGAGTGAATTCATTGTACAGTTATTAATTATTCTCAGGTTAGAGACTTTTACAGGCAACATGGATTACTTTTCAATGTCAGAGAAAATTCCTATTTGAACATCTGAGGCCCAATATTCAAAACTTCATCCGGGGGCAAAATTTGCACTGCCCAGTGGGCAAATTTAGCCCACATCCAATTGCACACAGTATTCAAAGGAATAGCTCAAGGGCAAACACAGTTGAATATAAGTCAAACGAAGGGAGCAAACAGGGCTGAGAATGCAGTACAAGAATAGCCCGGCAAAGAAGACAGCTCTGAATATAGCAAAGAAGACAGCTCTGAATATAGCAAAGAAGACAGCTCTGAATATAGCAACCGGGCAGTGCAAATCACAACAGCAGCACAGTGCACACAGAGGGGGAGCCAGGCACAGGTGAACCATATGTCCACTGGGGGTGCCAGCAAAGAAGTGGTGCATAAAATGTGCAAACCTGAGCAAAGAGCAGTGTACAACACAAACAACAGCAAAAGAAACTCCAAAGGCAATGCCAAGAAAGGAATCCCAAAATGTAGCAACCCTGTAAGGATGTGAACTGTGTAAAAAGAGCACAGACTGGACAGTGGGAATGTGACCACAGAAAGGACCAACTATGCCTGTGTGGCAGTATGACCCCAACCAGTGCCCACAGAGGGAGGGGACAAGGATCCCAGACACAGAGCAGGGGAAGGCACACCACAGGATACACAGCGGGAGGACACAGGGGGATGGACGTCAGCCATGGCCACATGGACAAAGCCACACACAGGACCCCGACCAAGCCCCCCCCCAGCCAGGCAGTGCTACTGGGGTCCACTTGAGGAACAGAGAACAGACCATGTCCATGGGCAGTCACAAGCCAGATGTTGTCTGGCACACATGCAGGCCATGCAAGGTACACACGGAGAACAGAATGTGTCAGCCAACTGAAGGACAAATCTACTACACCCACAACAATTCACTGCCAGATGTACAGCCACAGACATCACAGGGAGAGTTGTAGTGAAACCAGTGCCACATGAGAGGCCAGGATGGCATCCACCATGGTGAATTAGATGGTCAGTAGGTGCAATACGGCACAGCAGTGAAACCGAGTACAGATACCCAAAAAAGGTACAGGTCACAGAAGTATAACAAATAAAAATATATATTTTGAAAAAAAGCAATATAAACTATGTACAACAAAAAAGCAAACACAACAAGTAAAACTGGGGGGGGGGGACAGTGAAGGGGAAAAACAAGGGAAGGGGGGTTATGGGTTGGCAGCCTGACTCTGGCCCTGAAATAGCTGCTCCAGCATCTCCTCAATCCCCCTTGTATGTCCAATTAACATGGCTTGCTGTTCTAGCATCATCCTGTGTTGGCGCTCAAAAAGCCACAGAAGGTTGTCCTGGCCCCCTCCCTCCTCTGGCCGTCTGGCCCAAGCTGATGACCTATGGGGGCAATTATACCCATGTAAGAATGGTGCCCTGACACTGTGGAGCAATGTAGAACTCAGGATGTGGCCCCAGAGAAAGACAGCATGTTCCAACCACTATGTCCATGTACCCAACAATGGAAACAATGCACATGTCACCTGACATGTGCCAGTGTGCAGCAACTCTAAACCCCATGGTACACACAAGCCCATCCCACGCAAACATGAAGGCCCATAAGGCCATTGCCACCACCACCACCGATGGGATGACACCCCTTGCATACCCAAAGCAGTGCCTGTCACATTGCTCCCCCCCGAAGGCAAACCACAGTCAGCCCTATAGCAATAACAAACAAACTGTAGCAACAGAATGACAGGACATGCTGCCCAATGTAACAGAACATAGAGCCAGGAGGCATTGCGACATCACTATCAGAAACACCACAACCACTGTCCACATGGCAACAGACTGCAGCCTGTAGTGGCAATCCACAGGGTTGTGCAGCAGACACTGTGCAGGTGTCCCCACACCCCCCTGGACAGCCACAGACACTGTCCATGACACAAGTGTGCCGTGTGGACATGTAATGGACACAGTACTCTAGGCCAGAGGTTTTCAACCTTTTTGTGTGTGCGGACCCCCAGAGTGAATGTCAGTAGTAGCAGGGGCCCTCTACCTGTAACGGTTGGCAGAGAATGTGGGGGTGGAGGCAAGTGGAGGTTACGTTTCTTACACAAATGGTGGTGGGGGTATGGAATTTGAGCACAGAACTTCTGGCCAGAGACCAGATTTGAATCTCATTGTCACCGTGTGACCCTGAGGAAATGGAGGTGTGGGAGGTGTTAGTAGTGGAGAGTTGTGAATAAAAGATCCAGATCTGAATCCCTTTTCATATTTAACACTTTTTCTGTTCACTCCACAGACCCCACCTATGTCTTGCTCAGGGACTCCCGGGGGCCTAGGATCCCTGGTTGAAAAACCCTGCTCTAGGCCATGACATACAATGGAGCCATACATCAGTAGCAACAACCCCCCTCCTGGAAGAGAACGGGTCAGTGGCCACAGTGAGCAGCACAGCCCCGACATGGTGGCACACCAGAACTGCATAGTGCAATGTGACCAGTATACATACGTGACACAGATGGCATACACATGCCCACACCACTGTGAGCACACAAGGAGGCAGTATAGCTCAGTGGTTTAAGGCTCTGAGCTGCAAATCTGGAGACCTGGGTTTGAATCCTACAGTCCCCACTTGCATACTGTGTGACCCTGAGCAAGTCACTTAACTTCCCTGTGCTCCCAGGTTGCAACTGTAAACAAGCTTTCAGCTTAGTGTGTCTCTCCTGGTTAAACAATTGGAAAAAAAAAAACAATGTCCACAGAGACCATGACCAGGCCATAGGCATGCCATGTAGTGTATGCATGCTATGGGCAGACACACAACCACAGGAATCAGACAATACACCCACCCATCATGACACACCCATGAATACCACACACCATACGGCCGCTGTACAATGTATACAACGCAAACATGCCCATGGCAGATGTTCGGATGTAGTACACCACATGGCACAGGAGGAGATGGCCACATGCAACAGTACAATACAACTATTGAATGGCAGCAGATGGTCCATGTACAGGACACATGGAGAACACCGTGGGAATACAATGCCCCCTACACATGCCATTGGTGTTGACTGATGTGCCGATGGTGGACTGCAGGCCACCACGCATAGTCCGGTGTGCAAGGTGCAAGGAAGCAGTCGTGCCCATGCCACCATATTACAGACACATATGTGAGACAGTGCCACTGAATGGCTGGCATGCAACATCCAGGGTGCAGATGCAGGACAGCAGCACCAACAAAAGCGTATGCCCATGTAGATGAGTGCTTCGTGCAGAGTACAACCACTATATGATGCGGGCATACATGACACACCATGATGCAGCAGTGCAGGACTATTAGCAGCCATGTGCTGTTACAACACAGACCCACAGTCTGTGTGGCCAGACTAGGCAGTGTCCAGGTGCACTGTACCACAGGTTGTGGTAGGTGTGCGCAATGCCCTCCCCAGCAGCACAGCGCCACGGGCACCTCATGGCCACGTGCCCCTGGGACCAGTGACATGACACAGGGTAAATGCACATATATTGGTGACACTGTGCTGTAAAGGGTTACCAAACATGCCCCACCCAGCAAGATACGTAACATAAGTAAACCACAAAGGAGCATACTCACGTGCAGCATCCTGCTGCCCATCACTGCTGCCCCTGGCCTGCTGGCTGTGAGCCTCGGCCCGCCAGCTGTGCCCTTGCTGCTGTCCCCTGGCATTGTGATCTACAGAGTGAAGGGAACAGAACATTGTCAGTACCATCATGTACATCAATAATCCCCTCCAAACTGTGCCAGGCACACAGTGCACAACTGTCAAACAGTGTACTGTGTCCCTCCCCAACACGCATATGGTCCACGGGACATGTGTGCAATGTAGGTACAATGTACTGTAGGATAGGACTCCATGTACAGCATGCATGCTAGACCATCTGACAAGAACTGGAGAAGCACTGCACAGACATCAGTGGGGCAGACATGTACACATCTGTATGCACTCAGCACAGATGTCCTGCGGGTGAGAGACAAATGAAAGGCATCGCTGACAGTATACCCCCAATGCACTACAGGGCTGGCCACACCTGTGACCTGCCTGTGTCCCCACCAATGGACCATGCCACAGTGTCAATATGTACCGGTGTTGGCCCAGTGATCACCCATAACTCCCATGTGACTGTATGACCATGGTACACAGGGGATACGGCAGCACAGCTGTGGCAAGCACACCCTACACAGACAGTGCCACTACAGTGCCCACTGCTGTGATGGACATGTGTGTCAGGCGATCAATGGACACAGCATGGCCCAATGTCATGTGGCCCATGGGGCACATGGTCACACTGCAGTGAGCACAGGGAACCTGACCAGCAGCTACTGTATCAGTCACTCACGGGCAATTGTCGCCCTCATCGGGTGGCTGTTATCGACATAAGTGGCAGTGGTCAGCAACAGTGCTGGCCCAGTCACACAGTATGCACCATGGCCACCCACAGGGAGGGTCCAGTGCCACAGTGCCGGGCATGCAGACAGCAGTGTGGCTGCAACCTACACACATGTCTGGATGGTGTGTGTCCAATAGGCCTCCCACAGCAGACCATATCAATGTACATAGGTGTGGCTGGACTTGTCAGTGTGGTATGCACACCATCCAACTGCACACCTTTGGGACATAGATGTGCACATGTGCAACATGTGTTACACTACCATTGATGGACAGCACTGATACCTGTCACGTGATGCCACTGTGCATGTCACATGTATGACCACATACACAGGCACTGTTGACCCACACAGGGCACCACTGTACCCATATTGGTGTACACAGAGCAATGCATGGTAATAACCCAGCAGCATGACAGGCATGTGTGCAGTGACCTGTCCTACACATATGTACCCACATGTGTAGTGTGTATATGGCAGCCCACACCCATTGACATGCATAAAGCTTGGCTATGAAAAAAGTGTCCACTTTTTACCTGGTGCAGGCACAGTGCCATCATGCACCATGAGCTGGAACCATTCCAGCCGCTGCTGCTACCTGCAATGCAGGTCCACATATCAGTGCCTGCGCTGTTCCCCTGTGCATGCTATTCCAGTGTGTTGTGTGAGGTGGCGCGCAATAGATGCTCCCACCTGACGGCGAGACCTGTCCCTCTTGTGCACCTCACCAAACACCTGGTGCTCCCTGGCCATCACCAGCTGGATCATATTGGCAATCTCAACCACCCCCAACCTCTGGTCCCTCTGGATCACCCCCCTGACCCTTCTTCTGGCCACCATGCTGGTTTTCTGTAACTCTTGGGGCAACACCCTCACACCAATGCCAATGGTTTGCCATCCAGACCACAAAATGAAGTGCATGTACGGTAGCACCACACTAGCTGTGGACAGCACCACGCAATATAGTACTGCACTGCGCTAATGTAGCTGGACCCCACTGAACATGCATGACCCTTGCATGACCTTCACAGTGATGACATAATCACGCATGCATCCCACGAGTGGCACTAATTCATTTAGCCCAGCTCAAGCTGGTTAGCTCTGCTGTTAGAGTCGGGATAGCTGATTCCTGTCATTAGTCATGGCAAGAAAATTACTGTAACACATTTTAAGGATTGAGTACCCCCACTTTAAGGGAGTGGCTAAACTCCATGACAGACTGCTGTAGACTAGAAAGAGTGCACCACTCCTTAATCAGGGAACCAAATACATTTATGAGAATTGTACACCCATTCTTGAAGTTCTTGAATCATTAGCTATTCTGAGGTCACCCTCCCTGTAAGGGTCATAATACTGCTGTTCATTTCTCAGCAATCTCCCATGACTGACAATGAGCTCACATCTAAATCTTCGAAAAAACGGAGAAAAGGAAAATGATTTTATTGGTATCTGAATCCAGAGCTGATCAGTTCCTATAATGCTCAGGGCCATTATAATGATTATCTGGTTCCATTATACACTGTTTTATGTCCCACACAGACATCGTTCGGATGGTGTAATGATTATCTGGTTCCATTATACACTGTTTTATGACCCATACAGACATCGTTCGGATGGTGTAATGATTATCCAGTCTGACAATCTGTTACTTTATGACCTAGGTTATCGCTGTCTGATTCGTATAACGACTGCTCAATCTCTTGATTCCCTGCTCTGTTAACCAACTAGGCACTGTTCAGACTGAATATTGACTATCCAATCCAATGGGCAAGCTGCCTTGTGTCCCAGATACTCGTTGTTTGGTTTGTATTATGACTAGTCCCATGATGCACTATTTTTGTGGTTTAGACCAGTGTTTCTCAAATGAGGCTGCCTTGGCAGCATGCAGTTCCAGTGGCTACTATACATATTGAGGCTGCCAAGATTAGGGGCTTGAGAACCACTGATACAGATTGTCATTGCATGTGATGTATAATGGCCTGTGATCCGCTGTTTTGTGTGACCCATTTGATCATTTACTGGTAACATAATGACAGTCTGATAATCCCATTATCCTGTGCTTGATGATCATTTCCTGGGTAGTACAATGAGCATATGTTTCCATTATCCACTGTTTTGTAGCTTGGACAGTTATTAGGTTGTACATTGAGAAGCTGGTCCCGTGATCTGCTGTTTTCTGGCTTATGCCATCATTGTCCAGGTTAAAAAGGTTAACCTGGTCAAATGATCTGCTCAGTTATCTAGATCATCCTATCTGACTTGAAAGGGACATCATCAAATAAACCAGCGAGTGACCATAAAGGATGGCTCACTCATTGCATGCAAAAATGAAAGCTCTCTGCTTGCATTTAGAAGATTTTTCATAACAATGTGTGAGTGTGTGTGTGTGTGCGCGTTTGCACGTGCATGTGTGTCTGTGTCTGTTGGGGAGAGGTAAGCAAAAATCTAGAGATTTACAGTAATTGTACATTACCAAGTCAGAGCAGCAAGTAAGCTGTCCATGATTTCAGAAGTGATCTGTTCATAATACAAGCAAGACAGTAGACTACATGTTCTGTAAAGAAACTTTTAATATAACAGGAATAAAGGAAAAGAAATATTGAATGAAATAGTAGTTACAGTGTTTTTTTTTTTGCATTTACTGTGCTTCATGGTGTCTGGACATCACCACCTTCAGCCCTTCCTTGGAACCTACCACCATTGTTGCACTGGGACCTGCCCCACTTGGTGTCCCGTCATGGCTTACCCCCCAGGGTGGGGCCTCTGGGGCCTCCTCATTACCCCTTCAGACACTGCACTCGGTGTCCAGGGAGGCAGTCCTGGGTTGGCTGTGCAGTGACGGTGGTGGCATCCAGCTCGTCCGGCAATGGTATTTTATGGCAGTGTGATGCTACGCCCCCTCCTGGAGGCGGAGAGCATGCAGAGGCCACTTAATCCACCCCTCCCCCCGGCCGGCCCTCTAGCAAACACAGTCTGCTCCCTCCCCGAAAAAAAGGACTTAAAACTCATCTGTTTGCTCAGGTGTGGCATTTGGCTGGTATTTAACTATGTTTTATTGTTTTAGAGAGCTTATATTGTATACCATGATTTCATTGTTACTTCCTTGTGATGGATGTGTTGTGCAATTCTTTTATTGTACTGGCACCCTGTGTCTCCAGGGAAGGGTGCCGTAAATAAATAAAACTATTAATACTACCAGCATCGAGAGCAGTAGTGCTACCGTTACGCTGGCGGTTTCAGTGTTTTATAAGAACCCTCTTTTACTGAGAACACTAATAGATTCATCGGCAAGTTGCTACAGTGGGCTTTGGTCAGCAGTATTTGCTATGTTTGCACTTCTTTATAATTGAGGAAGGGGCATGCAAATGCAGTAATATGTTTTTTGTAAGAGAGTGTTGTTGGGCAGGGCCCTCTAGTCTGTTCTGCAAACTGTTGACATTTGTTTTGTCACATTCTCTTTTCAGTCAGCACTTTTCTGATTTTCATGAACCTGTTTTGCACCCAGTTAGCCCCTGGAAATCTGCAGATTCAGTACTTTTGACGCCATTTTTTTTTTGTTATTTTGTAAAAATGGGCAAATGCTCCAGGCTCATGTGATTGTGTATAGCTGGTAAACCGTCTGCAATTCTTTGTCAACAAAAGTTTTTTTTTTGTGAGCCCTTTGAAAGGCTGGAAACTTGTATTTAAATAAAGCTACTAGCTTGTAATGCTATCTTACCAGCACCTGCATGGATTTAAATATATTCTAATAACACAAGCTAAGAGTACAGAGTTCATATTTTTAGGCCACTGTTGATTTACCTTTTAAATTTAGGGGAAGGTTATCTGATCAAGACTAAATTCAACCTGACAATCTATAATATCTACTGCGGGAAAAAAAAGGGAAATTAGATAAAAAAAATCTTTAGTTTTTAGATTATTTTTACAAAACATATTTTCCCAACTTTGTAAAAACAGCTTGAATTACAGAAGCTACCACATTTAAATTGTTAATAATCATACAGGCCTATTTGGTAGAATTAAAATATGATATCCTTACCTACCTTGCCAAGCTTCAAGAACACATTGTCCTCTCCCAACTCACCTCTTTTCTGATACCTCCTTTTTCACCCCTTTTCAGTCTGGTTTCAGGAAAAAACACTCAACCACCACTTCTCTCCTACAGTTCACAGACTCCATCCTAACCGGGAAGGACAATGGCCAAATTACCTCTGCCATTTTTGTCGACCTAGCCAAGGCCTTCCACACCGTCTCTCACTCCCTTCTCCTTGATTCACTCCCAGCAGCTGGCCTATCTCCCTCTGCCACAAACTGTTTCCATAGCCTACCTTATTGGTAGAACCCAATCAGTTAAGATCTTGGATGCCACTTCACCTCCCCCCCTGATTAGCACTGGTGTCCCCCAGGGCTCTGTATTAGTGCCCCTCCTATTCTCCATACCTCTGTTTGCTCCCTCTCCTCCGCTATACGTATGTATGCTGATGATACAGTCCTGTATGCAACTTGGCTCCTATCCTGCTGAGGTTACAACCAGCTTACAGCAAAACTTCAACAAGGTTCAGCTCTGGTTTGCTAACTATCAACTTTTCCTCAATGCCAAGAAGACTGTCTCCATGACTTTTGGCACAAGGCAGAGACTCTCTAGGCTTCCTTCCCTACCCACTTTCCACACCCTTGACGGGACTTTACTTGAGGACACATCCTCCTTCAGGTACTTAGGTGTTTGGTTGGACTAACATCTAAACTTCTCTGGACATATTGACGCCATCCAGAAAAAACTGCACCCCAAGCTTGGTACCCTGTTCAGGAACGGTAGTTGCATCCTTCCTATGGCTAGGTGTGAACTTGTTCAAAAGGTGATACTACCCATTTTTGACTACTGTGATGTAATCTATGGTGCTGCCCCCTAAGTCCTCCCTGGTCAGACTGGATATCCCCTTCAATTCTTTCTGCTGCTTTGCCCTGGATGCCCCCCCCCTCGCACTCACCGCTGTGATCTTTATCGTGCCTTGTCCTTCCCCTCTCTTACAAATAGGCGACTCTCCCACTGTGCTAAATTCACCTCCAAGCACTGGTTGGGTGAGCCCCCTTCCTACCTCACCTCCTTCTTCCTAACAACCCCTCATCCTCCCATTCCCTTAGATCAACTGACTCCCACACCCTGGTTATCCCCTCGCAGATCCACCTTAATTGGCCAATTCACTTACTCTCACTGCCTCCTAAAAATTTGGAATTCACTCCCCCCCTCAAATCTGGCACTCATCCTCTGCCTACTCCATCAGCTCTGCCCTCAATAATTACTTTACCTTGCACCTAGCTGCTCCTGCCATGTCCCTCCCTAATTCCTTCCTCTAAGCCCTGGATAAACCCTACCCCTCTACTGTCACTTTCATTTTACCCTGTGCACCCCAACCCCCCAAATTTCTAGCTCTCCTCCCCTTCCCCCAAATTGTTCCCCCTTACTGGCCTCCCTTGATCTCTCACAGAATGTAAGGGACCCCAAATGCTCTCCATGGGTCCCTCTCCTCCTCCCCAGGGGTTTGTTTCCATTATCTACTCCCTTTCCCTCACTCATGCCTCCACTTCACCCCTCCCTCTCCTTTCCCCCCTTTCTTTCAGGTAAGCACTTGTTTACTTATTAACCCGGCACTTATTATTGTCCACTCTTTCTACCTATTATACGCAACGCTGTTTTAACACTGTTTGTAACACCTGCCTTACAACTGTATGTTAATGTTGATCTTGTAACTTGAATGTAACTTGAACACGACTCTAACCCCTCCCCCACCTCATCCTTCCCTCTCCTTTCCCCCTTTTCTTTCACGTAAGCACTTGTTTACTTATTAACCCGGCACTTATTATTGTCCACTCTTTCTACCTATTATGCGCAACACTGCCTTACAACTGTATGTTAATGTTGATCTTGTAACTTGAATGTTTAATGTTTCACTCCTATTGTACCCCTTCCCCCCCCAGGTCACACCAGGAGACGAGCAACTTGGGCGCTCAGCGTGTGCCTTCCTGGTGAAACATTTCAATAAATATATAAATAAAAATATCATCAGCAGTGTACATTAAGGTTTCAGTTAAGCTTAGGCAGCAAACTTCAATCCAGGTTTTGTTTGACTGGCTACACAATACAGGCAAGTTGATCATCACAGTATGCTGAGATCTGCAAGGATCAGTCTTTGTTTTATTATGCATTACTATAAGTTAATAATGCCTCTGAGAGGTGTCTCTTACTGAATAAGAGAGTCGTCTTGTGAGGTCTGGGCAAGAGGACCGCAAAGTGAAGCTGAGGTGTTCTGGTATCCCAAACCTCACAAGATGACTCCTCTACACAATGAGACATCCCTCCGATGCCCTAATAATTTATTGTAATCTATGGATAATTTTATTTGTATTTATTTATTTGAAAAAGTTTCACCAGGAAACGCATACTGAGCTATAATAGCTTGTTTCCAGATGTGTCCTGGGGGGAGGGGAGTACAATTTGTATACATAATTCAAGATACAAAAATAAAACAAAATAAGATTACGTATTATGAAACAAATCTGAGACAAGTAAGTATACCATAAACCAAGATAAATAAAGATATACTATGATATAGATCCGAAGCAAGAAAGACTATGATATGCTTATGATGTGTAAACATTCAAACAGTAGAAACAAAATATTGCAGACTCAATGCATTAGATTAGAGAGTAAGCCATTTGCAGAGACTGAACAGGTGGGGAGAAGAAGGAGAACACAGCCAGGCTGACTGAAGAATGGGACACAAGGAGGAGGGATAGAGTACGGGGGCAGACCTTTGACCCACCAGGATGTAGACCCTGCATGGGTCAGTCTTGGCCTGAAGCAACCTGAAAATGGAGGGACTGGGTACCAAGATCTGCAGGAAGAGAGATAGTGTAGGAGGGAGGAAGGCAAACCCCTTTTCTCCCTCTGAAGTGGAAACTCCATAAGGGTTGGACAACCCCAATGCTTGCACAGTCAGTGTCATGAGGTACTGGCTTCCCTGGGGAAAGGTAGATGTGGAGATCACCCTTCTACCTTTACAAGAGAGTGAGGGTAGAAGGGAAAGAGGCAAATGTCAACCCTCTGGAGTGGAACCCAACAAGGGTTTGAACACTGCTTGCTGCTTGATACAGACTCAGCCAGTGTCATGTGATATTGGCCTACCTGGAGAGAGGAAGAGAGAGAGGAAAAAGGAGAAGTAGATTAGGCACAGCACTGCGAGAGAAGGGGGGGGTAGTGGAGCTATTGAGAAGGGGGTCAGGCACAGTGGCAGGATGGAGAGAAAAAAAAGTTTTAAGTATTATAACACTATCAAAACCCATACAAAACAATGTAAAAAGAAAAAAATCACCACAATATCATCATATAAATCTCGTAATATTATGGATTACAGCTCTAAGGATAGTATTACGAAATCTCAATATGATCATTACAAGCTCTAATGATAGTGTAAGCCGCCTCTATTCGGAGGCTTATAGCCTCCTGGGACCCTTCGCATCTACACCCGCCCCAGAGCTTAGGGAATTTATTCGGTGCTCTGAGTTCTGCTGACACCTGAAGGTGGCAGCAGAGAGCAGACAGATAGGGTATAAATAGGGTAGAACAGGAAGTTCTGGACCCGGTTTTATTCCAGCCCGTGTGGTAGGCTTGGGGCTGCAGGGGTGGCTGGAAGAGTCGGAGAGCCAGGCAAGGAGGGAGCTTGATGGTCCGGGTTGGTCCTATGGGGGGGACCCCCCCAAAAAAAATTCAGTAGTCAGGGCCGGCTTCTGGGCAGCGATGTGGCATCGAGAAACAGGGATGGGAGCTCTGAGGGAGGATGGCCAGCTAGCCGGCATTGCGTCATTGGGATGGGGAGGCCTGAATAGTGTGTAGATGGTAGGGCAGGTAGGAATCCCTAGCATCCCATGCAAGTGTGGTTTGGGCTGCCAGGGCTGTGGGAACTGTGGTAGGATTCTCACAGGGGAGAGGCCAGTGGCAGAGGTTCTCTCTTGTTCCCGGTGGGGCAGGTTGGCCCAGGCTTAGAGGAGGCTCAGGAGTGTCCTTCACCCATTTAAGGGGCCTGCTTGGAGGGGCAGGTCCTGGGGCACCAGCATTGTAAGGGCTGGGTGGGCCATAGGTCTTTGGACAGGCCTTGGAAGGCAGCTCTGGGCTGGGAACTTAACTCAACCAGGACTTGTTTGGCAGGGATGAAGAGAGGAGGTTGGGGCTATCCCTGGATGGTCATCTGGGGCACCACAAGAGAGGACATGCTACTAGGGAGATCAGGAAGAATTTGAGCTGCCCAGAGGGCCTGGGTGGTGGCAGGACCCGGTTCCTTTCATGGCAGAACAGTTCAAAGGTGTCCATGAGCAATGGAGCTGGTCTTTAGGCCCTTTAAGGGTCGCAGCACCAGTGGGAGCCGGAGAAAGAAAATGAAAGGACTTGCAGAGCTGGTGGGGGTTGTTTGGTACACCAGGATTCAGGCTCAGTAGAGGAAAGGAAAAAGGGTTAAAGGGCCTGGTTCAGGACAAGAAATCCTGGTACCCCTGTGGGATTCAGGCCTGGTCCAGGGTTCAGTTGGGAGAAGCAGCTCACTTCTCTGAGCGGAGTCAGGGCAAGCCAACCAGTGTCAAGGAAGAAACAGTCAGGGGAAAAGGTAACCAAATAAAAGAGTGACCTACCAGTACCAGTGGGAAAAGAGCCTGATGATTCTTCCAAGACAAAGGATCTGCTTAGATAAATCAGCTGAGCTTCAAAATATGAATAACAGCCTTGCATGTACTGCCTGTTTGCCATCTTAGGTCTACTCTAGAGTTTCCAGCTGAGTGAGCTTGTAAAAAGTTTAATTGACCCATGGAGCTGCATTATTTCCTGGAGTAATATGGTGAACCTGTGTCCTCTGAAATCATTTGGGGCAGATTCTATGTCACAACGGCAATCGCGGAATATCGATCGCCATTAGGGTGAGTGTACATCACTGAAAATGAATTTCGGCAATACACACTTGCGGCGAACGAGAAAATGGTGCCCAAGATCTACAGGTTTCCTTTTCATGCGGGGGGCTGTGCCCCCTACTAAAGGATTCTCAACTCCAGGGAGGGTGCATGACGGGGGTGGGGTGGTGGTGAAATACTTAAAAAAAAAAAGCCACCTGCCAGGGACAAAAGAGCTGCGCCACACCAGAACCAAACCCTGCACCCTGCACCTCCCAACTGACTACCCTACCCACCATGCTAGCAGATCAGCTTGGCAGCCTCCCACCACACCCTCTCCCACATACCTTCCCTCCCCTTCCTCTCCCCCCACATGTGTGCGCGTGTACTTCCTGTTGCCCTACCTCACCCACCCAGGTATACGGTCGTCACCTTGCCAGGTAGCCCTGAACACAGGAACCATAACTGAGTCGTCATTTTTGTAAGCGCTCAATTGCAGTCACCTTGTTCACATGTTATCGTGTGTATATGCGCATTCTTCCAGTCACCCTACCTCACCCACCCAGGTATCCGGTTGCTACCCTGACACATTGCACTGAACACAGGTGCCGTAACTGAGTCACCATTTTTGTAAGCACTCAGCTGTGGTCGCCTTGTTCACAGGTTATCCAAGGGGCACAGGTGACAATAAAGAGTTGTTTGGGAAGAAACTGAGTAGTGATTTTTCCTGTTTAAGTTAGAAGGGGATAACTGAAATGAAAAGCCCCTTATATTTATTTGTGCCATAAGTTTGCATTTTCAGAAGGTTTCCAGCAGTTTGCATCAGGATCGAGGGGATCGGGAGCCAAGGGGGGAGCTGGAGGCTGCAGATCAAACAGAGGTCTTGGATCTGACAGTGGAGGTTTAGGGCCAAATCAGCTAATGAGAGAGAGAGCAAGAGATCAAGGATGCACTGAAAAGCTGAAGCCATCGAGAGGTGGGCTAAGTCTTTCTTCTTTAATTTCGCTTTGCAAATGCTTGGAGATGTTTCATATTCTGTAGACCCTTTCCCCCAGTTCATCAGTGAATTCTTCTATGCCCCCAGATTGTTTTGGGGAAGGGGGGGCTACAATAGTATTATGAGAAAGCACCTTTCCCACATGCTGCTGTATTCCTCATGGTGAGCACCGAGCCGGCATCCACTGTAACTGTTGCACACAATAAAAGTCAATCGGCTGCTTTCGAGATTACTTCAGCACTTCAGTACTGAGATCAGAGTTTGTTTTTTTTAAACTTTCTTTCGCTCCGGTCGTGGCTTGAGAGGACCTCTCTCAGGCAACTGGTCCTTGTCCTGCCCATCTGAGGCCCCCTCTGGACTGCACCTTCTCACTTCCCCCCCACGTGCAGCTGGCACCCTCGGTTTAACCCACCAAGGGAGGGTAGCCCTACGCCTCTTGGGCTCCTTACGATGCAGACTTCAGCTGCAGGTATGGTGCCAGGGGGAGGATACTTGAAGGTTATCCGAGGTGGAACCGGGCGGAGGACATGGGGAGCAGTGCCGTCGCCTGCCCCGCGAGCTGGTGTTTTCCTGTGTTCTGTTTCACCCCCTCCCAGTGTGTGCATGATCCTGATGCTGAGTGCACTGCAACCCTGCCAGCGTCAGACACGCTATTGTTACATGCAGCAAACGCTACTGCAGCACCCCCAGTCTCCACCAGGGGCTGCCGGAGCGCCGAGCTCCCCAATGCCCTCCCCAGGACTGGAGAGCAGCTCTGCAGGCACTCAATCCAGTACCTCCCTGCCAATCCCCGCACCCGAGCTCGCCCCAACTCCAGGTCGCTGTGTGGCGTGAGGTGTGGTGTCCAGCGCCTCAACCCTCAGCACCACTGGGCCAGCTCCAGAGTTTTTTAAAGTGAAAACGGGATCCATATATTACCAAAAATAAAAATAGGGGACTGGGTATTTTTCAGCTAAAAATACTTCCTTGAGGTTCTGGTGACATATTGGAACCTCTGGAGCTTTGCTGTCAAGGTTCACATGTCACCAGATGCTCTCGATGGCATTACAGCAAGCTAATACATGGTCCTCTATTTATTATTCTATTTATAAAATCAGCCACATTAGCAAGAGTGATGTATAAGTTTTGTATTCAGTTTTTTTTTTTATTTGAAAAAACAGTGTAACACTCTTCCCTCTGCCTGTGAAGTGAAATGGTCTGCTTTATTTTATTTTTGGAGGCAGTATAGTGCTGTGGTCAAGGGCACTGAGATGCAAAACTGGAGATCTGGGTTTGAATCTCACAGACCCCACTTTGCATATTGTGTGACCCAAAGCAGGTCACTTAACTTCCTTTGCTCCAAGGTCACACCTAGAAACAAGCTTCAGTTTAGTATGCCTTTCCTGGTTAAACAATCTCCCCTTTTCCCCCTTTCCCTTATTTTGATGCATGAGACAACAACTGTACTCAGGATAAGAGGTCCTGCGGCCTGTGCTCTTATTGGCTAATGTTACTTAAATGATTTATTATAATATTATGCAAGTCCATAAAAATGTAGAACAAGCTTAAACAGAAAGGAAGCAATGCATTTTTCTCAGTTCAAATTTTTGACCCCCATTCATGTTCTGTATATATATCTTTGTGTCTTTTTTTGTTTTCTGTCTGCCTGGTCTTTAAAACAAGCTCTGCATGTAGCCTTCCTATAGGGCCATTGTAAATTCTCTGCCCAATGATATCATCAGAAGTGATCAGTCAGTGATTAATGGTGCTGATACCGCTACCTGCATGGGTTGTTATACTGATAACAAACTCTGATCAGGACCAAAATGACTGCTGTGCAGTAACCTGTTAAGAGCTACAGAATTAATGTTTGGCTTGGATTGTAATGAATAGTCAATGGGCAAAATAAGTTAGAAAGTTGTTGTATCTGTGGGAATGTGTTACCATGAACGGACTGTTATGAGATGGGGAGAAGAACAAGAAGAAAGGGTGTCAAAAACACACCTAAAGGATAGATAGTTGGGGGAGCAAGACAGGGAAGATGGGAAAGATGAACTTTGAACCGATCAATACATATGTACAGTAGGAATGAAGCATAGAGGAAGGGGAAATTGTTTAACCAGGAGAGATACACTAAGTCAAAGCTTGATTCCAGGTGCAACCTGGGAGCACAAGGAAGTTAAGTGGCTTGCTCAGGGTCACACAGTATGCAAGTGGGGTCTGTGGGATTGAAACCCAGGTCTCCAGGTTTGCAGCTCAGAGCCTTAAACCACTGCGGTATACTGCTTCCTATAGCATAGAATATATACCGAATGAAAAAAGAGAGCGTCTGAGAGAGAGAAATGCCTGGGTGAATGTTAAAGTTAGACAAAGTAGCCAATGGCTAATGACATTTAAATGTATAATAAATATGGTCCTAAAACTGGTGTTATCTTGGATTCTAAGCTAAGAACAGGTGTTACATTAGCTTCTAAGTGGAGATACAGTACATGATTTTCTCCTCACTCGTTTATCACCATGTTCTCTGTACAGGGTGCCTAGGCTAGCTACAGTATGCCAGTTACATCAGAAAGCATTTCATGTGGTTAACCTACTACTTACACACACACACTAAGGCCAAAATAAAACATGTATCGAATGCATGGATGCATTTTTACGTTCGCTTGAGAGTAGCACACTTGGAGGTGTGCCTCTCCCACCCAATGCACTGCTCCCTTGAGCAGGCTTGGCAGTCCTGCACCAATGGGTGCAGGAGCTCAGTATGACAGCGGTGTTCCTCTGCTTCAAAGGAAAACACTGCTGCCATACTGAGTGCCGCCGTCGTCCCCCGTCACGCGCTCCCCCCGCAGCGGCGATCGCGGCCCCCAACCGGCTTTCCTGCCGCTGGGGCCACCCAGCATGGCAAATGTTGTTGTTTTGCCGACGGGTGCCCAATCCTCCGCCGCTCCTCGCCCCCCCCCACGTGTTTGCCGACGGGGTGCCTAATCCCCCGGCCGCTCCTCGCCCCCATTACATCTTCTGCCATGCTGGGAGCCCACCCCAGCGTGGCAAACGCCCTCATCGTTTTTTTTTCCTGAAAACGGTTCCGCGCGCATCTCCCACCCCCCACAACCCGCACTCCACCCACTGCGCACCCAGCCTCCCCACTCCATACTTACCTCCGACTCGCGCGACGATCTTCGTGGACCGGGAACACGCCTGTACTTCTTCAAAGCTGACCGCGAACTGAGGAAATGCCGGTAAGCTGTATAATGGTCATATAGAGAGGTTTCAACTTTATTAGATATATCAGTCATTTTTTAATTTTGCACAAATTTCAACATGGGATTTTGGGTTCTTCGCGATGATGTCACACTGTCATGGCGTATTCGGGCCCAAAGGGTGATTTCGCGAGGCACCGCGCAGTCACTCGTGAAATCACCCTTCGGCCTTGAATAACGCCATGACAGTGACATCATTCATGAGAAGGGGTCCCAAAAATCCCATGTTGAGAATTTGCTGCAAAAATTCCAAAAAATGACTGTAAGAAAATCACAGTGACACTGTTCATTAGCACAGGTTTTAAAATGGCAGTGTTGAAAATTTGGTGAAAAAATTCCTAAAAATGACTGTTTTACGAGAGTGCGTTGCACAGTTCCCACGCACGCTCGTAGGTTTATGAATTTTCAATATTTCCACTCCAGATTTTCAACATTGGCATTTTACCACACTTCCTTATGAGCAGTACAGCTGTCATTTTTTACATCCTGCCCAAAACGTGTTTCCGCTATGTAGCGCACAATGGGGTAACAAAAAGATCATGCTGACAATTTATTGTGCAAATACCAGCAATCGCATAGGGCATTAGGGTAAAGCACCATACGTGCCAAACACCACTGCAAATACCTGCAAGCGAACGTTCGGCATTGACAAATACTTGTTAACTATCAGACAGTACTTTGGACCTAAATACTTAACGTAAATTAAGAAAGTAATGTAAAAATAAAACTAGACAATGTAAATCTGAATACTGTCAAAATAAACAAAAAGTGAATCTGGGTAACCCTAGAAAGTTCTGGGCTTCTGTGGAATCTCTCACGGAATTGACAAGTAAACAAAATACTAGTATGCTATATAATAATGGTAAAAACTAAGTAATACATCTGAAAAAAGTGAATCATTTTTGGACATGTTTATGAACTTGACTAAATATAAACTAGATTTTCAAATAAATGAACCTAAGGCATATTGTAATCCAAAGTTGATAAATAAACAACGTCCATTATTTTATGTTTGTATTATTATTACAAAACATGCATTAAAACTGTTAAACCAAATGTCAGTAAATAAGAGAGCAGGTCTGGATGGACTTGAACCTCATTTTCTAGAAATAATAGCTTTACATATTTATCGTCCATTGACACAAATATTTAACCTATCCTTGATTACACCTATGGATGCACACTAATTTCAATCAATCAATCAATCGATCAATCAATCAAACGTTATTTAACCAGGCGTAGACACCATAGAGCAAGCTCATTTTGAAGGTGGTCCGGTACATCAAACAGGTTACAGGCACGGGTAGACAAAAAACACAAATATACATATGAAAGATCAGTCAGGCCATAATATACTAGATAACAATGTTACAAACAGTTAGAACAGACACAAAAACCATTATGCATGTGTGAGATAAATCAGGCCAAAATAGAAAAGGAAAGAGAGAGAGAGAGAAGGGAGGATACACAAAAACCATTGTACATGTGCGAGAAATATCCGTCCAGAGAATTCCGAGACTGCATAGTTAAATGCATAGGCGCCGGGTTATATGGGCCCGTGGGTCATGGGCTCCACCAATAATCTGAGATGTGGGCTCAGCCCCACCAATAATTTAATTTGTTGTCCATTGGTTTTTACTTTTGGCACTGGAGGTTTTTTTTCTTTCCGTGACCTTGCGATCCCCCGCCCACTTTTGGTAATTGAGTTTTTTTTTTTTTTCCGTGACCTGGTGGTGTGTCCAATGCCAGCCCTCACACCCGGAAGCATTAGGAAATTTTATGCGCATGCGCACAAAAAGAGCGGTATTTTATTGAGCAGCAGACTGGCGGTTAGAAAGAGCAGCAGACTTCACAGCCCAGAGCTTGAAAGGCAGTGCTGTCCCTTGTTGCTTACAACAATGTTACCCCTAGTCTCCCGTTTCTGGTGGATGCAGCTATCCTGTGTCAATTTCTTCTTGGCTGTAGATTGTAGCAATGCTACTCCAAGTCCTCTCTTTCCATGTCCGGTAGGTGCAGTGATGTTATCCCCATCCCTAGTCTGCATTCTTGAACAAGCTACAGAGCAACAGCACACATTCCGGTATAACTTCTAGATACTTGCTATTTTTCTGCGTATGCAGAGGTAAAAATAATATGCTCGGCCAAGAGAAATAAATGCAGGACACTACAGGTTGCTGCTCCTATGTCAGGGACCCGTATTTCTGAATTGCTCCTAGGGCATCATTTGGTGCAAGAGGCACTTTGTGCCACTCATTAGGATGCAATTCCCTTGTGCCACCCGGGAACTTTGAGAACTGGGCCCTTTATCTCTCCAGTGGGTGCAGAAATGTGTCCCCAGTCCATCTCTTGGGAGCAGGTTGCAGCAGTGCTACCCCTCAGTTATGTCTCTCCCTTTGGTACAGCGATGTTATCCCTTAGGCCTTTCTTTCCAGTGGATTAAGATGTTGGCCAGAGCCCCTGCCTGTCTCTCTCTGGTGGGTCCTGAGGAGGGAACAGCAGCCTTGTCTGCAGCTCGGGGGGGGGGGCGGATTATGAGAGACCCATTCTACACTAGTCCTCCAGATGTGGCAGTAGTTCTGCACTGCAAGAACTCCTCCTATGTTGCTTTTGAAGCTGAGTAGCAATGATGCTGTTGCCTTCTGGTTGTGTTTTATATTTCAAAAGTTTAAATGCATGACTTTTCAATTTGGGATATACTGCAGAGTCTGAAGCACTGCCATCTTGCTTAGAGTTGTCAGGCTAACTGTAAAACTGAAGACGGAAAGGGTAGTTGTTGAACTGAATGTTATAGTGGGCAGGAATGCTGACTGCCCTCCATGTTAGATGAGAGGCCTTCAGGCTGACTGGACTGCTAGTCTTTACTCTTCTATCAGCTCAGCTGATGCCCTGTCATCATCCCATCAAATATGCAGCCAGCAGTACACTTGAAACGCAGTTGTCGGTACACTGCATATTGCCTTTAAACATGTATAGTAAAAACTTTGGGAAATATGCAATTTACAGTCAACATTATCACTACTCATGCTGGTATCCTTAACTCCTTCACCCTTTTGCTATAGCCCTCCATTCCAGACATCTCTGATTACTGTATATGTGGTATGCACCAGAAATGCATACCTGCAGCAACGTATTCCCTGGACAGCAAACTTGGTGAGAGTAAGGGAATAAATCTCAGGAATGTCTGAGACTGAGAACGTCATCTGTGTTCTGAAGCAGACTTGACTGGACTCCTGTGCCACATTCTGACTCCTGGATGTGAGGTGGCTGTGACTGTCAATCTTCAGCTGGGAAGAAGTTTGAAAATTGAGTTTTGAATACTACTGAAACTGTTTTTACGGATACTGCTCCTCTTGCCATATTTTTTCAGTCTGGGTTTAGTCTTATGGACCTTTTGCTCTATACAACATATTACAATGGTTTGGTGCTAGCCTCACCTAGGAGTTCTGCCAGTAGTTCTGTTTTGTTACTACATGTTGCAGGTAAAAATGGGAAAATTGGGGAAGTCCTGTCAAACTAGCCTAATACAATATTACGACTGGGTAGCAAGAGAGCTAGATAAGGGCCATGCAGTGGATGTCCTGTCCTTGGCTTTCAGCAAGGCCTTCGATTCAGTACCTTATGGGCAGCTTGGGGGGAAGCTAACTGGTGTGGGAGTCAGGGCAAAGATGGCAAACTGGATTACAGACTGGCTGCGTGGGAGGGTACAACAAGTGGTGGTGGTGTGGAATTCTCAACACCTAGACCAGTGATGAGGGGTGCCACAAGGCTCGGTGCTGGGCCCGGTGCTTTTTGGGCTCTTCATCTCAGACATCGCGCATGGAGTGGTGAGCAGGGTGAGTCTGTTCACAGACAATACCAAAACAGATGAAGTAGTGGACAAGGAGGAGGGATGGAAGCAACTGCAGGGGGACCTAACCAAACTGCAGGAGTAGTCAGAGGTGGCAGATGGGGTTCAATGCAAAGAAGTGTAAGGTTATGCACTTTGTGGCAAAGAACCCAAGAAGAGAATAATGGTTGGGGGGGGGTGAAGCTGGGGATCACTGAGAAGCAAAAGGACCTGGGGTGATGGAAACAGAGAGCATGAACAATTCTGCCCAATGCAGGAAAGCAGCAACGAAGGCAAACAAGATACTGGGGTGTATAGCAAGGGGGTTCTCATCCAGGTGGAGGGAGGTAATCCTGCCCTTCTACAGGTCACTGGTCAGGTCATACTTGGAGTACTGTGTGCAGTTCTGGAGGCCATACCTGAGGCAGGATATCAAGCTACTGGAGGGAGTGCAGCAGAGAGCAACAAGGATGATACAGGGAATGGAGGGGAGAGACTATAAGAACAGGCTGAGGGAAATGAATATGTACACCCTGGAGGAAAGGAGGGAAAGGGGAAATATGATCACAACTTTCAAGTATGGGAGGGGAATCAACAAGGATGGAGCCGATGGGGCTTTTAAACTGGGGAAGGGAAGGGACACTAGAGGACATGGGCTAAGACAGAAGGGGGGAAGATTTAAGAGGGAGATGAGGAGGCATTACTTCACACAGAGAGTGGTGTTGAAGTGGAATGCCCTATCAGAGAGGATGTTTTCATGCAAAACTGTGGGTAGCTTTAAAAGGGCATGGGACAGAGAATGGGAGAGTACAGGTGGAGGAGGCTGAGAACCGAGAACGGCCGAGGGAGGACAAGAGGGAAGGGGGTGGGGCAGCTGCAACTCCGGGAAGCTAGCTGCACACTCGAGCAGACATTGATAGACCAGGAGGTCTGTTTCTGCTGGCACATTCGTATGTTTGTATCTGTTTACAAGTATAACAAGTAAAGCAAACAAACATCCCTGAACTGGTCCAAAATGGTAAGATCAAGAGATTCATTTTGGGGTTTTCCTCGCAGTCTTTTGTTGACCTTCTGCTGTGTAGAATATCAGATGACTCTAATTAGCGTAGTGCACAGTTACAGGGAATATAGCATAATTTTCATTGCATGCTTGCTGCACTATACTGTAACTGTTCAAAGCTACTTTTGTCACGTGCTTGTTGTTGATTTAGGTTTTGTCAGTTTATTTGAGTTGGGGGAGCTCTGTTCCCCCACACCCCCTTGTTGTTTTAACACAGGGGTGTGGTGGATGAAGCCTCTTAACTCAAGTAAACTAATAAAATAAACTAATCAACAGGTCAATGTGGTGTACAGCATGCCGTAATTGGGCAAGTAGTGTAACTTGAGTGGTACACTAATAGCAGAGGTCCAGTGGTGGTTGGTTTAACACCTCAACCCCAAATATAGGGGGCTCTGCTCCCAGAGATCCTGCAAAGGGAGGTGGCTTTGACCTCTGACCCCTGGGACAGGGGGTGGGGCTTTGACCCCTGACCCCTGGGCCCCACCAAAAATTTCACAAACCTGGCTCCTATGGTTAAATGCAGGTAAGTCAGTCGAAAAAAGGAAACAGAAGAGGTGAAAGGTTAGCTCCTAGGCATTTACTGGCTTATGAAGGCCCATACATATGCTTCTGTATGTAGGCTGGTGTATATTCAGATGTAGAACTTGGGGGGAGGGGTAGATAGAGAGAGAGAGAGAGAGAGAGAGAGAGAGAAGGAAGAAAGTGTTAAAATTTTAGCAGGGGATGGGACATGTAACTAAGCCAGAGTATTCAAGAAGTATTAGAAATTATGAGCTTAAGTCACCTAAAGCAGTTGCAGGTTTCTTTCAGGTATTCAGTTATTAGTGCTTTGAAGGTGAATGGACCGGGGAGGGTTGAGAGTTTTAGAGAACTTTGCAAGGTATTCCATAGTGAAGGGAAGGAGAATTTAATTGCAGCCAAGCCATGGGATGTTTTTACTGTAGGTATCTGAAAGTAGAGTATAGAGAAGTGTCTTAAGCCATAAGACCCCTTGGCATGCTCGAAGAAGCTCAAGATGTACGCAGGAAACTTATCAGACAGTGCTCTATAGAACCAGAGGAGAGCATTTCTTTTGCTCCTTATAGGAAGTGAGGACCATCCCAGCTCACGGTATAGCAGGCAATGTTGGGTGTGAGAAGGTAAATTAAGGATGAACCTCAAAGCCCTGTGCTAAAGAGTGTCAAGTTTACTGAACCTATTTTCAAATCTGGGTTACAAACTGTTATGGACAACTGCAGACCAATCTCGGTTAGGTTAGGTAAGGTATTAGAGAAAATCATAAATATGCAGTTGGTGGAATATCTCCAGTTCCATGGACTCTGGGCTCTTGGGCAGCATAGTTTTCATAATTGCCATAGTACAGACATGGCCTTGGGCAGGTTCACTGATCATGTCAGTAGAGCTATGGATGGAGGGAAGCTCACTGGTACAGTTTTTTGTGGACTTGTCCAAGGCCTTTGATTTGGTGAATTATTCCCTGATGCTTAGGAAACTGAGGATTATTGGACTGGCAGATTCTCTGTGTGACTGGTTTTACAGTTATCTAACTGAGCATTAGGGTAGGCTTCAATGATGCTGTATCTAGCACAAAAATACTTGAGCAAGGAGTGCCCCAGGGCTCAATCCTGGGGCCCCTGTTGTTTTCATTGTTTATCAATATTGTTCCATCTATACCAACACAAAATCTATACTGTATGCTAATGATATATTAGTATTTTCTAGTTATTCCTCTGTAAATGAAATAACCCGTTACTAAATACTGACTTTTCAACGTTGAATCATTGGCTTACAAATCATCATTTGTTACTGAATAATCAAAAAAGCCCAAAATGTATACTTTTTGGTTCTAAACCAAAATTGTCCAAATGTACACCATTATCCATACTAGATTCAACTGGAACTGTGCTGAACCAGGTTATAGAATTTAAATACTTTGGACTTACATTAGATCCAAACTTAAATTTTGCAAAACATATGAAGTCAATTTGCAAACAAACTAATCAACAATTAGGTGGGTTATTCAAATTACAAAATTGTTTTAACCTCTGAGGCTAGATATTCTATTGCCAACAGCATATTGTTGCCAGCTTTGAATTACATTTCAGTTGTTTTTCCCAACAGTGCTTCTGCTGAATTATCTTTCTTAAACATTGCTTTTCATGGGATTTGCAGATTTGTTTTGAAGCTGCCTGGTTGCACTGTTTTCCTGCTTCGAGGTCATCAGAGATAATAAACCCAAGGTCCCTTTCCTGCTTGGTGCATGCTATATCCTCACCCCTCAACTGATATGTTGTTCCAGGGTTTTTGTGCCCCATAGGCGTTATCTTGCACTTCTTTGTGTTGAATTTCAACTGCCAAACCTTTGACCATTCTTCAAGCTTCTGCAGGTCCCTCCTCATTCTCTCTACACCCTTTGGTGTGTCCACTCTGTTACAGAGCTTCTTCGTGTCATCAACGAACAGGTAAATTCTGCCTTCTAGGTCCTTCGGAATGTCACTGATGAAGATGTTGAATAGGACCGGTCCCAGCACTGATCCCTGTGGTACCCCACTAGTCACTCTTCCCTCTGTGGAGTGACAGCCATTTACCACCACCCTCTGTGTCTTGTCCTGTCATCCAGTCAATTACACACCCACCGCACTACTGTCCTGACCACTCCCATATTCCCCAGTTTGTTTAATAGCCTTCTATGTGACACACTGTCAAAGGCCTTACTGAAGTCCAGGTAGGCCATGTCCACTGTCCTCCCCGATCCCCCTCCTTGTCACCCAGTCAAAAAATTCAATGAGGTTGGTCTTGTAGTCGTTGGCAACCAGATGTTCCAACAATCTCTCCTTCAGTAGTGCTTCCATGATCTTCCCCACTACCGAGGTCAGGCTGACAGGTCTGTAGTTTCCTGCTTCCTCTTTGTTCCTGCTTTTGTGTAAGGGGACTACATCTGTTGTTCTCCAGTCTTTGGATACCTCTCCTGTTTACAGTGATCAGCTAAACAGGATTGCCAGAGGTTCAGTCACCACCGCTCTTAGTTCCTTTAGGTCCCTGGGGTTCACCCCATCTGGCCCCATTTCTTTATTGACTCTCACTCCTTCCAGTTCCTTTAGGACCCTTTCCCATATAAAAGAACTTGTGTCCATATCCTCACTGTTCTCTTGATTCCTCAGTTTGCAGTTCAACTTTGAAGAGTGCAGATGTGTCCTGGTCCACAGAAGATGACAGCGCCCAACCTCCGGGGATAAGTATATGGTAAGGGAGGGAGGTGAGTACTCAGAGGGAGGGTTGGGGTGAGGAGGGGTAGCGATGGAGATGATGAGGGACTGTTTTCTTTTTTTCAGGTTAAAAAAAGACTTCAGGGGACAGTTTTCTTTATTTAACAGTTTTTTTTTTTAATAGCACATTTGGACACACTGGAGTGGGCTCCCAGTGTGCCACATTAATGTGGGGGGCATACATGCTGACACGGGGATTGGGCACCCTGATGTCGGCAGTTTATTTATACGGGCTTAGGGAAAGGGGCATCTGACTCCGGGAGTGGGCATCCCAGTGTTAGAAACATAAATTAAATATATTTTGGCACACTGGGGTGGGGCTCCCAGTATGCCACAGTGGTGGAGGGGGGTACATGCCAACATGGGAATTGGGCACCTGATGTCGGCGGACCATGGAAGGGCAGTTCGATGCAGGATTCTGCATCAAAAAAAAAAGATGTTGGGGGGCTGTTTTCTTTTTTTCAGTTACAAAATTTTTTAAAACAAAATAGGTTGCATTATAACATTTTGTTTTCTCCCCTCGCTAAGCGAGAAAACAAAATGGCGGCTGCCGAAGACGTATTTTCCTCACGAAGAGAGATTTTGTGAGATTTCTGAATCCCTCTTCACAATTCCTCTTTGCCAGCCATTCATGACCAGGGATACTTGATTGAAACTGTGCATCTATCCCAAAGACTGAACTGAGCATGCTCAGAACCCGAAATTTCAAAATTTAGTAACTTTGGAACGGATCAATATTTTTTCACCTAACCAATGCTAGATTGTTCCTTTGGATAACCTCTATGTACCCTGCAAATGTCAGGCCAAAATTCCAAACAGTGTGGGTGCAGTGCAAGGAGGAATAAACAGAAAAATTAGCGAAAAATGCATTATTTGATGATTTGCTGCACGGAATCTGATCAAAATGAAACTTGGCAAATCAAGAGATATAGCCCCCGACACCGTCCATTCCAAATGTTGTGCAAATCCGTTGAATGGTTGCAAAGTTATTAACGTGTAAATTTTGGGATTTAACATTAAAGTGCCTGCTCTACCCTAACAATAGGGACATCACCGCACCCCTATAATATATATACTGTATATAGAGAGAGGAATCACATTTATTTATGTATACTCATTATATACTTCTTTCTGGATCATGCTGTCTTGGTGTAGGATATAGAGACAGAAGTGGACTGAATTATGCATACTTATTATGTGCTTCAACGCCACTGCATTGAGCAAGCATCTGCACTAAACACTTGGCAGAATTCTTCTTCAGCACCTTTATAAAATGGTGCATGTAAAAAAGAAGGGCATGGATGGAGTGCTTCCATTTATTTATTTAGATGTGCCACCAGACTGAGGTTTGTGTGAGACAGATTACCCAACTTACACAGTGCAAATATAAAATGTAGCTAGCCACACAACCAACTATTACTCAGCCATGCAAAGTTGGAACCTCCCAGTCAAATTGCAGCAAGCCCTACAACTAAACAAAGTGTTAGCAACATGGTGCATTGATAATACCCCCTTCTATTTCCATCATCACTGCCACACATGCACAACTAGTTTGCATTGGCAGCTTGTGAATAGCTGCCACCTCTACAATTCCAGTCTGGTTAATGCAAGCAGCAAGGATGAGAATGAAAGCCTTGCAATGAAACAGAAGTTGGTGCTCCACTGAGCCTTAATCCCTTTGACTTGTAACCCCTGCTCAACCCTGGGGACAGCATTCCATGAGAAACAGCTGTCCATGGTTCCCTTACTTAGGTATTGTTTTGTGCTGGTTGTTGTCAAGGACTTGAGAAATATCTGAACATTGCACTCTTACTTGAAAATAACTCCACACTGAGCTGTAACTTAAATTGATGTGCTTTTATTCAAAGAAAGTTTCAAATACAGGCAGCCTGAAATTCACCAAGTGGACAACATGTCTCTAAATACCATGTGTATGCCTGCACACACATGGCATTTAGTCACATTTTTTAGAAATAATTACTGGTTACCCAATTTATCAGTTGGATTACGAGTACTCAAAAATGCCGTAATAACCTGAAATTGGGTTATTACGGCATTTTCAAAACATTTTGCTTTCAGTAGTATGTCATCCACTATAATGCATTATGAGTGTGGCACCTCACTGGCTCTTCGGCTTTGAGTGGGCAGGTCGAACACTTAAAAAACATGGCGGCTCAGTTTTCTCGCTCCTGAGGACTCACGTTGAGGAGTTTCCCTCTTCTTTGAGGTAAGCAATGTTATTGCTGTTCATTGTGCATTTACAATGGGGAAAAATATCTGGTTGATCCTGCTCTTTCAACACTTCAGGCAGGTGGTGCTTTGGTAGACTGCAAGACAGTGAGTCAGCTTAGGAACGGACCTCATTGACTGATGTCTACCAGTTGCGCTTCTGTGCTGGCTCCACAGAACTTTTTTTTTAAATAAAAAAGGACACAAGAAAAAAAGTCTGTGTTTGTGTGTGTGTGTGTGTGTGTGTGTGTGTGTGTGTGTCTGTAACTCTGTGTCTCCCTCTCTTCACAGAACTACTTCAGAAAGCGTTCACAGAAAAAAAATATCCCTGCACCAGTAATTATAAAAATAAAGTATAGGTAAGTGTGTGTGTTTATGGATTTTGTATTACACTCCCTCTGTGTGTGATGCCCTCACAAACCTCTTGAGCTTGGCACTCGAGGTTTATGAGTCATCACACATGTCGGGGCTGTAAACAAATCCATAACACACACTTACATTATTCTCTATATAACGCTGGGCATGGAAAATACTGAAATTATTACATTTCCATACATATGGGCACAATAGCAGAAGGGGCAAAGGCTTGTCAGCATATTGCGTGGTTTCCAGCGTGATGTGTGGCAGCCAGTATCCCCCTTTAGAAAATGCTGGCTGCAGCTGGGGGTGGGGCAGGGGCACTTGCAATTTACGAGCATTCAGGTATGAAAATTATTAGATGCATCTTACGACTGCAGGGGGATCGTGGTACTAAAGTCCCAATGTATGCAGGGATTGCTGCATTTCGGTAGCCGGTAGATCTCATTTACATCACTCAGGTAAAAGGCAAAATCAGGTTGCTAAGATCTGCAGATTCTTGCTATGCAATGCAAGGAGCCTTAACTTGATTAAAAAGGTTAAGCTAGAAACTTATTTGTTGCAACATAAAATTTACATTGCAGCAACAAACGAGACCTGGTGGGACGACACAAATGTTTGGATGAGCGATATCCCTAGCTACAATCTTTTTTATAAAAACAGATCCAATAGGAAGGGGGGTGCTGTTACATAAAGGGTTTTATAAATTGTCATTAAATCACTTCTGCAAACAATAATAATGTATCCACAGAGACTATATGGCTTCAACTTAAATTTAATAGTAGGCCTAAGATAATTCTGGATATCTGTTATAGGCCTCTATCTGGGATGGGTCTATGTCATAATGGTGAATACCTAAAGGCGATCACCTTTATTGCTCAGTCAGAGTGCCAAACACATTTTCGGCACTCAGACAACTCCAGCACAACCAGCACAGTGGCGCCAGGACATATTTTTAATGTAACCCTTCAGGTACTTGAAAGTTTCTATCATGTCCCCCTCTCCTTCCTTTCCTCATGGGTATACATATTAAGCTCCTTTATTCTCTCTTAATATGGCTTCTGGTGCAGACTCTGCACCATTTTAGTTGCCCTCCTCTGGACTGCCTCCATCCTGTCTATGTCCTTGTGGAGATGGGGTCTCCAGAACTGCATGCAGTACTCCAGATTGGGTCTCACCAACTGTCTGTGCAGAGGAATAACAACTTCCTGTTTTCAACTGGTGATGACTCTTCCTATACATCCCAGTATTTCGCCAGCCCTCCTTACTGCCTTCTCACATTGCTTGCTTACCTTTAGGTCATCTGATATGACTACCTCCAGGTCCCTTTCCATTTTTGTTGTTGTTAGTCCCCCCCCCCCACCATTGTTTACTCTTCCCCTGGGTGTTTGTTTCCCAGGTGCATTACTTTACACATATTTGCATTGAATCTAAGCTGCCATACTTTCGACCATTCCTCCAACCTTGCCAAGTCCCTTCTCATCCTTTCCACTCCCTCCTTGTGTATCAACCCTGTTGCAGATCTTTGTGTCGTCTGCAAAGAGGCATACTTTTCCTTCTAGTTCCTCTGCAATGTCACTTATAAAGACATTAAAAAGGACCAGACCCAGTACTGAACCCTGTGGTACCCCGCTAGTAACCCCCCTTTTATTGGAGAGGACTCAGTTTACTATTACCCTCTGTGTCCTGTTATCCAGCCAATTGTTTACCCAGGCTACCACCCTATGACCCATTCCCAGGCTGGCTAATTTATTTATTAATCTTTTGTGTGGGACTGTGTCAAATGCCTTGCTAAAGTCTAGGTAGGCCATGTCCACAGTCCCTCCCTGGGCTACTACTTTGGTCACCCAGCCAAAGAAATCTTTTAAATTCATCTGACATGATCTTCCCGCTGTGAACCCATGCTGTCTTGGGTCCTGTGCCCCGCTGGCCTCTGGGTACTTAACAATTCTTTCTTTCAGAAGTGATTCCATCATTTTCCCTACCACTGAGGTCAAGCTTACAGGTTTGTAGTTTTCTGCCTCTGCTTTGCTCCCACTTTTGTGAAGGGGAATCACATCTGCCCTCCTCCAGTCCTCTGGTACCACTCCATCCTCCCATGATTTGTTCTTCCCTTAGTTCTTTTAGAATTCTGGGGTGACTCCCATCAAGGCCCATTGCTTTGTCCACCTTCAGTTTTTGGAGTTCTTTCAGAACCCTTTCTTCTTCTTTGAATGTACTGGTATTGTTGCCCCTATCCAGAGTGCTTCTATGATTGGATTAGGTACCTCTCCCTCCTCTTCTTTTGTGAATACTGAGCAGAAGTATTAGTTCAGTATCCCTGCTTTTTCACTGTAAACCCTCTGCCTACCCACCCTCCCCTTTATTAAGCCTCACAATCCCTCCCCTGGTCTTTCTACGCTCCCTGATGTACCTATAAAATGTTTTATCTTCCTTCTTAACTGAGTTGGCTATCTTTTCCTCAGTTTGGGCCTTTGCTATTCTTACTGCCTTCCCCACTTCCATATTAAAACAAAATAATCCCACTATGGCTGACTCATAAAATTAAAAGACAAATTAGAATGAAAGAAAACACACATGCTAAGCAAAAACAGATCAATCAGAAGTTATGATAAACAAATATAAACTGGAACAGAGTAAACTAAAGAAACTAATTAAAAAAGAAATTATGTCATACAAAAGACAATAATAAATATTTTTACGCCTACATAAACAAAGGAAAAATCTCAACCAGAACAGTCAGAACCTTACTACACAACAGTACAACTGTAACAAAAGACTCAGAAATGGCGGATTTATTTAATAACTATTTCTTCTTGATCTATAATAATAAAACAGTCAACATTGACTGATCGGATACTGATATCATCATAATGCAGTGCTTTATTGAGGATGAGGTTCTATTGGCGCTAACTAAAACTAAAGGAAATACATCACCTGGGCTGGATAATATACATCCATGGTTTCTAAGGGACATGGCAGATGTCTTGGCCTATCCACTTGTGATATTATTCAATAAGTCCCTAGAACGTGGTGTGGTCCCTAATGATTGGAGAAGGGCAATTGTGGTGCCTATTCACAAAAAGGCCACTAAGAACAATGTTGCAAACTACTGTATGTACCTATAAGTAGCACATCCCTATGCACTAAATCCATTGAACGATTAAATCTACTGGACCAGGAAATTACTGCCTTAGGACTGGAAGACAGCTTCCAGCATGGTTTTAGAAGTGATCTGTCTCGCTCAACTAACCTGATTACTTTTTACGGGAAAGTTAGTGTGAGTCTAGACAAAGGAATACTGGTTAACATACTATTAGATCTTGGGAAGGCATTTTTATTTTATTTATTTTAGTCTTTGGTAACCAGGTAAGGCCCACTAGGCACAAGTGTCTGTTTTCAGGGGCAACCTGGGAGCACTGGGTGGTTAAGTGGCTTGCTCAGATTCACACAATATGCAAGTGGAGGTTGTGAGAATCAAACCAAGATCTGGTCTGCTGGATGTACCAAGCTTGTTCACAGCTCGTTACTCTAACCTCTAGGCTATACTGACAGCCCAGTGCCACCTGGATCCATTAGTGTGTCATCTGCACTGTCCAACTCCATTGGCTGTACTGCCAGACCGGTGCCATTTGACACTGTGGTCCACAGTCTCTTTATAACAAAACTGATTAAAGAGGGACTCCCGAGCTGAGACCTGTGTGGGTGCTTTGAATCAGTCTTCTCCCAAGTAAAACAGTACTGAACTTTTTTTGAAATCCTCTCAGTAGTTATTTTTAAAATATTATATCACTTACCCTGAAGCTGGTTTCAGCGTGCACCCAGCGCATCAGTTTGAGTTCTGATTATCTAGTGATGGATACTCCTGAATGACCACAGAAGTGGAGTGCTTGGAGAATGAGTGGCAGTAGCAGTTCTCATAGCAGTGCTGCTCTAGAGCCAGCAACTCTGATGGTGAATTTGCCTTGGATGGCGATGCAACTTTTAATGTTGAGGATCCATACATGTATGATCCTGTTTACAGCAGCAATTAATCCATTAATGTGTCATCTGCACTGTCCGAAAGTGGCAGTCAAAGCAGGACTGACAACATGGACTGTTAAGTGTCGTGCTGTCCCAGTGTCCTCGGTATTACTGCTTCCTGTGCCCCTACCTCCGGAACGTGGCTTCTTTGCTTTTACCCTGGTGCAAAACAAGTCCACTGTCTAGTGAAAAATAAGTTATGTGCCTTCTAGGCAGGCATTCCTGTTCAGCAACCGCACCCCGACCCCGAGAGACACGTGGCTGTGTTGAGCAGAATTTACTGTGTCCCTGAGGACTTCGTTTCTGGCCTTGCTGTCCCATAAAGTCATGCAGCTGGTAACACTGAAGGCCCAAAGGAAAGAGCAAATTTAGTTAATTCAGCATAACAAAATTAATAAAAATTATAATAATATGGGGTTGATTTTGATTGTGAGCACTCATCTCCCTGTCTGTCTGGCTGAGTTACTCAAAACTGTTCTCGTCGATGGTAGACTCGTCATCTCTCCACTCCGCTCATAGGGTCCTCTCCAGCCCCATCAAGCAGAGCCAACGCTGAAGCTGAAGATGAATTGGCGTGAGAAGTTGGAGTTTGTTCGAGAACAGAAGGAATAACTTTAAGTGAGCGTGACTTGCACGAGTGGTGATGCAACACAAGCCAGCCATCCAGGCAATGGCAAGGGCTGAGTGAGTTGGCCGACTGAGCTGAGAAATGGTGGCAGACAAAAAGTCGTAAAGGCGCAAGTCTGCTTCCGCCCTCCGTGCATGCTGCCCTGCACCTAAGTGTGGCAGGGCAGCATCCTCAGCTAGTCAGCTCATCATAGGTCAGTGTCGGTCGGGTGAGGGAAAAGGCGGGCCGTGTGTGCTCACTGGTGACTCAGAATATTGGTGGGACGTGGCAAGCCAGTGGGGAAGGGAAGCTGAGTTGGGGAACAGCAGCAGATAGGCAGATCACTAGGTAGTCTGAATGTCTAGCAGTGACAGGTGGGAAAAAAAAGATTTAAAGTGCCGGCACTGGTGACTGGCGCCACAGGAATCTGGCCCCTTAACAGCTTGAGCTCTTTGCACAGGCGTACTTGGTGTTGCAGTATATCTGGCCCTGGAGACAATCCTAATGGGCCTATGGCCTCCTTTTGTCTTATGAAACCAAGTAACCAAGTCACTGATCTGGCAATTAAGGTGCATGATTATAGAACAGTAAATTAACCTTAGGTGATTTTGCATCACACTAAACACTTAGCAGATTTTCTTGTTCAGCACCTTTGTAAAAAGATGCATGTAAAAAAGAGGGTTTGAACTGGAGTGCTTCCCTTCATTTATTTAGATTTGCCATCAGACTGAGGTTTGTGTCAGCCAGATTTTCCAACTAACAGCGCATGGGAGGCAGTATTGTGCAGTGGTTTAAGGCTTTGGGCAGCAAACCTGGGGACCTGGGTTTGAATCCCACAACCCCACTTGCATACTGTGTGACCCTGAGTAAGTCACTTAACTTTCCTCTGCTCCTAGGTCGCACCTCTAAAAAGTTTTCAGCTTAGTGTGCCACTCCTGGTTTTACATATATATATATATATATATAAAATGTAGCTAGCCACACAGCCAACTATGTAGTCTTGCAAAGTTTGCAACCCCCAGCCAAAATACGGCAAGCCCTACGACTGAACAAAGTGCTAGCAACATGGTGCATCAGTAATGACCCCTTCTACTTCCATCATCAGTGCTGCACACGTAGAAACAGAAGCTGGTGGCAGATAAGGGCTGCATGGCCCATCCAGTCTGCCCTTTTATGTTGCATTGCTTACACTGTAGACCCTCCAGGTCTTCAGCACTTTCTCTGCCACTCCCTTACCTATCCCTTATGACTCCCTTGTGTTTATCCCAAGCTTTTTTGAATCCCATCACTGTTTTCACCCCCACAACGTCTACTTGGAGACCATTCCAGGCATCCACCACCCTTTCTGTGAAGAAGTATTTCCACACATCTCTCCTAATACCCCCCCCCAGCTTCATATCATGGCCCCTTGTTCTGGAGCATCCTTTCCTCTGAAAAATACCTCCTGCTTATCCCTTATTCATCTGCAGGAGGTATTTAAAGGTCTTAATCATATCTCCCCCTCCCTCCTCTCCTCCAGGGTCTACATGTTTCATTTCTTTAGCCTTTCCTCTTAGGACACTTGATGTAAACCCTGTACCATCTTGGTAGCCCTCATTTGGATGGTCTCTATCCTGTCTATGTCCTTCCTCAGATGTGGCCTCCAAAACTGGACACAGTACTCTAGGTGAGGTCTTACTAAAGACCTATATAGTGGCAACACTACTTCCCTAGTCCTGCTGCTAATACCCCTACCTATACATCCCTGTTGGTAATACCCCTACCTATACATCCCAGCATCTCACTAGCTCTGCCGATCGGTTCGTCACGTTATCTGGCCACCGTCAGGTCATCCAATATGATTATCCACAGATCTCTTTCCTGCTTGATTACTGCTAGTATCTCTCCCCCATTTTGGATTGCATCCTCAAGTTTCTGTGACCCAAGTGCATTATTTTGCACTTTTTTGCATTAAATCTTAGCTGCCAAACTTTTTTTTCTTATAGCTTTTTGCCCACTTGCTGTCACTGACTCCTGTCATCAGGCCCTGTATCAAGGGGTCCTCAGTTCCATTACCCCCCCCCGCTGCCCCACTGTCACGCCAATGGGGATTTACATGGAAACAGGACCCGAGATTCCGCTGAGTGCCATCACATACAGCGATGGGGGTACATAGGCTTTCTTCCTGATTTTCTCCCTGTTTCCCATGCTGGGATGCACATATAGATGCGCGGGCATGGAGGAGTGTTGATGCCCAGAGTCCTGCAGCCCTCCCTGCTACCACCCTCCTAGGCCCACACTACCACATGGCCTCCACCAGGTGGCAGTCATTCGGCACAGCATGCAGGTCCCCCCCCTCCCAAGAAAGGAGAGCAGACATTGGTCATGCAATCCTTTCCCTCCCTGGCTGACCCAGAGCAACCCACACTTGCCACTGAACACGGGTCGCTGGTGTGGAGGAGGTAAGTCACCAGTGCCTCAGCCCTTTATGCCACTGGGCTGGCTAGCTGCCAAACTTTTGACCACTCCTCCAGTCATTTCAAGTCTCTTTCCATCCTTTGCACCCCCCTCTGGAGTGTCCACCCTGGTGCAGATCTTAGTGTCATCCACAAAGAGGCAGACCTTCTCTTCCAGTTCCTCTGCTATGTCACTAATGAAGACATTGAAAAGAACTGTCTCCAGTACTGACACCTATAGTATCCCGCTGGTCAGTCTCCCCTCCTCAGAGCAAACTCCATTTACCATCACCCTCTGCCTCCCATCCCCTAACCATTTTTTTACCCTGGATATCACCTTATTGCCCATCCCCATGCTACCCAACATCTTTACCAGCCTCCTATGTGGAACGGTGTCAAAGGCCTTGCTGAAGTCCAAGTAGGCCACGTACACTACATCCTGCCCCCCCCCCAACACCCTGGTTACCTAGTGAAAAAAATGTATCTGATTTGATGGACATGACCTCCCCTCCATAAAGCCATGCTGCCTCAGGTTCTGCGGTCCAATGGATTCCAGGTATTGCACAATTCTTTCCTTTAATAATACATGTAAAAGGAGGCAGTATAGCACAGTGAGTTAAGGTTCTGAGCTGCAGATCTGGAGACTTGGGTTTAAATCCCACAGTTGCCTAGATGCATACTGTGTGATCCTGAGCAAGTCACTTAACTTTCTTGTGCTCCCGGGTCGCATCTGGAAACAAGCTTTGGGTTAGTGTACTACTCCTGGTTAAATAATGTTCCTGTTCCCTTTCCCTTTAATAATGTTTCCATCAGTTTCCCTACCACAGATGTCAGGCTGACAGGCCTGTAATTTCCCACTTCCTCTTAACTACCACTTTTGTGAAGTGGGACTACGTCTGCCATTCTCCAGTCCTCTGGGACCATGCCAGTCTTCAGTGAACTGTTAAACAAATCTATCAGCAGAGCATCTAGCACCTCCCCGAGTTCCTTTAACAGCAACGTACTCTGTCTGGCCCCATGTCTTTGTCTACCCTCAGAGTAGCTAGTACTTTCCTGACCCTCTCCTCAGAAAAGGGACTGGTGTTTATTTTCCTCCCCCTAATCTCTTGGTGCTTATTTGCGGTCCTTCCCCTTCTGCCTCAGTTGTGAATACTGAGCAGAAATATTTGTTTAAGATATTTGGCTTTTCTTGGTCCTCCTTGGTATAGCCCCCTGCCTCCTTCATTAACCGTGCAATCCCTCCCTTGGTCTTCCTTTACTTGCTGACATACCTGAAAAAAGTCTTGTCCCCTTTGATACTGTCCAGGCTACTCTTTCCTCAGCTTGTGCTTTTGGGCTCCTTACTGCCTTACCTGCCTCCCTCTGTTTTTCCAGATGCACATCTCTGTCCTCCTATCTCTCTGGGCCTCCTGATGCCTTCTGTTTGCCACTATTGTTGTCCTTACCTTTTCTGCCACTTCCCTCAAGAACCATAATGGTCTTCTCCTCCTTCTGCTTTTGCTTATTTGCCTGATGTACAAGTTTGTAACCTTTACTATGCTCTCTTTTATTCTGGCCCATCCCCCCAACATCTCCCCATGCCAAGTCTTCTCGGATTCATTCGCCCATCTTTGTAAAGTCAGCCCTTCTGAAATCCAGGACCCTTGCACTTGTATGGCTGAATTCCACTGTAATTTCAACATCTGGAGCAAACATGCTCCCTTGAAGCAAGTTAGAGTGCATGGTAGTCATCTCCCTTGGGTAACCCCTGAACTCCTGGCCTGTCAGCAAGTACGTGATAAAGCAAGGAAAACCCAACAATCCTCCAAATTCCCTTGTTACTATGCTATCTACCGGACACTCCAAAATGCCTGTACCAAAGCCATCTGCCTGGCCAAAGTGAAATATTTCTAGTCCACCTTTAATACTAACATAAACAATCCATCAAAGTTTTGGAAAGTAGTTCATTCACTTTTCTCTCCCCAAACTAAACCCCCATCTCCACTGCTCAAAATAAACAACCAAATCATTGCTGACCATCCTACAGTAGCAGCAGAATTCAATTCCTGCTTTACTTCCTGTGCCTCCACCTTGTTAGCTTCCCTCCCACCCCACCACCTCTTCCCTCCCTCCCTCCCAATTCCTCCCAACACCACCAATTAGCGGAGAATTTTGCCTTTTCAACCATCTCTCCCAATGACACCTTAAAGGCACTACTCTCTATCAACCCAGCTAAGGGCAACTCCCCTGATGGCATTGACCCTAAGCTGCTGTACCTCTCTGCTCCTGCTATTTCCCTCCCTCTCACTGATCTCCTCAACCTGTTGTTCCACACTGTGACTATCCCTGAAGCATGAAAACATGCTACAGTTCTCCCCCTACAAAAGGGAGGTTATCTCTCATCTCCTGGGAATTACTGCCCCATCTCGCTTCTGCCCACCCTGGCTAAACTTCAGGAACATCTTGTTCCCTCCCAACTCCCCTCCTTTCTTGATGACTCCTCCTTCTTCACTCCCTTCCAATCTGTTTTTTTGGAAGAATCACTCCACAACCACTTCCCTACTTAGACTCATTGACTCTGTCCATTCAGCCATGAATAGAGATCACATCACTTCTTCTATCTTTGTCGACCTTGCCAAGACTTTCAACACAGTCTCCTATTCCCTCCTCCTTGAAATTCTCTTGTCAGATGGCTTGTCTCTGTCTGCCTGCAACTGGTTCAGAGCCTATCTGGTAGGTAGAACTCAATCTGTTAAAATAGCTGACTCTACGTCCCCTCCACTACCCATCTCTATTGGTGTGCCTCAAGGCTCTGTACTTGGTCCTCTCTTTCTCTCAGTTTTTCTAAATGACCTACCGTCAGTATGCTCCTCATCTTCCATCCATATGTATGCTGATGACATGGTCTTGTTCACCTCTGGCCAATCTCCCTCTGATGTGACTTCCAGACTACAGCTTGACTTTAATAATGTTCAGCGCTGGTTAAGCTCGCATCAACTCTTCCTCAATGCCAAGAAAACAGTGTCCATGACCTTTGGCACTAGGCAGAGATTCTCTAGGCTGCCCTTCCTTCCAAACTTCCACACCCTTGATGGGACAACACTAGAGGACACCACGTCTTTCAAACACCTGAGTGTCTGACTTGACCAACACCTTAACTTTTCTGTACATATTGACCCCATCCTGAAAAAACTGCGCCCCAAGCTTGGCGCCCTTTACAGGAATCATAGTTCCTTACCACTACCGGTTAGGCGTGATCTTGTTCAGAAAATGATACTCCCTATTTCTGACTATTGCATCATAGTCTACAGTGCTGCTCCTAAGTCTTCCCTTACCGGGTTGGATACTCTCTTCAATGCTTTCTGTCACTTTGCTCTTGATTCTCCCTTCCGCACACATCACTGTACCTTGTCTCATTTTTTAGCTTTCCCCTCCCTTGAGTGTAGGCATCTCTCTCACTGTGCTAAGTTCACTTCTAAATTCTGGTTTGGGACTCTCCCCTCTTACCTCTCCTCCTTACTCTCTGCTCCACCTCCCTCTTCCTGCCCGCTCAGATCTACTGATGCATACACTCTAGCTATTCCTTGTTGCTCTACCACCATAGGACAAGAAGCTTTCTCCTACCACTTCCCAAAGCTTTGGAACTCACTACCACCCCCTATCAGACTTTCCTCTTCCCCAGCTTCAATTTCCTTAGCCTGTTACAATTTCTATTACCCTAACTGCACTTGTTCTTAGCCCCCATTCAACACTCCCCATCCTGGAGCATTGTCCTTTAGCCCTACTTTACTTCTATTCTCCTAACTGTACTTATTCTTAGCCCTCCTTCACAACCCTCCCAATCCCTTGTGCACTATCCCCATCTCCTCTATCCCTGACTTACCTCCTGTCTCCTATCTGAACCCTTCCTCAGATTACTTCCTCACATGCTACCTCCTGTAATACCCCCTCCTTCCACACTCTACCACAACCTACTGTGCCATTTCAACACTCTACTACCGTCTGCAATCTACTGTGCTACTTTGACACTCTATGGTTGGCCTTCTCCCTCACAACCCCCTCTTCCCCCCTACTGATGCTCCCCCCTTTTTCCATTCCTAGTTTACCTCTATTTTTTCCAGCCTCCCTATTCCTTATCCCTGCTTTGATACCACTCAAACGGCTCAGCCAGACTAGTATTCAAGTCCAGAGTGGTCCCCTTGAGAGGCGTAGCAGGAGCAGCCTCCCAATCCCTGCCCTATCCCCTAGGTACAACCGTGTCCACCAACATCAGAAGTGGTCCCTTAAACAATTTGGCTAACTCTAGGGTAATAGAGAAGCTCCAGGAGATACTTTCACATTCCCCCTTGGTTTTATCATCTGTACTCTCCTCCTCCGATACTCCCTCAACCTTGGCAGGCCCAGCCTCCATGGTGTCACTGCTTCCATAACTCTGTCTCTTGCGTGCAGTAGCTTAAGTGGTGGCAGGTGAAGGAGGATCTTCCACATTGACTTCAGTGTCCATTATTTGGTCACCAATGGGCAGCAGATGATTTTGATGTATGACTTTATGCCTTCGAGTCTCTCTCTCTCTCAGGCCAAATTTTATACACTGGAAGGCCTTCCAATTTTTCCAATACAACTTACGGGGTGGTTCCTCATCTGTCAGCAATCTTGTGCTTTCCTGGTATGCCCAGACTTCATAGCAGTACTCTATTACCTGACTCCAGATCTTGAACTCACATCTTTCTGTCGTAACAGTCTTTATTAGCTTGATTCCTTGTGGTGGCCATTTCTGAAGCAAGGTGATAGGCATCATTGGCTGCTACCTTAATTTCCTCACATACTGCAAATAGTCCCCTGCCCTGAGACCATCGGTAAACACCCCAAAGCATGGATCCAAGGGCAACTGGGCTTCCCTCTTGAACATGAGCTGATATGGAGAGAACCCCGTGGCATTGTTCCAGGTGTAATGGCAAGCATGGACCAGGGTGTTCACTCGCTGACTCCAGGTGCACTTATCTTGGGGATCCAGGATGCCCAGCATGTCTAACAAAATCTGATTAAATCTCTCAGATTATGAGTCACTTTGGGGATGATACAGGGTGGTCTGAGACTTTCTGAGGCCCCACAATGACCAGCGTTCCTGTATAAGTCAGCTGTCAAAATCACTTCCCTCATTTGAGTGAATCCTTTGGGGGATTCCATATTGCACAAAAAATTTCTCCACCAGTATTTTGGCCACCGTGGAAGCTTTCTGATCTTTGGTCGGGTAAGCTTGGGCATATCTTTTAAAGTGGTTGGTGACTACCATTATGTTTGAGATGTTATGAGAATCGGGTTCTAGCATGAGGAAGTCTATACACACCAGTTCCAGGGGGTCACTTGTTCGGATGTTGATTAATGGGGCCACCTTTTGGGGAAGTGCTTTCCGTTGTATACATCTTCCCCAACTTTTACAATAGATTTCCACATCTGTTCCCATCTTTGGCCAGTGAAACCTGCTCTTGACCAAATCCAGGATGCGCGCAGCACCCAGATGACCCATATTGTTGTGCAATCCTTTTAACACAGTCTTTATATGCCACTCTAGTAGCACCAGCTGCGCACGGGGTGCCCCTTGCTGGTCTTGCATCTCCCAGTAGATCAGTCCCTTCTTAACCGTAGCTTTGGCCATTCTCATAACAGAAACTTGGCAAGGGGATAGATGGTGTCCATTTGAGTCTGGTCACCACTGTGTTGAAGCACTACAATTATCTCCCATGTGATAGGATTGGCTCTTTGTTCCCTTTTCAAGTCCTGGTTGGTCAGTTGTGGGAGTGATCTCACATCCAGGGTAGCCAGATGGCAGAAGGCAACTGGGAGACAACTTTCTGAAACCCCCAAGCATTCCACCAGGTGAGGGATATCTTCTGCAGTGAGGGTTTCTTTGCCGTGTGCATTTTACATAGGGCCTTCACAACTTGTTCTGAAATTCTCACCCAACTAGAGGGCTCAGTGGTATAAGCCACAGGGTGTCTGGACAAAACATCAGCATCCATATGATTCAGACTGGGATGATACTTCTCCATGCAGTAATCATAGGTGGACCAGGCTGACAGCCACCTATGACCAGCTGCATCCAAGTTAGCAGTAGTCTGCATGCAAGTAAGAGGATTGTTATCTGTCTTCACCATGATCTTAGCCCCATACAGATAATCATGGAACTGGTCCACAATGGCCCAATTTAGTGCCAAAAACTTCAGTTAGTGGACTGGGTATCTCTGCTCTGATGGGTTCAAACTTCAGCATGTGAAAGCTACTAGGCACAAACCCTCTGGATACTCTTGATATAGCACCGTACCCAGATAACTGAAGCTGGCGTCTGTGTGAAGAACATAGGGCTTCTGCAGATCCGCATAAGAAAGGCCCGGGGCATGTCTTAAACAGTAGATAATGTCTTCAAAAGCCTGGTCACGCTCTTCATTCCATCGGGAGCCAAAAGGTTCTGATGGTCAAAAGTAGCTGTTTTGATTAACATTGGTCCTAGGCGAGGTGGCTTTCTTGCTTTTGTTTGTGGGAGGATACCCCTGCAGCAGGTTTAATAGGGGCCGGACTACTCTTGTGTAATCTTTCACAAATCTTTGATAATATCCACAGAAACCAAGCAGGTGTTGGAGCACTTTCAAGGTCCAGGGTTTAGGCCGGGTGGTGTGGGCTTCAATCTTATTGGGATCGGTCTGGATGCCCTTTGCAGAAACTATGTGCCCAACATATTTATCTGAAGCCAGAAAGAGTTGACGCTTTTCAAATGACAGTTTCAGTCCAAAATCATCCAGGTGATTCAATACCTTGAGCAACTAGGCTTCGTGCTCTTCCAAGGTCCTCCTGAACACAATAATATAATCTAGGTAGACCAAACACTCCAGTAAGTTCATATCTCCCACAGTTTTCTCCATCAGGTGCTGAAAGGTAGCGAGGGTGCCTGAAATCCCCTGTGGCATCCAAAGAAACTTAAAGAATCTCAGTGGGCATATGAAAGCTGTCTTCTCCTGGTCCTGGGGTGCAATTGGGATCTGATAATAGTCACTCTGCAGATGCAGGACCGAAAACCACTGGCTGCCATTTAAACAATGCACAGTGTCCTGTATTCTGGGCATAATAGATTGATCTGGCACAGTCTGTTTATTTAACATGCGATAGTCCACACACATCTGTATATCCCCACTTTTCTTTCTTACTACAACAATAGGGGATGCATAGGGGCTCCTTGATTCTTGAATAATCTCAGCAGCTATCATTTTCTGAAGGTGCTGCCTGATGTCGTCAATGTCAGTTGGGGCAAGCCACCTGGATCTTTCTCGGAAGGGCCTCTCATCAGTAAGACGTACATGGTGCTGTTCTCTGCTCATGCATCCCATGTCCCATTCATGCAGGGAAAACACCTTTGTACAAGCGGCCAGCTTCTCCCGCATCCTCTCCTTCCAGTCCTCTGGAATGGGTGAGTTATTCAAGTCAAATAATCCCTAGTGAATCCCCATGGGAATGTCTCCTTTCACTGCAGCAGATTGCACTGCTGTATCGGCACTGTAAGCTCTTGCCAAAGTTCAATCTTTCCTCACCACCACTTCCCAGTACAGTAACCCTTCTAACATAGGCGTGAGTGGTGGCAGGCAAGACACTGGGCTTCACTAGCAGTCCGACTGGTAGCCCATGTTCCTCCAGGGCATCCAGCATCAACAGCTGATTTGTCACATCTTTTTTCAGCCTCACTACTCCAGCAATATTACACTCCACATTGCGTGGTAGCACAATTTCCTCCCCATCCCTTCTCCACATTATTTCAAAAGAGTCATCAGGCTCTTCGTTGGGGAGGCTTTCTCTTTAATCTTTAGGCCTCTCTAATCAGTGGGTGAATGGGGCCCTCTTTACTTTCCCTTTAGGCCTCTCGGGCTTGGCACAACTGGGCTAAACGTCCGAACATATGCGCATTGGTGCCCATTAGCACAGGCATTCCATCGTATATTCTGGACTTGGGGCAAATCAGAACCAGGGTTTCTATGATGTCTCCTACACCAGCCACTTTAGTTGGAAAATGCCATCCACACCTTGATATAACTAAGGTAGGGGTATGAATTTTTACTGAGTCCCCACATGTGTAGTCCCTCAAGTGGATGCAGTTTGACATGGGACAGGTGCTATTGTACCAGGATTTGAAAATGATGGTGACCTGGGAACCGCTATCCAGAACAGCTCATGTGGAGATCCCACTGATGGTGACTGTAGTCTCAGTTGACGGTTCGACCAGCTTGCCTATGTCGACTAAAGCTTATGTGGTAGTTCTAGCTGTGAAGACTCTTACATGAGCCATGGAGCTAGACCTGTCAGGGGCCCCAGTGCACTCCTTTAATGGGCTCTTCTGTAGTTTCCCTGATTCTGGCCCGAATTCTTGGGCAGCCAATCTCTGGCTAGGGTCTTGTTCAATGACATCCTATATCCCCTCCTCACATGACCTTCGCCCCCACACTGATGACATGAGATGGGCTCCCGAGGCTGCTGCCTATCTGGTGCCATGAAGTGGGTTCCTGAAACTTCCACCGGGGCACTTACGGCTATGGGGCTCCATTCCACAACCCGTTCACTGCCCTGTACCACAACCGGCATCCGCTCCCTCTCTAGATCAGCTACTCTCCGAGCCAACTCATCCATCTGAGCCTTAAACCCAACCTCAGTAGTGGACACTTGCAGGGGCCCAGTGCCAAAGTCACTAGACCTGTAATAGGGACCATCCCACTCACCCCTGGGGCTCGGCTAACCCCTGATTCATAGTCAGTTTGGCTGAGGTAACTACATCCTTACACTCCTTCAATAGGGTCTTCAATTCCTGCAACTCACCAGAGGGTACCTCTCTTCCTACCTGAGTAGTGGCTGCTGAGGTCCTCTGTATTCCCCATTGTTCTTACTCCTCCGCTGCCTCCCTGACCTCTTGCACTAGTACCCAGTAAGAAGAGGGGGTTACTCTTTCTAGCAGCTAGATGTAGTTGCAACACTAACAGGGTGGAATGGCAGGCAGCTTTCACAACATGCTCTAGCCTCATTCAATTTAGATCCTGAGCTGCCGCTCCCCCTTTCATAAATACCTTTTGCAAGGCCCTCTCCACCCAAATTAGGAAAGCAGACAAAGGCTCCCCCTCCCACTGATGTGTGGTTTTGAATTTCCACATGAGATCCTTGCAGGATTCTGGGCTACCTAAAATGCTCTCCAAAGCTGTCTGGTACTCCTGGGCTGGTGCATCGGGATCTGTGGCTCACAAAGAGCAGATGACCTCTAGGGCAGGACCATGGAGGCTCTCTACTAAGGGCTTCCATTTATCAACCTCAGAGCATTTCCAATTCTGCACTAAAGGGGTGGCACAATCCATACAGGCCTCCAGATCATCTTCACTGTTCAGGTGGGCTTAACTCCAGAACATTCTCATTTTCTGTTAAGAATCGAAAGCCATGGGCATATGGCCAGGCTAAGGTCTCTCAGTCTTGGGGGGCCTTGAAGTGGGCCCAGATCCATGTCCCCCTTCCCCCAGGGAGATTATACTAAAAGAGGTCACAATAGACAGAGCTTCAGACAGCCCCTCTGCCACCAAAGCCTCAGGCATCTAGGCAGCTTCTAACACATTAGAGCTTTCTATTAACACAATCAATGTAGCTTTATCAGAATCCAGCATTTGCCCTGGCACTTTCACTCTACCCTGCCTTGATATGGTGTACACCTACTTCTCTACGTCGTCCATCTCTTGGGGTACCACCAGAAAGAGAAAGGACTTCTGGGGATCAGTCTTAATGCCCCCACTCCATTCCACCAACCTCACATTGCCGTCTTCTGTGGGCCTAAACTTGGGCTGTGGTGGACTTGACTGGGTGCTGGGGACCCCACAGGTGTCTCGCCATTCTGGTTCTCCATGGCAGGCATGACTGGTGAACAGGAGATCCCAGTGGTACCTCCAAAGATGTAGCCCAGGCACCGTGTGCCTATGGACTACTACCCCTGCCTGTTGGCCCTCATATAGGTTAAGGGTCCTGGGTTCTGCTACAGTGGAAATTGGGGGTTCTTTCTCAAAGTTATGAATAAGAGCATGGTGGCTCCACCCAGAGTAGGTTGTAAGTGGGTTAGGTGACTGGTTGGTATAGCCTCCCCGGGATACTGCACTTACCCACCTCCCCAACCAGCCACCCTGCACACAGGATCCCCAACATCTTTTTCCCACCAGTTGCCATATACCTATTAGAAGGCAAAATGCAATGAACCTCTCTTGACACAGCAATTTCAGCAATCAACTCACAGCTTTATTGGGGGTAAGGGCTAGGAGAGGGGTACCTGGATGAGGGATAGCTGTGAGATAACAGAAAAGATCAGTGGCAAAATAGCAAACAATAACTATAAGGGCCTGTAGGCCAATCCACCCTCGGCTGCCCACCCCTACTGATAGCAATGTTGGGCCCTGTGAGTTCCCTAGGGTACCATTAGTTGCAGGCCTGGATGTTGCCGAGGGTTGGCCGACTGTTGTGCCCTAAAAAACTTTGGAAAATGTTTAAATTAGATTCACACTCCCTTGTTTGATTTCCAGGAACCAGCTCCTGGATACTCCCAGTTTGCAGGACTTAACAGCATCTGTAGATGTAATTGCCAGGTGTCCTGGAGTGTGGAGCAGCAATGGGCAGAAGGGAAGATGTCTTGGTTCTCTTAGCAGGCCGAATCTTGCTTCAAGGTCTTGCAGCTTGAATCCTTGATTGGAGATCAGACTGCTTGTCACCTTCAGCATTTTCTGGCCTGTTGCAGAGCTCAATGGCAGGTTCACACCAGCCCGAGAAGGCCCAGACCTGGAAGTGGCCCAAAAGCCCAGCTTCCCACAAGGGTCGTAGGTGCACTAGCACCCCAGCAAGTGCCAGTGACCTCCTGAGACAGTGGGTCCCATTTGGAAGGGGTTAGTTAGTCCCCTTCCCTCCGGATCTGGGTAAGGAGTCCTGAGCCGTTGGAGTCCCCTGCAGTCCCTGCACTGAATCTGTGAGTTAACTGGTAGCCAGGTTATTCTACTAGATAACAGCAGGGCCGATTTGCCACAGGTGCTAGGCTTCACACAACAGCTCCAGTTTGCACTCAGACCACAGCAATCAGCAGGTGGTTTGGAACTAGGCAAGTCCCTACTCACCTTCAGTGCTTTCAGGCTCTAAATGTGCAAAACAGTTTCCCCTTAAGCTTCAGCTGGGACACAGCTGTCAGCCAGTTTTGTTTAGTCGAAGCAGAAAATTCCTAGAACCTGGCTAGCACCCTGCTGTAGAGACGTTTTGCCTCTTCAAGATTATTATCAGTCCCAATCTTTAAAGCAGTTTCTCTGCAGCAACTGCCTAACTTCCAACCAAAATAGCACAGTTCTGTTAGCTCAGTTCAATGTACAGTGCAGGGTCTTTGCAGCAGCTACTTTCGCCAACCAAAACAGCACCGCACCTGGAGATTCCCAAATTCAGTCCAGTCTCTTGCTCTCTCTATTTACCAAAGTCTCTTTCTATGGTGACAGTCTCCAGCTGAGACCTGGGCAAGACCTCTGACAGTTCATTTCCACACACACAGGATCCTCCTGATTTGAGAAGAGCCTGGGAACAGATTGACTCAAACCCAGAAAGTCCTTGGGTTTTCACTCGAGAATCCAATCTCCTGGCTGGCTGGTCAAGCCTATGAATCATCAATAACTATAGAAATCAATATTTCCTGATTTTTCATTGGGGCATGAGTTAAGCACCTGAATTAATGAAACTCCCTCTCCCATAATCCCTCTGGTCCAATTTCAGGCACCTAAGCAGTGGATTTGCTGCAATTCTAAGGTCAAATATCAGCAATATGTCAGCCCTCATTCAGTCCTATAGCCATTCTCATGCTGTCCCAATGTTAAGTTCTGGTGCAGCCAGAAAAATACTCTGCATTTATAGTGTTCCCTCAGTCTTATGTTTCCAACAGTGCCCTTTCAAATGAGCCCACTCTTGTGTATTTAGAATAAATACTTTGACTGTCACTGCCGCTGAGACACATTCCGCCATGTGGCAGACAGCACCTCATTAATATTCAGGAGGGTGCATGTTTTATTCATGAGCCCTTGCTATTGCCCCAAAATTAGTCATTTAATTTAAACATTTCGGAGGCTCCCTGTCCACCCCACTTTGGTCACTGGCCTCTGTTCTATGTGCTAGCAACATAGAAAAGTAAAAATAGTCAGCAAATAAGGACCGCTAGGCCCATCCAGTCTGCCTGTGGCACCGGGACCATGGAAAGAGCCCTCCAGTTAACCACAATGGTGGTTGGAAGTTTCAATGTGCCTCCTAGTGCATATGCAGGCATCGGCAAACCTAGAACAATGCCGGCACCCACGGAGAAGAAATCAAGCCCATTCGGGGGGCAACCTGGGGCAAATAAGGTAAGTCCCCCAGGGGGGGTTACATAAAAACATAGAATAATGGATAAGATAGTATGCATTACCTTTGAGTAATACCATCGAGAGGTCCTGGACACATAGGAACCTCGAGAGTAAAGCTTGAAAGTTTGCAATTAGTCCAGAAGCTTGAGATGGTAGGACTCCCCGGTAATGCACACTAACCTACCCATTATTTTCTTTAATATATGGATCCAATTTGTTTAAAAAAAAATTGTATCTGTTGGATAACGGGCACCCAAGAAGTTCACTGTACACTGTCTTAACAACAGGCACCCAACGAGTGCACTGAACACTCACTCGCACAAGGAACACTACAGTGAACACTCCTCTTACCTGTTGGATTGCTGTAGTGCTGAGTGAAGGCAGGATCAACCAGATTGTTTTTTTTTAATGTGAAAAGAGACAACAAAACTAAAAATGTTGCCAAAGCTAGGGGGCAGGGCAATTACTCTCGCTAAGCAAGAGAGATAGCTACCATGTTTCAAAGAGTTTTCTGAGCACCCACAGACGAAAAGAGGGCAATCAGAAGGCATGCTTTGAAAAATGTCACGTCGCCTGTCTGGGAAGGGGAATTGCCACCATGGCAACCAGATTGGTCTTTTAGGCAGACTTGCGCTTGAGTTGTTGTATTTCAGTGAAAATACTATCATTCAGAGCTCCGAACAATAATATTACGGGCTTGGAACACTAGTATTGTCACTTTTCATTGACAATATTATCACTTGTGGAGCAATGGTATTACTGGATTTTTTCTTTGTGTACTTTCCTATAGCATTAAAAAGCCTTATCCATATATTAATATGCATTAATGTAAGACTCAATTAAAACACATGCAGAATTAGTGAGTAGGTAATTTTTGAGGAACCTCTTAAAAGATTAAATCTTATAACAGCTGACTATGGAATTTGGCAATTTATTGTAAAAGTTTTGTAGCCATGAATTTGATTGAATTTTGAGCAACTACAGTGTGAAAAAAAGGAACTTGAAAAGAGTGTCTACTTTGTGACCTAGTGGAAGCAACGTTGGAAATTTTAGTAAAGAGACTGGCAATACAGTCAGGTAACAGACCCAGGTGAATCTTGTGTATAAGAAAATCAATGCTCTAAGGTTGAAATTCAACCAGAGAGAAAGAGAGAGAGAGAGAGATAGACACCATTAGGACCTGTTAAGGTCACAATGACGTGTCATTCTTGGGAGTCCAGCTGCAAAACGGATAATATTATGAAAAGTGATCTTGAGCTTATTAAATATTTTTTCCATTGAAAAAGAGTAAATTATAGAATCATTTTGTATTTTTCTATTGCAGTTTTGATGTTTGTGCTGCTCTCATTATACATTACTTAATTCTAAATCTTAGTGTAAATTCTGCTCAACTGTAAAGCCTTATTGTCCGTTCCCACCTGTCATTACTTTGTCATTTGATAATGTTTTCTGTAGTTCTTTTGCTTGTGTCAGCTGTTGTAACTCTACCAGGTCGTGCCTGAAAACAGGTGTATTTATGCCTAGTGTATCTTACTTGGTCATCAAAAACAAATACATTAATAAAGGAGTAGCCCCCTTATCCAATTTAAACAAATCATATTTTAGCATACACACACACACACAGTTGGAAAGCCCAAGACATCATAACACGTGACCTTTGAAAACAAAAATCAGGAGAGGTATTTGCCAGGGGCATTTTTAAATGTGTCACTGGATATGCACATCTTTATCTAGGAGCAGGATGCCTAAGCTGAGGGCTGAAACTCTCAACAAATAAATGGGAAGTCTGAATCTGGAGTCTGAATATTGAAAGTACCAGACTGCGGTATCAGAACGCTGAGGGTATCACCTGGAGGATCACCCTTTATCCCCCATCTCTGCCACTTGTCTCTGCCTTACTGTAACTGCAGTGTAAGGTATGAGGCTGAGCTCAGGGGCACAGCTCACTGTAGTGGTGGCAAAAGTTCCATCACTGATGTTTGCACCTGGAGCCCGGGGTCTGCATCCACATTTCATTCCTGGTTTTACCCCCCAACCGTCTTTCCCTGAGCTGTTTCCTCCTTCTCCCTCCTCCTTCATTAAGCAGTTCCTGGCAGCAGTATGGGTTGCAGTCCCTCACTGGATTGTCATGTTTCCCTGCTGGATTTCCCTGCCAGCCATCTTTTTACCCTGCTCCAGGATCCAGATTTATTATTCCTTTGGCCCAGTCTTTCAGCTAAATGAAAGTCCCAAATGAACGCACAGACCCCTGTACAGCACATATATAATATAATATAATATAATATAATATAATATAATATAATATAATATAATATAATATAATATAATATAATATATATCTATATCTATATCTATCTATATATATATATAGAGAGAGAGAGTCTTGTCTGGTTTTCTGCAGGGGTATTCAGCTGTTTGAGACCTGGAGTTTGAGAAGCTATCAGACCAAGCCATATGAGTGGTGCCAGCAGTTAGAAGTGGCTGGATGGCAGGCCAGAAAAGTTTCCAGGACCCATGTCAGAAAAACTGCTAGTGGAAGCCTGGGAATTACGCCAGAAATCTGCTGAGCCTGCTGAGTGGATAGCCAAGCCAAGGGGAGAGGGGACCACAGAAAAGGGACTCCTGGAAAGGATAAGCCAGGGATGAGAAACCATCAGGACCTAGCTTGGGGCCAAGTTGAGTTGTAGAGACTCGCTTGGAGGTCAGGTCCTCTGGTTCTCTTGCCCAGTCCCGCTGTTCATTTCTCCCATTATTCTTTTCCTGGTTCTTCACTTGAGTTGTTGGCCCTGGTTCATGGGGAGTCTATCATTTACCATGGGTCTACCAGGTCCATGCTACACTGAGTGCCTGGCAGGCAGGTCCAAGGGGCAGAATGGGGGTGGCAGGCAGATAAGGAGGCAGATGTGCAGGCAGATCACAGTCCCATCTAACTGCAAGCGGAGTCTTTAAACTTTGAAATCCCTGGTGCTACATGATGTGCTGCTACTTCATGCAGCCCTTTGTGTAGCACTATATGTAGTGAATTGCAAACTTTGCCAGGAAGGCTATGAGAAGTGTTACTTTGCTTGCCAATTGCCACTTCCTGTAGTACTTTGCATGGTGAATACTCTATGAAGTGACATTTTGGTGAGTCCAGCTGCCTGAAAAACAATATTTCCCTCCTCCCAACTGTAGCACCCAAACACTCACCCTCTGCCCCCACCTGTACCCATGGCACACAACCAAGTATATAGTACTGGTACCCCCCCTCCACACAACGTGCTCAGCAGCATCCATCCATTACCATCCTGTTTCCCCCCTGAGAAGATTAATACGATATGATGTAATGTAATTGTCACCCCCTCACACCAAATCGGGGGGCTTACCTTGGGTGCCTCCCAGGGCTCCGCTGATGCCCGCTGCTAGGCGGATGTCCTGCAGAGATGATGAATCCATGATTGTCCTTCTGTTGATCTGTGTGACAGTGCCATGATGTGTCTCCGCACTGTCCCTTTAAGTGCCACAGCCTGTGTGTATGCTGTAAATGGCCTGGGCTAGGTCCAAGTGTTCTGGAACTTGCAACCAGCCAGGCATTACCCTGATTTTCTCCTCTCTGCTGCCGCTAGCAGAGCAGAAGGATTCTTACATGGTAATGTAGAGATTTTCTTTTAATTGATTGCTGTATTTAAAATAGAAACTATTATTTAACCTGTTTTCTTTGCAGCATGCATTTCCCAATGGGAGCTGCCATGTTTTGGTCCAGGACTTCCACATTTGGGCCAATTGGGACACAGGGGACCTCGAGGGGTCCTTAGCTGAGGTGCCTTGTGGGAAAAAATGTGAACTCTAGTGCTTGGTGCCTAAAGGAACCAATGGGAACATAAGATTGTGACTGACAGCTCCCGTAGCCAACCGGATTGCAGGAAAACTGGAGAAGTCCGAGAACTGTTTTCAAACATGGAATCAGTACAGCTCGACCTCTCAAACTGAAAGGAGCTCCTGAGTGAGCTAAGGAAAAGGTAGAGAAAAGGGACTGTCTTGCCTTCTCTACTGGATGGAAAGATACCCAGACTGACTAAACTCAGAGGAGAAGCCATTCTGAAGCAACTTGTGTGGATTCCAGTTGGAGACTCTGAGGAGAGAGGAGCTGATTTGGCTCAGAGAAGATTCTCACAGGAAAGGCCAGTTTTGCCTCCTGTTGTTCAACTTTGATCCCAAAGGGGATTGATCTCTAGAAACTGCCTGCTAGCAGACTGAGGGGTTGTTCAGCAAGTTGGCTGAGACTGCAAACTGGCTAGAAGCTGAAGGGGAAATGGAGAGACTAAAGCTTCTTCAATACATGTGCTGAATGCTTACTGCATGCACTGGGAGTACAGTCCAGGGACTCCTGTTTGCCAGAGAGGAGTCTGTTCTCATCAGTGATGGCTTTGTCTACCAGCTGGCGGCATCACCAACAAGTAAACGGAACTTTTCCAGATACGCTCTTTGCTTTGGGCCCATGTCCCTCTCAGCCCATGCCGATTGTTCCTGTGTCAGCTACAGCTTTCTGGTAAGAGACCAGCTTCATGGATCCAGCCCCTGTACAGCAAATCATTGCAGGTTGTGGCCACCTACAGGGAAAGGCTTTGAAGTGGAGGTGAGTTGTGATGGTCCAGTTTGCCCATGTGCAGCAACTTCAAACCACAGGTCTTCATTTTGCCAGACCTTCATCCATCTTCTGGTACAGTGAGTAATTCCAGGGTAGCTCTCTGCAACACGTTTTTCAATTGTCTTGTGGTACCATCTGATTGCCTTCAAGTTAAATTACAAGGGTTTCAATGGACTAGGCCAGCCAACCATGGATACTGCTAGTCCCAAGTCTTTGCTTGCCTATGTTTAATTATTTTCTTTCCATCCAGGGTCACAACAACAGCTGCAACACCAGCAACCCCGGGCACCGACTCTGGCCAGCCAGCATTGCATTCTGGGTACCCAGTAGCTGCAAGACTGTTTAAGAAAGGGACTAAATTAATTGCATGCAAAGTACAGTAACCTGGTACAAACCAGAACAGTAATCATTTGCTTAAATTCATGCCCCCTCCTTGTTCATGTCCCCTTAATAAATCAGATTTGTTGTTTACTGTTACGCTGGCTCGTGAGCATATCATTATTTGGTTTAAACTTCCTGTGACCTGGGTAAAGGCATTGGAAAGTGTGAGCTTGCATTTAATATTGTTTTACAGGGGGTTCCAGGGTGTTTTGTCAGGGGACCAAACTCTGGTGGTATGTGCAAGGCATGTCAGCATATTATTAATGCCTGTTGCAAACTGTCTATTGAGTGCTACTAATGGTTATTGTCAATTCAAAGGTACTTGGTCACTAGGTGGGATTGTGGGTGGTTATAGCTTGCCAGAGGGCTGTATCAGGCTAGATAGATACCCACAAAAGCACTACTCTGGGTGGAGGCACCAATCTAGTGTGTTTACTGAGGATAGGGGTACCTCGGTACTTGCTAATTTGGAACCCAAGCCCCTCAACTTGTTATTAGGAAGACAGGCAGGGGTAGTACCCATGGAATAGCACCACCTAGGGATTGTAAACATGGAGGCACCTCTGGGATTACTGCCCCCTAGTGGCCAAAATACAAAATTGCGGTTGTTTGTTAATTTAGCACCAAAACGAAAATGGCAAACCTTGCTAAGGCTAAACTTTTTTGTTTATAAATGTATTTTATTTATATAAACTTTTCTTATAAATTCCAACAATAACCAACACAAAATTAAAAACACAAAATGAAATACACTTGAATTCTGACAATGAGATTTACAATGAAGGTATTAAGAATTTCTAAACCTCTCCACCCTCCTCCCCCCCCCAACCCCACCCTCTAGGCTTACCTTAACTTGTATGATATTATTATAAATTTGTAACATGTTATATAGCAGTTGGTTAGGTCCACAAGGATAAAGGAACCTTCCTAATATCTCTTTCCTCTACAAAATAGATATAGTATTTGACTCAGAGTCTTCTACTTTATGTTGTTACTAGAGAAATTAACTCATAGATCTTTCCCCCTTTCTTGTAAAATGTAGGGATATTGTTATGAAACAAATGTATTAATCTGGTAATCTGTAGGTTGAATTGGATGTTTCCAAACTATTCTTTTAAACTTAATTGTTCTTTATCCAACCAATGTTTATTACTAATTTATTCGTATTAATAGCTATTAATGATAAGGTTGCTCTATTTGCTCTGCCATTAACCAAATTCAAGTTACCCAGGATACAAGTTTCAAAATTAATAGCACTGTGTAACTCTAGTTTTTTGCCTATATCATTTTTAACCAAATCTCAAGTATGTTGTGCTATAGGACAAAACCAAAGTGTATGTCTGAGTGATCCTCGGCTGCTTTGCTTTTGGTATACATTCCTGATTCTGGCAGTCCAACCCTAAATAGTTTTTTGAAGGGTCATATATGCATTATGCAAGATTTTTAATTGAATCAGTCTTACATTGTGCAGAGGAATAAATTTATAAATATTGCCCCATAAACTAGACCAATTTTGTGGAAGGTCTTTTGTTTCTTTGTCCCAAAAAGATGAGATAACCATATTTAATGAATATTTTGATGTCAATATTCATCGATATAAGTTAGCTATGGGTTGTGGCCTAGAACTCCTTTGTTTTAGATCTGACAGAACATCCTGAGATTCCAGAGTCCTGGCATTAGATCCAAAATGAGCCTTTATAGCTACCTTAATTAATAATAATCTAGGCAAATCTTTTTTGTTTAGGTTGCCCTTCTCCAGTATCTCATTTATTTATTTATTGCAATTGTTTCACCAGGAAAGGCACACTGAGCAACAAGATGCTCATCTCCCGGTGCGACCTGGGGGGGGTACACATGGATATGATAACACGCAAGTTATCAAGTGAACAGTTAACAGAAGCAAATAAAAAGCAGCATAAGGATACACGATTGCATGATTATACAAGCAGCGCACATTGAATGCTTAGGATATTATAGTATCAAATAACAATTTTATGACAAGAAGCAGCAGACAAGGTAAATTAGCACACTAGTAACAGCTGTAATCAACAGAGGACATATATTACAGTTATACAGTTATACATAGTACATAGGGTAAACAACAGAGGACGTATATCACAGTTATACAGTCATACGCAGTACATAGGGTAAAATAGGCACAGGACATAAGTGCAAGGTTGGGGTTATATGCCAGCTTCTGTAGCAAGGCTAAGGCCGCTACAGTGGAAGTATCTTTCTATCCTTGAAAAAGGAGGTTACTGTAAAATGTCTGGACTTTGGGAACCATTTTGATAAGACATGTTTGCCATTTATCCTAAAATAGAGATTTTCCAAAATAGGTTGGTTACAATTCAATTGGAGTTTTAAACCCAAAGAGGAAGCAATTTGCTGGTGTACTTTTAGTAAAGTTCCTATTACTGAAGACTTAAGTTTTGAGGGAAGGAGACTAGGTTTAACATACAATATAACTTCAGGTGGTATTTTACATTTCCACATCAGACTTAATTCCAAGTCTAACAGAATAGGAATATAGCTTCCATCCTCTGGTGGAGGTTATAACCATTTTATATATTTGTTAACATGGGTAGCCATATAATACAAAATGCAGTCCAGTAACTTTACTCTGCATTGAGACTTGGGGAGGAATAATTTATCCATAGCTATTTTTGAGGGTTTACCACCCCAAACAAAAGTAGAGATTTCTGAGTGAAGTTTTTCAAAGAAACTTAAAGGAATAAAAGTATGTAGCATGTTTATAGGATGAAATAATCTCAGGAAAATATTCATTTTAACTATACCAACTTTCCCCCAAAAGGAAATGGGAAGGTTTAGCCAGTGTCTCATATCCTGTTTAATTGTTATAAATAGATCATCTAGATTCAGCTTTATCATTTGGATCTGGTCAGGAGTTAAGTAGATACCTAAATACTTTAATTTATTAGGTGCCCATGTAAAACCCAAGCTAGTAACCTCTTGTTTGTTATTATAACTGTTGAGGGATAAAACCGCAGACTTATCTATATTTAGTTTATAGTTGGAAAAGTGACTATATTCCTGAATAGTAGTTAAAGCAGCTTTAATTGAAGCAATTGGCTTAGATATATGAAGTAAAACATCATCTACAAAGGCAGAAGTTTTAGTTTGAGGTTTACCAAGTCTAATATCAGATATTAGAGGGTTTGAGATAAAAAAGAACAGTAAAGGTTCTAGATACATATTAAAAAGTAAAGGGGATGGGGACAGCCTTGTCTTGTTCCACAATGAAACTTTATAGAGTTAGAAATTATACCATTACAAAATAATCTGGTGGAGGGGGAGGAATAAAGAATTTTTAACCAATAACCAAAGGTATCTGGGAATCCAAATTTAGAAAAAGTGAGGAAAAGGAAATTGTGGTTAACCCTGTGAAATGTCTTCTCAGCATTCAGGAACACCAGCACCATAGGGGAGTCAGGGTCCCTGGATGTTGACAAGACATGGATGAGTTTTCTAATATGATCTGAAGCCCATCCATGAGAAATAAACCCTACCTGTTCCCTTGATATTAATGAATGCCAAACATTTTTGATTCTTTGAGCTAAGTCTGAAGTAAGAATTTTAATATCATAGTTTATTAATGAAATTGGTTTATAATTCCCTATTCTATTTCTGGGCTTACCCAATTTGGGGAATAGAATTAGAAGGGCCTCTGAGAGAGAGGGCTCCATCAGTCTCTCATCTAAAATATAGCTATATAACACCTGTAGTAGTGGGACCAAAGCCTGTTTAAATATTTTGTAAGAGTTTGCAGAAAACCTTTCTGGGCCTGGTGATGTATTTAAGGATAGTTTATCTATAACCATCTCAATCTCTTTTTGTTCAATGTTTTTAGTCAGTTGTTTTATATGTTCCTTAGATAATATTTGACATATGAATTTTTCCAGATAATCCTGAATTTCTGATGAGGAGGGAGGATTATGCATTGGTCCATATAGCTTTAAGTAATATTTATAGAATTCTAGTACTATTGCTTTTGGGTCTGTCTTAACCTCTCTGGTATCTTCTGTGGTAATCGAATTAATAATTCTTGATTGTTCTTGATTCTTAATTCTGTTCACTAATAACTTGCTTGGTTTATCCCCTAAATCTATATACTTGGCCTTACCTTTATAATGGTAAATTCCTCCTTTTCTTTGGTAAGGGAAAATAGCTCTTTGTTACATGTTTGCAATTAATTTTTTTCTTGTTCAGAGAGGCTCCTCTGATCTTTATTATCTACGGTATCTATCCTTGAGGAGAGTGATTTAATCCTTTCCAAAGTTTGTATTTTTTGTTTTGCTGCAAACCTAATACATTCTCCCCTGATAGAGCACTTAAATGCTGCCCAAATAATATCTAGTCTGGCAATAGAATTTTGAGTTTTCATTCCAAAAATTTCTAATGGAGTGATTAATGTAGTTTATAATATATTCTTGCCTCTGCAATGTATTGTTTAGTCTCCAAATTGATTGTCTAAAGTGACTCTATGAAACTGTGATATACAGACCAACCAGAGAATGATCAGACAGGGACCTCCCCAATATGTGAGAATCCTGAACATCTCTCATCCAAGATTTTGAGATCAAGAAACAGTCCATCCTTGAGTATGAATTATGCACTGGAGAATAAAAGGAATATGTTTTTATTTCTGGGTTTAATACCCTCCATAGGTCCACCAGACTGCATAGATTCAATAGCTCTATAAGGGCTTTGCATTGGATTGTAGAGTTATATTAGTGGGGTTTGATCTATCCAGTTTTGAGTCTAGTGGGATGTTCCAGTCCTCTCCAAGCAGTGTCCTACATACTGAAAAGGGGGTCACAACTGCAAGTAGCTTCGATATAAATAACAAGGAATTGCCATTTGGGCCATATATTGAGCCTGTAACAATGTCTGTATGATTACATTTCCCTAAAATAACAACATATCTGCCTTCGGGGTCTTGAATGGTTTGTGTAGGAGTAAAATTCAGGGATGAATCTACTGAAATTGCCACACCTCCTCTAGAAGTATATTTTCCTGCACCAAAAATTTGAGAATGACTCAGTCTTTTGAGAAGATGTAATTCTGAGGTTAATAAATGAGTCTCTTGTAATAAGACTAATTATATTTCAGTGCATGAATATACTGGAGAATTTGCATTCTTTTGTCTCTGTGATGAATAACCTTCACATTCCAAGAGGCCACTTTAATCTCTAATGCCAGTTAGCTGTGTAACATGTCTTTTAGTTACCAAGGAACCGTCATTTTCTAATTCAAACCTAAAAGGTTCCATTTCCTTGTAGACCTTAATATCCACCCTTTCCCCAATCACAATCCCCTTTGTAATCACAAAACTATAAGATAACAAACTAATCAGGCCCATGACATTAAAGAGAGAGAGAGAGATGAAGTCATTTATGACTCCATTCTCCCCCAGTCCTAAAGACTGACCTCCTACAGTCATTTATTACAGTGGTGAATCCCGTCCTATTACCTCAATTCCTTAACTTAATATATCATATCTATCTTATTGCCTAAGTAACTGTACTAACATAATTCTATCATGTTTTTAGCAAAGGTTTAAAGAAGTACTGCAATTACAGTGCTTTACTAACAGAATAATGCCTTAACAATATTAAAGATTATAACTATATGGTAATTTAACATCTGAAATATATAGAGTCCTACCCCTTATTTTTTCAACCCTCATATGAATTACATCTCTAATTGCTGTAAATCATACCTATAACCAATTTAGTGTAAGACCTCATGGTTCATTCTCTAACTAAAGTCATATGTACCCCTTAGTTAATAATTCTCATCTATGACATTTTGCTAAACAATGTATAGGATTAAGCTGAATCCCAGGAGCATAAAACAGAAGAGAAATAGAATCTTAGCTTGTATAGACAGTTCTACCAGTAAATAAAACATTTTTTTCCCTATATCAAGACATGTCTAGCTTGAATAGTGTCCTTTTAAAACCGCTGCATTTTTATATTAATGTAAGAAATAAAAGGGGGGATTTAAGTCCCAGAGCGTATTTCAAATAATGACCTAATGTCTTGTATGGGGTCCTTTGAAATAGGTAAGTAAGGCTGAGATCCGAAAAATGTCTCATGGATTGGGATTTTAATCTACAAATTTAGTATGTTTCCACTTTTGTTAAGCCTCCACCCAAGCATTCAATGGGTGTCCTGTTAATACTGATATCCTGCCCATGTGTGCAGCATATCCCTATCTGGTTTAACAGAGATAGGGGTAATTTGTGTGTCCCCACTTGCTCTTAGCACTTACCCCCATTTAACGGGGAATGTGGTTGGGTAGATCTTTCTTTTCAGACCAGAGTATTAGGGCATTAGAACCCCTCTCTGAATAGAATAATTATAATTAGAGTTTCCCTGCTCTATGTGTCCATTATTTGGGGTCTGTCCCTATCTAATGAGTTAGATTTCCCTGCAGTAGTGTGGTACCCTTTCCCACAGTCTGTTTAGTTGCCACTTTTACAGCTAAAGAAATGAAATGTCTAAGGTCATTATACCTCACCCCTATCTAACAGGGAATAAGAGGTGGGTTATAGACCCTCCAAGCCTGACTGGCAGATCTCCAGGTGACTCAGTCCCCCCCCCCGCAAAGGTGATAATGACATTTATTCCTTGCTTTGTTGTAAGCTCCTTTAGTATCATTTTCACCCTATTTAGTGGGTGCAATTCATTTGAAATGGCAGACAATAATCTCTCCAGTTAGTTATATCTTTGGTTTAACCCCATCACCTGATAAATTTCTTATAGAGTTATGCCCTATTTTTCAGGTGAGTTAGACCACCACAGTGTAAATAAGCTAAGTTAACCTTAAGAATAAGTAATTTACCAGTCCAATAAGTGTCTAGTGTAAATAACAAAAGTGGAAAATGGAACTCCCTGGTAGATGTTAGACTGTAATATCTAACGGGCTATTTCACATAGTTACTGTACATGGTAAATTGTAGCAAATTCCTTTATCCTTTCCCCATATCCACCTGCATCTCAGATCAAAATGACTTAGCCTTAGGTTTCAAAGGTATACTCTTTTTTTTTTGAAAAAGGTTGCTACACAAAGCCACATAAGGGGGATTAGAATGTAATCCTACAATTTTTGGACAGGAATTAGTATGGCTTCCGGTTAGGTAATTAAAGGAACAGTCAGAATTATATACCCATCAAACTATAAAACAAATATCCTTTCCAACCCCCTCCCCACCTGTTCCCAAATCAGTATTATCAGTAAGACTGAGTCTAGCTTCCATGAGAACTTGCAATATATGAGGCTGCATCATTGCTTTTCGAACAACAGTAACTGATCAAAAAGATGACGGTTTGTTTAAAAGAAGACCACTTCAACTAGAGTACGATATTTTTCCTAGTCTCCTGGAATTTAGCTTTCCTTCCCATCTCTTTCAAATTTTTTATTTATACCTTACTTTCCTCTCTGTAGTTAGTGCCCTTACTTATAAGACACTCCCCTCACCCAACCTGTTGATATTCACTCTCAAACTGGAACTTCCGATATATGAGTCTGCATCATTATTTTCCGAACAACTCAGCTCGTTGAACAGTATAACAATTTATTCAAAAGACTCTCTGTAGTTAGTGCCCTTATTTATAAGATGCACCCCCCCCCACCAAGACCATCGATATTCAAACTCATACCATTGCTCCTACTAAAATTTTCTTGAAACTCTGAAGTGACTTTTGCATATCCAAATACTAGAAATTTCTCTGGTTTAAATAAAGATTTCCTATGTGATAAGACTCAACTAAAATGCCAGCAAATTGCATCCAAAATAGCAGTCAATATTGACCAACTGAAGGATACTTATTGCACACAAGGTTCAAATCTGACAGTACACCTCTGCCTAGTAAGAACTAAAGAATGCTTTGAAACCAAGTCTCTTTGTTTCTCCGATATAAAACCCCTTCTGCACATGAATAACTTAAATGGAGCAATATCTTCTTGGCTAGTGTGCAACTTATAGACAAAAATTTCTGAATTAGCGCTCTTCAGCTTGAGCGTTCTCCTGTAATTAAAATTAAAATCAGTTTCTCAGTCCAGGCAACGTTTTAAGGGAAATGAAAGAGTTCCTTTTAAGATATTCACATAAAATATGATTTCTAACCTAGAAACCATCATTAACAAACCAGATAGTGTTGAGTCAAGCAAATCATCTGGTCCTTCAGCTCTTTTTGAACAGATATGGGAATAAAGATTCCAGCTGAGGTTGAACTTGTTCAGGACTATTGAAAGCACAAGATCTATTGTCTTTATAGATGGAAAATTTTGCAGGGTAAGACATCCTAAATTTAATACAAAGGGCATTTAGCCTGGAAGCCAAGTTTCAAAGAAATACAAAATCACACATGCCCCCACAATACAAAGCATCATGGGCTGCGTATGCAAATAACCACAGAATATTATGCTTGTTCAACTTTAAGCAGAAATGCATGGTGCCGAAAGGCCTCTCACACAGTTTGCAAAGGGTGTCAACAGAAAATATAGACATGTGTTTCGTCCTACCAGGACTCATCAGTATGCTTCATCTGTTTGACACCCCAGTGGAATGTACCAGCTACCCTAAGATGGTCTATCTAGATTCGTTATTAGTAAACCAAATTAAAACAAAACAATTTAAAGATAAAAAAAGAACCTCTGTGCATAAGCACTAAGGGCAATAGTTGCCCAAAGGGCATTTGGCTGGGAAGCCACGTTTCAAAGAAATACAAAATCACACATGCCCCCACAATGCAAAGCATCATGGGCTGCATATGCAAATCGCCACAGGATATTATGCTGGTTCAACTTTAAGCAGAAATGCATGGTGCCGAAAAGGCCTCTCACACAGTTTGCAAAGGGTGCCAACAGAAGACATAGACATGTCTTTTAAATTGTTTTTTGTTTTAATTGGATTCACCACAACATGACCCAGATAGACCATCTTAGGGTAGCTGGTTCATTCCACTGGGTGTCAAACAGATGAGGCATACTGATGAGTCCTGGTAGGATGAAATACATCTCTATGTCTTCTGTTGGCACCCTTTGCAAACTGTGTGAGAGGCCTTTCGGCACCATGCATTTCTACTTAAAGTTGAACCAGCATAATATTCTGTAGTGATTTGCATATGCAGTCCATGATGCTTTGCATTGTGGGGGCATGTGTGATTTTGTATTTCTTCTAAATTTAATGCTTGCTGAAATTAGCTTGCTAACAATAGGGAAAAATTTTGTCTTTTCTGTCTGACTTCTTGAGGTAAATCTTGTGAGACTCGGTTCTTCTTCCCATCCCAGGACAAGTCTCTGGATTCCTTAATTTTATTCAGTAAGTGGGATCTATCCAAGTAGTTTAGGAATCTAATAATAAAAGGTCTGGGTGGTTCAGATTTTTTAGGGAGAGGTCTTCAAGTTCTGTGCGCTCTCTCTATAATGTAGGAGGCACCATTCAGAGATTTTCCAGCTAAATTTTCATGTAATACCTGTGTGAAATGAAGGGGATCCGACCCATCAGAAAGTTCTGGAAGCCCAGATACCACCATGTAATTCGGATGGGATCTGCCCCCCAGATCTTCCAGTTTGGATTCTATTTTGTTTAATTATGTCTAACAGCTGGAAATTCTGGTTCTAAACTACTGTATGTCTCCAATCTTCGACCGAAGATATTCTAGCTTCAGTGTCTGTGAGCCTTCTTTTAATTTTATCAATTGTCTCTCTTGTTGATTTTGATTCCATAATTAAAGTAGAAATCACCTCTTTTAAATTGCCTATCTCTATTAGGAATTTCTCTTCTGCTAAGGATTTTTATCAGGCGAGCTTGCCGAGCTCTTACCAGTGGAATGCTTCGATTTTTTAGAGGACCCAGCCCAATCTGGCATCTGCGGTGGAGTGTGTCTGATCAGGTTTTTCATCTCCATCTCCATTTTACTGCATATCTTCTGAAATTTCTTGTAGAACCCTTATCTTAATGTTAAGTGAGGTGGTAAAGTTTAAACATTGGCTACCTTAACCATATAGAGAGTTATTTAAGTTAAGGAATGGAGTTCCGCTAAGTCCTTTCCACTTTCTTCCTAGTTCTTAAACCTTGCAAAGAAGGACTGTGATATGTGGATCTCTCAGCACTATGCCATGAAAAATTAAGGGAGAGATTACTGTTTGGATGAGAACTTCCAAGTAAAGTGAAAACAAACTGAGTTAATAATGCATAAAATTGGTGTAAACCTTAACCAATCATATTGTATGTGATATTTAATGGTGTACCATGCTAGAAGAAGTGATAATTTAAAGGTAATATGAGTAATGAGAACATGCAGTAGATGTTTTGATGTAATGAGCTGGCAAAAATGTAGCCTAAATGAACAGAACATCAAATAATGTATGCAATGTTTATTTGTTTTATTTGTTTAAACAGGAAAGTTCATGGGCCAAAGACCCGTTTACATGGTCGACCAGTATACATAAACAATAAATTACATATGACAAACCAAATAAGAAGTCAAACATAGTTTCCACACAATCTTGACAGACATCTACAAAACATTAGTATTAAACATTAGGATGAACATTTACATACAACCTTAACAGACATCTACAGAACATTTAGGATTAAACATTAGGATAAACATTTACAATCACTTTCCTCATATAAATAACATTTTAATTTCATTTTAAAGGTCATAACTGAATTATTTAAACAATCAAAGATAGATAATAGTGAATTAAAAAAGGAAGGTAATGTATATAAAAAAGACCTTTGACCTGTTGAAGTCAACATCCGTGGAACTAAAAAAAATTATACGACCTAGTAGAAACTGTGCTGTGGTGTCTAGTAAAAATGTATTTAAATGTAATACAGTAGAGTAACAACTGTAATGCTTGGCCAGCTGGCTATGATTATTGAATGATATTTGTAATATAAAAAATATAGTATGTGATTGTCTCACATAAGACATCCTTTGCTTCCAAGGGTGCCCCCCAGGTTTCAGTGAAGCTACAGGATGTATTAAACTGACCAGGAGATCTCTGTAATGTAATTAACTTCCTTGAGAAATTGCATTTTATGGCCTTTTTTATGACCTGTTGCTGCTTTGAAGTTGGGAAGCTAAATTAAATATACATTTTATTACAGGACAGGACATAATTTAGCTGATTCCTGTTGGCTATATCACACTTAGGTGATGGATTGCAGGGTTGTAAACCTCAAAAGGAACTGGGGGATCAAAGACTCATAATTTGGGAAATGAGTTTTTGCTGATGTCACCTTATTTAATACACTTCCTGATAGGACATCATGTTTGTATTTTTTTCTATTCTAAAAGGAGGAGCTAGATGACTCACCAAGGGGAAGGGGAGATGGAGTTGAAATGTATCCTTGTAGCTGGGGAATATGACATATTATTTTGGGACTGAAAGACACAGCTCTCTGCTCTAACTTGACACTTACAAAGGTAATACATTAGATAGAAAAGCTCTAACTGTATGTTGGTAGGAGTTTGTTCTGTAGTTTTCCTTGTTTTTCTTTTAAGGGATTGTGTGCTCTTTGATATATTGTTCTGTGTTTACATTTTTCATATTTTTATCATCTTTTAGTAAAGTACCTTTTATGTAAAAGACTGCCTAGGTGTCTGCCAGTTCTTTTTTGCATGTGATGTATAGATGGTTAAGTCTGACAATTGTTCAACAGCTTCATGGTGTTACTAAACTGGGAAAAGGTAAGAATATACCTAAGGTCTTTCATAGAGTTTTAAGGGTTCATTTTGGAGGCCTGGCTTAGTGCCTCTGGAGAAAGATTGTACTGCAATCCCTGAAGAGAGTATGTATCTGAGCCTGTACATTGGGTACGCTAGCATAAGGTTCACAGTTTGAATCCCCCCAGAACTTGAGACTAAAGGTATTTAGGACCCAAAAGCAGACAGGAGAGTTACCCTGTCTGTTACCTGCTCACACTATTGCACTCGGAGGTTGGCACTGTGGGAGCAGAGGGCCTGACCTGCTGAGTGCATTTGTGACAGATTTAGTTAGCAGCATTGTGATAAAATTTGGTAACACCAGCTTTAACTGTTCAGTGTGTCAGCTTAATACTGTACAGCTCACTTGCAAAATAAGGCAGTGATTTGTTTATTTTTTATAAAGGAAACAGAACTATATCATTTTGCTTACAGTCATGTTCCTACCTGTTTTATTTTTTTTCAAAGTGCAAGTTAGAGTAGCCATAGTTGGGGAAGAAGATGGCTTCCAACTACAGCGGGCACACTGCAGACTACTTGAGGCAGTTGTGCCAGGACAGAGGAGTCCTGCATGAGGGGAGAGCCACCAAGCAAAATCTCATGGATGCCCTAATGGTAGCAGATGCCCAGAGCATCGAGTCACAGACTGTGACTGTAAAGGACCAGACCTTGGGCATGGAGGGGCCGGCAGACAGTGCAGTGTCCAGATCCAGTGAGAAGGGCAGCAGGGCCAGTGCCAGTAAAGGGCCAGAGCAGCAGGGGAAGGCCACCAGCATTCTGGAGCCAGAAGCAATCAGGCTGCAGACTGAGTTGTGCAGAATGGAGTTGGAGTTCCAGAGAGAAGAGAAGCGAGAACAGCGAGCTGCAGAGGAGAAGAGGGACCATGAACAGCGAGAAGTGGACCAAGAGGAACATGAGCACCAGAGGCAACATGAACTGGAGAAGCTATGACTCCAGCCACCAGCACCAGAGCAGGAAAGTGGCTTGGGTTTAACTGGAACTACAGGACTGGGTTACAAATTAAATTCCAAATTGATAGCTGAATTTAAATAGGTGGAGGCTATGGATGCCTTTTCAAATTCCTTTGAAAAAGTTTGTATTCAGGCAAATATTCCTAGACAGTCCTGGAGCTTCCAGCTATCCCCGCTACTTACCGGGAAAGCTCAGGATGCATTGGGTCAAATGGACAATGAGCACAGTAATGACAACAGCAAACTTAAAGCTGCACTTTTAAAAAAGTTTGATTTAACTGCAGAAGCATACAGAGCTAAATTCCGTAAGCTCAGGAGAAGCTCTAATATGAGTTATGAGGAGCTAGCCATGAAACAACATCAGTGTTTAAAACATTGGTGGGAAGGAATTGAAGCAAACTCTGTAGATAAAATTGAAAATGCTACATTGTTAGAGCAGTTTTTTTGGGGCATGCCCAGCAGAGCTGAAAACCTGGCTGGAGGACTGAGATCCGAAAACAGTGCAAGAGGCTGCTGAACTCTCAGACCACTATGCCAAGAGTAGACCTGCTCTGAGAGTGAATGGGGTGGGCGTGGCAGTGCAGAAAGGGAAAAGCGCGCCTTCAGGGCAACTAAAACTTTCACTGCCTCCACTGAAACCAGTTAGCCCCAGGCTTCAAAGAAAAGATTTCTCTGAGAAAAGAAACGAATGTTGGGTTTGTAAAGAAACTGGGCATATTGCCAGACAGTGTCCCAAAAGGATGAGGAATATGCAAAATGGGGCTAGGAAAGAAGTGGGTTTTTGTATGTCCTTGGAAGCATTCCTGTGAACATGAGGGAACATGTGCACCCAGTCACGGTGAATGGTGTACAGACACAAGGGTTAAGAGACACAGGGGCATCCCTGATGCTGGTAAAAGGGGATCTGGTAGAGCCTGGTCAGCTTATACCCAATAAATTTGTAACTGTACAAGGGTTCACTGGTGAGGAGAAAACATTGCCACTCGCTAGTGTTCTCCTAGACTGGGGTGAAACAGGGGGAACTGTGCAACAGGTGGCTGTAGCCAAAACTTTAGCAGTTGATGTCATCCTTGGCAATAATCTCAAACGGGATGGTGTGTGCAGTTACCCATAGCCAAGCAGCAAGGGAAAATTGTAATTCCCTGGACCCCACAGAAGCCATTGTGGAAACCGCTGGGAGGCTGGTTCCCCAGCATGTGTCTCCTGCTATGGAGACTAATGAAAAGGTGTAGAAATTTCCCCATAGAAAAACATAGAATTTGATGGCAGATAAGGACCACTTGGCCCACCCAGTCTGCCCATTTTCCTACCTAACAGATAAGCTGCAGATCCTAGTTAACCAACAGCTTACTTCCTTCTACCCCCCCCACTAGGACTGCCTTATGTCTGTCCCATGCATTCTTGAAATCCCCACTGTTTTGACTCCATGACCTCCTCAGGAGGCTGTTCCATATCCACAACCCTCTCTGTGAAAAAATACTTCCTCACATTATCTCTGAGCTGTCCCCTCTATCTTCAAATTGTGCCCCCTTGTTCTTGCACATCTCTTTTTCTGAAAGATGCCACCCTCTTGGACTTTGTTGATTCCCTTGAGGTACTTGAAAGTTTCTATCATGTCCCCTCTCTCCCTCCTTTCCTCAAGGGTATACATATTAAGCTCCTTTAGTCTTTCTTCGTATGTCTTCTGGTGCAGACCCTGCACCATTTTGGTTGCCCTCCTCTGGACAGCCTCCACTCTGTCTATGTCTTTGCGGAAATGGGGTCTCCAGAACTGCACACAGTACTCCAGATGGGGTCTCACCAACTGTCTGTACAGAGGGATAACAACTTCCTGTTTTCTACTATTGATGCCTCTCCCTATGCATCCCAGTATCCCCCAGCCTTCCTTACTGCCTTCTCACATTGCTTGCCCACCTTTAGGTCATCTGATATAATTACCCCCAGGTCTCTTTCCATTTTTACTGTTGTCAGTATCTCACCCCCATTGTGTACTCTTCCCCTGGGTTTTTGTTTCCCAGATGCATCACCTTGCACTTCTTTGCATTGAATCTGAGCTGCCATACATTTTGACCATTCCTCCAACCTTGCCAAGTCCCTTCTCATCCTTTCCACTCCATCTGGTGTATCAGCTCTGTTGCAGATCTTTGTGTCATCTGCAAAGAGACATACTTTTCCTTCCAGTTCCTCTGCAATGTCACTTATAAAGACATTAAAAAGGACTGGCCCCAGTACTGAACCCTGCAGTACCCCACTAGTAACCCTCCTTTCTTCACTGTGGACTCCATTTACTACTACCCTTTGCGTCCTGTTGTCTAGCCAATTTTTTATCCAGGCTACCACCTTGGGACCCACTCCAAGGCTGGCTAACTTGTGTATTAATCTTTTGTGTGGGTCCTTATCAAATGCCTTGCTAAAATCTAGGTAAGCCATGTCCACAGCCCCTCCCTGGTCTACTACTTTGGTCACCCAGTCAAAGAAATCTATTAGATTCATCTGACATGACCTTCCCATTGTGAATCCATGCTGCCTTGGGTCCTGTGCTCCACTGGCCTCTGGGTACTCAACAATTCTTTTCTTCAGAAGTAGCAGTTAGCCACATAGCTATGGAGGGTTACTTTGAAGAAGGAGGGGTGACCCATTGTCAAAGGGTTAGGGATGACAGTGATCCTGAGTGCCCTGATGCTAGTGCTAGGGACCCTAGTTTAGAGACTGAAGGGGACCTATCCCATGCCTTGGGAATGTGCAAGGAGTTTGCAGCTGCTCAGAAGAGTGACCCTAGTCTAGAGAAGCTGAGGGCTTGGGCAGACTCTGATGGAGCACAGGGAGGTGATGGTAAATATAAGGTTTATTGGGAAAATGGACTCATGTATACTCAGGCTATAAAGACAGAGGGAGGGGTGATAGGCAGGCAGCTTGTTGTTCCCCAGGTGTACCATGAGCAGTTGCTCAAGATTGCACATGATATTCCCTTGTCTGGTCATCTGGGAATCATGCGAACTACGCAGCGGTTGGCCCAGAATTTCTGTTGGCCCAACTTCACCCAGCAGGTGAAGGAGTATTGCAGGTCTTGTCACTGGTGCCAAAAAATAGGGAAGGCAGGTAAGAAAACCCAAGCTGCCCATAGTGGAGGAGCCATTCCAGAGGGTGTGAATGGATATTGTGGGGCCTTTAAATACCCCCAGCTTCTCCGGGAAGAGGTTCATCCTGACTGTGGTGGATTATGCCACCCGGTATCCAGAGGCAGTCACCCTATCCCTCACTGAGGTGCATGCAACAGGGGACTCCAGAGAGCCTTAAGAGGTAAAGCCTCCTTCCTTCCAGCGTACTTGTGGAGAGGTGTTATCCAATCTGACTGCCCCACCCACCACTCTACATTTATTGCTGCGTACAGGTCACATGACATATCACATGACCTCTCCTTTCAGTTTCTAAGTGTCCACTTTTCCATTTGCAGCTTATACTCTCTGATCACTAGGGGTGGCTGCTGTGCCCTTACAGGCACCACTCTGTTCACTTTCCTCATCTCCACTCCCTATTTGTAGCTACTATTGGTTTCTGGCCACTAGGAGTCACTATAGCACCCTCCTAGCCCCTGTTTCTTCCTTTTCTCCCCACTCAGCATTCCTCCTAATCTTTACTCCTCCCCTGTGGGTCTCAAACCCTGTACCACTGACTCCAAAGTCAACAGCTCTACCACTAAGCCAACGAAGCCAATGAGTCAAGCTCTTTACTCCCTCTGTTCCACAGCTCTTAAAGTTTTTGGCTCCATAGTCAGCTAAAAATACTTTTCTGCTGTCCCAAACCCTGTATGCTTGACACCAAAGTCATCAACTCTACCTCTAGGCCAACAAGCCAAGATACATTTCTCTTGGTTTTCAAAGCTCTTAAAGCTTTTTGGCACCATAATCAACTAAAAATACTTTCTGCTGTTCCACTGCAGGTCTCAAACCCTGTATTCTTGAGACCAAAGTCAGCAGCTCTACCACCAAGCCAACAAGCCAAGATAATTTTATCTTGGTTCTTAAAGCTCTTAAAGCATTGGCTATCCTCCAAGCCACTTTGCTATGCCTCCAAGGCTACCTGACACCATGAATGCTCACCTCCACCTTATGTGTCTCATCTTCATAAGCATCCTGGAGCTCACCTCCCACCAGCCAGACCTTACCCCTTGCCCTTTGTTGACTGCACCTGCATACCTCACCAGTGTAACCAACTCACTCCCCACCATGTCAATGCACCCTGGACCCCTGCATCCACCCCCTGGCTGGCCCCCAAACCCCACTACCCACCCTAGCTTCCCTTGGCTCCACCACCTTTGTGTCTTCCAGACCCTCCAAACCCTGCCCACCCCTTGCTCCCCGACTGCCTGCCCTGCCTCTCAACATACTCCCAAAAAGTTAACTAACTGCCACCCCAGGGCTAGAACCTTGGTCATTCTATTACTCCTCTCTGGTAATAGCCACCCTAACCCAGGCTCTGCCCCCACCAGTCCACCAACTAGGTCCAATGGACTCTGCAGTGCCTCCATGAACATATGCAGCCTGCTGAAAACATTTTCTGCCATTCAGTGCTGGGTCATACTACACCAACCAGACATCATGGCCCTAGTAGAAACCTGGCTAACTAAGTCCACCCCAGACTCCTTTGTCTCCATTCCAAGCTACACCCTATATCACGAGGATCGAGCAGGTAAACGTGGAGGTGGTTGTGCATTTTATGCTTGTGACACCATCATTGGCCACGCACTCCCTGCCCCCAAGCTTGTATATGGTGCCCAGGCCCTTACCCTCAAACTTATCCCAGACCCATCCAAAAGCCCACTCTATCTCACAGTCTCCTATGTACCCCCAAGGAACCAGACTCCAGCGATATCATCTCTCACTGAATATCTCTCCTCGCTCCCCCATAAAGCACAACAAGTCCTAGTCGGAGACCTCAACGTGAACTGGCTCAGTCCCTCTGCCTCACCAATAAGAGACACCTTCACTGCATTAGATCTGACCCAACTCATCTCCCAACCCACTAGACATAACCAAACTACAGGGACTTGCACCCTCCTAGACGTCATTGTCTCTAACCGCCCCCAAAAGATTCAGGATATTCAAGTCCTCCCAGACTCCTTAAGCTACCACTCTCCTCTCCTATTCCTCTGGTCTACCCCCACCCCAAACATGCAGCCCAAGCCACACACTGCAGGTGTCTCTGCCCAGGTGGACTGAAAAAACTCAAACAGTTCCTCGCTCACATTGATTGGTCTCCCATCCGCCATGCAACCAACATTGATGCTGCCCTTGCCTCTTCTCACAAGCCTTTAACAAGGCGTGTGATCTTTTTGCACCCTTCACCATGATCCACTCCAAAAAGCAAAATGCACCTTGGGTCACCCCTGCCCTACTCCAACTGCTCAGGGATAGGGATAACCTCTGACATATAGCCACTGAGACTCACCAGATGGCTGACAGACAGGCATATAATGCCACACATAACAGGTGCATGTGGGCCATCCAAAAAGCCTAGGCAGACCACTACCAGGCCACCCTCACCTCCTCATGGGGGTGTGCCTGGAACTTTTGGGAAAATATAAAAGAAATAAATGGGAAATCATGCTCCCCCCCAGCCCAGCTTATGGTCAATGGCTCCACCTTTACTGACCCCACTGACATTGCCAACTGCCTTAACTCCTCCTTTACAGATCTTAGCCCTGTCCTGCCGAGTAACTTTCTCGACCCAACCCCGACCCACCACCCTCAGATCCTCAGTGCCCCCAGTTCTATCTATACAAAGTACCCATCCAGGAAGCCAGACCACTCCTGCATAAAGCGCTAAACAGCAACAGTCCTAGCAGCGACTCCCTGGATCCAAAAATACTTTGGCTGGTCCTGGATGATGTCCTGGTCCCACTCACTGACCTACTAAACTGGTCCCTTTGTCTGGGACAATTCCCCACAGCATGGAAAACAGCTATAGTCACACTTATTCACAAAGGAGGTGACAGGTCCACCCCCAGCAACTATCGTCCAATCTCCATCCTTCCCCCCTCTCCAAAGCCTTAGAAAAAGTGGTGGCCACTCAACTCACTGAATATCTAGCAAAATACAACATTCTATGCCCGGAACAGCATGGCTTCTGCGCTGGTCACAGTACAAGTACAGCATTAATGGAGTTCTCCAACTTCCTGCACTCCTCCCTGGACTCCGGTTCCCTAGCTCGAGCAGTGTTCATTGACCTCTCTAAGGCCTTTGACACTGTCTCCAACCCCCTCCTACTAAATGCCCTTGACCATATAGGTTTCTCTGCTGGCCCCCTCACCAGGTGCATGAGTTACCTATCAGCCCGCTCCCAGCATGTCAAAAACAATGGGATACTCTCAGAAACCAGTCCCATCCACTCGGGGTTCCCCAGGGCTCTATCTTGGGCCCACTACTCTTTAGCCTCTACCTAAACACCCTCCCCAGTGCCTGTTCTGGCAATATTCTCCTGTATGCCAACGCCGGCGTTATTTATGCCGCCCAGAGAAATCCCACCTCCTTCCAAGACTCCTTCCAACGCTCCTTCAATGATGCTGAGAACTGGTTTAAGTATAGCAGACTAGTCATTTACCTCAAAAAAAACTAAGGCAATGCTCTTTGCCCACCACCAGAACAAAGCCAGCAACAACCCCCTCCAAATCTTCCCCAGCACTCATCAACCACTTGAACAAGTTTACTCTAGCAAATACCTTGGGATCACCTTTGACTCAGCCCTCACCTTTTATGCCCACATTACAGCCCTCACTTCTGCTGCTAACGCTTGTCTTGGCATCCTCTACCGTCACAAGGACTGCTTCCCACCTGATGCCCTCAGGCTTTCCATTACGCACTCAGTAATGTCCCTAGTCAATTATGACCTTCCAGTCTATCATGCTGCTTACTCCACAGCCCTCAACAAGATTCAACTCACCCTAAACAAGGCTTGCAGACTAGTGACCAGTGCCCCTAGGCTCACCCACACTTGTCAGCTCTATGACATGGTCAGACTCCTTAGCCTCGATAAACGCCTCCGCTACCAAACTTGCCTACTAACTAAGAAGATTCTACTTGGGCTCTCCCCCACCCGGGGTTTCTGCCTCCATCCAACTTACACCTTCCAGAGTCACTACCTGAACCACTGACAAGGTCACCCTACTAGTGCCCAGAACTAGGACCACCTGGGCACAGAGGTCATTCAGCTACGGAGCCTCATTCTGGTGCAACTCGCTCCCCGCAGCCATTTCCAACACCACCAAAATTTCCCCCTTCAAAACTGCCCTACGGAACGTATTGTTCAACACCTGCTGCTGCACCTGTCGCTAACAGATGCTCTGCTGCTCTCAAAACACTATTGACATAGCTCTCTGGGCCAAACTCCCCCTCACACCACCCCCCCACTCCCCCATGGCCTCCCTTTTCACTGACAGTTCCTGCTGGCACTAAACCTATCAATTCTGAAATGTTTTTTAATTACTCTTTGTGTTCAAGCAATTATGTAAAACTATGTTATTCTGTATGATTGTATTCTCTAGGTATGTTGACTCTGTATGTCCTCTCTGTGATGAGATACCTTTGTGAATGAGCCTCTGGCTCCAAGGTTGTAAATCCGATTATACAATAAATAAATAAATATCCTCACTGAGGATAGACAAAGTGGCAGATGCCTTACTTGGGATTTTCTCCCGGGTTGGGTTTCCGCAGGAGGTTATCACCAATCGAGGGGGTTCCTTCATATCGTACACGATGAAATGTTTGTGGGAGAAGTGTGGGGTGGTGCAGAGATGCATGACACCTTATCATCCACAAGCCAATGGGCTTGTGGAAAGATTTAACGGTACCCTGAAGTCAATGCTCCAAGTGTTTGCTGAACAGCATGGGAGGGACTGGGAGAAATACCTTCCCCATCTGTTGTTTGCACACAGGGGGGTGCCCCAAGAGTTGACAGGACTTTCCCCCTTTGAGCTCTTATATGGATGTCAGGTACATGGGCCCCTAGACTTGATCTTGGAGGACTGGGAAGGCAAGCACACCACCCAGGGCACTCCCATAGTGAATTATGTCCTTAGGTTTAGGGAAAGGCTGAAGGAGCTTATGGGGACAGCCCAGAGCAACCTGGCAGCTGCCCAACAGAAACATAAATTGTGGTACAACCACAGAGCCAGAGCTCGCTCATACACCTTGGGTCAGGAAGTCATGGTCCTTGTCCCGGTCCGGAAAGACAAGCTGCAGGCTGAGTGGGCAGGACCATACAAAGTAGTTAGAAAGGTAAATGATGTGAACTATATCATAGAGTTACCTGACAGAAGACATACAGAAAGAATGTACCATGTCAACATGATGAAGCCATATGCTAATAGGGCTGACATGGTGTTTGCAGTATGTAGTCCTGGGAAGGGGATGTATGAAGGATGCCCCCTTCTGGACTTGCTGGAAGAAAGCAAGCAGGAGTCCTCTTTGGAAGCAGTTAAATTGTCACCCCAGCTGTCCCTGGACAAGATCTAAGAAGTAAGGGAGGTTTTAGCAGACTTTGCCCCACTGCTTAGCACCAAGCCTGAACTAACCCTCTTAGCGACACACGATGTAGAGACAGGGACACAGACGCCCATATGGTGGACAGCATATCAGGTGTCAGAGGCTGTCCAAAAGGACATTAGGAGGGAGGTGGAGGAAATGCTGGATTTAGGGCTAATCCAGAGATCCCACAGCCCCTGGGCCTCACCCGTAGTCCTTGTGCCCAAGCCAGATAGCTCTACTCATTTCTGTGTAGACTATCATGGACTGAATGCAGTCATGAAATCAGATGCCCATCTGATGCCTGGATTGATGAACTCCTGGACAAGTTGAGAGTGGCAACATACTTTACGACTATTGACCTGACAAAGGGGTATTGTCTGGTAGAGTTAACTGACAGAGCTAGGGAGAGGTCGGCCTTCATCACACCGATAGGCTTATTTGAATTTAAAGTAATGCCTTTCGGAATGAAGGACGCCCTGGCCACTTTCCAAAGGTTGGTGAACCAGGTGTTAAATGGTGCTGAGGAGTGCACTGTGGTGTACCTGGATGACATTGCCATCTTTAGTGCCAGCCGGGAGGAACACCTGTCCCACCTTAGGGAAGTGCTGGGCAGGATACAGAGGGCCGGGCTCGCTGTCAAAGCTGAAAAGTGCCAGGTGGCCATGGCTGAAGTGGCATACCTCGGGCATGTTGTAGGCCATCCTAACCAAGTAAAAATAGAGGTGATCAAGGCATGGCCCAGACCAGAAATGCAGAAGCAGATCAGGAGTTTTCTAGGGACAACAGGGTACTATAGAAAATTTATACCAAGTACAGTGCCCTGGCTGCTCCCCATCTAACCTGGTAAACAAAAAGATGCCTAAGAAAATTACCTGGGAGCCAGCCTATGAAAAAGTCTTTACCAGACTAAAGGAGGCACTGTGCAGTGCTCCTGTATTGACAAGTCCTGACTATAGCAGACCCTTTATAGTCCAGACTGAGGCCTCAGATGTGGGTATTGGGGCAGTACTGTGTCAGACATCCAACCAAGGGAAAGATCACCCTGTAGTGTACCTGAGAAAAAGTTACTTCCCAGGGAGCAGGCTTACTCCACTGTGGAAAAAGAGTGCCTTGCCATAGTGTGGGCCCTAAAAAAGTCAGAGCCATACTTATATGGGAAGCATTTTGAGGTACAAACTGACCATGACCCCCCCCTGGTTTTGCTGACACAAATGGGACAAACTAATGGTAGACTATTAAGATGGAGTCTTGCCTTGCAAGGGTATGACATGACGATCTTACATAGGGCTGGGACGACCAATCAGAACTCCGATGGCCTGTCGTGTCAATAAGAGGAGTGAACTGACTTGGCAAGCACATCCATGCAGGGGATAGAGCCCCAAAATTCAGTCTAGGTGGGGAGGAGTGTGATGCTTGGCCAGCTGGATACGATTATTGAATGATATTTGTAATATAAAAATGTAGTATGTGATTGTCTTACATAAGACATCTTTTGCTTCCATGAGTGCCCCACCCCCAGGTTTCAGTGAAGCTACAGGATGTATTAAACTGACCAGGAGATCTCTGTAATGTAATTAAATTCCTTGAGAAATTGCATTTTATGGCCTATTTTATGACCTGTTTCTGCTTTGAAGTTGGGAAGCTAAATATACATTTTATTACAGGACATGACATATTTTGGCTGATTCCTGTTGGCTATATCACACTTAGGTGATGGATTTCAGGGTTGTAAACCTCAAAAGGAACTGGGGGATCAAAAACTCATAATTTGGGAAATGAGTTTTTGCTGATGTCACCTTATTTAATATACTTCCTGATAGGACATCATGTTTGTGTTTCTTTTTCTATTCTAAAAGGAGGAGCTAGATGACTCACCAAGGGGGGTGGGTGGGGAGATGGAGTTGAAATGTATCCTTGTAACTGGGGAATATGTCATATTATTTTGGGACTCAAAGACACAGCTCTCTGACCTAACTTGGCACTTACAAAGGTAATACATTAGATAGAAAAGCGCTAACTGTACATTGTTAGGAGTTCTGTAGTTTAGATGGTTAAGTCTGACAATTGTTCAACAGCTTCATGGTGTTACTAAACTGGGAAAAGGTAAGAATATACCTAAGGTCTTTTATAGAGTTTTAAGGGTTCATTTTGGAAGCCTGGCTTGGTGCCCCTGGTGAAAGATTGCACTGCAATCCACGAAGAGGGTACATATCTGAGCCTGTACATTGGGTATGCTAGCATAAGGTTCACAGTTTGAATCCCCCCAGAACTTGAGACTAAAGGTGTTTTGGACCCAAAAGCAGACAGGAGGGTTACCCTGTCTGTTACCTGTTCACACTATTGCGCTCGGAGTTTGGCACTGTGGGAGCAGAGGGCCTGACCTGCTGAGTGCATTTGTGACAACCACTAGGGGGAACTCCTGGCATTTAAAAAATGGCTACTTAAGGGAGGTATTTTCAAACAGACCCCACCCCCTGAGGAAGACCACTCACTGATCAAAGTGCTGAGGAAAGCTGGGTAGGGGAGCATACTCTACGTTGAGACACGGTTTATTGATCTCAGCACCAAGGGAGATGGAGGCCCTTGAATCAGTGCCACAAAGCAGAAGCAGACTGGCCAGAATCCCTGTCTGGATGGAACTTGATTAAGGATCTTGCAGCTGGTCACCTTGATTGTAGTTCTGGCCGCTTGTCACCTTCAGCCGCTTCTGGCCCATTGCAGAGCACTGTGGCAGGACAACACCAGCCCCAGAAGGCCCAGACCCAGGAGTGGCTCCACAGCCCAGCTCCCACGATGGGTCACAGATGCCCTATAACCCCAGCAAGTGCTGGTGACCTCCTGAGACAGTGAGTACCACTTGGAAGGAGGTAGCCAATTCCCTCCCTGGCTCTGAGTGAGGGCTCCCTAACAGTGGGGGTCCTCCTGCAGTCCCTGCACTAAGCTCTCAGTAAAGAAAAGCTCTTGGGCAGTTTCTCCACTAAAGTCCAATGCCAATTAATAGGGGTGCTAGCCTCAGGTTCAAATAAGCACAAGTGCAATTCAGCAGTGGGGCTCAGGAATAACGACCCCCTGCACGCCAGTCCACGCTTTTCCAGTTTAATAGTGCCCACCTTTTCTTTGGCTGCAGCTGGGACTCAGCTCTCAGCCACTTTAACCAGTTTACACAGGACAGTCACAGCTTCTGCTAGAACCCCGATGACCAGAGATGCTCTGCCCCTTTAGAATTCAAATTGCAATCCCAAAAACAGGCAAACTGGCTTATCAGTCCTGGCTGTGCACTCTCCCAATCCGCACAGCCCTTTTAGCAATTTTGACTTTTCAGTGCAGGGTTTCTGCACCATTCAGTCTCTCTCATTTACCACCAGCAACTTCTCCATACCTGGGGAATCACAGTCTAGTCTCTTTCTCTTTCCCCTTCTCAATTAGTCCAGCAGCAAGTACCTGGGGAACCAGAACCTCAGCACAATCTTTCTTCCTGCTGTCCCCTTTCCAGTCTACTTCTGCTGACACACAGCTCTCCAAATAGGGGCCTGAGAAAGCCCCTGAAGCACAAGGCCCACTCTCTCAGTACAGCCCTGACTTGTACAGAGCCCAACCACAGACTGTCTCAATCCCAGAAAGTTCACACTGTTTCAGTTGACAATCCAGCATTCTGATTGGCTGTTGACACCTTTCAATAATCAATATCCATAGTGATCAATATTTCTGGCTTGTTTATTGGGGCATGATCTAGGCACCAGAGTTAGTCCCCTCCTTTACCAGTAGTCCCTTGGTGTCCAGTTTGGGTGTCTAGATCAATGATTGGCTGCAACCGGGGGGGGTCAAATGTCAACAACATATCTGCTCTCATTTGTTTACCTGGAGTCCCATAAGACACAGTGCAGTCTCTCCCCTTATCGGCTTCAATGCAGCCCAACACATTACTACATTTGCACCATCACCCCACTGGATTGTAGGCTCAACTGCCCTCTACTGAATGAGCCCTTTCTCACTGGGAGGATCCCCCTGGTTTAGCTGTCACTGCTACCAAAACTCTGTCCCCCCAGGTGGCAGGTGGCACTCATCGATATGTATGGAGCCGCTCATTAATATTCATAAGCCCCCGAGCAGCCCTGCTGTCAGAACTCCCGTTGCGGTACAAGTATGGGTTTTGGCCCGACTCTCTTCAAGTCCCCGTTCCCCAAGGACATCGGCTGGGGCACTGGGACCATTGGCAAACTTCCCTCTTTTGGACCGCAAATGCGGTCACAACATCAAAGTGTTCCATTGCCCTGCACGAGTGCCGGCCGATTCTGGCATGCCGGCAGCTTGTGTTTGGTGGACCACACCCCAACAGGGCAGAAAACAGCCCACTGGCTAGGGGAATAGATGTGGAGAGATCAGGAATGCCAGCAAAACCAGGACCAACCTGGCAATTTACAGGTAAGCCCTGAGAGGGGGGGTTACACCTACGAAGAACTGAGTACGAAGGCTGCCAGAGATCGGCCGGGGAGGAGGAGGAGGACTGAGCATCCCAAGAACAGCTCTCCTCCTCCAGGAAGGGGGGATCAGTAATTGGTATTTGGCTGGCCCTAACAGAGTCTGGGGGCTGGCACGGCAATGGTGTACATGGTGGGCAGAGGTGGGCAGACACCTGTGTGCCATGCACGGGAGCGTGCATGACACCACCACAGTCATCGTTGCACACCCTTCCTCTGAGGGGAAGAAAAGTGAAGAAAAACTCTCTGGCAGCTGGATGAAGGAGGAACTCACAGAGCCCAGTCCCTGACCAGCCAGGTGCTGACCAGAACTGGATCCAGTTTTTGGTGGGGGCCTGGGCCCTCCCGCCAACCCTGTCGGGGGGGGACAAGCCCTGGGAGAGATGGTCGGTGAACCCAGTGGAGGTTCGGGGAGTCAAGAGCAGTGGGAATTCAAGAGTGCATAGGACAGACATAAGGCAGTCCTAGTGGGGGGTAGTAGCAATTTAGCTGTTGGTTAACTAGGATCTGCAGCTTATCTGTTAGGTAGGAAAATGGGCAGACTAGGTGGGCCAAGCGGTCCTTATCTGCCATCAAATTCTATGTTTCTATGTTTCTAGAAGGAGGTGGGAAGATGAGTGAGGAGAGGTAGGAGGGAAGGGAGCCAGATCAACTGCTAAAGCAAGGTGCCAAAATTAAAAAATAAAGCTTTTACCACTGACTCACTAAAGCTTTAACAATTTAAAATTTGTGAAACTTATTGGGTTCAATAATAAACAGAATTATAAAATGAGGACAGGAAATCCTGCATTTTGATTGGTTATTACTTGTGCATGAAATCTGTTCTGTGCACAGGTAATAACAAGTGCTGGAAAACAGGAGCACACTGAAAAAAAAAAAGAAACAAATCAATGAGCTGTTGGAACACTGGCTTTTCAAATGCTACTGTTTTTTACCTCGCTAATGCAGCTCATCTCTGCTGTGACAGTGTACTAGTGAAAAACACTGACAAGCATAACAAAAGAGGTCCTTATAAATTTTAAAGTTTTTTAACATGTGATATGTTGTATGTGGCTTTCGATTTTCTGTCTGACATTTCAATCTTCCTGCCACAGGCTTCCTCCATCACTGGCAGTCACTGCAGTTCCTGTCCCCGTGTCATCACACCTCTTATGCTGCCCTCCGTTTCACCACTTGACTCCACAGAGAAAGGTGTCAAAAGACCACATAAACACATGACAAGATGGGCACATCAGCAGTTGTTTTTTTTTTACTCACTCACGGTTTTCTCTCCCTTGCCCTGCAACAGCTTTCCACCCGACTGTCCGCTCGTTACATCTGTCACCTTCCTGCACTGCTCAACCTGATAATACTGTACACAAAACCCACACTTGTCGGCATGACTTGTAAAATGTAGATGGTTTCACTCTGTATTACTGTGAGTGTGGGGGGCGGTTGGCATGTGTCTGCAAAACCATCACTGTGGTTCCCCTTTGAATAAGCAACCACATGCTTTGCCCTGGATGTGATCCTTGATTATCTGTCATCCCAGTTCTCTGAGTGCTTACTCCACCTCTCGCTCACTCACTCCCTTCCTTATTTTGCTTTATTTTCAGCCACATTTGCAGGGGAACAGATGCTACAGCTAATGATTTTTTTATATTCATACCAGCACTCCCAGCTCATATCTCAGTTGAAGCCAGTCCAACGCTTTGATGCCTGCTCGATATTACTGAGCATGAGGCTTTCACCACACGTGAATGATTGCCTCCCTTCTGTTGCCAAGGTCTTATTTTCCATGTCCCTCCCAAAAAATCTCTTGATTGAGAAAAACATGAAATAAGCATAGTCTGTGTGTGTGTGTGTGTGTGTGGTGGGGGTAGTGACACAGGCTAAACAAAACACTACAAAACTGCACTCAGAAGAACTACAGCTATGGGGGCCATAGTAGGACAAATGTCCTAGGTTAAAAAAAAAACAACAACAACAAAACAAGCTGAGTGCAGGCAGAGGGACTATTTTATGTAAAATTAAGACAAATATTTAACTATTTTTAAATACTCATAAAATACAGAGTCCCATTTTATAAGCACGATAAGACACTCCGGGGGTGTGCGTTGAACAGATCTTACCACACTTCCAGTGGCTAAAGGCACTCGGCTTATGGCCTTGTGCCTCACTTCCACCCTGGACATGCGGTAAAATCTGCTCAATGCACACCCCGTCGTGTCTTATTGCTTACGAATAGAGATGCTTGAAAATGCAGATAGGTATTCAATCACAGGATTGCCACTTACAGTACTTTGGAGAAACAATTTTAACTTTTTAAGTCTCAAGAATGAGGGATGGGGTATTTTAAAAGCCCTTTTTTCTGAATCCTAGGGCTCAAGCCTTACAAATATAAAACAAAATATGCCCTAACCCTTCATAACCTGGGCAAAGTGGACATGCTGGCAGTGGAGCAAAAACAACTGACTACTGCACAAGACAAGAGAGTCATCAAGTAAGTATAGCCGCAGTAGCTTGAGAAGGTAAACTCAGGTGCCAACGAACATTATGTGGGAGATCAGATTTATGTAAACTAGGTCATGGAACAGTTCAAGATCAGGCAAAGGTTGGTCAGTCATCTTACAGGCAGGTGAGGCAGACCTTGCCCTCTTTGTTTTCATTAAAGAAGAGATGAAGATGCAGTTGATCTTTGATTTGCTGTGGGCTGGCCCTGGCTTTTTCGAGTCCCGACTCTGTCTCTGAAGTTGAACTGAAGCTCTGCTTGAGCTCCCCATGGCATCCAGCACAAAGCAAGGAAAACGAGGTGTTTTTTTCCTGTGGTCCTTGACTTCTCATGATGACCAGCTGGGTTGGGGAGGTGCACTGCACACTGAGTGGTACTGCTAAGCCTGAGCATATTCCTCCCTCCTGGCTTGCTGCTGTTGCACCACCATCCATCATGTATCCTGGGTTGAAGCCATGAGGTTTCAGCATCTTTGGGAGTGTTCAGAGCCAAGACTTTTTCATTTAGAGAACTTCCTCACATTACCCCTTAATTGGCCTCCCTCTAATCTCATGATGTGTCCTCTTGTCCTGCTATTTTTCTTATATGGAAACATATTAGACTCTTTCACCTTGTTAATGCCCTTAAGGTGTTTGAATGTTTCAATCATATCACCTCTCTCCCTCCTTTGCTCTAGGGTATACATATTGAGCTCCATTAATCTGTCCTCATATGTTTTCTGATGCTGTCCCTGCACCATTTTGGTTGCCCTTCTCTGGACTGCCTCAATTTGGTTAATGTCCTTGTGAAGGTGTGGCCTCCAGTACTGCAAGCAGTACTCTATATGGGGCCTAACCAGTGTCTTGTAACGAGGGATTAGTACCTCCCTCTTCTGACTTGTGATACCCCTACTAATATACCCTAACATCCCCCTAGCCTTACCTACTGCTTTAGTGGTCTGCTTGGATGATTTCAGGCCATCGGTGATAATGATGCCCAAGTCTCTTTCTTCCCTTGTGACTGTCAGCAACTCCCCTCCCAGCCTATAGGTGGCTTCAGGTTTTCTCTTCCCTATGTGCATGATCTTGCACTTCTTTGCATTAAACCCCAGTTGCCACTCTTCCGACCATTTTGCTAGTTTCTGCAGATCTCTTCTCATTTTGCCCACCCCATCTGGATCATCTACTCTGTTGCAGATCTTGGTGTCATCTGCAAACAGACAAACATTACCCTCCAGTCCATCTGCAATGTCACTAATGAATATATTGAAGAGGACTGGCCCCAGGACTGTACCCCACTTGTGACTTGCATCTCTTCTGACTGTATAGCGTTTACCACCACTCTCTGTTTTCTGCCTGTCAACCAGTTTGCCACCCAGTTGACCAACCTCTGACCTACCCTGAGCCTACCCAGCTTATTAATCAATCTTCTATGTGGAACAGTATCGAAAACTTTGCTGTAGTCAAGGTAGGCAACATCAACTGCTGCCCCTTGGTCCACCACTCTGGTTACCTAGTTAAAGAAATCTATGAGATTAGTTTGACAGGACCTTCCTTTTGTAAAATCATGCTGCCTTGGATTCTGTGCTCCTATGGATTCCAGGTGTTGCACTATCCTTTCCTGAAGGAGTGCCTCCATAATCTTGCCCACTATTGAGGTAAGACTGACTGGTCTGTAGTTCTCTGCCTCCTCCTTGTTACCACTCCTGTGGAGCGGAATCACATGAGCCCTTCTCCAGTCTTCTTGGACCTCTGCTGTGCTCAGAGACTCACTGAACAGTTCTGATAATGGCTCTGCTAGTTTCACCTTTAGCTCCTTTAGTACCCTGGGATGTATGCCATCAGGTCCCATTGCCTTGTCCACCCTGAACTTATCGAGCTCTTGTAGGACTCTTTCTTTTGTGAAGGGGCTAGTGCTCACCTCCCTCCCCCCTGTGTCCATGGTGCTGAGCTGTGGGCCCTGCCCTACCTTCTCTTCAGTAAATACTGAGCAGAAGTATCTATTTAGCATAGATGCTTTTACATGGTCTTCCTCCTCACACGCCCCTTTATCTCCTTTGATATTAGCAATACCACCTCTGGACTTTCTCCTTACACTAATGTATGTATAGAAAGTCTTATCACCTTCTTTTACTGTCTGTGCCAGTGTTTCCCTGGTTTGGGCTATTGCCTGTCTTTCTTTCTTTCTTTCTTTCTTTCTTTCTTTCTTTCTTTCTTTCTTTCTTTCTTTCTTTCTTCCTTCCTTCCTTCCTTCCTTTCTTCCTTCCTTCCCTGCTTTCCTTAGGGAAGTTTGGTATGCCTCCCTATCTTCATCCCGTTCGTTCCCTTATATTTCCCCAAGGCCAGCCTTTTGGCTCTGACCTTTTCTGCTACTGTTTTTGAGAACCAAAGTGGTTTCCTTCTTCTTTTGCACTTCCTTTTCTCTCTAACACAGTGGGATGTTGCTTCAAGTATTGCATCCTTAATGCTTGCCCACTTTCCTGTACCCCTTACCTGTATTTCTTTTTGCCAGGGCTAGCTTAACTCTGTTGGCCATCTTATCAAAGTCAGCCCCTCTGAAGTCCCATATTTTTGCCTTGGAATTGGATGATTTAGTTGTAGTGGCCAAACTGAACCATACCATGTGATGGTCACTGGCCCCCAGGTGATCTTCTACCTGGAGATCTGTGATCCTTTTCCCCTCCACTGTGCTTGCCTCCACCACCTCTTGTGGCAGACTGTTCCAAGTGTTCACCACTCTCTCTGTGTAGAAAAATGTCCTCACATTGCCTCTTAATCTACCCCCCCTCCAACATCATATTGTGTCCCTTTGTTCTGATATCTTTTCTACATTAGAAAAAATTCCTCATCTGCACAAAGTTTATGCCCTTGAGGTACTTTAAAGTTTCTATCATGCCCCCCTTCTCTCCTCTCCTCCAGTGAGTACATATTGAGGACTCTTAGTCTCTCCTCATATGTTTTGTGATGCAAGTCATGCACCATCTTCATTGTCCTTTTCTGGATAGCCTCCACCCTGTCTATGTCCTTACACATGTGTGGTCTCCAGTACTGCAAGCAGAACTCCAGGTGAGGCCTTACCAGTGTTTTATACAGTGGCATCAGCACCTCCTGTCTCCTGCTAGTAATGCCTCTGCCTATGCACCCCAGCATGCCACTCGCCCTCCCTGCAGCCTTTGCGCACTTCTTTGATACCTTAAGATCATCAGATATGATAACTTCTAGGTCCCTTTCCTCTTTGGTGACAGTCAGCACCTTCCTCCCATTCTGTAGCTCTCCCCAGGGTTCCCCCTACTCAGGTGCATTATCTTGTACGTTTTTTGAACTGAACCTCAATTGCCACACCTCTGACCATCTTTCAAGCTTCTCCAGGTCCCTCTTCATTTTCTGCACCCCCTACTGGAGAATCCACTCTGTTGCAGATCTTGGTGTCATCTGCAAATAGGCAGTCCTTTCCTTCCAGCCCCTTTGCAATGTCACTAATGAAAACATTGAACAGGACTGGTCCCAGTACTGATCCCTGTGATATTCCTCTGGTCACCTCTCTCTCCCTGGATTTGATCCCATTTATCACAACACTCTGTCTTCTGTATGTCAGCCAGTTTCTAACCCAATGTATCACCTTATGCCCCATTCCCAGACTACACATCTTGTTAACCAGCCTTCTATGTGGGACGGTATCAAAGGCTTTGCTGAAATCTAAGTAGGTGATGTCTACCGCCCCTCTCTGATTCAATCCCCTAGTCACCCAATCAAAAAAATCTATCAGATTTGTTTGACAAGAGCTTCCTGCTGTGAATCCCTGTTTCCTCAGATCCTGGGCACCATTGGATTCCAGGTGTGCCACTATCCTTTCTTTCAACAGTGTCTCCATGATCTTCTCCACCACTGAGGTGAGGCTGACTGGCCTTTAGTTCCCCGCTTCCTCCCTACTGCCACTTTTGTGCCGTGTGACTACATGCGCCCTCCTCCAGTCCTTTGGAACCATGCCTGTATTGAGTGACTCTGTGAACAAGGCATCCAGAAGCACTGCTAGTTCCCTTCTCAGGTCCCTTAATATCCTTGGGTGTATGTGGTCTGGCCCCATGGCTTTATTCACCTTCAGCTTTGTGAGTTCCTCCAGAACTCTTTCCACTGTGAATAGACTGGTGTCCACTCCCCCCCCCCCATTGCCTCTTCTCCCCAACTGTGGTCCTTGACCCTCTCCCTCCTTAGTGAATACTGAACAGAAGTATTTGTTCAGTGTTTCTGCTTTGTCTAGATCCCCTATTTACACTCTCCTCCTCTCCTTTGTGCCTCACAATCCCCCCAGTTTTTCCCTCTATCACTGATGTACCTATAGAATGTCTTGTCCCCTTTTTTCACAGTCTGTGCTAAACCCTCCTCTGTTTGTGCCTTGGTTCTCCTAACAACTTTTCCTGCTTCCTTTAGACATTCAACGTACACCTCCCTGTCCTCCTCCCTTTGGGTTCCCTTATACTTCCTGAAACTTGCTCTTTTAGCCCTTACTTTGTCTGCTACCTCTTTAGAGAACCATAGTGGTTTCCTTCTTCTTATCCCTTTGGCCACTATCCTATGGCATTGGTTAGTTACCTCCACAAAGGTGCCTTTTAGTTTCCCCCACTGTTTCTCCACTCCCTCCATTACCTCTCCCTTCTTCATGGCTGCTCTTAATCATCTACCCGTTTCATTGAAATCTAATCTACTGAAATCTAATACGTTTGCTCTTGTGTGACTTAATTGAGTCCCTGTCTCCATGCCAAACCACACCATGTGGTGGTCACTGACTCCCAGATGCCCTTCCAGCTGGACCCCTTCAACTCTGTTTCCATTGGTCCATACCAGGTCCAGAATCGATTTGTCCCTGGTTGGCTCATGCACCAGCTGTTTGAGTCCAACCCCCTGCAGGGATTCCAGGATGGCCATGCTTCTGGCTGAAACAGCTGCCTGGGTGGTCTAATCTACATCTGGCATATTGAAATCCCCCATCAGCAGGACTTCAACTTTAGCTGCCATGTCATGAATTTCCTCCATTAGTACCCTGTCCATGTCCTCCCTCTGTGCTGGAGGTTTGTAGATCTCCTCAGTACATATTGCTGTGCCATTCCCTGGTTCAAGGGTGACCTACATTGCCTCAGCTTCCCCCTGTCTTCCCTGTACTTCTGTAGCTTTTATGCTTTCTCTGATGCACAGGGCTACCCCTCCTCCTTTTCTACCTTCCCTGTTCCTTCTGAACAGTGCATAGCCTGGTACATTGATGTCCCAGCCGTGATTAGCAGAGTACCATGTCTCTGTTATTGCTGTTATGTCAAGGTCTGCATCCGTCATTGAGGCTTCCAGGTCTGGAACCTTATTTCCCAGACTGCGGGCATTTGCGAGCATGACCTTCCATGTTTTATACCCTGCCCTCACTCTGTTCTTGTTCTCTCTCTCTCCCTTGCCTGTTTCCCCCACCCCAGTTTTCTTGTTCATGTGCTCCTGACCCCCTTTATTCCCCCTTATACACGCTTCACCTGCCTGCTCCTCACTGTCCGCTTCAGTTGTTCCTGTTGTCAACTTGTGTTTTTGCATGCTACCATGGGGGAATGATCCTAAGCCACCTGTCCCTCCTGACTCTCCATCCTTGGCCAGGTTAAATGCTCTCTGCTGAAGCATTCCAGCTTCTCACCAAGGAGTGAGGTCCCCTTCCCTGACAGAAGCAGGCCATCCTCCTGATATAAGCTCACATCTGCCCAGGTGAGGCCCCAGTCACCTATGAAGCCAAATCTTTCCCTTCCACACCAGTCCTTCAACCAGGTGTTGAAGGCTTGGATGTGGCATGCCCTATCCTCCCCTGTGCCTTGGACAGGTAGCACCTCTGAGAATTAGATGAAATGCGCTACCTGTTTCAGGTCTCCCCCCCAGCTTCCTACAATCCTCCTGGACTCTGGCTAACTCCACCCTTCTCCCCACTAGGTCATTGGTCCCTGGGTGGACAGTGACATCCAGATCCTCCCTCCTGGCTATTGCCCTAGCGATCCTATGGATTCGCTTCCCATCCCTCCATGCAGCACTTCCTGGGATGCACTTGACCTCCCTCTCCCTCCCACTAGGTGTCCTTAACTTCACACCCCGGACAACAAAGACCCCACTAGGAGAAATTTCCTCCTCATCCGGGGTCCCCTGTCCCCCTTCCCTGGGGCTCCAGCATGGAGGTCCTGACCATCCTCCCTAGTCCCAGCTGCATCTGCCTGTGTGGAGCATTCCTGTTCTTCCAAAACATGTAGGAGTTATTCAGCTGGAGTTATTGAGCCTGCTCTGGCTTGCCCACCTCTATCCGGCTGCCATATAACCCCCCTAATGGCATGCCTAAAACTGCAGTAATTAGCTGGCCCGGTGGTGTGGAGGGCAGAGGTACCCATGCCTCACCTGCTGCCACATCAGCATCCCAGGTTCGGGAATGGACTGGGGTCACTGGGGTCTGACTGGAGAGAGGAGGACTGAGCATTCGGTGGGCTGCTTTCCTCCTCTGGAGAGGGAAGGAGAATGGAGGAATGGCAGCCAGTGACTTCCCATGCACAGTAGTGTGTGTGGGCACATCTAGTCAGCACTGCATGTCCTTTCCTCCAGGGAAGGAAAGTATAAAATGGCTGGGCGCAGTGCAGGATGACACTGATGCCACACAGGCTCAGTTCTGGCTACATAGAAACATAGAATTTGAAGGCAGATAAGGACCGCTTGGCCCACCCAGTCTGCCCATTTTCCTACCTAACAGATAAGCTGCAGATCCTAATTAACCAACAGCTTACTTCCTTAGTGGGCCCTACAGGGCCCTCTGCTGGAACTGGATCCATATGTCGGTGGTAAGGCGCCAACTGTCGATCCCCACAGCAAGATGTGAGCCATGGGGGAGGGAAGCACCAGGTTAGAGGTAAGTCCCTGGGATTCTGGGTTACAGGGCTGGGTGGTGGTGGTGGTGAGATGGCTAAGCCTGCACCTGGTGAGATGGCTAAGCCTGCACCGCGGTGGAGGAGAAACAAATTAATGGCATAAAAACTGCAGTAATAACCACCCTAAGGCTAAAAATAATAATAAGAAAAGACACTGCACCTGGCAGGTAGGCAGCGGGGGGACTGGCACAAAATTTCTAATTCTGGGGAGGGTGGAGGATGAAGGGACCCCCAGAGGGCCCCCCAGAGCCACAGCCCCAGGGCAATTGCCCCATTTGCCCTTCCGTTAATCTCACCCCTGTTTTAAGTGTTTAGCATAGTACAATAATTTAGATCAGAAGGTGATCTAGATCCATCACATCCAACCCTTTCATAAGCAGAAATGAATAAATATGCTGTGCAAACATGAACTCATTTATTGGGATGTCTCTAAAGACTCTGTTTCCTAGGGTAACCTCTGATTCTCTTTGTAAGCTAAACTTTGCACAGCCTTACCTTGAAGGCCTGTACCATTTCAATGTCTACTGTCTTCATTAGTAGGCTGTTTACCATGCTCTGGGCATGAAATGCCTCCAAACTTTAACCCGGAAGTACCACCTCTGAACTTCAGTGCACGACCACATATCCTGCTGGAGGACATCAGATCAGCCATCTTTGTTCAGTCTCGATGATTGCCTCATAAATGTGAAAGACTGAGTTAATGTCTCCTCAGGCTCTTTTACTCCAAGGTGAACATATTAAGGGCCACCAGCTTCTCCTCGTTTTTGTCCCCCAAACCCCTCAGTTTGGTGGCCCTGTGTTTCACCCTCTCTCTCTCTCTACTGCCTCAGTATCATTTTCGTATTGAGAAGCCCAGAACTGCACATGGTGGGGTATGACCAGTGCCTTGTAAAGTGGCAGGATTACTTCCCTGCTCTGCGGCTCACCCCCCTTTTAATGTATTCCAGCATTCTGCTGGCCCTCCTGTCAGCACTTGTGCACAGCACTCTGAGCTCTGCAGAAATAGGTTGTCTACTCAAAATTAAACTTCTAAACACAAGTAATAACACAGTCAGAACTCTTAATTTCAGTACTTGTTCCATGAAGAGAACTGTATGTCATGTCATCCATAAAAAGAAAACCATGATGCCACCCACTCTCCTTCCCTGGGGATGAGCACGTTCTGATAGTTGTATGATCTAGGCCTCTACTTGCCCACTGTAGGGATTCTGACTGAAGGCATAAACCTGAGCTGCCAGCTTGGCAAGAAGCTCCCCATCACTTCAGCCTCTGAATGTTTGGCCTGCTAGCATTAAAGGGAAAGTCCCCTCAGCATTTTATTCTGTTTCCCTGTGTAGTTTGTAGGCGTGAACAATGATTGCCCCTATTGAACCCTCTTGTTTTCATCAGGATTTAAATGTAAATGAAGATACCCTTATGAAAATGAAATATATTTTCAAATATATTATTAACTATATATTTACAAATGGTGAAATATATTTCAATCTACTTGTTTTATGATATATTGTAATGTATTGGAAAAATCAATATATTTGTATATATTTTAAAATTTGTAAATATATTGCAATGTACTGTAAAATATAAATGTTATTGCCACTTTAGTATACTATGTATATAGCAAAATATATTCATTAAATTGCAAATATATTGAAATAAGGATGGTAAATATGTTATTGATATATTGCCAATATATGTAAAAATGTATTTTTTTAATATTTCAAATGTTTCCTATATTTACAAATATATGTAATATACATGTGTAATATATGCTAATATAATTATTTACTTAACCAGACAGAATAGAAACACAGGAATTAAACAGAGAATAATTGTTAAGCAACTGTGTGTTATAGATTTTTTTACACACCCGAGATGTGTGATGACCAATAAACCTCAAGAGTGAAGCTTGGAGGTTTGTAAGTCATCACACACTGAAAAGTGTTAAAATCCATAACACCACAGTTACATAAACTTCTTTATAACTGCTGGTGCTGACAGTCTGCACACACACACACACACACACACACACACACACACACACACACGACCTGTTTTCAGAGCTGCAATCGTGCTGGGGTCTGATGGGAGCGAGTTACGCCTGCCAATTCTGAGACATGGTGGATCAGCAGCTATTTATTGTGTATTTTGGGAGGCAGGCTCAACCAGATAAACAATTAAAAAATTGTGAAGAAATGGTTCATTGGTAAGCAGGAAGCCAGCTACCATTTTTTGCAGACTTCGCGGCCCGCCACATGCAGAGAATGAGCCAATGAAGAAGCGCAATACAGATTGTGCACAAGGAGACTGGTGCTCAGTTTTGAAAATGCTGTAAGAACCAGTTATTACAGCATTTGATATCATAGTAAAGCTGTATATTAAAGGGGGTCACCGGTAATTATTTATGATTTAGTGTACCTTTATCTGTGCAACTGGAGTTTATCTTGTTAGTAACCATGGAGATATTTACATTGGAATTATTATTTTATAGGGCAGCTTTAACTCAAACAGACATATTACACCTTTATACTGATACATTAGATGTACCTCACATGCTCTAGCATATTATGGGCTTTTATATCAATATTTATACCATCCTATTTTGTTTCACTTTTAGGTCAGGGTGAGATCCTACATGCACTTGCTTTATAACTTATACCTTTCCTTTCAGTCTGTAAGCTAATGTAAATTCAAAATTATTGTAAAACTGGAAATTATCATGATCTTGGCTAATAAACTATGTTTTGAAATATGCAAATGAGTTATGAAAATATACACATGGGACGAGACTAAACGTTTACAAAAATGGGCCCTATTCACATATGTGTGGAGTGGGTACGCGCCACGTAACTCAGGCACGTAGCCCACTCTGCACCCACCGCAGCAGTCAGGAAACATTTATGCCACCCATGCACCCGATCCCCCAGCCAACTGTGGAGTTCCACACATGGGTGGGCTGATGGGTTGTGCAGGGGGTGTGCTGGCAATCCATACAGCGTACAAATGTGTGGCATGCCGTGCACAGGGGGCTGGTGGCTATACCAAGTCTGGGCAGTCATAGCCCCAGTACGTGCCCCTGAGTTGCAGCCGTTGGGCACAGAGGTGCAGGATGAGATCCACGGACCCCTGCTAGGGAGGCCCCTGATGTTGGGGCACATCTTGGTGTACAGGGGGTGGCGAACGTAGCACAGGCCCTCTCTGGTTCTGTTGGCCCTCTCCAGTGCAGTCGGTGCACTGTGCAGGTGCAAGTGATCTGCTGCGGGGACCCACAAGGCCAGTGGATTGGCCGCATGCCTAGGTCCTTCACTCCACACCAGACTGCTCACAGGGATCCTGTGTGCCTGGGGAGTGGGGCCATGTAAGGGCGCCACACGGAGACCAACATTGGTGCATAAGGCCCACACATGGAACCCCCACAGTTGTGGAGCTGCTCACTTGCCAACGTGCCACTTGCGCTTTTTTGTGTGCATAGGGGCCAATATATGTACCATATAGAAAATATATGCAACACGTACAAAATATATGTAACATGCATAAAATGTATGTACAATATATAAAAAAATATATGTAACATACACAAGAAATACAGTATATATTCTGAAATATACAAATAATATATTTCATGCAATGTATTGCTAAATAGAGTGACATGATCTCAAGCAATGCACGAGGCAGAAATACATTATGATTATATATTTCTGAAATATATTGTTTCATGTATTTCATCAATTCAGTGTATTGACATACTTAATTTCCAGTGCATTGAAATATATTCTTTCAATACATTTAACATACATTAGATCATTTATAATTTCTTTAATTAGAAATATATAGTTTTAGTATATTTTGAAATACACCGTATATTATGTTTCATTGAGTCAATGTATTGCTTAATATAGTGATATATATTTTTGCATACTATTAGTTAGAAATATGTCAGTATATTTAAAAATATATTTCATAATATATAACATATTATATTACATTGGGACAATGTATTTCTCAGTGTATTGAAATACATTAGCACATATTTTTCAGTGTATTGCAATATATTCCATTTTTGTAGGGGACGTAATAATGGTGTGAAAAACTGCTGGACTCCATTGCAAAGGTCATGACATGACTCATGTAAGGCATCCTAGAATTTTATGTGTTGGTGCTAAAGCCTTCAGCAGTTACACTCTAAGTTAGTGCTGTTGCTGTCCTCTGCAGTCCCTGTGTTTTTTTCTTATGCTGGCCATGAAACGTTTCAAGGCATTGTAATTGCCCTGTTGCCATTTTCTGTAGTTTAAAGTGTATTTGAGTTAGAAAAAAAGTGCTTTTATAGAATACAGGGACTTTTCAAGACATGTAACAGAACTGAATGAGAGTACCAGTTCTGCTGGCTTGTGCCTGTACGCATAATCAACTGCCATGATGCCTTGCATGAGAGGGGTCATGACTTTTGGAATGGAGACAAACAGATTTTCATACTGGAGCAAAACAGAGTGAAACAACCGCCTTTATATTTAAAGTGGGACTAAACATTACAGGGGGCACTCAATTTGTGTAAGCCCATGAAATGGTCTTTCTAATGAGGTGCTAGAATAACCAATTGGCATCAGGATTCCTGAGATATGAATATCTAAATCATCTGTAAATGAGCTCAAGGCAGCAGACATTTTGGGGACTCCAGAGACAGAAAGTGATATCACTGATGGGCAAGCTGCAATTAACAATTCACATCTTGCCCCTCAGTGACATCACTTCCTGTTTCAAGATTCCATGAAATGGCTTCTGCCTTGATTTAGTTACCAAATGATTTAGATATTCATATCTCATGAGTACTGACACCAACAAATAAGCCCAATAACTCATCTGAAAGTTCTTTTCATGGGCTTTCTGAATCTGAGTGGTGCCTGTAATGTTTATGTAGCACCCCCCCCCAATCGTCTAGGGGTCTGCTGTTTTGGGGAAAGGGGGCCTACAGCACAGAAATCACAGCAGACTTTCTCAATAAAATTCATGGAATAAATGCAGCCTACCTTGGGATGTCTTCTGATCACCCGGACCCAAGGATTCTCTGGCAGGAACTGGCACTTACACCCCAGGATTTACTGAAAAGAGGGACCGCTGCTCTAGTTCTCCATAACTTAGCCTCTTGGACCGTCACTGGCCCCAGAGACATGAGGATGCAGGATCTCAAATGAACCTCTGCAAGCAAACTCATAGGGACTTTTTAAACTTAAGGATTGTTATTTCATTAGATCCTTATTTACAAATAAAAACTGAGACTCCAAATGTCTTTCCCCAAACAGTCAATTTTATTCACCTGAGCCCCAAATGATCAGTGGGGTTCAGGGGTCCATTAGCTTAAAAATAAAGCTCACAGCTCCATGGAGCTAAACTTTTTACAAGATCTCGTACTGGAGAGAGACATTACTTTCAGACCAGGTCTCAGGCAGAGAAAGATTTGTTACAGTTCAAGACACAGCAGCAGTTCTTTTACCCAGGACACAAAGACTCTTCGATAACCTGGAACATGAAGCTCCATAAACCCAAATCCCTATGGCACTGGTAAGTACCTACCTTAAAGCTTCACCTTATTCTCTTTAGGGTTCTCCTCTTTTCCCAGTGAGGCACTCCCTCACTCTCTTCCTTGAGAAGCAAAAACTTCTCCATAACCCATTCCCTGTCTCTCTTTCCCAGCCCAAGGGACATGGATGGTGCAGCCTGCTAATACCCCAGCTGCCACCATACCTCACAAACACTCTGAAGCCCTGGCCATTGTCCTGCCTACACCAGCTCACCCAGGCCCACTCCATTCTTTGTAGCCTTTGATCTCTTGGCTACCACCGCAAGGCCTCCCATGCTCAACCCACTGACCTGGGTAGTTCTGCCAGCCACAAAAAGTCTCCCTCACATACTCCTCCTGTGCTCGAGAAGAGCTAACCAGCATGGAGAGCCTAAAGGTCCTCCGTACCCTGAAGAACCCTCCCAAGCAAATTCATCCGGTGCCCCGGGGCCTGTCCCTCCAAACAGACCCCATATCTGGTAAAGGCTCCCCCAGCCCCTTCACTTATACCTGGGCTGCCCTGCCACGGGTGAAAGGAGAGGACTGCTGCCACCAGCCCCCTTCCTCTGCAGATGCACTGCCACTTCCTCTGCAGCCCTAACAGCCTAGGAAGCTAGACCACTGACCTGAGTCCCGTAGCCATCCCCCGGGGCCTAACCTACTCTGCCTGAGATTGCTTTCCTTCCCCCAGCACCCCAGGGACCTGGCACTCAAAATGACTGCATCTGTGACTACCTACCACCACCCTCAGAAGCCCAGAACCCAGGAAACTGGCACTTCATTGCTGAACTGGCCGACCTGACTAATGGAAGGAGGGGGAATCCCCCTTCACACTGCCCTGCTGCAGTGCCTGCCAGTCTCTCCTCTCTCTCCCGTCGAACCCTCTGAATATACCCACTTCTTTGCTGCCCCCAAGTAGCGGTCAGCAAGAATTACTTCCCCCAGAGCACTAAAAGGCTTAACGCTCCAGGGGAAAAAAGGAAGGGGGAGGGGTCCCTAAGGTGAGCATTAGCCCCTCTCAAATGAGAAAGGGCTTACATTTAGTTCCCCTTTAAATTAGGATGACACTAGGGGAATATGAGAGAGAATCATTGTTTATGCCTACAAACAACATTGGTATACTTATTTATTTATTTTATTTATTGAAATGTTTCACCAGGAAGGCACATTGAACAACAAGTTGCTCATCTCCCAGTGTGATCTGGGGGGAAGGGGGCAGGGAGTCTAGTTACATACAAATGCAAAAATGAACAATACAGTGATCATCATAGTACAGCAAAAGTTTTTGAAACTAACAGTCAATATATAGTTGCTAATAGTGCAGTGTTCACAGCATAAATAGCATGGGCACAATACTTGGCCAGTGTAGTAGGTGCAAGATTTACAGCGTAAGTGCAGTAGTAGATAAGACAAGTCCTTGAAAGGAGAGGGGATCAAGAGAGAGGTATTGGGTAGCATTAGGTTTGTAGGAAGCAGGTACAGTTTGAGGCGAGGAAGTTTTGAAGGGCAGAGGAGAGGGAATGCAGGGAGGATGAGTGCTGAATTTGCTGAAGGAGGGCATTGATTAAGGGGAAGCGGTATTTGAAGGCTGACTGACCAGCCAATATGGAGCAATGAGGGACAGCAAGAGTACGGGAGTCTGAGGCTCTTAAAGAGTGAGAAGGAGGAGGAGGAGAAGGGATGGCGAGGGAGGAGGTTAGATATGGAGGTAGAGTGCCTAGCCAGTATTTTGAGACAAGTTTGGTCCAGTGGGAGAGACACCGGTTAGTAAGAGAGGGGAAGGAAAGAGAGTGATACAGGTCGCAGTGGTGAGTGTGCACAGGAGAGTCAAGGGTGAAATGGCAAAATGAGTTAAATAGGGAGTCCAATCTGGACAAGGTGGATTTGGGTGCGGCACTGTAGACTACATCACAGTAGTTGAAAATTGGGAGAATCATCTTCTGGACAATCGCACACCTGGCTGTAAGAGAGATGCAGTTATGGTTCCTGTATAGGGTGCCGAGCTTGGGGTGCATTTTTTTCAGAAAATAGGTTGAGGGGACTTTCCCTTTAAGGAAAGGTCATATACCACTCAATCACTAGTCAGTCCTGCAGCACACAAAATGCAGACTGTCCACAGTTCCAAAAGATACCTGTACTTGATTTGAGAGAGAGAGAGAGAGAGAGAGAGAGAGACACTGAGTTAATGTGCTTTTTTGACTGTTGCTGGTTGCATGAGTTCATAGAGAAAAGGCTGCCAATGGTTCCAAAACAAATTAAAGAGTACAGGAAATTATTTCTAATTCGTGGCTGTTTGTAAGTTTCCTATTGTTAGACATGATATCCATACCCTTAAATGATCCACATGTAAATGTACCTGAATAAAACATGATATGGAAAACTGTAGTTTACACTGTTTTGTCTTTATTGGCAGCATTCTGTTACAATTCTCTTCATGGAACCAGTGGTCTGGAGTTTTACCTATGTCAGTTTGTGTACAGAACTTTGAGGATAGTTCTTTTTTTTTATTAAGGTTTTTATCCTCATTGGGCTGATCAGGCAGCTGTTCAGCCCTGTCCCTGGGTGCCATCAGCCGTCCTGCTGCCTCTCCTTCTGAGAGAAATGTCCCTCACGTATTCTCCTCCATTGCAGGGCCAGGAGAGGAAATGTCGTCCTCTCTGCCAGAGACTCTCATCCAGATGTCCCCCCATCGGAGCGGCAGGGCGAGCCACGGTACCTTGGTCAGGACTTCATGTAGCCCGGACCCCTTCCATTCTCCTCCTAGTTTTCTCCCCCTCCCAGCCTATGGCAAATACAGAGGACACATTCATGTGGAGGCACACATGTGCTCTGGAACCACCAGTGCCTTCCACCCACCCGAGTTTCATCAGCCAACCTAGGGTCAGTGCTACCACCAGGCCTCCACCTGGTGGCAGACATGATCCTGGATGGCTCACCACTCCGATCTGGGAAAGGAGAGCTGCCAGGCAGCTGCTCAATCCTCACCCAGCACCCCAACCCCAAAAAACCCGAAGTTGTTCCCAAACTCAAGTTGCCGGCATGGCGAGAGGTGAGATGCTGCTAGCACCTCAACCCTCTGTACCACTGGCCTGGCCCTTTGAGCGTGGTGCTGATAGGTCAACAGCTCATGCTTAGCATTTTGTACACAAACTGTGACATAGTATTACTGGTTCCATGAATAGAACTGTATAGGATGTTGTCCATGAAAAGAAAACCAATTGAAAACAGTTTTTGTCTTCAGTATTTACTCAAGTACAGTTAAATAGGGATCATTTGGAGGTATGAATTTCATTTCTGTAAACATACAAAACATAGAATTTGATGGCAGATATGGACTGTTTGGCCCACCCAGTCTGCCCATTTTCCCAACCTACTGTAATACCACAGACCCTACTTGATCTCCAGCTTGTACCCTCCCTTTCCTACCCACTAAGGTTCCCTTGTGCCTATCTCATGCATTCTTGAATTACATCACAGTTTTGGCCCCCCCCACCTCTGAGAGGTTGTTCCATGCATCCACAACCATTTCTGTGAAAAAGTATTTTCTCACATTTCCTGAGTCTGCCCCCCTCCAACTTCATAGCATGATCCCATGTTCTTGAACATCTTTTTCTCTGAACAATGCTACTCTCTTTCTACCTGTGATGTAGTTGAAAGTCTCTATTATACCCCCCTCCCTCATTTCCTCCAGGGTGTACATTTTGAGGTCTTTTAGTCTCTCCTCATAGGCCTTTTGGTGCAGACCCTGCATTTTAGTTGCATTACTCTGAACTGCCTCTACTCTGTCTATGTCCTTCCAGAGATGTGGTTTCCAGAACTGGACACAGTACTCTAGATGAAGTCTCACCAATTACCTGTACAGCGGTAACACAATCTCCTTCTTTCTGCTGGAGATACCCCTCCCTGTGCACCCTAGCATCCCACTAGCTCTCCCACTGCCTTGTCACACTGTTTGGCCACCTTTAGGTCATCAGACATGATTACCCCCAGGTCACTTTCCTGTTTGGTGGTCACCCGTACCACTCCCCCCCATCTTGTACTCTGCTCCTGGGTTCCTGTGCCACAAATGCATGATTTTGCACTTCTTTGCCTTGAAATTTAGCTGCCATGCTCTTGACCACTCCTTAAGCTTTCTTAGATCTCTTTTCATTCACCTCCCCCCGGGAATCTATCCTTTTGCAGATCTTTGTGTCATCTGCAAAAAAAGCAGACCTTCCCTTCTAACCCCTCTGTAATGTCACTGATAAAGACATTAAAGAGAACTGGTCCCAGAACTGATCCTTGAGGCACCCTGCTGGTCACCCTTCCTTCTTCAGAGTGAACTCTGTTTACCACCACCCTCTGCCGCCTATCCTCTAGCCAATTTCTTACCCAGTTTGTCACCTTAGGACCCACTCCCAGGCTGCCCAACTTGTTTACTAGTCTCATATGTGGAACTGTGTCAAAGGCTATACCGAAATCTAGGTAGGCCATGTCCACCACTCCACTCCACTTCTTAGTTACCCAGTCAAAGAAATCAATCAGATTTGTTTGACACGACCTCCCCTCAGTGAATCCATGCTGCCTCAGATCCTGTAAGCTCCTGGATTCTAGATATTTCACAATCCTTTCCTTCAGTAGGGATTCCATTAATCTCCCTGCCACTGAAGTCAAGCTGACTGGCTTGTAGTTGCCAGCCTCCTCCCTGCTACCACTTTTGTGAAGTGGGACTACCTCTGCCCTCCTCCAGTCCTCTGGAATCACTCCTGTCTCCAATGAGTGGTTGAACAAGCCTGTCAGTGGTGCAGCCAGCACCTCTCTAAGCTCCTTCAATATCCTTTGATGTATCCCATCTGGCCCCATTGCCTTGTCCACTTCCAGATTTTTGAGTTCCTTCAGAACTCTTTCCTCTATAAATGGATTGGTGTCAGCCTCCCTTCCATCAGTGCTCCTGTCACTTAACTGTGGTCCCTCTCCCTCCTGTTCTTCTTCCTCTGTGAATACTGAACAAAAATATTTGCTCAGGATGTTTGCTTTTTCCTGGCCCCCCCCTCCACACATTCCCCTCTTCCCTCCTGGACTTAGCAATCCCTCCCCGGCCTTTCTTCTTTCACTTATGTACCTGAAAAATGTCTTGTCCCCTTTCTTCACAGCCTGGGTTGTCTTCTCCTCCACTTGCACCTTTGCGCTCCTGTTTTCCTGCCTCCCTCTGCTTCTGTTGACACACTTCTCTGTCCTCCTCCCTCTGTGTACAAAACATTGTGGTCGGACCACAGCCAGCAGGTGTCCCATGTACTTCCTTATCAGGTTCAGTAAATACCATGTACTATGTGCCACCTTTTTAGAAAAAAATAATCTAATAACCATGATGTCATATCCTCAGAGCCAAATAGTCTATTCAGTATCCCCTTTGGTAGACTTGCAATAACTGTAACACAACAGGTAACAAATTCAGACAAACCACTTGTATTAAACATTAAAGGTCCTGTACCTTTGGTGCTCTTCTGTCATGTCAGATATTTCCAGTCTGGCATAACTGCTATAGAAGGAGCAACACAATTCTACACAGCTGAGGTGGGAACATTTGAAATTTCCTGCTGCCTCACCAGGTGGATGGCAGTAGCAAAGTCCTTCACATCGCCCTTACTTTCCAAAACAACTTCATTAGCTGGACTGGTAAAGTTCAATGAAAAGAAATGATCCATGCCATGTGTACATGAACCAACTGATGGCCCACTTGAACCCCCTAGGTCAGAGGTTCATGCATCTCTTTCACAGTCCCTGATACTAGAGATGTTTGGGATTTCAAAAGTCCCAAACCATCTTTTCCCAAAATGGAAGATCCAGACTGCTAAGGAAATGTATCATGTCATCACTGCTTCTGCAGTTGACGCTTCTGCACAGTGAGGAACACATCGGGCTTCATTAAGAATAACCAGATGCACGGATGCCATTTCCAAAACCATTCTGCAGGTGTTTGCTCAGTGAAGGTGTTAGGAATGTTTTGTTTGCAAACAAGAAATGATCCAGCCATTGGGTCACTGTTACTGTCTTGTTCCCCTAGAAAATTTTGTTTTGTCCAGACTTTAATGAAAGGGCTTCACAGCTTGCTCTGCTGCACCATTGGATGCTGGTTGGTAAGGTTTTGTAAGAATGAGTCCGATGTGATTCTGTTTCAGTAACAGTATAAATTAATGGGAAGAAAATTAAGGGCCATTGTCTGACACTAACTCTTGTGGCAGTCCATATAAAGTAAACAGGTGTCACAAAAGACTCAGAGTTCCTTCAAGGGTCATGAGTTGAGTTGGAAGCAGACTAGACAATTTGTACAACAGTGCCTTAAAGTTCATAACAAATTTACCTTATAGATCTCACCGTTGTGTATTGTACAGACAAGCAGGTCTTTTCTCTTTATCTGACCGATGTGATATTCATTTGAATACATTTGTTGATAAATTTATTACACAATCTCTTCCAGGATTTCTCTTGAACTTAAAAATGAAAACAGTACAAAATTATTTTTTAAGATCTACATCTTGGATTTCATTTTATGTTCCGAGATGTAGATCTAGATTTGGGGATAAAACCTTATCAGTAGTGGTACCTAGAAACTGGGATAGAATATCTAGACAGCTTAAGATGTCTGTATTGTTGGCTTTAGAATGCTTTGGAGCATCTTTGGCTAGTTTAAACAGCAAGCACTGTAACTGTTATGGATAATGAATTTCATTATATACTGATGCAGTGTTTTATAAATAACGGATGCAATGTTTCATAAATTACAATCTATTAGTTTTCATATCTGTATGTCTGTATTTTATTGTATTTATCTTTGATGTCATGTTAATTGTTGGATGCAATTGAAAAAAGAGATATTTCATCTCAACTGGTTATCCAATAAAGTTGAAGTGGAAAGCTGAAGCTGAAGCACTTCAATCCACTTTGAATGAACATTGACTAGGAAGTGTTGCCTGTCCACCACGGTGCAGTCAGCATGAATGTGTTCCCATGGTGTACAGGTCTAAGAGGGCTGAAGAAGTGCAGATGCAGGCTGACTGTGGTTAGCTGCACAAGGTACACATTTGCTGACTAGATTTTGGATGTCTTGATCTAGCCCTAGCCACCACAGATATCCCATGTCCAAAGCTATTGTCCTACAGGTTCACAGGTGATTCTCATTAGGTCAGAAAACAACTGCTTCCAGACATTTTGAGACATCAAGACTCTGGCACCCTACAAAAACACAGCCTTAATCCATGGACAACCAATCCTTGTTTTCTAAGAATGTTCAAAGCGTAATATTCTTTGTGTAGTTTGGCCATCAATCTAGGATAAAGTCAAGAACTTTGGAGAGCAGTGGATTAAACCTGGTTTCCTCTGCTACGTTCAAGCTACAGAAAGTTAATCCAGATATAAAAGTTGGAATACAGCCCTGTCATCTTCCATAGTTATATAGTCTGCAAAAGGCAATCAGGAAAGGACAACTGCATCCACATGGTCCTGGGATTGCTGATGCTCAATGTCATAGTTTAAGGCTAGCAGATTCAGAATTTGGTGCTGCATCCTTAGTGCTATGAGCATCAGACTTGCTAGAATGGCCAGTAGAGGCTTGTGATCTGTTACCAAGTTGAAATTTTTGTCATAGAGAGATTTGTAGACCTTCTCCTCTTTGAAGATTATGTTCCAAACTTCAATTTACTGTATGCATAATCCCTGTCACTGGGAGACAGGGTCCTTGTTGAAAATGTGACAAGGTGTTCCTCTCCTGAAAAAGGGAATGTGAGAAATTACCACACAAGTTTACATGGGGAAACACCAGCATCGCATGCCAGTTTCAAATGATTTTCAGGGTCATAGTGAGATAGCCACTTGCTGTTAAGCATCCACTGTTTACACAACTGGAATTCTGCACCGCATCTTGGTGACCAGTTCCAAAAATTTGCCAGGAAGCATCTGTAGTAGTTTACCAGGCCCAAAAAGGATGATAACTCTGTTACATTGGTAGGCACCAGTGCATTGACAATCACCGACACCTTACTTATAAGTTGGGTGCAGCCCTGGGTGTCAGCATGGTACCCAAAGTACTCAGCAGAATCCTGGAGAATGTTGACACTTGGTTAGTTTCACTCTAACTTTGTGCTGCTGCAGTTTGGTCAGGACCTGGTCCAGGATCACCAGATTCTTTTTCACTGTGGGCACTGTTACAAAAGATCATTCAAGAAGGATACTACCCAGTCCAAACCACATAGCATGTGGTCCATCGTGTGCTGGAAAATCGCTGGCACCATTGAATCACCATAGGACAGGCAATGGTATCTGTGCAGACCTTTGTTGGTGCTGATGGTAAGGAGCAGCACTGAGCAGAGATCCAGTTCACCTGCTGGTAGGCAAAAGTTGAGTCCAGTTTGTTGAAGAATTTGCCACCTGCCAGTGTAATGAACAAGTCCTCTGCATTTGGCAGTGGGAATGGTTCTGGTTCCACATAACAGCAGAGTGTTACCGTGTAGTCAAATGAGATTGTTAACCCTTGTTCTGCTTTGGTACCACAATAGGGGCATCCCACTTGCTCCTTTCTACTGGTGACACAGTAACATGCCTCTCCAGTCAATCCAGTTCCTGCTCTACTGTTTCTTTATGGTGGAGGGATATGGAAAATGATGACCTAACAGGGGCCAGTGAGGACCTGTGCTGTAGTACAGCACTAGGTAAGCCCCCCTCCCCCATTGATACTGAAATATAAATGTTTGTTGTGTGTGTACGTTCCCTGATATTTATGCATCATCCTCAAAATCCCCTAGATCAGGGAGGCAGGCTTACAGAAATCCTTGAAAATATTTTTCCTTGTCACTATGTTTTTGGAAATATTCAAGTAAATGACAGTAGGAACAACTTCTTTTCCAGTATTACCCTTTACCGGCCCTGTAAAGTTAACCTGACTGTGGATGGATATTGTGACAGACTGGCCCTTCTGAGTCTCAGCCTGTACAATAGTTACCAGCTTTCTCAATATTTCAGTAGCTGTCACCACTCAGCTTAGGCACTCTGTTGGGGAATCTCCAGGTTCTTGTTCCTTCAGAGCCACTGCTCACACAGTACAGTGCTCCTTGCTGAAGGTCTCACAACCCATCCCTCTCCATCAGAGAAGAACATCTTACTTTAGAAACAGGATGCGATAATGGTAGCCTTCTCTTCCTTATTGTCAGTTACAGATTGGTTAGCTGTACCCCAAAGGATGCAATCAAAGAAACGTGAAATATATAAGAATATTTTTAATATTTCAAGATAATTACACAGATACTGCAGGATATTGCAATAGCACTACGGGGATATTACAACAGCACTACAGGGAATAGTAATTCTACAGAAATTGAAAGAAACTTGTTTTGAACAATAGGTTACAAACAGAATAACTCTAACTCTCTCTAACAAGGTAGATTGGCTTACTACAAAACACTTTGAAACAGGGCAGACATGAACTCATAGATGGCGGTTTGTTCATAGTCCCAAGCTTGACTGTCTCTGTGAGACCCTGTCAGAACTATAAACCCTCTAGTTGCCTGCCATGACGCACCATCCAGTCCGCCCATATCCAATACTGGGACATGGATGGGGGAGAGTAATGGGGTGGAGGTGGTTGATTCCAAGAGGAGTGTATGTGTGTTTTGGGGGGGGGGGGGCTCCAGGGAACTAAACTGAGCCGCACACTCAAGCAGACTTGATAGACCATTATGGTCTGTTTCTGCTGGCAATTTCGTATGTTCGTATGTCACTCTGGCATCACAGATTCAAAATCTGTTGTCTGGAGCTGTGGTTGGAAAAACGGGTTTGTACCAGCATGTTGCATGATTACCATAAGTCCCGTAACAGGAATATTTGTGTTAGCTAGCTGCTTCCTGACATCGAAGGCACCTTTAGTGCTCACCCATATTTCAGAAGTCTGAAACTGGATAGCCTGAAGTAATACATTTACAACCAGGCCCCATTTGGTCTGTCTTTCTTCTCAGAGGCATTGATAAGAAAGCAATTGTTAAATTCAAACTGTTTCTCGTAGAAGGAGTTACATATGTTAAAAAAAATAAGAAAAGGGAAAACAGTACAGGTACCTAGCAGGCTTACAGATACTGGTATGGAAAAAAGGCATATGTCAGCACTGTAGCAGTCTGCCTGCCCAGGATGGATTTGCCATACTCTGCCTTTCATTTTTATATATTTATTAAGTATCTGAGTACCAGGTAGGTAGGTACACTGGACCAAACTGGAACATCTACAATCACAACCTGGCTACAACATTACAGAATGATTAGATACAAAAACAGATACAAATTAGACATAATAATAAATACAAGTCAATGCTGTACAAAGATTGTTATTAACTATTACATTTACTGCTAGAACTTTTTTTTAAATCCGTGATAAAGAAAAAACAAACCCTGATCAACTCTGTGATTAACTAACTAGACCAATGTAGTCACTGTGGTTGTCTAACAAATATCTGCCCAACTGTTAAGCTAATTTTTATGTTTGCTTGCACGCATGTGCAAGAAACATAGTGCCATCATCCAAGTTTTCAGAGGTGTGGCAGCCATCTTCCAATTCAGTCAGTGTGTTTGCAGGCATGGCCCCAGTTCTCCAATGAATGCCGCAGCTGTCTATGAGAGCAGTTGAAAATGCAGTGCCGTACAGTTGAAAGGGAGAGCTCTGCTTCTGTGAGCAGAGCTCCCCCCTCCACACGCATGCACATTGCGTGCTCATGCACTCCCCCCCATACACACACTGTATGTCCGAAGGGGGTGCCCAATTCCCAGTCAGCTCCAGCCCCCCCCAAACAGCCTTCCAACTGCCACGCTGGGAGCCCACCCCAGCGTGGCAAATGTCCCACATCATCAGCCTTCCAGCTGCTACGCTGGGAGCCCACCCCAGCGTGGCAATAGATAGATCGTATGGCTGACGGGGGTGCCCAATCCCCTGTTGGCTCCATGGCCCCCCCAAACAGCCTTCCAGCTGCCACACTGGGAGCCCACCCCAGCTTGGCAAACATCGCGCCGTAAAGAAAAACAACAACCTGTAATAAGCGTTCCCAAGCGGTCTCCCTTGGTTTCCCTACCCACCTCGCATTCTGCCACCCCATACCCCAACCTCACCCCATACTTACCTCTGGAGCTCGGCGCGATGATCTTCGGTGGACCGGGAACACGTCTGCACTCTTCAAAGCCGACGGCAAACTGAGGAAATGCCGGTAAGCTGTATAATGCAGTAAATAGGTTTTTTTTCAATTTTAATACATATCTCGGGCATTTTTTGGAATTTTGCCACCAAAGTTTCAACATGGGACCCTTCCTCATGAATTCTTGAACTGTCATGGCGTTAATCGGGCCCGAAGGGTGATTTCACAGTCACTGCGCGAAATCACCTTTCAGGACTGATTAATGAAATGACAGTGCCAGTGTTCATAAGGTGGGCTCTCAAAAAGCCTATATTGCAAATTTGGTGAAAATTCCTAAAAATGACTGTTTTTGATGAGCAGTTCCTACGCACGCCTCGTGAAGTTTGCGAATTTTTAATATTTGCACCTGGATTTTCAACATTGCCATTTACTACACCCTCCTTATGAGCAGTATAGCTGTCATTTTTCACATCTCACCCAAAATGTGTTTCCACATGTAGCGCACAATGGCGCAGTCGGTGTGTAAAATCAATGTATGGGACAGATTAAGAAAATCACAGTGACACCATTCATGAGCAGAGGTCTTAAAATAGCTATGTTGAAAATTTGGTGACAAAAGTCCATAAAATAACTGTTACGAGTGAGCATTGCACAGTTTCCACGCACCCTCATAAGTTCATGAATTTGTAATATTTTCAGTCCAGATTTTCACAAGTGGCATTTTTCCACACTTCCTTATGAACAGTACCACTGTCATTTTTCACAGCATGGCCTTTTTAGCCCACACACTCATTTTGTCCAGGTGATCCTTTCTTACTACATTTATTGTAGCAATCCCATCTCCTATGGTGTAGCTTGTTTAGCTCTTCAGAGCGCTTACCCATGCCATTTCTCCTTCTTCTTACTTAGACAGTTCGACCTCCTCGGTGCTTGCACAAGTCAGGTGACAGCCTCATGCTGTGACGTGCTGATGTTTCGAAGAGCACTGGAGCGCTAAACAAGCTAAACAAGTAAAGTTTGGAGCGCTATCTCTAAATAGACAGACGACAGCTCTGATATTTCGGGCAAAACAAAGTGAAAAGGTGATGCCATGCTATAGAAAGATGTTCGATGTGGAAACAAGAAATTGAGTGGAATAGGCAATAGCGCCATGAAACTGAGGACAACAGCATGCCATACATGAGAACAAGTGTGTTAAAGAAGTATGGTAAAGTACATAAATAAGGAAAACATCTTTTAGAAGTGACTGAAGTGACTGAAATAAAATAGTTTTTTGAAACTTGTCTAAAATTAAGAAACAATTACACTAAAAAAGGAAATTACGATGGATTGGGAGAAAATTAAATTATTTAAATATAAAAATACCCAAATGTATGATTTTTTGAAAGATAAAAAAACAAAGTATCTTTGGAAGGGGAGTGGAGGTGGAAAGCACTGAGAGGTGGAGGTAGTGTGCAAAAATATATACATGTTCAGTAATTACAACATTCTATAACACTGTAATTAACACTCTATTACAAGTGTGGACAAAATATATACGTTATTATAGAACTATTTACATGTATAACAACCACCTGAATAATACATGTAACAACAACCTACTACCCACCCACATTACAGCTCTAACAGCCTCTCCAACTACAGCCCCTGAAAAAAACAGCCCCTTCAAAATCAATGTGAACCACTTTTACTGCTCCCTCCATATCACTTGCCAAACTAACAACCATGGAAAGAAATCAAAGTTAAACTGTATAAAACAAAAGCCTCCTGAAACACTTTCCAAACATTTCACATGCTGTGCTCCATTTTCCTAACTGTGTAAAACAGGCCTACTGAAACACTCACCCAACATTCCACCTGCTTCCTTCCAACAAACACACTAAAGTTAAAACCGGTTCTGCCACTCTTGCTTATATGCAAAACCACTGTACTATGGAAATCTTAAAGTGACAAAACTATGCAGGACTTCAAATGCCTTACAATATGGAACAATACTACAAGCAAACACTAGAGGGGACACTAGAGAACTACAAAAACACTCTAACTTAAGCAAATACACTAAACAAACTACACAAAAAGCACACTTTCTTTAAAAACAAAACCCACCAACCTAATGTAACATATAAAATCAAAGATGGCAAAGTCCTTTGTGAGGAAATAATACCATCTCAGGGTTAAACAAGTTCATAAAGGCCACTCACACTTTGGGCTCTTGGCTTTATGGCTTGTTCAACCCCTCAATGGCATCATTTCCTCATATACAACACTTTACCATCATTTATTGTCTATGTTAAGGATAATAATTTATGCAACAACAAAAAAAGATGCCCATTGCATCACTTTACTCCTGATTCCAGGGTAGGGATGAGTGGCTCTTAATATTAATATGCTTTTAAATGTATAATTGCAACATGTAGTTGAAGTAGCATTGTTTACTGCAGATGTTACAGTTTAAAAAGATGCAGCTGAGAAAAGAACTCCTGAGCTTGACTCATGACAATTGCATTTATAAGTTTAAAGGCAATGTTAGTAATTTCAGAGTGCAACGTTTCAGGAATTAAGAGTACAACCTGTCCTGCTGCTTTTTATGTTCCCTGTTGTGCTTGCACAAGGTGAACATGTTGGTATGATACTGGGTTTTAAGAGGAGTTTTACTGTCGGTCCAATGCACTGTAATCTTCAAGAGGCTTGACAGTGTCAGACCAATCATCAGCCAGGCTGATCATGGCACTCTTTTGGTCTTGCTGGGCAGAAACTTCATGTACTTCACAGAAAAGAATCATCTGTATTGCAGCCTTTGGCCCATTTCCTTTGATCTGCTTAATGCCTCTAGCAAGCAAATGTGATCAACAACATGATCAGTCAGCTGTGGTTCTCCCCCTCTTAATGTAAAAACAATCCCTCCCACCCTCTGCCAAATATCCCTCCCACCTCCCATTGCTTCTCCCTTCCTTGTTAATTTTCCGACACCAGGTTACCCACGCCCTCCATCCCGCATGTTTTCATTCTGAGACAGTGGGGACCCTTCCCCTGGTGCCACCAAACATAACATTGACACTGAGATAACTGAAACCCAGTATCAGTACCTGAAATAAAGAAAACTGTCCCTTGTAGTCTTTTTTAAAATTTATTTTTTTTAATTGCTGTAATCCCACCCTCTGCCAAGTATCCTTCTCACCAACCCCATTGCTTTCTGCTCCACTAGAGGTTAAACTGACCCAGTGTTGGCTCCTAAAATAAAGAAAAATGTCCCTCATAGTCTTTTTTATTTTTATACACTCTGTAAAAGAGAAAACCGTCCACTGATGTCCTTTGCCTCCACCAGCCCACAGACGCCATTTCCCTCCCCCCACCTGACTTTCCCACTCAGCACCCACCACCTCAAACCCCACCAACCCTTACTTTCCTACTGGGAGTCAAGTGCCATAATCCTGTCAGGACCAGAGACATGTGATCATACTTCAACACCATACCAGGAACTGAGGAAATCAGGTATGCAGTTGAATGCATTTCAATGTGATTTTGAACTTTTGTTCATAACTTGGTCATTTTTTTTGTTCCACGTGTTTATTAAATTTTCCATAAATTTACAAATAATAATACAGACAATCTACAGACAGGAAAACAATACGTACAAAACAATAGTGACAATTTTCAAAATTAAAATTAAAATAATGCAGTGTCTCAATCAAAATCTGCTAGCCACATATTAATCCCCGCTCGTAGTCCTATAGACTACTGAAAATGAAACAATAAATAACTAAGCACAGTAAATATATTTTACATATATTTTACATATACATGTAACATACTGAGAAATTTGATATGTTATTTTAAATGTTTGTTAGGCGTCTTAGTTTTTGAAAGGTGCCATAAAAATATAGATTATTATTATTATTATACTTCTGAAATATAAAAACTAACCAAAACATATTCTGACCAATGATCCCTACTTCTAGACATTATGTCTCTTCAAAGTGATGTTAGCAAAGTGAATTAAGATGGTGGCCACATTGGGCCAGGCGTCGATTTAGTGCTGCAGTGTTTTGTTTGTTTTTCATTTTATCGTTTTATCCTAATATATTTTACCTGTTTTTAATACTTTCTGTGGCATTTTTATGTTTAAATCAGGGCTGTGTATGTTGAATGATATCTTGGGATGTCAGTAAACGCTGGTCGGTAAATGTTTTTACCCGCTATCTCTTAGGTGGGATCTCTAAGGATTCCCCAGGATTTTACTTAATCGGCATTAGTAACCGGTGTATCGTGGTGTGCTGCGGACTCTGAGATTTGTATGTGGCACCGAGGTGGCTTTGACAGCCTAATCTTTCAATATCAGTGGAGCGAGTCGGCTGCTATGGCAATTGAGAATAGGACTGTGACGGGACTGGGGCCGGTGTGAGAGACAGTCATAGTCCTGGTGTTATAGAGGATGATTGCTCTGTGCCCCTTTGGTCTGGAACGCCTGCCTGAAGTGGAGTGAGCTTATTGTGAATATCGTGAACCTGTGAGTTTTCCCCTGAAGTTACTCATTTTGGATACTGGGAACTGCCTGAGTAGTTTGCTGCTGTGGACTAAAGAAGATGCGGTCAGTCGGACTGGTATATCTCGAGGATTAATTGGAGACGACCTGGTAAAAGGAGCTGTTCGGAGAGGGCTGCTCCATATTCTTTTTTACAACCCGGTGTTGTTTATTATTTGTTTCAGGGCTTTGACTTTGTTTTATTCAATTTGTGGGCTATTTTGGGGATTTCAGGTTTTTTTTTGCTCCCACAGGGTTGGGGAGAGGGGCCGGCTGGAGGGCTGGTGTCCTGCTCTCCTACCCTAGACTTGCAGGGTAGTCAGTCGGAGGGGTGGCTTTGCCCACGATTGTGGTGGCGTGCCATTAATCCTCCGAGATTTTTCTTTTTACTTTTTGCCTTAAGAAATCAGTGCACCCTGAGAGAACTTTGGCTTAAATCTTTGGATTTGACTACCTGGGACTTGAGCTTTGACTTGATCGGATATTTGTCCTGGCATTTTGATCTCCTGGAAATGACTGACTGGAATTAATGTTTTTAATTTTTGAGTTCTTGTGTTTTTTGGATAGCAAGTATTTTTTATTTTTATTTTTTTTCCCTCAGTTTTGTGTTTTTGTTGTTGTTAAGTTTTTATTTTATTTTGTTTTTATTATTTTTTGGAAATTAGTTTGGGCAGTGAAAGGGCCCAGTAACAATCTGTATTTTCACCCTCTTTTAGGTGAGTGTGAGACACTAATCTGGGGGTGGAATATCAAACTATTTTCCTTTTAATTTCTTTGGTTTGTTTAGTTTATTTGTTTTTATTATTTTTCTTTTGTTAATGATTTGTACTGATTGTCCTCCTCCGAGACTTGTGAGATATTTCTCTGGAGGGTGACCCCTTTGGGTTTTATTATTTTTTCGGGTATAATTTAGGTTATGTTAAGTTAGTAATTTGGTAATTTTAGGTATCTAGTTTGGTTGAATCCTAAAGTGGTTGATTTTTAGGAGTACGATATCTGTTTTTAGATGGCTCAGTTTTGAGTGCTGGGAGGTTGTGGATTTATGAGATGTGTTTGCCTGTTACCCCCCCAGTCGTGCGCTACTCAGCCTCCGCTCTCCAATCCCTCCACCCTTTTCATACCCCCCTCTGTTTTTTTCTATCCATCAATGTTGTCGGACCTTAGGTATTGCCCACAGGAGGAGGGAAAGGGGGGGTGAACAGTGGAGGCTGGCACTCTCATTAGGGTGATTAAGCTCAGGAGACTCCCTGGGGCGAAGTGGAGCCTGGAGCATGGACCATCTTGTTTGGTCCCCACACCCAAGGGCACCATCATTAGTGATGGGCAGGTAGCCAGAGCAGCCAGGAGTTTTGTCCAACCTAGGCGATGTTGTGCAATGCCAGATCTGTCTGGAACAAGACTGCTGTGATTTCAGATCTTGTTGGCTCAACAGATCTGGCTTGCATCACCGAGACCTGGCTGGATGATAATGCAGGATCAATACTTGAGGCCGCCATTCCAGCTGGGTATACGGTGATACATCGCCTGAGGTTGGACTGTGGGGGGAGGTTGTGGTCTGTTTTAAGACTGAATTGGCACTCACCAGTGTTCCAGTTGAGGAGACCATCTCTTTTGAATGTGCTGTTGTAGCAGGTGTTGGCTATCAAATTGCTCTCATCTACCATCCAGCTGGAGATGGGAAGCAATTCCTTAAAGAAGTAGCAGACTTCGTTGTCGACATGGCTTTTGAGTCTCCCAGGCTGATGGTCTTGGGTGACTTTAATGCCTGAATCGACGATGAACTCTCGCAATTTGGACAACACTTCCTCCAGTTAATGGATTCAGTGGGCCTAACACAGGTGGTTACCACTGCTACACACAAAGGTGGCCATTCTCTTGATTTGGTCTTCCTCCTGGGGATCAAGGCTTCTGATGTGGGGGTGGAACCAGTTGGTTGGTCCGATCACTACACTGTGAGATTCAATTTTGGCACCCCTCCTTGTAGGCCGACCCCTGTGGAGATGGTCAAGTACCGCCCTTTGCGGAATATTTCTTCCAATGGCCTTGCAGCGGTCCTTGACCTATCACAATTCCTTGTGCATTGTAGTGATCCAGAGGCATTGGTTGTGTCCTATAATAATGCCATCACCTCTGCCCTGGATTCTATTGCTCCAGTTCATGTGCGTCCTCTCTCCCTTTGACCTCGGGCTCCATGATTTAATTGGGCCTTGAGAGAGTTGCGGTGACTTGGACACAGGTTAGAACGTTGTTGGCGGAAATCTGGCCTGGATGCCGACCACCTTAGACTGTTAGAATACTATCAATTCTATCAGTCAGAAATTTCTCGGAAGAAGGCAGATTTTCTGTCCGGGGAAATTTCTGCCGCTCAGAACCGACCAACTCAGCTGTTCAGAACTGTGGGCAGATTGTGCAACCCAACCTGTCTACAGCTCCGTAGAGTGTTTTCACAATTACAGTGTGATGAGCTTGCTCAGTTCTTTGCTGATAAGGTGGCTGACATTAGGTCAGAGATCCATTTGACACATTCTATATGGGTTGCTACTGGTCAGGACTTGGTCATCACCCCTTCATTTTCCTGGAGTACCTTCGACCGCCCAGAAATCGTGGATGTTATGCGGATTGTCCAAGGGTTGCACCCTACCTGCTGTAGTTTAGATCCAGGCCCTACTTCCCTAATTTTGGGATGTGGGGAGTCCATTCTCCTGGTTCTAGCACAGATAGTCTGGTGCTCCCTTGACTCGGGTGAATACCCCTGTTCCTTGAAAGATGCAGTGGTGACACCCTTGTTGAAGAAAGCTTCTTTGGACCTAGACTGTCTTGTCAACTACAGGCCTATCTCGAACTTCCCCTTTGTGGGGAAGGTGATCGAGAAAGTAGTGGTGGCCCAGTTGGAGAACCACTTGACCATCTATAGCGTCTACGAACATAGAAACATAGAATTTGATGGCAGAAAAGGACCGCTTGGCCCACCTAGTCTGCCCATTTTCCTACCTAACAGATAAGCTGCAGATCCTAATTAACCAACAGCTTACTTCCTCCTACCCCCCACTAGGACTGCCTTATGTCTGTCCCATGCATTCTTAAATTCCCCATTGTTCTTGACTCCACGACCTCTCAGGAGGCTATTTCCATCATCCACAACCCTCTCTGTGAAAAGTGCTTCTTCACATTACCTCTGAACCGTCCCCTCTATCTTCAAATTGTGCCCCTTGTTCTTGCACATCTCTTTTTCTGAAAGATGCCACCCTCTTGGACTTTGTTGATTCCTTGAGGTACTTGAAAGTTTCTATCATGTCCCTCTCCTCCTTTCCTCAAGGGTATACATATTAAGCTCCTTTAGTCTTTCAGATGTCTTCTGGTGCAGACCCTGCACCATTTTGTTGCCCTCCTCTGGACAGCCTACTCTGTCTATGTCCTTGCAGAGATGGGGTCTCCAGAACTGCACACAGTACTCCAGATGGGGTCTCACCAACTGTCTGTACAGAGGGATAAAACTTCCTGTTTTCTACTATTGATGCCTCTCCATGCATCCAATACCCCCCAGCCTTTCATACTGCCTTCTCACATTGCTTGCCCACCTTTAGGTCATCTGATATAATTACCCCGGTCCTCCATTTTACTGTTGTCAGTATCTCACCCCCATTTGTACTCTTGCCCTGGGTTTTGTTTCCCAGGTGCATTACCTTGCACTTCTTTGCATTGAATCTGAGCTGCCATACATTTGACCATTCCTCCAACCTTGCCAAGTCCCTTCTCATCCTTTCCTCCATCTGGTGTATCAACCCTGTTGCAGATCTTTGTGTCATCTGCAAGAGACATACTTTTCCTTCCAGTTCCTCTGCAATGTCACTTATAAAGACATTAAAAGGACTGGTCCCAGTACTGAACCCTGTGGTACCCGCTAGTAACCCTCCTTTCTTCACTATGGACTCCATTTACTACTACCGCTTGTGTCCTGTTGTCTAGCCAATTTTTATCCAGGCTACCACCTTGGGACCACTCCAAGGCTGGCTAACTTGTGTATTAATCTTTTGTGTGGGGCTGTATCAAATGCCTTGCTAAAATCTAGGTAAGCCATATCCACAGCCCCTTCCTGGTTTACTACTTTGGTCACCCAGTCAAAGAAATCTATTAGATTCGTCTGACACGACCTTCCCATCGTGAATCCATGCTTCCTCGGGTCCTGTGCCCCACTGGCCTCTAGGTACTCAACAATTCTTTCCTTCAGAAGTGATTCCATCATTTTACCTACCACTGAGGTCAAACTAACTGGTCTGCAGTTTCCTGCCTCTGTCCTGCTCCTACTTTTGTGAAGAGGAATCACATCACCTCCTTCAGTCCTCAGGTACCACCCTATCCTCCCATGATTTGTTAAAGAGAGTAGTCAGGGTGTCATTAGTTCTACCCTTAGTTCTTTTAGAATTCTTGGGTGAATCCATCAGGCCCCATTGCTTTGTCCACCGTCAATTTATTAGTTCTTTCAGAACCCTTTCTTCTGTAAATGGACTGGTATCGACCCTCGTCTTCAGAGTTTCTCTTGTTTGGTTTAGGTACTTCCCCCTCCTCTTCCTTTGTGAATACTGAGCAGAAATATTCATTCAGTATCCCTGCTTTTTCATTGTCACCCTCTACCCAAATTCCCTCCCCTTTATTAAGCCTCAGTATCCCTCCTTTGGTCTTTCTTCACTCCCTAATGTACCTATAAAAGGTCTTATCCCCCTTCTTAACAGAGTTGGCTATCCTTTCCTTGGTTTGGGCCTTTGCTATTCTGACTGCCTTCCCAGCCTCTTTCTGCTTTAACTGATAAAGTTCTCTGTCGTTCTCCTTCTGTGTTTCCTTATATTTCCTGAATGCTATCCTTTTCTTCTTAACCTTCCATGCCACCTCTTTTGAGAACCATAGCGTTTTTTTCCTTCATTGTGTTTTGTTGATTCGCTTTACACAAAGGCTTGTTGCCTCTGTCATGGCTGTTTTGATTACTCTCCATTGTTCCTCCACCCCTCCTTCTTGCCTGTTTGCTAGTGCTTTTCTGAGGCACTCTTTCATTTTCCCGAAGTCAGCCCTCCTAAAGTCCAATACTCTTGCTTTTGTATGGCTGTGTTTATCGTGAACCACACTGTTTGGTGGTCGCTTATTCCAAAATGGCTACCCACTTCTAAATCTGAGATTCTTTCTCCATGCCCATTTGAGAGCACCAGGTCTAAGATTGCTCCCTCCCGAGTGGGTTCCAGTACTAGCTGTCTGAGGCATGCCCCCTGTAGGGCATCAAGAATGACCCTGCTCTTGGATGTGCCTGCAGCAAAGGTGCTCCAGTTAACATCTGGCATATTCAGGTCCCCCATCAACAATCTCTCCACTTTTTCTGCCATTCTAAGGATGCCTTCTATCATTTCCTTGTCCATTCCCTCCCTCTGAGATGGGGGTTTGTATACAACCCCCATGCCAATCGTGGTGGCATTTCCTGTATCCAGGGTGACCCAGAGTGTCTCATCTACTCCTTGTTTACTCTTTAGTTCTGTTGCTCTGATCCCTTTCTTTACATAAAGAGCTACTCCTTCTCCTCCTCTTTTACCCTCCCTGTCCCTCCTGTAGATTGTGTATCCTGGTATGTTGACATCCCAGTCATGGTTCTCTGTGTACCAAGTTTCTGTGACTGCCACAATATCCAGACAACCCTCTTCCATCAAGGACACTAGTTCAGAGAGCTTGTTACACAGACTATGGCATTGGTACTCATCATCCTCCACTTGTTGATGGCCTTACCCCTTTTAGCCCTATTCCTGTCCTTACTGCCTTTGCCTTTTTTCACATTTACTTCTGGCCTGCTCCCTAATGACTTCTCTACCTTGGTGTTTACCTCACTAATTACTGTTGTTTGTGGGGGGAGGCTGGGATTTCCCTGCTCCTTTTCAGTGCCTCCCCCCTTGGCTAGTTTAAATGTTTGCCAATGAAGCATTTAAACCTTTCACCTAGGATCCTGGTTCCCCACCTGGACAGATGCAACCATCGCGCCAGTATAGGTCTGCATCCCTCCAGGTGGCTCCCCAGTCCCCAATGAAGCCAAAACCCTGAGCTCCACACAGTTTTAACCATTCATTGAATTCTGGTGAGGAGCACTTAGTGATCACCTCTTTTGCCATAGACAGGCAGCACCTCCAGAAGGTTACTGTATACGCCACTTGTCTAAGGCCCTCCCAACTCTACAAACTCCTCTTGCACTGCTCTGATCCCATTCCTAGCCAGGTCATTTGTCCCTAGGTGGACAATAACATCCAGCTCCCCTCCCTCAGCAGCTGCTCCCCACAATCCTGAGGATTCGCTTTCTGTCCCTCCAAGCCATGGTGCCAGGCAGGCACTCATTCCCTCTCCCTTCCTCCCCATTTCACCCCTAATGACTGAGTCCCCCACCAGGAGTTGTTTCCTTCCCCTGTGGGGTCTCATGCCACCCTTCTGTGGGTCTCCTTTGTGAAGGTTCCCAGCATCCTCCTTGGTCTCCACTGCAGGTGCTTCCGTAGAGGAACCACTATCCACCAGAAGAGCGAATGAATTGTGGAGAAGTACAGCTGGAGGGATGCAACTCTGTTCCACCACACTCTCCCTCCCTGAGACCACCCTGGTCCAGCCTCTCCTCTTTCTTGGCAACCTCTGAGGTAGTGGCATTGGCCCTGGTGGTCTCTGGGTGGGGGAGGAGGTTTCACGAATCCAGCCAGGTCAGCCTGGGCAGACGCCTCCTCCCTCAGACCAGAGAGTTGCCTGCAAATCAGGGCAGCATCATAGCCTCCAGAATGTCTCCCAGAACATTGCCACCCCACAGCCATTGCACTGCACCTCTCCTATTATGTCTTATTTTGTGTCCCCTCTCCTATTTCTCTGTATGCTTACTGTCTCCTCTCCTTACAACTCTCACCCTTCCTGTTCTGGGACAGTAAATTCCTATATTCTTCAGTAGCCTTCTTCTTCCTTGCTCAGTGTCAGACCACCAGCAGCTGGGGGGGAGCAAGCTACTTTTTTCCTTTAGGGTTGACAAAACCAATGTTTCTCTATGATCCTTCCCTTTCTACTGTCAAACAGGAAGTTCCTGTTGACAGTCAAATCCAGTGGCTATAAAAGTAGAACTGGCTTAGTATGGGTGGGATGGAGGGCAATTAGTAAAAAAAAAGGCTAGCAACAGGAAGCTGTAATTTGAGTCACCTCTTTTATAGTGTCTAAACCACACCCTCAATTAAGCTCTATTTCCTCCTACTGGTTTAGCAAAGTAAACTGATACAGAACCCTTCCCAGCACAGAACACACACTGACTTTCTTTCTTTTTTTTTTAAACCCTGAAAAAGGTCCCTTCTACTTCTATTAAAGTATCTGTTTGCTTAAACTCAACAGACACTGACTCCTGCTAAGATGTAAGTGTTAAATTAATAAGAAAATGTAGCTTCTTTTAGTTAGCTGCTTTCTGCTCTACAAGCAAGGCTAGCAACAGCTCTCCAATCAGGTTTTGGAAAGAGGCACAGTACCAAGACTGCGTTGGTTCAGGTGCTCACTGATCTCCTGATGGCGAGAGACCAGAGAAAATGGTCCATTTTGGTACTTATTAGATCTGTCATCAGCCTTTGACACCGTTGACCATGGGGTCCTACTGGAGTGCCTGAGATGTATTTGTGGGCTTTCTGGGATTGTTCTCAGATGGTTCACTTCATACCTCACCAGAAGAACTCAGAGGGTGGTTTCAGTTTTTTTTTCCTCTGATCCCATCTCTCTATTTTGTGGGGTTCCTCAGGGCTCTATACTGTCCCCCATGTTGTTTGCGGTGTACATGCTTCCCTTTGGAGACATTGTGAGACGGTATGGGCTGAGGTTTCATTGTTATGCGGATGATACCCAGCTATACCTGTCTTTTGCACCTGACCAGGAAGGAGCTATCTCGGTATTCAACAGCTGCCTCAATGAAATCCAGGATTGGATGAGGTCCTGCTGACAGAAGTTGAACTCTGGGTAGACAGAGGTGTTGGTATTGGATCCGGATCGCTGGTTAGGGGGACCTGGGGCCGGCTCCCCATCTGGACTGTTTTTTGGGGATGTCGAGCTACAGGTCTGTGAATGGGTGCAAGACCTGGGGGTGATATTAGATGCGGGGCTGACTCTTCGGTCCCAGGTTTCAGCGGTGGTTAATTCATCTTTCTACCATCTAAGAAACATCGCTAGGATCAAGCACCTTGTTCCGTCCAGTGATTTGCCAACCTTAATTGATGCCTTTGTGACCTCGCGCCTAGAGTACTGCAACTCGCTTTACTTTGGGCTTCTGGGAGTTGATATCCGCCGCTTGCAGCTGGTGCAGAATTCCGCAGCTCGGGTGTTGATGGGTACTCCTAGATCTTCCCATATTACACCGGTGCTGCGGGAACTGCAGTGGCTGCCAGTTCAGTGGTGGATCACCTTCAAAGTTGGATTACTGACTTTTAAAGCCCTGCACGATCTGGGCCCTGATTACCTGAAAGAACTCTTGATCCCTTATCAACCTATGAGATCGCTCCGCTCAGCCGGTGAGGGGTTGCTAGAGATTCCAAGGGTGATTTTAAAATCTGCTGGGGCCCGTACTTTTAAGTTTGCAGCGGCTTCCCTTTGGAATTCTCTACCCTGTTGGATTAAGGAGTGCACGAGTGTGGGGAGTTTTAAACAGGCTTTGAAATCCTTCCTGTGGGAAAAAGCCTATGGTTTTACTGTTCATTGATTTGTTTCTGTTTGGTTTTATAATGTTGATTTCTGTATTTTTATCTTATTGTATTGTGCCTTGATATTTGAAAGGTGCATAATAAATGAAAGTATTATTATTATTAGTATTATATAAGATGACCCCCTACTTATTCAGTGTAAGTAATAGTAGCATGAGTGGGGGAAGGTCTGCACATACACAGCATGAGACCCTGGGGAGAACCAACAGCCCGAGCTTCAGAAACACTACACCATACCCCTTAGATCAAACTCTACCTCAACAGAGCTGCCTCTACCATGGGGAGTTCATCAATATATTTCCACCAGCCCCAGAGGAAGAGTTCCTCCCTGTCATGCATGATATATGTTAATGTTTCCAAGGCCAGCGTATTCAACACTAAAGTCTTCCATTGGCCCAGTGTGGGTTTAACATGGCAAACACAAGTATTCTGTATATACTGCTGGGCCAACACAAACATAACTCTGATTGATCTAGAGTATGGTTCCCATCCCTCTTTGCCCAAATCTTCCACCCTAACAAGCAAGGAAAGAGATGTATCCACTTTTTGTATAGTGAAAATCTGGGACAGCTCCTGTGCAACCAGCAACCAAAACGGTCTTAGATCTGGGCATTCACATTGAGTTGCCAGAGGAGGTGGTATCAGCAAGGACAGTGGGAGCATTCAAGAGAACCTGTGATAAGCACAAAGGGAACCCTTGGGACCAAGGAAGGGGAGGAAGGGGGACAGGGAGGGAATGTTTGGGGGTGGCAGGGTCATTGGCATAAATTGTAAGGCCAGACCCTGCATCACTTACTGGCAGACACAATAGACCGGGTGGTCTTATTCTTCTGCTGACTCTTTTTTTATGTTTGTATGCTCATATTCCCGAAAATAATGTATACACATGCCAAGTGCACTGGTACAGGGACTGCATTTGAGGGAGACTGTAAGATGGAATTTATGAACTATGGCTGGTGAGCAAAATAGTCTATGTAGGAACTTGAACTGCGATTCTTTAAATTTATTACAGATTACAAGTCCCATGTTAACCTTCAGTACAGTGTCCCAATTGTCATCTCTAATTAATATCCCCAAGTCTCTTTCTCACAGGTATTTGTGAAAGGCTCAGGAATGTATCCCTATCCTGTTTAACTATTTGCGCAATTACACCGGTGGGGTGACACAAACTTGGACAGCTTGCTCCAAGGTGTATAAGGCTGATGCATCCTGTGCCTGCCCCTCCAAATATCCTGTACCTGGAATATATATATCTATGGGCCTATGGGATCCAAAACTGTGCTTGGATATCATCCAAAGATTTAATCCCATCCTGAATAAACCGATCCCTAATACATCGCACCACCAGAGCATCCCATAGTTGGAAACCATAGTCCTGCAGCCCCGGCAAAAATGACAGGTTGCTACTGGGACCAACAGTGACAAATCCTCCCCTGCTCCCCTACACCTCCTAACTTGCTTCCAGGCCTCCAAAGTCAGGCTCACCGGTGGGTTCTTGTGTTTACTATTAGCATATGCCTGTCTACCTCTGGGGTCTAAGTATGCTGCTAACTTAGATGGGACTCCCTCTCCCTCTAGATACACCCAACTAGCTGCTTCTCTTCTGTTGATCCTGGATGTACCTGTGTGTATAGAAAGGAAATATCTGTTGAGGTCTGGGAAGTTCAACCCCCCCACCCCCACCATCCATGCTATCCTTCAAGCACTGGAGGCTCATCCTGGGCTGTTTATTGTGCCAGATAAACCTGTTGAATTTCCATTCCAGCTTTTTTATATCCTCCAGTGTGAGCCCCATTGGCAACATCTGTAAAACATACAGTACACCTGGCAAAACATTCATCTTTATAAGATTGATATAGCCCAGCCAGGAAATGAGTAATGCTGTCCAGCGTTCAAGATCTGTCAGAATGTCCTGCACCAGGGGCCTATTGTTAAAATTGTATAAACCCTCCACATTGTTGCCCACCTTAATACCTAGGTATGTAAACTAGTTCTTCACTTTCTTAATCCCCAAGTGTTGCTATGACTTATCTCTCATCCCCTCGATACTTGATAATTTTTAAATATTTCTTCCCCACATTTTCAATGTTGCCTTTGTGGGACCCCAAAAGCAGTAAAATTATTCAAATCCATCTGGAAAGCAGGGGGCTGCTGTGCAAAATCACCTTTCAGGCAGGATTTGAAAACTTTCTCTGTCCTTGTTCATGAGGTATAATCATAAGAAGGCTATGTTGAAAATTTGGGGTAAAAATACTAAAAAACAACCAAATTATGAGCATTGAAATTTTTCAATGCACACTAGTAACTTTGATAATTTTTCAGTATTTTGATCCCAGATTTTCAACATAGCCCTTTTTCACACCATCTCACGAATGTGACAGCTGTCTTTTTTCAAATCCTGACCAAAATATGTTTTTGCACTTGTGGCGTGAAATGACATTTTAGCCACTATTTTATAAATGACACCTCTCATGCTCAGAAGGAGGGATCATAAAAAGACCATGTTGGAAATTTGGGGTCAAAATATGAAAAAAAAACTAAGTTATGAAGAAATGTTGAATTGTTCCAGCGTTTACTCATAATTGGAAGGCTCCACCTATGGTTTGATAGACAAGCAGCCAGCCACTCCCACTTCCTGAGCTATATAAGCAGTTCCCCTCAGTCTCCCTCTGAAGCACTTTTTCTTTGTCGGCCGGAGGCTCGGTCCGTCTGTCCTCTGCAGCTGGCTGTGGCCTGCCCCTCCCCTGCCTTGCTGCTTCTTTCTGCTGGACTTCTGTGTTTTGTTCTTCCGCTTCTGGTTTGTATTTGCCTCCGGCTGTGTGCTTCTTTTTGTCCCGTCCCTGTTTTTTCTCTGTTTGTGTACCTTAGTTTTATTTTGTTTTGTTTTTTGGGGGTCTTGGTTCCTAAGCTCCTACTGTTTGTTTATTTAGAGCTCAAGCTGCTTGCTTTCAGTTACCCACATTGCTATTGCAATCAGTACCTGTGTTCTACTCATACCAAAGCTGCTCCCCATGCTACACGCCTAATGTTTTTCACCTGCTTTAGGCTCCTTCTGAACCCTTGCTATGCAGCTCAGTCCTGCTTCTCAGCTTAATCTACCTCCCACATGGTCATAGCTGCTCTCAGAACATTGTGCTTCCCTCCATTCCATGTTTCTAGAATACTACCCCTCATAGTTACTCAGTGCTGGTGTTTTTCCGTGTTTTTACACTGCTGTTCTACTCTGAGGTCAGTTAAGCTACCACTGATGCTGCAAACTAGTTTTAATATCTGCATGTGGTTCTCAACCCCTTCCATCACTTTCTTGTTTTTCCTACGGCAGGGACTTGGAAGTGTTTGGGGAGTTGTGGCCCCATGTGGCTTATTACTTATGTTCTAAATCCTGACTCCGCCACTGAAAATCCTCACAGTATTTGTCACTTTCACTGGCTTTTTGAATACTTGGCTGGCTTGACCCACTATTATAGCGCCGCTTCTCCCACTTATGTTCATGTCCCACCATTGCTACTATGTTTTGCAGACCTACATGCAGGTATAACTATTCCTACTGCATACTGATTTACGTGCAGGTCCGACTATTGCTACCATCCCCACTGAACTACCCTGCCTTACTGAACTACATCCAGATCCACTCTTGATCATGTCATCTTTGCTCAATGCTCCCTACCATCTGCCCTGCAAGTTCTCAGCACTCAACACTCATTCAGCTACTCATCCATCCCTGGGGTATGCCAGCCATATCATTCTGGTGCAGGTTTCCCCAGCAGCTGACAGTCTCACACTGCACCTGAGTCCGCAGCTTGAGCATGTGAAGCTCAGGGCAGGGTCCTTCTCACCTGGCCCATAGCTGGGAATGACCTCGCTCTGGGTGGACTGTCAGTTATCAACTGTACCAATGGCACCTCAAGTTGTAGAAGTTAAGACTCAGCTCTGAAGGGCTGGGGCATCTCACAGGGGCCCTTTTAGTGCCCAAGCAAGGAGGCAACCTTCAAAGCTATTCTCCCTATAACTGCCTCCAATTCACCTGGTTTGTTTTTAGATTGGTAGGCCGAGTAAGTGCCTTGGTGGTTATTACTCTCCTCCTGCTGCCTTGGAGGTGGCTTGTTGCAGAGCGCAGCAGCTCGCAACCCTCCATCGTGTTCCTGTTAGAAGGACTGAGCGAGAGCCTTCCTCCATATTGGAATATTTTCTACTTCCCTAATTGGGTTTCCAAATTGCAGCAGCAGAGCTATCACTTAATAAATTATCCCAAGCCTGGAGGGAAGGCAACCTAGGCCTTGGATCCCCAGAGATTTGCTCCTCAAAGGGTTTTTTTCTCTCCTCCGTGTCTCAGGTTATAACTGTTAGTTAGAGTAGTGTTCCTTAGTGTCTGTAGTCAGGAGTCACTGTTGGATGGAGGGGGATGGTGTCCCTGCCATTCCCTGTTTCCTTAGGAAGTCCCCTCATTCCCTCGCCACCCATCAAACTCATGCTGTTGCATAACCTGCGCATCCCATTGCATTATCAAGCTGCCTGATGCTTTATCTATTACTATGTCTCTCAACTACTGATTGTTCATCTTCATACTACTACTTCCATTTTAGAGATCCTTCCTAAGGTACCTTTAGCCAAGGGAATGATCCCATGGCACCTCTAGGGGAGGAACCCTCTAGAGGGTTCCTTGCCTTTGATACCCCTACAGGGTGGTAATTCCTCTGGAATAGAGAGTGCAAATGGCCAAAACCTGAGTAACACAGTTGTTCAAGCATAGTACTACACTGGCTGCAAAGGCCATTGAATTGGAAGACTGTGCCTATGGTTCGATGGATAAGCAGCCAGCCACTCCCACTTCCTGAGCTATATAAGCATTTTCTCTCAGCCTCCCTCTGAAACACTTTTTTGTTGCCCCGCCATCCTCACCTCCTCCTCCAGGAGCAACACCTCTCTCCTTAGGATCGTTCCTAAGGTAGCTTTAGCCAAGGGTATCTTCCCACGGCACCACTAGGGGTGGAACCCACTAGAGGTTTCCTTGCCTTTGATACCTCTACAAGGTGGTAATTCCTCTGGAATAGAGAGTGCGAACGACCAAAACCTAAGTAACATAGTTGCACAAGCATAACACTATACTGGCTGTGTAGGCCATTGAACTTTATTTTTGCAGATTTTGGCCCCGAACTTCAACATATCTCTTGTGTTACCCCAGCTCCTAAACATTACAGGTGGCATTTTTCAAATCCCCTTTGAAACACGTTTTCACAGTTGCACTGCAAAATCACCTTTCAGATGGAATTTTAAAAATGACACTTGTCTTGATCATAACATGAGGTAAAAAGACTCCTGGAAATTTGGTGTCAAAATATGGGAGCCCACAGAAAATTAGATACTGCCTCTCAGCTGGCCTATCCAGGATAAATAAAATTTAAAAATTTGTGAAAGCAGGACACCACTGAAAACTGGATATTTGTATTTCATCTGGTCAATCCTGGGCAAATATTTAGTAAAAATGTGTGAAAGCATGACCCAGTACAGCAGAACCCCTATTGAACTGGGCATCTGCGCTGCTCTATCCTGGGGAAATACATTGCAAAAGCTGGACCCCACTGAAACTGTAACTTGCCTTTTAGTTGGCCTATCCTGTGTAAATACATTACGAAAATAGGTAAAAGAAGGGTCCCACCAAAAACAAAATACTGCATCTTGGCTGTGTTATCCTGGGTAAATAGTAAAAACTGGGAAAAGCAGGATCCCACTGAAAACAAGATAGTTTCTAAGTTGTGCTATCCTGGGTAGATGCTATACAAAGATGTGTTAAAGCAGGAGCCCACTGAAAATGAGATATTGCATCTCACCTGGTCTGTCCTAGGTACATATATTGCAAAACTGTGTGAAAACAGCACCCTACAATAGAATCTCTCTGACAGGAGATGTTGCATCTAAAATTCTCTGTCCTGGAAAAATACATTATAAAAGCAGGACCACACTAAAAATGAGATATCACATCTCACCTCTGCTGTCCTGGGTTAATGTAGTATAAAACTGTATAAAACCAGGACCCCATTGCAAACAACATATTACAGCTCATCTGGTCTATCTTGGGTAAGCATATAGTAAAAATGTGTACAAGCCAGACCCGATACAACAGCAATGCAAGCGGCAAATATTTGGCCTTGACAAGTGCGTACTTTTATTTGATTAGTTTTAGCAGATAGTGGGCTGGGTTACAAACCTATTTTCAGCCACACCTGCCAAATATACAAATGAACAGTACTATGCCATTGGTTGGTCCGGGAATTGGGGGTAGGGGTGGGGGACTTGGATATAGTTTAGAGAAATAGAATGCCTTGACTACAGGTCCCAATAAACGTAACTTTCAGCATGACCTAATATTTTGTCTGATCCATAGAAATGTAGCAGTTGTCAGAAAAAGGCCCTGCAGCCCATCACCCAACCCTACTGGTCCGTGTTGACTGTGAGGGCTCTAGTGGCCTTTCCTTATCCCTTCCCCTGTTGGCTGCCATCTTTCCCAGCCCTATATGTCTGTTACTTCCATCGTGTCCCCTTCCCCACTAATTTCACACACACTACTTCTCTTTGTAGTCTATTCATTCTGCCTATTGCCCTCTCCATAAAGAAATACTTTCTGGTGTCCCTCTGAAATCCCCACCAGCTTCACTAAGTTTCCTGTTACTGGTGTTTCCTTTCAGCATGAACAGCTCTTTGTTTTTGACTTCATTTATCTCATTGAGGTATTTGATTTGTACATCTCCATCACATCTGCCCCTCTCTTCTTGCTCTGCTGTGTACATGTAGAGATCTTTTAACCTCGCCATGTAATTTTTTTCCTGCTGTCCCTTAATCCTTTTAGGTACCCTCCAATTAATCTCCTCCGCCCTGTCCTTGTCTTTTTTCAAATGCGGGCCCCAGAACTGCACTATGTATACCAGGTGAGGACGAACAAGAGACCCAACAGTGCAGAATCACCCCACTTGTTTGGCTGCTGATCCCCCTTCCTATACTTCCCAGCATCCTATTCACCCTGCCCACTGCCGTTGTTACACTGTGCCAATGTTTTTAAATTGTCTGATATTATTACCACCTGGTCCCTCCCCTTGGTCATACTTTCCACTGTTAATCACCCATTCTGTATTCTATTTTAGGATTTTGTTTGCCTCATGTGCATTACCTTGCACTTCTTAGCTTTGAATTTTAACTGCTAGACCTTTTAATCACTTCTCTAGTTTTTTTAGATCATCTCTTAATTTCTTAACCCTATCTTGCCATCCACTCTTCTGCAGATCTTAGTATCATTCGTAAAGAGGCAGACCTTCCCCATGATCCCTACTCCAGAGTCACAAATGAAGATGTTGAAGCAGACCAGACCTAAGACTGATCCTTGTGGTGCACCATTGGCTCTGGTGACCTCTGCAATTTCTCTCACTGTTCTCCATTATGGATAATCCTCTGAACTCTATCTCTTATCTGGTTTCCTACCCATGTTGTGATCTTCCTCCACCCACAGGTCACTCAACACTTTGACTAACCATCTGCTGAACTCAAGGTACAGTATATACACTGTTTGGCCCTTGTCCATCACCTTTGTTACCCAGTCAAAGAAGATGATCAGATTCATCTGACATGACCTCCCTCCCATGAACATGTTTGATATCTTGAAGTCTGTTTGCCTCCAAGAAACTCACTAGCCTCTTCTTTATTAAGGTCTATTTAAATTGCCCATTGTGGATGGCAGACTGACAGGTCTGTAACTTCCTAGATCATCCATACTTCTGCTCTTGTGCAGGGGAATTGCATCTGCTGCTCTCTAGTCTCTGGGTACTACCCTTGGGACCAGGGGGCTTTTGAAGAGCTCAGCCGTGGGCATAGCTAGGAGTTGTCCCATTTTCTTTAGCATATGGGACTACAGCCCATACATGCCAAGTGACTTGCCTACCTTCAGTGCACTGAATCCCTTTAACATCCTTGCCTCTCAAATCAGATCCTCACTGATACCATGTCCCCCTTCCACCCTTGCCCTGATGACACATTCAGGCAACGGTCCTTTATCCTTCACTATTAATACTGAATAGAAAAACTGCCTCTGTATCTCCACTTTTCCTGTCTCCCCCTCCTTCCACCCTTCCCTCATCTACTTTGTTTTTTTAAAACCTTTTTCTTCCTTTGACTCATTCAAGTGGGCTATCAGCCCTGTTCCCACTCCCACTGACCAGTACACACCTCCAAGGGCCACCAAATATAGTTATCCATGGATTACCCTCTAGTGGCAGGGCCCGGGAGGAAGCACTGTCCTTCCCACAATGCACAATCCAAAAGTCCCAGTGGCTGTTGGAGCCATGGATCAGAGGAGAGCAGGAAGAGCTTCATGAAGCCCATGTCTTCTTTTTCACCCTCAGTTCCCGGCCATGGTGGCACCTAAGGACGTGCGTGGGATGGCACGTATGCCCTACATGAATCATGGACCCTCCCTTTGAGTCGCTCACACCTAGACTACAACCAGACCTCCACTTGGTGGCAGTCAGAGGCCGAGATGGCTTGCCTCCCTTCCCCAAGAGAGGAGAGCAGTCCATGGGATATGCCATCCTCTTGCCCCTGTCCAGCTCTGGTGACCTAAGTCTGTACCCAAACCTGGGCTGCCAGTGTGGCAACAGGTAGGCATTTGCCACCTCAGCCTCCCATGCCACTGGCCAGCCCCTTCCCTCTTCTTACTCTGACTATCATCTCTTTTGATTGGCATTTCTCCCTTATGTAAAGAAAGAAGTTTTTGTTCCCCTTCTTTATACCCTCAGCTGTCCTCATCTCAGTATCAGATTTTGCCCTCCTCACAGCCTTGGCCTCAACTCATTTTGTTTAGAAGCTCACTTAATGAGGAGACAGGGATAGAAAGCAGAAAAGCAGCACTGGTTCTTGCACTTGTCGAGGTTGTCATGTGCCAACTGTTGGTTTATAACTAGTAACAGAATGTCTGCACTGTTGTTGTAGTATTTTATGAGGCACTGCATGGTGTGATGTATGTTCCTATACTCTCTGTAAGCTTTGCTAGATTGTACATATCAATGCATTGGTTTTTCATTCTCCTCTAGGTACTTGTAACTAATCCCAGGTCGCCCGGAAAAAGGGACCGTCAAGATCTCAGTGGGCCCATCCAGTTACCAAAATTTAAATAAATAAATAAATAAATAAATAACTATCCTATCTCCTCCATCTGGCTGTATATTCTAAAAGCATTTTTTTTTTCTTGAATGGAGGGTCGATGATGAACTCTCGCATTTTGGTAGGGGCTTCCTCCAACTTATGACATCATTGGGCCTCACACAGGTGGTTTCTTCCGCAATCCACATTAGTGGTCATTCATTGGACCTAGTGTTCCTCCTGGAGATGGAAATCTCTGACTTGGTGGTGGAACCAGTCGGTTGGTCTGAACATCACTCCATAAGGTTCAATTTTGTGGCTCTCCCAAATAGGCCAACCCCTATGGAAATGGTCCTGTACCGCCCTTTAAGGGGCTTGACCCTGGAGGGCCTGATGGCAATAATGGACTTATCGAGTTTACCGAGCGAATGCATAGCTCCAGGGAATCTGGTACTCACCTACTACAGGGCGGTGATGGAAGCCCTGGATTACATTGCTCCTGTTCGTGTTTTACCCCTCACTCTTCATCCAAGATCCTTGAGGTTCGACAGGACCTTGAGAGAACTGAGGAGAGTGGGTCGAAGGCTAGAGAGAGCTGGGTGGAAATTTGGGCCTGGAGGTCAACAGGCTAGGTTGATGGACCATTATTCTGTCTATCATTCTACAATCTCCCATTAGAAGGCAGAATTCCTGTCCAGGGAGATTGTCATCGTGCAAAACTGACCAGCTCAACTCTTCTGGACTGTGGACAGATTGTGCAATCCAATCTGTCTTCAGCCTGGAGGAGCCTTTTCACAAGAAAGATGTGATGCGTTTGCTCAGTTTTTTGTGGATAAAGTTGCCGACATTGGGTCCAAGTTCTGGACAGCTACCTCTAATGGGTCTTGTGGAGGTTGGCAGGAGATCACGACCACCCAATTTGCTTGGTCTGACTTCTACTGGCCGAATATCATTGACATAGTGAGGATCATCCAGACTCTACAGCCGACCAGCTGTAGTTTGGACCCAGGCCCAATACATCTCCTTGTGGGGTACATTGATAAAATTGGCCCGGTCCTGGCTGAGATAGTCTAGAGGTCATTGGAGAGGGGGGTCATTCCTGACCTCTTAAAGGAGGCTGTTGTATGACAGCTCCTGAAAAAGCCCTCCCTTGACCCAGACTGTCTGACCAACTACAGGCCTGTCTTTAACCTCCCTTTTGTAGGTAAGGTTGTTGAGAAGGTGGTTGCGCTGCAGCTGGATGGTCACTTAGCCATCCACAATGTCTATGATACTCTCCAGTCCAGATTTAGGAAAAGGCAGAGCACTGAGACGGCTCTTGTTTGGGTGCTAAATGATCTCCTAATAGTGAGAGATCGGAGGTCTCATTCCATCTTGGACCTCTTTGATCTGTCTGCAGCATTTGACACCATAGACCATGGTGTACCTTTGGAGCACCTGCGGTTCATCTCTGGATTGTCAGGTATGGTCCTCAGATGGTTTCAATCTTTCCTCAAAGGTAAGATGCAGACAGTGGTCTCTGGGATTTATTGCTCTGACCCTCTCCCCCTATCCTGCAGGGTACTGCAGGGTTTCATTTTGTTACCCATGTTGTTTGCAGTGTACATGCTGCTATTAGGAGACATTATTAGATGGTACAGTCTGAGTTTTCACTGTTGTGCAGATGATACTCAGTTGTACATGTCTTTTTTACCCAATCGATATGATGTCCTCTTGGTGTTTAACAAATGCCTGTCCAAGGTCCAGGACTGGATGAGTGCAAGTTGGCTGCGGCTAAATCCAGCTAAAGCCAAGGTGTTGGTGGTGGACCCAGATCATCAGAAGGAGGGTTTGTCAGCTGGACGACCCTCTGGGCTTTGGCTAGGAGGTGCTCAGCTGATGACCTCAGACCAGGTACATAACTTGGGTGTTATTTTTGACAATGGTTTGACCTTGAAATCTCAGGTGTCTGCTGTTGTCAGGACCTCGTTCTACCATTTGAGGAATATCACCCAGGTAAAACACCTGGTTCCTCCTGATGATCTTCCAACACTGGTTCATGCCTTTGTAACCTCCCATCTTGACTACTGCAATGCCCTTTACCTAGGGCTACCGGGGTTTGATATCTGCTGCTTGCAGCTAGTGCAGAGTGTGGCTGCCAGGCTGTTGACTGACACTTCCATAGCCAGTCACATTACACCTGTGCTCTGAGGACTGCACTGGCTGCCAGTTCAATGGTAGATCACCTTCAAGGTTAGACTTCTAACCTATAAAGCCCTACATGAACAGAGACCCCACTACTTGCAAGATCTTCTACATCCCTACTGCCCTTCCCGCCCACTCTGCTCCACCAACGAGGGTTTGCTAGAGATTCCCAGGGTGCAGCTGAAGACATCTAGGGCTCAAGCTTTTGCATTTGCAGTCCCTACCCTGTGGAATTCTCTACCTCATTGGGTGAGCGAGTGCCTGACCACCCAGAGTTTTAAATCAGCTCTTAAAGCCCATCTTTTTAGCCTGCCATTTCCTGAAGATTTTAGCTGATTGATATATTTTAATATGGAGAACCATTAGGAATCCTAATGTATTGATGAAAATTTTAGTAGACTGTTTAATAATTTATGTTTTAATTTATTGCGTACAGTATTTGTGTGATTGACGTACAAGCGCCTTGATTGCTGGAAAGGTGCTTTTTATAAATAAACTTGCTTTGCTTTCTCCCTCAATGCCTCCCTACCTCCCTACCTCCCTTGTGAGCCACAATGGTTTCCTACTCCAACTATTTTTCCCTTAACAGCCCTACACAGAGACTAATGGCTTTCACTATCCCATTCTTAATCCATTCCTACTTCTTTTCCACCTCTTCTGCTGCACTTATCCTTTCCAGTTTCTCTTGCAAAGCTCCTACATCCTGCCAAAATCTGTTCTCCTAACATCCAGTACTTTTGACTGTGAGTGTTCCTTGGATGTCAAGAAGGTCTTAGACTGGGTTGAGTGGCCCATCATGTTTGCTACACTACAGCAATTTAGTTTTTTTCTGTGCCTGCATCCCTGGATTGCTGCTTTGTATAAAAACCAGATAGTGGAAGTATTAATCAAAAAGACCATCTCCAGAAGCTTCCCCTTATCTCAGGGCACATGTCAGGGGTACACCCTCTCCCCACTCCTTTATGTTTTAACCATGGAGCCAATGGCAATGATGATCAGGCAGAATTAAAAGTTCTCATGTCTGCAAGTGGAGAAAGTGCAACGGCTCTATGACTCCAGTTTGACCTGATATCACAGCAATGGATTTACGTCGGCCGCAAGTTGCAGTTGACATAAATCTGGTAGAAGACCACGGTTCTTTTTATATTGCGGGGCTTTGCCCTCTGAACCCCAACCCCCAAACTAAAGGATTCCAACTCTGAGTCGGAGTTGATTCGGGAAAGGGGTGCAGGACCGGTAGACAGAGTGCTGAGGTCTTGGGCGGACCATTACAGCCAACTGTCAATGTTGTCAGCATTGATGTGTTTGCTGTAATGGTGTCACCATATAGTCGGCATACCAAGTGCAACAAGTAATATCACTGCTGATGAAATACTGCCCTACCTTGATGACCCTGGGGGAGCCATACCAGCCCTTCCTGCTCTGTTCAGTTTACAGGGACCCATTTCTGTCCGTAAGATTAGTTGGAAGAAATGTTACTGGTAGTATAATTAAAGTGACAGGTCTCACTCCAGCAGTGACCCAGATTAAATATTTAGAGGTCTTGCTTATGAAGAAGCATTCAATGCTCAGGAGCACTAATTAAAAGCCATTATTGTGTAAAATAGTATCAGACTGTGACCACTGGTGAACATTATGTTTGACCCTGCTTGGCAGATCCAGCATTATAAAGATGTGCATGTTGCCAAAACTCCTACAGTATATCTGTTTCAGCTGCTCCCAGACTATGTCTCCATGCATTTCTTTATAAGTTGATGGGGGTCATATTTTTTTCCATGGCAAAATAAAAGGGTACATTTCAAGGGATAGATCTTGCCCCAGTATATCAGTGGGAGGCAGGGGGTAAGCTCACCTGATTTTTGCACTTACTATATAGTTTTGCAGCTTTCTTTTCTGAGTGACCTTAGGGAGTAGGGATGCCCTCCTCCGGTCAGGTTAAAATTAGAGGAGGATTGCTTGGAGAGGGCCCTAACCCTGCATTCATATCTCCTTCCCTTTAGCAACATGTTGTTAAATTTCTCCCTGATCTCTTTATGAAGGCAACAGCCCATGCATGGCTCTAGAGCCACAAGCTGATAGGCCTGCCAACTAAGGTTTCACTGGAGGTGGGCATCCTTCCCAGTTCATAGAGTGGTGAACTGTCATCTCTCCACTGTGGAGAGCATTGCAAGAGTGGAATGCCAAGGGCCTTAGGTCCATTCACGAACTTTACAATGGGAGGATTTTCTTACCTTACAGTGTTTAAAAGCGCAGTTTCGACTTCTAGTGACATCACCAGGCAATGATGTCGTAGCTGGAGAAATTAACTCCGGAGATCCAACCAGTTCAATTATCTTTTTTACCCTTCTAAACCATGAAACACTCATGTACAAATAGATTGGAGGCAGTAAAAATGGTTACTTGTCAAAAATTGAAGGCATTTGTGGCTGAAAATGACGAAACAAAAGTGTCATCTGCATCTCCACGTAGTAGGAGCAGAAACTGCTCATCTTCCAGCAGACCCCACTCATCAAAGAATCCTAGAGATAGCGACTCAGAGGGAGGTGATGAAGAACATTTTATCATCACTTCCACGTGCCTATACTCTGAACTCAGGTGCTTGGGTGACACCAGGGACAGGATAAGATCAGAGGTAGCATATAACAGAGCACAAATTAAAATAGAAGAAGTCAAAACTATCTTGCTCGAATCCCACATGGCTGCCCTGGGTGAATCCTCCGAGTTACATAATGGGACCATTCTACAACTACATGACCGGGAGCAATTACTTAGACAAAAGCTGGAGGGCCTTGAGAACCGCTCCTGATGCACCAACCTTTGGATCCATGGAGTCCCTGAAAAGACAGAAAGCAGGAACATGGTAATCTTCATAGAAGGCTTTTTGAAAGAAATTCTGAATCTGCTTCCTGATCTAGTGCTGAATGTTATTTGAGCCCATCATGCCCCTTCAGCTCCCCCCTCGGACCCCACAGTGAGGCCCTGTTCAATAATTGTGGCCTTCTTGGACTATAGGATCAAATAGCTGGTCCTTAAAAAAGCCTGGGAGCACAAGGAAATTATCTTTGGGGAAAGGCGTTTGTTTTTTGAACAAGACTATACCCCCCCTCACTTTGGATCAGAGGAAACAACTATTTCCAGTGCTTAAAGAACTGAGGGTGAAGGGCCTGAAGGCCAGGGCTGAATACCCTACCAAATTAAAAATAATTTTGGACTCTGGTTCAGAGGAATTCGATTCCCTGCAAGATGCTAAACCATATCTGAAATCCATTGGCATGTGCTCTGCTAGAATAGATTCCACTTTGCCACTTAAGGAAACTTCAGAAGAGGCGCTGGTGGTCCAGAGGCCCAGGTATTTCCACTCCTCAGTCCACTGAACATAACACATGGGAAAAGATGGTGCAGGGACATCATAATAGGTTTGCAGAGCTCCAGTCCCTCGCAACCAGTCGGAAAAGGAATCAAGCCCTGAACTCCAAACCAGACGATGCAGTGAGAGGTTCCTCTGAGAAATCCAAAGGCTGAGCAGAGACTACCATAAGCTGCTGTTGCCTCTCTAATTCTGCAACCTGCTGAACTTTTTGTTTGACTGTAGTTTAATTGTATACTAGTTTGTGGGTAGCCCTTGCTCCTACCTCCTCATGGAGCTGATGGGGGTGGGGCCTTCCTGGACTGGGCAGCAGCGATCCTGCACAGCTGTGACAAAGCTGAAGACACAATAACAGATTACATGGAAGGGGGTTACTTTGAAGTTGAACTCAACAGAAGCAGTTTTTTACATGGGGGAAAGAATATAGTATGAGCATTTTAATTAAAATACGGACCTAAGGGTCATACCAGTGGGTGACTGGCATCAGAAAGCAGAAATGAGGCAGGGAGTTATGAGAATTGCTGGTTGGAAATGTTTCTTTTTTCCCCCATCAGCCCAACATTGCTTCTGGGGAGGGGGGAAGTTCAGCATTATGGACACCTCGAAGCACTTGAAAGTGATGTTGACGAGCAGATGGGGGGTGCTCGGAAAAACACACAAGGGATGTTTTCCCACTTGGGGATGATTTTTCTGTTATTCTTGGGCTGCTTGGGGCAAGGAGAGAGACTGGTAAACCCCCCCCAATATTGAACCATAGAGGTCGGAAAGTGTCTCCGGCGGGGGGAGGGTGTCTTACTTTATTTCGTCTTCTTGTTGTTGACTGATGAATCGAGCAATTGCCTCAGCTAGGGAGAAGAAATGCTCACAGCAGAGGGGAGCATGGCTTTTTTTGATCATGCAGCTTACTGCCCATTTTGACCTCAAAGACAGTATGATGCTAGTGCACAGTTGGAAGCTTTTAAGTGGAAGTACTTTACCGCATTTACTTCCATGAGGGAGACATGGTTACTGTTTGTTAAACTGAGTTATTGTTACTGTTGTCCTGTTTGTTTACTCAAAATTAAGGGATTCTTTTTCACATCAGGGGATTAGGCAAAAGCGCGGGGGCTGGGGCGGGGGCAGAGACAGGAGGGCCGCACCCAAATCTTTTCTTGAGAGATACATGATCTTTTGGTGGGCCCCATGGCATATATAAAAGTGATGACCTACAATGTCAGGGGCATTAACAGCCCCTTTAAAAGAACCCATCTATTGAGGGAGCTGGGAAAGGCAGGGACCACAGTAGCCATACTATAAGAAACCCTCCTTAATGTACAGGAGCATATGGAGCCCCGAAGAAACTAGGTGGGAGAAGTGTATGGCTCCTCCTGGGCAGAATACCCACACAGAAGAGGAGTAGCTATACTAATTAGGAGGGACACCTCATTAAAAATTCAGAGGGTAGATCTAGACCCTGGAGGAAGGTATATTAGGTTACAAGGTACATTTTGAGACATTAAATGTACCCTCTTGAATATATATGCCCTAATGAAGAGAAAGAACATTGTACATTTTTAAAGAAAGTACTGCTAGACACGAAAGTAGACCCAGAGGACATATATCGTTGGAGGGGAGGATTTTAATACAATCATCTCGGGGTCTAGGGACAGCAAGGGAGGGGGAATGAGAAAGGAGGGTAAAGCAGGCAAACTGGTTAAGAGACTGGCTGCAGAGTTGGGGATCTTGGATATTTGGAGACATGTACACAAAGACAGTCTAGACTTTGCTCACTACTCAGACAGACACAATAGTGACGTCCGGATTGACATGTTTTTTCTCACGGCAGAGTGGGCATCCAAGTGGTGGGCTGTGAAATATTACCACCTACCCTTTCAGAACATGCCCTGGTCTTGCTCACCATGTCCATTTCCACTTTACTATGAAAGCCCAACTGGAGACTCAATGTGGGACTTCTAAATGACCCCGAGTTTAAAACTTTGATCAGGGATACCATAAAAGCATACCTTCAGGAAAACCAGGAGGTGGCAACCTCTCAAGCAGTTTGGTGGGATGCCCTGCAGGTGGTACTGTGAGGGGTTATAATTGGGTATGCCTCTCAACAGAAAAAGAGTAGAGAACAGAGGCAGAGGGGGCTGGAGGCTGCCATAGCTGACCTGCAATTCCAGCATAAAATTTCCCTTATCCCCCAAATGAGAGCGTCTCTGAAAGTAAAAATGAGTGAATTAACCACCCTGCTGACTTCCAAAACTGAAGGCAGCTATAGACAAACACAAGAAATGTACTATGAAGGAGGGCAGAGGGCAGGGCAGCTACTAGCCTACACACTTAGGCAACAACAAAGTAGCAGGGCAGTGTTACGGCTCAGAGACCCTCGGGACCAGGGGAAGGCCTCTAGTGATCCAGGGGAAGTTACAGAAATTTTTGTCTTATACTAGCAGAGCCTCTATGCACAGGAGGAAATAGATAATTTTGACCAACAGACAGAAACTTTTTTCTCTAAAAATCTCCCTGCCCACCCTTTCGAACGTGGACTCAAAGGCACTAGAGGAGGAGAAGGAGCTGTGGACCCAAGAAATAAAGTTCAAAATTTCAGGTTTGAAGGGAGGGAAGTCCCCAGGTCTAGATGGCCTACTGGATGAATTCTACAAGACTTTTGCAGACCAGCCTTTTCCTATCCTGCATCAGGTATATGGAGAAATCCTGGGCTGTGACCCCACCTCTGAATCCTGGAGTGCAGCTCAAATCTCTGTTCTCCTAAAACAGGACAAAAACTCCGAACTTCCAGGTTCATGCAAACCTATCTCCCTCTTAAATATAGATCTTAAGGTGTTCACAGGGATCCTAGCAGACAGGTTACAGTCAATGATTCAGGGAGTGATTCACCTGGATCAAACAAGGTTTATTAAGGGGAGATATCTACAGGGCAACATCAGGAGGGTTCTGAACATTCTGGATAGGAAAAAAAGACACACAACCCTTTCAAATAGCCATTTCAATGTATGCAGAGAAGGCATTTGATATGGTAAATTGATCATTTATACTAAAAACTATGGAGAAAATGAAATTTGGCTCCAAATTACTAAACATTATCCCTATATGCATCCCCACAGGCCCTGTTCAGGGTAAATGGGATCAATTCGGAGTACTTTAGTCTCTCTCGGGGCATGAGACAAGGTTATCCATTGTCCCCGCTCCTCTTTGCCATCTGTATCAAACCATTGGCCATTCAAATTAGACAGGGTGGAGAATTCAAGGGCATTACTATGTATGTGTGTGCGTGTGTGTGTGTGGGGGGGTGGAACAGAAAATGTCACTATTTGCGGACAATTCCATTTTCTTCCTTTCCAGCCCCCAAGTTTTGGTCCCACGGCTGGTCAGTCACCGCTCCTCCTTTGGCCTACTTTCAGGATACAAAATTAATTTTGCTAAATCAGAAGCTCTGGTTGTGGCAGACAACAAACCCTCGGGCTATGCAGGTGAATTCCCCTTTTCCTGGGCACCAAGAGGTGAGATACGATACTTGGGAATTCAGATATCAAACAATTTGATGAAACTCCAGTAGATGAATTATGGTAAACTCTGGGCTAGGGTAGAAGCAGGCTTAGCAAGATGGAATCTCTCTTACCCCTCCCCTTAATAGGAAGTGTGAACATGATCGATTTATTTATTTATTCATTTATTTAAGAGATTTACCTTGAAAGGCATACTGAGCAGAGTACCGCTCGATTCCAGATGCGCCCTGGGAGAAGGGGTTACAAGGGTGTAGTACATAAATACAATAAAGCACAAAAGTATATACATAATTTGTAGATATCCAGCAATGGCCCAATGGGATGGGTGTAGTAGCTGAGATGCATGTAGGTTAATACAAAGTGAGGAGTAATTACAGGCAGTATTTACAGGCAGTGATACAGTAGCAATATCAACAATTTCATGGTGAGATTAGATTTACCTACTAGATGGGTAGGTGAGTATATCAAACAGTAACAGAGGAGGGTTAAACAAAAAAATGACGTATGGTACTGATTTAGAAATGAAGCCCAGGATAGCTGATAGGAGTTGAGCAGGGAGTTCAGCGATGGGGAAGGCATAAGCAGTTGGTGGCGAAATGCGTTTTGAGGAGGACATTTCGATGTGGAGTACTTGTGGTGTGTCTGATGTCAGCTGCTAGAGAGTTCCATAATTTAGGGAGTCTGAAGCTGAAAGCAACCTGACCTGATCGGGTGGATCTGTGGGGGATGTGAAGAAGTCTGGAGTCAGAGTTCCAGAGATCGTAGGTAGGTGGGGGGATGGTGGTTAGGGATGTCGATAGGTAGGAGGGCAGCATATGCGACCAGAATTTAGCAGTAATTCTAGTGCAGTGCAACAATATCCAGTTTTGGAGTGATGGGAGGTCAAGGGATTGGTAGAGGTCGCAGTGGTGGGTGTTTGGTGGACAATCCAAAGCAAACCGGCAGAAGGAGTTATAAATAGGGTCAAGCCTGGCTAAGGATGTTTGGGGGGTGGCACCGTAAATGACATCGCCGTAGTCAAAAATTGGAAGGATCATTTTTTGTATCATTTCTTGCCTGGTTTGTGTAGGGATGCAGAACTTGTTCCGATAGAGAGCTCCCAGCATGGGATGTAATTTTTTTTTGCAGAGCCTCTACATGTGTTGAGAAATCAAGGTGCTGATCCAGCCAGATGCCGAGATACCGATATGAGAGCAGACCTCAAGCGGGGTCCTATCAAGGTAAGAAGGTGGGTGCATCCTTTAGCCCGGTTAGCTTGGCATGGGAGCGGAAGGTGAGGGAGACAGTTTTTTTGAGTTTAGGAATAGTTGGTTCTTAATGAACCAGTGTTGGATGGAGTCGAAGTCCTTCTGCAGGTGAGATGCTACAATGGTACCAGATGGGCCAGAGGCAAATATCACCATATCGTCTGCATACTTATGGATACCAGATTGTGTGCAGACAGCAGGCAGGTCATTGAGGGAAATTGAGAAGAGCAGCGGGCCAAGTACAGACCCTTGAGATACGCCACTGGTGACGGGGAGGGGGGAGGATAGAGTCGTACCGATGCGGACTGTTTGTGACCTGCCTGACAGATATGAATGGAACCAACTGAGTGCTGTCATCGTCAGACCAGTTTGGGCAAGTTTAGATATCAAGAGGGGGTGAGAGACCGTGTCGAAAGCTTTTGCCAGGTCTATGAAAATAGCTGCGGTAATGTCCCCATTGTCAATGCCTGTAAGGATGGAGTTGGTGAGGCGAAGGAGGGATGTGGTGGTGGAGTGATTTTTTCTGAAGCCAGCTTGAAAGGGGGTGAAAAGGGAAATTGTATCTAGATTGTTTTGTAGTTGGGATAGAACAAGGCGCTCTTGAATTTTGGCTAGTATGGGGAGCAGCGATATAGGCCGATAGTTTGAAGGGGAGGAGGGTTCCCCTCCCTTAGGGAGTGGAATGACTATGGCCTGTTTCCATTTTGTAGGAACAGCACCAAGTTTAAATGACAGATTATAGAGCATGTTAGGGGGTAGGCTATGGCCGTGGCAGAGAGTTGAAGCATTTTTGAGTCTAATCCCGATGGGCATTTTCCTTTGGTTGTGTTTAGAGAGTGTAGGATTTTTAACACCTGGTCTGGGGTGACTGGGCGGAGTGAGAAGGAGGCCTGGGGTGGTGTGTTAGGGAGAGCAGAGGGTTCTTAGGGAGATCAAGTGGAGGTTGGTGGGGGTGGGGTGGGAGGAAGAGGCGAGGCAGTAGTGGTGGAAGTGGTCATTAAACTGATGCAACCTGGCGGGTCATTATGATTCTGCCTGCTAGGTTGAGAGTGGGGTGGGGGTTGGGTTGGTGGAGTGAGGAGGGATTTTATGGATTTCCAGAACTGAGAAGGGTGGGTGTGGTTTTTGTTAAACGTCAATCTGAAATAGTTTGATTTGGACTGACGTATGAGACGTGTGCAGGCATTTCGAAGGGAGTGGTATTGTTGTTGTGCCAAGTGAGAACCAGTGGTCTTGAAAAGTTTCCAGGCCCGGTCTCTGGCTCAGAGTTGTTCCATCAGTTTTGAGGTTACCCAGGGTAAGTGGGAGCCCCTGACTCTGGATCTCTTTAGTGGGGCATATATGTCCCAGATAGCGAGGAAATTTGTAGAGAAGTCGCTCAGTGCCTCGTCCATGGAGGTGGCGCTAGGGATGGGAGACCAGTCAATGGTGGAGAGGAATTTAGAAGTGCTGGCAGATCCAAAGATTTGTAGGCTCTGCAGCGCAGCAGACGAGTGGGGGCTGGGGAATGGAAGATTTTCGCACTAAGTAAATCATGTGGTGAGTCGCTAAAGGAGTCCGGTAGGAGGCCTGCTTTGAGTATCCTATGTGGGTGGGTAGTGAGTGCCCAGTCCAGTAGTGTGTGTTTCTAGGATTTGTGGCTTAGGTGGGTGGGTTTCCCTATTTGCTGGTGTAAGTTTAGTGCACTTATCTGGCAGCATGTCTTGGATGCAGCACATCCCAGCCAATTCAGACTGAAATCCCCGAGGATGTGGCATTCTCCGCCTTCTGTGTGGGCCCTCAGGTTGCCTAGATGTTCAAGGATGCAGGTTAGCGGTGTGTCCGGTGGGCAGTATGACCCAGCTATGTATACTGGGATAGAGTGGGGCAGGGGGATTTTGATCAGGAGAGAATCCATGTTTATTGAGGGCGTTGGTGAGGTGATTTCTGAAAACTGGAGATTTGAGGCAACGTACATGGCAGCGCCGCCACTCTTCTTTCTCCCCGCCTATCTTGGCGGATTAGAGAGAAGTCGGGTATAGAGAATTCCTCATCACGGTGATGGGGCTTCAGCCATGACTCTGTGATGATTATGATGTCTGGGCGAAGGGTAAGAACAGTTGTTTGTTGGGCTGCAATTTTATTTAGCATGCTGCATATATTTAAGTGGACGATTTTAAGACCTTTAGGGAGGTGTGTGGGTTGAGCTGGTGGTGGGGCAGCCATGGGTACCTGTGGCCCTGGGTTCCATTTGACGTCCCCTGCAATGAGCAGCAGGAATACCAGGGCATTCCTTAACTAGCGCATGATCTTTAATGGTGCGCCTCTCAGGGTGGGTTGAAATGCGGGAGTTAAGTTTGCCTTTGGTGCTAAGAGGATTGAGGAATATAGAACAGGCACTGCAGCGTGGAAAGAGGGGGAGAGGATAGAGGCCCCTAGGGTCCAGTTGTGCCCCAGGTGTAGGTAGTTTTTAGGTGGAGCAGAGGAGGAGTGGGGTGTAGGCTTGACAGTGAGGGTGGGCAGTGGCACAGGGTCTGGTAGAGTAGGATTGTCTGAGGTAGGGATAGAGGATGAGGCTATGCAAAGCAAGGTAATAATAGCAGTGAGAAACTGCATTTTTTTACTTTCTAATTACCAAGTGGATTCCTTGTGTGCAGGAGGGAAAAACACAGACTGTTCAGTGGTGGCTGCTAGTGGTAGAGCAGTATAAGGGACTAATGGTAAAGTGGGCTGATTGGTTCACGAGGTCTGGGACAACACTATATAAAGATAAGCCGACCAAGGGTGGTGGTGGGGGCGGTGGGAGCCTGCACATAGTGCAGGTGGGGCTAGAGTTCCTCCAAGCACTGGGAGCAGCTGCAGGAAGAAAAGAACTCTGGCTACCTTTCAGCTGCAACGGCGTGATCCGGGGGGTCCGATTCAGAGTATGCCAAGGGCTGTGGGGACTCCTGCCCTAGCGACCCGACCTCCGTGTCTGCAGAAAGAAAGGGACAGGAATAAATACAGGTGAGTGGCAATAGAGGTGGAGTGTGCTTAATTCAAATGCTAATTTAGCTTTGGGGAATTTGGAAAGAGAAGGAAATTCCTGAGAACTACATCTGGGCTCTAGGCTGTGCAATAGGCAGCAACAAATTACAGGTTAAGAACCATGCTTTGCTATTGATTTTAAATTCAGTCAGACTACAGTTCTACACCATTTAGGGTTAGCACAAGGAATTCAGCAGTTACTGTTAGTTTTTTTCTTTTTTTTAAATTCGGTCCCGACTAACAGTACTCCCATTACAGTTAATCCCAAAGATTCTGCAGTTTCTATTGGACTGGAGGCAGAGAGCTGTAGAGACGCTTGGTGCTTGCCAGCCGCTTACATTTAAATAGTACTGGTTCAAACAAAAAGGCACCAAAATTCAAGCAAGCGGCGTGGCAGAAACTCCTCCAGGCACTGGGAACAGCTGCAGGAAGAAAAGAACTCTGGCTACCTTTCAGCTGCAACGGCATGGTCCGGGAAGGGGTCCAATTCAGAGTATGCCAAGGGCTGTGGGGAGGGCTGTGGGGACTCCTGCCCTCGTGACCCGACCTCCACGTCTTTCAGCTGTGTCTTTCAGATATGTATGTCTTGCCCAAATTTCTCTTCCTGTTCCAGTCCATCCCCATTCCAATCCCACACGCATTTGGACCAAGATAAATATGGCTATGTTGAAATTTATATGGAGTGGTAAGCACCCTCATATAGCTAGGAAGGTCCTGCAGCTCCCCAGAGAACAAGGGGGACTTGCTCTACCTGACTTCCAGAAATATTATCTGGCAGCACAACTCACCGCAGTCTGCTCTTGGGCCAGACAGAGGACCGCCTCAGGGTGGTATGACCTGGAAGATGCTGGGGTGGCTGGACAACCACTTTTTACTTTGGCTCTAACCAGTGCCCCGCCCAAGGTAATGTGTACAGTTAGAAACAGATGGGTACTTATAGAAACATAGATGGGTTTTTCACAGCTGGAAGATGGTTCAAAAAATCCAGGAGCTTACCCACACCACCTTGGAATTAGGTTCTATGTCCCTTATTAGATATGAAGATAGTTTTGCTCCTCCAAAACTCGACTGGCCTATGCTAGATGGGAGACAAGGGGGATCACCAGATTTTCACAGTTTATAGAAAATGGACAATGCGTTACTTACATTAGGGTGAAGTAGAAGTTTGAATGGGAAAACTGAATTTTTAAGATACTGTACATGCAGACTAGACACTTTATTAACTCCTTGGGAGAACCTACAGAAGCTCAATAGGACCCCCTCAGCTCAGAGTGGGAAGGCTACATCTACTGGGTAGTCAAAATCAGGGATCCACAGAGACATATTGTAGGAATTTACAAACTCCTACAAAAAACACAGCATCACACCATAACAAATATAAAAGAAATCTGGGAACAGGAAATGGGATATTTATATGTGAACGTGAGTGGGAAAAAACGTTGGGCAGGAGGTGGGAGGTCATAGCTTCCCCGCAATGGAGAGAATTCTATTGGAAAGTTCTGGTAAGATTCTTTAGAACCCCTACCATTGCAAAACATTACCAGACCTCCAATTCATACAAATGCTGGAGACTACGTGTGGCCAAGGGCACACATTCACACATCTTCTGGCAATGCCCACTGCTGGCTCCATTCTGGGAGATGATCCAAAAACTTACTCTTGAAATCACAGGGGCAGATGTCCCCCCTAGAGTTGGGTCAATGGATTCTGGGTCTGCCAGGTACAACCACATTAAACTCGGACACCAGGAAAATGGTCCTGATTTGCATGATGGTGGCTCTTAAGTGCATAACTTCACACTGGCTCTCCACTCAAGTCCCTACATGGGTGGAATGGGAATCCAGAAAGAAAAAGGTGCAAGAGATGGAGCTGTTAATTGCTCAATTATGCCTCCAGCAGGACAAACATGTGGAACGTTGAGGGGCTGGGAGAGATGGCAGGCCTGCCAGGTGCCAGCAGGCTCTTCTGGTGCACCAGAGGGCTACAAAAAGATGGTGATCCCTCATGTGTCTCCAGCTAGACCTTGCCCTATTTTTTTTTCAGTAGTCTAACTACCCATTTTCTCTTAGGTACTTGGGAGTGGTCCCATGGGATGCACTGACCCTCAGGTCCAGAGGCTGCCTTGGGACTCTCTGGAGAAGCAGACCAAGAACCACCCTTTTCGAGGTCTTTATATCCCTCTGGATGGATCCCGCAGGATGGTGGTTTGATTTACTCTTCTTCTTCCTTCTTTGGCCCTTCAAGCCCCTCTCAGGTAACTTCTTTCCATGCTATTCCTCCCTCCAAGATTTAAACACTTTGAAAGATATGGTGAGGAATAATCCTCAGGCTAAACTGCCAGATAAGACTACTGTCAAAATCCCTTGAGAATACAGTTTTGCACACATTTATAGTATAGGTAGAGTTTTATAGAGTTGACACTTAGACTTCTCCATCTATCAGCTCCTGCCATCACCTCTTCTCTTACTCACTTTCTAAATCTCTCCTTTACCTTTTGCATGTCCCTCAGTCTTGGAAGCTTGTCAAGGTTCTCTTCTTCCATAAAGAGGGTGATCCCTCCACTCCTGACAACATCTGTCCTGTGTCCCTCCTCCCTTCTGTCATGAAACTGCAGGAGAAACTAGTCTACTTGTGGCTTGCAGACTTCCTCCATTCCTTCAGTTTCCTCTCCCCCTTTCCATCTGGCTTTAGGAATTATCATTCCAATATCTCCTCCCTACTTAGGGTGAATGACTCCATCCTTTCAGCCAAGGATCAGAGGAACATCACAGCAGTCATTTTCATCAATCTGGCCAAAGCTCTTGATTTGGTGTCCCTCTCACTCCTTCTGGATAAGCTGAGCTCTGTCAGCCTCTCGGTCCCCCACTGTTGACTGGTTCCATTCCTACCTCTTGGACCGTCAACAGTTAGTACAGTTAGGAGGCGCCATCTCCCCCACTCTCAATCCAGGCTGGTGTCTTATAGGGCTCCATTCTGGGTCCAGTCCTCTTCTTCATCTTCCTATCTTCGTCTTTCGGATGAGATGTTAAACCGAGGTCCCATCTGCTTGGATTGGTGGTAGTTCAGGTGGATGTTAAAGATCCCATGGTACTTATCGAAAAGAGCAGGGGAATTTTCCCGGTATCCTGGCCAAATTTCCCTCATTCGCTAAAAATACCACCAACAGCTTAATCTGGTTCAAGGTCAGTTGGCATTCATCTGTATCCCCCTCCCCCGGGTCGTACCTGAAAATAGGCAGGATTTGTCTAGTGCACTTACCCGGTCAACAAAAACTAAATAAATAAAAAAATAAATGACCTCCCTTCCACCTGTGCCAGCTAGCATATTTACATGTATACAGATGACACTGTTCTCTAAACCTCCAGTCCCTTGATTGCATCTTTGAAAGTCTTGCTTCAGCAAGACTTTTACAATGTTCTCTGCTGGTTCTAGTCCAATCAACTTCAGGTCAGCACAAAATATAGTGTCTATAAATGGTGTCTGTGACCTTTGGTACCAGCCAGAAGCTGGCCTGGTTTACCCCCTCCCCATTTTCTTCATGCTGGATGGCAAATTGCTTGAAGTAGTCCCAGCTTTTAAGTACCTCAGTGTGTGATTAGATAGCAGGTTTGACTCCTCTGCCCACATTGATGCCATCCGTGCCAAACTCCACTATAAACTTGGTGCCTTGTACTGCAATAAGGACTGCCCTTCTCCCCAGATCTGCCAGGAGCTGGTCACCAGAATGGTTCTCCTGGTTTTCGACTATGCAGATGTGGTTTATGGCACCCCCCACTCCTCCTCCCTTGCCAGACTGGACACCCTCTGCAATGCCTTCTGCCGCTTTGCTACCAACTCACCCTCTCATATCACCAATGCTCCCTTTACTCCTTCCTATCCATCTTTTGTCTCTCCTCACATCGCCAGTCACACTGTGCTTCCCTCATCTCTAAATATTGGTTTGGGTCTCTCCCCTCATACCTATCTCCTCTCCTCTCCCCAACCCCCTCCTCATTCTTCTATCTGCACTCAAGAGGCCCATGCACATTCTCCCTTTTCCACCCACACTCCTCAGCTGGGAAATCTGCATTCTCAAACTGCCTCCCCTCCCTCTGGAACCAGCTACCCTCCTCTATCCATCTCTTCCTTCCCTCCATTAGATGCCAGGTAACCCCTCCCCCGACTCCAGTCAACCCTCTTCCTGACCTGAACTCTTCCTTACACTTGTCTGTTTTTTGACCACCTCTTACCTCTCCTTCCTCCAACCTCATAGTTCTGGTAACCTCGTTGAAGTTTATCAACCTGTTTTGACTCCTACTTTCAGCACCACATGAGCCTGTCTTCACTCTGGCACTATGCACTTTGAGTTGCCCATTTGCATAGATGATTTGTATGCTAATTAATTTGTCCTCCATATGCAATGTTTTCCCATTTTGTCTGTACTGCACTCGGCTTATGCTCTTTATGTCATCCTCATAGTAACCACATTACCTGACTGGCTGTATTTTGTTTGTAATTGTGCTTCTCCCCTTCCCCTGGGTCACACCTGAAAATTATCCTTGGCTCAGTATGCTTCTCCTGGTTACCAATTTTTTAATTAATTAATTAATAAATACATAAATAATACAACAGGTGTTTCTGGATATACGGTATGGCTAAATAAAAAGCGATGTCTTTGCTACAAGCAAAGATACTAGTATCTTCTCAGCATGCAGTACATCATACTGATATCTTGTGTCACTGCCATAGGTCATTCTCATCAACATTTTTGCCACAGCTGACTCACTGATTCAAAACTGTCACCGAATGGCTGAAATTGATGTGATAGACCTCCACTTACAAACTGCTCTCAGAAAGTGCTATTCTCTTTATTGGCCATCATGTTTCAGTCCAATTTTTTAATTTTTTTTAAAACATTTATTCTTCCAATACTTATATTACTAAAAAATGCTGTCCTGAACTGAGTGAGCATCAGATTACATGATGATGCTCTCTCCTTAGTGCTACACTTTGACTTTAGTGGAGAGCAAGCAGGTCGACCACTCTTGTTCATGGAGAGGCCAGAATAAGTTGCCTTCCGAGATGAAGCCCATTCATTTCTTTCTGAAAAAAAAAATTGTCATATTTGTTTTTTTTTTAAACTAACAGTCTGACTTGGCACACAATAGGATCTGCTTGAGCATTGTGTGCATGGGGTGTTTGTGTGTTCGCATGCTGAATTCCATACCACAGGCAACACTGAGGCAGAGAACAAGCTGAAAAAACTATTAAAAAACAGTAAACAATTTATGCTTTCAACTTTTATAGTGTTTAAACAATTCCAACTGCTTGCTGGATGGGGGCGTTAAAAAAAGGCTTAATTAAGGCTAACTATTAACATGGCTGTTACAAAAGTTTTTTAACACATCCAGAAACATGTGTTGTATAAAATGAACATGACCTGACTGCAGATATCATATTTATCTTCACCCGAGGCCAATGATAATAAAATATCTCACTTGTGGCTTTGCCACTTGAGTAATATCCTAATATCATTGGTCTCTCATGAAGATAAATCTGATATCTTCAGTCAGGTTATGTCATAGCCCCTCTATACTGAATACAAGTGTACATGCCCTAAGTAAAAATATTGTCTCTCTGCCTATATATGTGTATTCACTGCAAAAAAATCTATGTTAATGCAGACATTAGAGCTGAAGAATGCAAAGCACACAAAATAGGGAACTGTAAAAAATTATTTGAGTTTTGGGTCTCCAGAGTATTGGCAAATCAGTGATGGGGTGGTCCTTGAGGTTGGCAACACTAATGCCCACCCACTCAGCTCTTAGCCTCCTGTCCAAAGCACAAGGTACAATTTCAAGTCAGTGCCTCCTAGTGATATAGTCTTCAAAGACAAAGAAGTATGGCATATCACATGTTGCCAAAAGAGTTAGTCATAGGTTTCTTCACTCAGGGCTCTGTGGCCCTGCATGAAGAAAACAGATCGGTTTGCTCAGGGAAGGGGGTGGGCGGTAGGGTTGACAACCCCAAGGAACACCCCACCACTGATTCACCAATACTCCGAAGACCCAAAACCCAAATATTTTTTAATTTCCCTACTTTGTGCATTGCATTCTTCAGCCCTAATGTTTACATTAATGTAGTTTTTTGTTTATTATTTGCAATGGATTTCCCTTCTTTTTGTGACTGTGAAATTGTTTCCTCATTTGTGCAAGCCCCTTCGGAACCTGTGCAAAATGGTATAAACAGAATAGTAGAGATATTTGAAGACCCATTTGCTCATATCAGCCCAATTCTCCCAACACAGTACATGACCCTGTTAGGCCTTGACATAAATATCAACCCCTTGTGAGGGAAGGCTCCCCAACTCACCACGTGGTGTCATCAGTGTGACAGAACACTGCACAGTCCCTTCCCAGAGTAGGAATAGGGCACATGACAGTGCCGGCCCCCATCCTCATGCTGCCAAGCTGAGTCCCTGAGCTCATCTCCAAATGTGAGTTGCCAGCACAGGGACACAATATGCTACCCACTGGGCCAACAGCCAGCCCTACACTCGTTTCTTCAAACTTTTTCTTTTTTTGATGTTTTGACTCCAGATTTACAACATAGTCTTTTGTATAACCCCCCCTTTTGAACATGATAGGTATCATTTATACAATCCTGGCTGACATTTCATGCTGCAAGTGTGAAAACACATTTTGGGCAGGATCTGAAAAACAACAGCCATCACTTTCATGAGGTGGTTTGAAAAAGATGGCTATGTCGAAAATTTTGGAGTCACAATATTGAAAATTACCAAAGCTATGATCGAGCACTGAAAAATGTCAAGGTACTTTCAAAACATTGTTATTTTTAATATTTTGATCCCGCATTTTCAACATAGTCTTCCTAGGACACTACCTCATGAACCTGGTAGGAAAACGTTTTCAAATTCTACCCAACAGTTGATTTGGCAGAGTGACTATGAAATCACCTTTAGGGAGGATTTGAAAGTTGTCATCTTCCCTGTTGATGAGGTGGGGCCACAGAAAAGCTATGTTGAAAATTTTTGGGGGGGTGGGGGAACATTAAAAAGTGACCAAGTTATGAGTAAAAGTTTAACACACATTGGAAATACATTAACTGCACTTGTCTTATTTCCTCATTTCACAGTCATGGTTTCAGGAGGAGAACATCTTTTGGCTTGAATCCTGGATCTACAAAAGAAGAAAATAATGTGGGACTGTTTTCTTTATTTCAGGTATACTGGCCACCTGTTCAATGATGCCAGGGGTGGGCACCCTGGTGCAGCTACAAATGGGGGTGGGGACATTCGATATGCAGGAAGGGTTCATATATAACAGTACCAGGGTGGGCACCCCGGTGCCACTCAATGTTGGAGCGGGGTCAAATTATAGGGTGGTACCCAAGAGTTTGCTACCCCGTGTTGGAATACTGCATATGTATAAATACCATAGTGGGATTGGGCATCCACCATCATAAACAGTGAGGAGGGTGGGTGACTACTGGCTAACCATTCTATGCAGACATGGGTCAGGAAGGAAGAGGATAACAGCCACAGGAATTGCGCACCTGTCAGCCATTCTATGCATAAACATGGATCAGGAGGGAGCTGGAATGATTGGACACCTGCTGGCCATATTTGTGAGACAGGGGATGGGGGAGTACTGGCCAATAGGATTGGGCACCCATCAGTCATTTTCATTAAACATTTAGGAGGGAGGGAGGGAGGGGGTTTTAAGGATAGCTGGGGTTTTGTACAGGTAGATTGATCATTAATGATTACTTTGTTACCGCCTACGTGAGCCAAAATCACTTACGATCAAAGCAGTGACAAAGAAATGACTGATGATCAAACCACTAACTTAAAAATCCTGTGATTGTATCCTTAGAATGTTTTTTTATGAACTGAGCATTCACAAAAGCAACACAATCTGTAACGTATGTTTCAGTAACTATATAAGATAAAAACTTGCCAGTTGTCAAAGCATGTAACTTGGGTCAGACTCTATTGAACCTGCAAGTTTCAGATTTTATAAAATTGTTTCTTGGTTACTGGTGAGCAAAATAACAAAAGTCTTAGTCTGGATGCATGTTAGCATTTTAGCCCTCTGTAAATTTGCCTGCCCAGACTGATTGACACAAAGGGCTTGATTTTCAAAGAGCCCTTAGAGTGATGCAATTTGCATCACTCCTGGGCTACAGCAAACTCTGGTTGTGCCAGGGACCCTGTGCCTGATTCTACAAAAATGAGGGTCCCAGCACCAAACCCCCTGGGTTTACTGCAAGCCAACAGCTGTGCCAAACAGTTGGCGCACCTGCAGGAATTGCCGCAAAGATCTGGCCATCCCAACCCGGTGCATCACTAGAACAGCTGGGCTTGGTGGTGGTGGTGAATGTGGTGGACAGGAGGGGGCTGATGGCATTTGGGGCATGGGAGGTGGCATATGGGGTGTCAGGGAAATAGCTGGGCCTTAAAGGGAGCGCTGTGATACCCAGTGGGATTTTTTTGCTGTTGTATGTATTATTGTATCATGTAGCAATACCTGTTAGAGTACCGCAACCTACTGTACCTATGAATTATACTGTACTGAGAGGTTCTAGGGATGGCATGTGCCATGGCACCAGGTGGGCACAGCCCTGACAGGTGCACGGTTTGTCCCTGGACCCCTCAGTATTAGAATAATGCATACAATGGCAAATGAATGCCGCCAGGTAGCACAGCATTCCCTTTGATGCCCAGATGTCTCACTGTCTTCCTGACGCTCCCTATGCCACCACCCATGCCCCTTCCACCCCCAGTATCCCAGTTCACAGCTCTGTTCCTAAAACTACTAGGCTGTTACAGAAGCTACTGACTGCATCCTGAATAAAGTAGGTCAGTAATAACTTCAAGTCTTATACTAGGACTGGGGCTTATACTCAACTGTGAAAGTTCAGTGTGCAGTACTGGGGGGAGGGTGTTGCACAACAGGAGGTGCCACATGGCAGCAACTTGGATCACACCTTAAACTGTTGCCCCTTCTGCTCTTCTCTGATAGTTGCACAGGTGGAAGGTTAAGCACCTGTGGTGCACTAAGGGATCTGAATGATGCAAAATTCATTTGAAGTGAAAAGAGTTTAACGAAAAACGGTATGATTGAGAAACACTTCACTTGGCAGTGCAGTACTGTTCTTCCAACTGCAAAGGATCAAAAACACCCCTATGTATTGATGAAACAGTCCTCCTCAAAGGTAAAACTGCTGGGGAGGAGTCTCACATTATATAATGCCAAAAGTGATATTAAATAAATGTTTAAATTGCATTGAATTCAGCTGTAATCAAGCACCTGTGGCAATATCCTGGCGCACAATATGGCACGAGACAGGGAATAAATCTGGTAAATTCCAGTTAAATTAAAGATTTACAATGATCACCTTAAAAGCAATGCAAGGCTTCAACAAAGTGCCATGAATTATACAGTGACTACATTTGTAGTATTACAGTATGGTACTTCTCATGTGTATATGCTCACAGGCTTCAGCAGCATCATTTGTTAATTTCTACATGAGAACTGCCGACGGAGTAATTCCCTTTGATGGCAGACTGTAGCCCAGTCATTGGTTAAAATATTTTATTATGTCATCAATTACCTTAAATGCTGAGCATGGGAGTGTGGCAGGGATACTAAATATATTCTGCTGGAGAATGAGAGTTTTGCTGCCACTTCTGTTTCCGTGGAGGAGCAGAATTCTAAGGGACCTGCTCTTGGCCAGCAAGCAGTAACTGATTTAGCATAATCTGAGTTTTATTGGAGAACACTACAATTTTTTTGGGGGGGGGGTGCTGCAACCCATTTGAAAAGACTGCTACCCCTTAATAAAATGTTTTGATAAACCCCTGGTGCCATGTTGTTGTGTGGCTAAATCTGGTAGTTACTACATAGGCTGTCCTATGGTGGTACTCTGACCGCATCCCACTGGTGCAAGCCACTTAGCTCACCTCCTGGCTGGTCTAAGTGGTGCCCCTTGCTAAGTTCTTGGCTGGGCTTGCAAAATGCCAAAAAAGGGGATGTTGCAGCCCTACCATGGCGCAAGTCCCCTTGTGACCTGGTGCACTGGAGTGTTTGGCACAGCCTTGGCACAAGGGTCCTTTGGCACAGCTACATCAGGTATTGATTCAGGCTGCCTTAGAAAATTGCAAATGCTGCAAGTAGTGATGCAAGTCACCCCTTGCATCAAAATATTTTGATGCAAGTCCCTTACGTTGGTGTAACCCTTTTGAAAACTGGGTCTCAAATGTTCAAGATTCAGAGACAGAGACACTGGTCTGGATTCCGCACCAACCAAATTTTGAACAAATTGATTAAACAGGGGCAGAGCTAGTGAGATGCAGATATTGGTGTTTAACATAGAAGTAATTACTCAACCCTAATCTACAGGCACTACCTTGTCAGTATTCCTGTGTGATATGGTGACCATGTCTTTATTGTGCAGTACTGTGTACCTGGCCTATATGTATGGCACTGAACTATGACTGTACAGTTTGTATGTTGAAATGTTAATACAGTACAATGAACAGATTCCCCCCCCAAAAAAAGCAAAATAAAAAAAAAAAGCAATGAAAATCAGATCAGTATTCACTAGATTTCATCTGCTCTGGTTGCTTGTTCTACACCTAACATCACAGCTCTCTGCTTGTGACATTATCATCTGTTGCTGTGAAAATGTATCTAAAAACTGTGTTTTTTTCTAATGTTCACTCATGTGATGGGGCTCAGCTGATACAGTAACTGCTCTTCAATGATTCTGCACAACGGTACAGCACGATACGTAATTATTAGGGAGGATGGGGGAAACAGAAAAACAGTCAGGGAAGCACCAGACAGAGCTGAATGTTTTATTTGTTTCCATTTTCTCTTCTTTACTCACTCTCCTTCAGGCTGTCTCTGGAAACATGCCTACTGGATCAGTTGCAGCTTGCCCTGTGATACCCACTGCCTGTCTCCCCACATACTGTTTCAAACTTAGCCCTCTGGGTTCAGTAACACTTACTGGGTGGATAAATGCTCTGGGTTATGCCCCGTATCTCACAATGCACCCAGGGCTTGCTTCAATATAGTGACAGCACCATAGCAATCTGGGTTTATGAGGTAATAACCAGACCAGGAGCTTTGGCTTTGGTGTTTGTTAACCCCCAACTCCAGTTATTACCGAGGAAACACAGCCCATTATTGGTATTATCACTATAATACTAGAAACATAGAAACATAAATGTTGATGGCAGATAAGGACCTCAAGGCCCATCAAGTCTGCCCATTTCTTTTTCTACCTTATGAATGTGCAATAGACCTTGCTCTGTCAATGACCTATCTATTCATACTCATCTGTAATGCTCCAGTATGCCTATCCCATGCCTGTTTGAAGCCCTGCACTGTATTCATATCCACCACTTCCTGAGGTAGGCTGTTCCATGCATCCACCACCCTTTCTGTGAAAAAGAACTTCCTCATAGTACCTCTTAATCGGCCTCCCTCTAATGTCATGCTGTGTCCTCTTGTCCTGTTATTTTTCTTATATTGAAAAATATTAGACTCTTTCACCTTGTTAATGCCCTTAAGATGTTTAAATGTTTCAATCATATCACCTCTCTCCCTCATTTGCTCAAGGGTATACATACTGAGTTCAGTTAAGCTGTCCTCATATGTTTTCTGATGCAGTCCCTGCACCATTTTGGTTGCCCTTCTCTGGACTGCCTCAATTTGGTTAATGTCCTTGTGAAGGTGTGGCCTCCAGTACTGCATGCAGTACTACAGATGTGGCCTAACCAGTGTCTTGTAAGGAGGGATTATTACCTCCCTCTTCCGACTTGTGATACCCCTAGTAATACACCCCAACATCCCTCTAGCCTTACCTACTGCTTTAGAAATCTGCTTGGATGATTTCAGGTCATCGGTGATGGTGACGCCCAAGTCTCTTTCTTCCCTTGTGACTGCCAGCAACTCCCCTCCCAGCCTATAGGTCGATTCAGGGTTTCTCTTCCCTATGTGCATGATCTTTGCACTTCTTTGCATTAAACCCCAGTTGCCACTCTTCCGACCATTTTGCTAGTTTCTCCAGACCTCTTCTCATTCTGTCCACCCCATCTGGATCATCTACCCTGTTGCAGATCTTGGTGTCATCTGCAAACAGACAAACCTTACCCTCCAGTCCATCTGCAATGTCACTGATGAAGATATTGAAGAGGACTGGCCCCAGGACTGATCCCTGAGGTATCCCACTTGTGACTTGCATCTCTTCTGACTGTATACCATTTACCACCACTCTCTGTTTTCTGCCTGTCAACCAGTTTACCACCCAGTTGACTAACGTATGACCCACCTACCCAGCTTATTAATCAATCTTCTATGTGGAACAGTATCGAAGGCTTTGCTGAAGTCAACTTAGGCAACATCAAGTGCTCCCCCTTGGTCCACAACTCTGGTTACCCCGTCAAAGAAATCTATGAGATTAGTTTGACAGGACCTTCCTTTTGTAAACCCATGCTGTCTTGGATCCTGTGCTCCTATGGATTCCAGGTGTTGCACTATCCTTTTCTTAAGGAGTGCCTCCATAATACTGAGGTAAGACTGACTGGTCTGTAGTTCCCTGCCTCCTCCCTGCTAGGAAAAAATACTTAAAAAATAAAAACAAAACCTGCCAAATCTGTCATGCTAGAGTGCATCTGTGAGAAAGCAGGAACTGATTTTCACAGACATGATGAGCATTACTAGACATCTCTGATTGGGTGCTGCCTGTTGAAGTGGGAGGGCAAACTGGGGTTTGCTTTCTGATTGGCTAAGTATGCATGCTGCAGCCAATCAGAATGCAGAACCACTGTCTCATTATGTTCTTAGCCAACCAGAATGCAGGCCACTGTCCCATTATTCAGTCTACTATCTGGTTATCACAAAATTACCAGAGAGTAACTCTGCATTCTGATTGGCTAAGAGGGATCTTTTCTAGTATAAGGAGGGATTAATCCATGACAGGGTATGGGTTTACTGAGCATTAATCCATGCCTGAGGGGGTTGGAGTCACGAGGTGAAGCTGAGTGACTTCAACTACCCAGGTGTGGATTAATGCTCAATAAACCCATACCCAGGAGTGGGTTAATCCTCTTATAACATGGCATTGTTTTGTTAGAGTTTTATCTAAAGAAATAGTGAAATAAAGCCCTGTGAACATGCAACTGTGGGTATATCAGGGATTAATCAATGGTCAGGTGACCTGTTTGGATGAATCAGAAGACAGTATTTTAGGAACCCATGTTATAACTATGTATAATCCCATGCCCTGTATTGGGTTTTTATTGCATACCCACTACTTTGTGGTTACAGTCTTCAGATCAAAAGGCTTTTTAAAGTATAAACATTGTCTGACTATTCATTTTAATCACCAATAAAATGGACCAAGTAAACATACATAGAAGTGCCATTCAGTAAAAGCAAGCAGCAAGACATGAAAGGGCATTAGCTGTATTGGGTTTACAGAATGGTCAGGTGTGTAACAAGGCACGAGGCAGCAAGTTGAGTGCCTTCAGCCCCTGGAAGTGGTATACACCCAGTACAACTAATGCCCTTGAGTGTCTTATTGCACTTATACCATGGGTTTTGTTAAAAAAACTTTTGAAATTAAAAAAAATAATAATGCTGTAATTATCCTGTAAGTGCCAAATAGTTCCTCCACAAGTGTACTGCCACTAGAAGGTGTAGATATGGCCTCTCTCTCTCTCTCTCTCTAGTGACAGGTGGTCTATGCAGTGTTGAAAAAAGTTAGTGTCCAACATGCCCCCCCCCACCACCAGTAACTGGCTGCAGATTTGTCACAGCAGTGGGGAGATAAATAAAAAATTCTCTATGGTGTGGTAGTCAAGGTCACCTATCCCTTCTTTACAGGAGCTGGGGGATGAAAACATACCATCTGTAGGGTGGTTTCTGTCCCTCCTTTATAGGGCCGGGTATATTGAAGGATAAAACTGCCAGCCTAACAGGCAGCTACTAGGAAGGAACGGGAGTGTCGCTATGGAGTTTTTTTTTTTATTTTGAAGATACCTAAATTAACATTTCACCAGATTTTAAGTTTATTTTTGTAACAAAAGTAGGCAGATTGGGAAATTTATTGGAAGACATTTATTTTTGATAGAGAGATTATTGCAGCAACAAACAGGTGAGTGAGTGACTGGTTGAGTGGTGGGGAAGGAGGACAGATAACAGGGCTGTAATAGCATTTGGAAAAAGCAGTGCGGGCACATCATTGCAGAACTAGAACTTGCAGTTTGATGGTAGCTTCTGTTGTTATGTCAGTAGTTTTTTTTTTTTGAATGAAAGAACATTGTAACCTTATAGTGAGGGGTTAGTGAGTGAGTAGACTGCCAGCACTGCAACAGTCTAAATAAAAAAAAATAATTTGCAGGAAGGCTGTTTTTAACTCTGCCTGTTTTATTGCCACTCTTTAGAGTAACTGAGAGATGTACTGTGGAGTTAAATACTAGTAAATGAGTTACTGGGTGAGAAAGTGGATCTCACCAAAAACTATACTTCCAGTGTATGAATAAGATACTTTTGGATGGGGATGGAAGGGGTGAGCACTGGTGCTTGGCTATGACTGGTTTCAATTCTGTTTTTTAGATCTCCTGACATCTGAATATGGAGGATCCTGGTTGGAGAAATTGCCTGTTGGTAGCACCTTTCAAGGTATATCTGTGGGGCACTTTTCCTATGTCTTTAGATCACTCTGAGAAAGCCTGGCAGTCAGCCAGGTGAAACGTCAGTGCTTTGTGGCATTAGACTAAACGGTTTCTGCTGGCCATGCATTGTGTGTATGTATGTTTTTCACTGCTTGATTACTACATTAAAATTACCATTTAACTTGGTCAGAGTGGTTCCTGCTGCTACAGGTACTCATGAATTCTACTTTTGGATGTTGCATCTACACATTTAGCACCGTAGCTATTTGTTTCTGGTGCTCAGCTTCTGTTTTGCAAACCTGTTATTTTACAGTGGAGCACAGGTTTCCCCTGAATAGGGGTGTAAAAGCTGGGACCATGGTTTGCTGCCTGTGTGTATATTTTACAGTAGACAGTCTTCGATTGTTCCACATGACACCAGTTACAAGAAATTCCCTAGCCAAGCATATACTCCTTCAAGACACGTGAATCCAACCTTACTTTGTTTGAAGTTTTGGAAATGGCAAATCAGGACAATGGAAGCTTACCTGCAGGGATGTCCAACATTCCAATTGGTGGCTTCACCAGTTTGATTTTTAGCTGCAGCAGATGACAGCAATCCCATTTTCAGTTGAGACCAGAGACCAACAGAGACCACGACTGAGCCAAAGGCAAAGACTGTGTTTAAAAACCTGGAAAAACTCATCATAAAAGGCAGGAGAATGTTCTGGCATAAGACCACTCTTAAAGCCTACCTAGAAGTGAAGCGTGTGCCCCATGGGCTATGTATTTTGAATAAACCCTCACACGGCACTGATAACATAGAGTTTTTGTGTAAATGGCATGCTAATATGGAAGAAGCATCCCTCAAAAATACTGAATTAATAGTCACTTATGCCAAATCAAAGAGCACTTGCCAGGTGAAGGGCAGTGCAATTTTTACAACTAGAAGTCCTCTGCATGAAGTGGTGATAAGGTATTAGGCTCTTTATTTAATGTTTGGACAGCATGCTGTTTCACTAGACAGGAAGTAACTCTGAGCTACTTCCTGTACTAGCGCTATAAAGAAGCTCTTCTTCAGTCGGAGTGAGCCAGAGCGGAGCGAGTGCACATCCACATGCGTGGAGATGCATGCAGAAATGCGTGCAGAGACACATGCATCTTTGCGTGTTACTTGGTATTACTTGGTATGAAAGAACAGAAGAAGGCCAGAGCCCATCGAGACTGTTCCCCACACTATGTGGGACATTATTTATCTATTATCCCTCAACCAAACATCTAATTTGTTTTTAAAGACAGTGGCACTAGTTGCCTGTACCAATTCTTGTGGCAATGTGTTCCATACAATGGATGCTCTTATTGGAAAAAAGATTCCCCTTTTGCTGGTTTTATAAGTTTTTACATCAAGCTATTTATTATGTAGTCTCGGAACATGTCTCCTTTTGGAGAGTGTTAGACCACATGTTTCCATTACATCTGGTGAATTTATTAAATTAAAAACCATAAGCATATCACCTCTTAATCTTCTAGTTTGAAGAGAGAGAGAAGAGACCAGTAGCTTTTAATCTGTTCTGATAATCCAACTTTGTTAATCATGGAATCATTCTAGTTACTCTCCTTTGAACCTGTTCAAGAATTGCTATGTCTTTTTTTTTGGTTTGGATTCCAGAAAGGGGAGCCATAGTGTAGATACGGTCTAATGTATGCCCTATACAATGGAATAAGGCATTGTTCAGTGCAATTAACAAAAGTGCGTTTTATTTGCCTCAAAAGTCTGTTGGTCATGCAAGCAGTTCTAATGCAGTGATCACTTGATGTAAGTTTATTATTAATATGTATCCCTAAATCTTTTTCACAATTTGATGAGTGAAGTGGTAGTCCGTTTTTATGATATATCGTTTTTGGATTATTTACACTGAAATGCACTACTAAACATTTGTCTTGATTAAACTGCATATGATTTTCATTTGCCCAAAGTGTTAATTTTTCCAAATCCTTCTTCAATGCAGAAATATTTTCTTGATTATTAACCTTGCCCCCCAATTTGGTATCATCTGCAAATTTAACTATGAAGTTATTTGGTCCTGTTTGTAAATCACTGATAAAGAGGTTAAACAATGTTGGTCCCAAGACCGACCCCTGTAGTACACCACTTGTCACATTACCCGAATCAGACAAGATATCATTAATTCTGACTGCTGGACCTCAGGTAAGAGGACTTTGTACTTCATTACCTTGGCACAATATTTCTGTAAACATATTCTTACCATGAATATCCATGAGGGCTTCATTACCCTTAGCTCTGGGGAAGTCGCAATGATCTGTATTTTATGTAATAAATTCTGCTTGGCACTTCTTAAAATGAAAATTACTGACTTGGAAAAAGCCTAAAGTGGGTTGCAAGCAAGTGCAAGTGAGTTTAACCTCTCATCTGTAAGTAAAACACCAGCCTTATAACATGTATTGCAATAAACAAATAAAGCACAGTGGGAGTCACAAAAATGTTACAGGGATATAAGTAATGATGAGGAAGATGACTGGAGCCCAGTGAGGAACAAAAAGAAACAACATAAGAAAGGACGCAGATGTATGGAGTTTAATTTACTACTTCAGAATAGATATCTATTATCACTGACATCATTGGGCAATTAGGCAGTAGTGACCATGATATTGACCTAATCGAATTTAACCAAAATAAATTAGTTAATAAGTATACTAATTTTTGGTATGATTACAACAAAGGAAAGTATGATCAAATCAATAAAGTACTAAATAGGTATGATTGGATCACCATGTTCCAAAATTTGAATATCAATGGTTGCTGGGCATTATTTAAATCTATCTTAATTGAATTGGAAAAACTGTATATCCCCATTAAAAAATGCATAACAACAAAGGCAAGGTCCCCTTATGACTGACAAATTCAATTAGGCAACAGATATCTATTAAAGAACAAGCATTTAAAACAATGAAAAAGTTTCCAAGCACATTAAATCAAGATAAGAATAGGGGACTACTGAAAAAAAAAAAAAAAAAACTAAGAGTATGATTAAAACAGAAAGAAAGAAAATGGAATTAAGATTGGCTGTAGCTAAAAATCCAAAAGCATGTTATGCTTATATTAATAATAATAAAATCAAGGATAATTCATTCAATAAACTGGTTATTAATGCTGTAGAAATGAATGATAAGGAGGCTATATATATATATTTTTATTTAGTTGTTTAACCAAGAGTAGCACACTAAGCTGAAAGATTTTTTACAGGTGCGACCTGGGAGCACAGGGAAGTTAAGTGACTTGCTTAGGGTCACACAGTATGCAAGTGGAAGCTGTGGGATTCAAACCCAGGTCTGGTCTGCTGGATGTCACCAAATTTGCAGCTCAGAACCTTAAACCACTACACTATACTGCCTCCCTAATATCTAATGCATTTAATAACTACTTTGCATCAGTCTTTTCAGACAACTATCAAGCTATAAATATGAGAAATGATGATCAAAAATCACCAGATACAAGCCTAAGTGAGACCATTGCTGCTATTAAATTACTTCAGGAACACAGTGCCCCAGGGTCTGATGGCATTTGCCCCATGTTCTTAAAAAAAAGCCCTAGCATTTGTTGTATTTCTCCTAACATTGATGTATAACATCTCACTACAAACTGGTTCTGTCCCAGAAGAATGGACGGAAGCTCTAGTGTAGCCCATTCATAAAACTGATAGTAAAATGGATACCAACAACTATTGCCCCATAAGCATGACTTCAGTTACTTGCTAACTGATGGAGAGAATTCTTAAAAACAGGTTAGAGCTCCACTTGGAACATAATAACTTAAAGGATATAAAACAACATGGCTTTAAGGCAGGTAGTTTCTGTACCACTAGCCTTATCAGCTTTTATGAACAAGTGAGTTGCCACCTTGATAAAAGAAAACCAGTGGATGTGCTATTTATAGGGTTCAAAAAAGCATTTGATAAGGTTGCCCATGGTGTCCTGATTGATAAAATGTATGATCTAGCAATTGAACCCCAATATATCAAATGGATTCATGCATGGCTGCTAAATAGAACACAGGTTGTTAGGTTAAATTATACCATTTCTGCACCAGTTAAGGTGACCAGCGGGGTCCCTCAGGGCTTGGTGTTGGGCCCCAGCTAATTTAGACTGTATGTTTCAGACCTACACAAAGGCATATCAGGTAACATCGGCAAATTTGCTGATGATACCAAACTCAGTCAGGTGGTTGATACTGACTTAAAAATAGAAAACTTCAAGAAGGACATAGTAACTTTGGAAAAATGGGCCATCCAACATAAAATGGAATTCAACATAACCAAGTGTGCCATTATGCACTTAGGGGCCACAAATCCATGTATGCTATATTTTCTAAATGGTTACCTGCTAAAACAGGTTAAATCAGAAAGGGACTTGGGTGTTTTAATAAATAATATCCTCTCTGCAAGTTATCATTGTAGACATGCAGCCAAACTGCAAATAGAATATTTTCATCTATTAGAAGAGCCTTTACATCCTGACATAAATGGTGTATCTTACCATTATACAAATCTTACATTAGTCCCCATCTGGATTATGCCTCCTCCTTCTGGGCTCCCTCTCTTGCTAAAGATATAAAGCTTATAGAAAGTGTTCAAAGAAAAACTACTAAATTGATTAACAATATAAATCATCTGTCTTATAAGCATAGACTGAAAAAATTACAACTCTTTGATCTGGTTACAAGAAGACAAAGGGGAGATATGATATTGCTATTTGATATATTAAAAGATCATGATTTCATGTTTGAGTGTAATATATCATTTGCGCACTAACCTCATAATCTAAGATGCAACACTAAAGAGTTAACTGTCCAGAAGGCAAATACGAACAAAAGGCAAAACTACTTTACAATTAGAATGGCCACACTATGGAACAGTTTACCACAAAGTGCTGTGGATTCTGAAAATCAGTACCACTTTAAAAAAAGACTCAATAGATTTATTATGGAACTAAGTACAACATAGTCCGCAGGGGTGGGAAGGTGGACTCGATGGGCCTAGTTGCCTTCTTCTACCTTTCATACTAAGTAAACTGAGTAATACATGACCAACTGACTGTCAATATAGCCAGTACAGAGACACTATTGAAAACTAAAATGACAACAGAAGAATCTGAGAAGTATAATAAAATGTTATTTGCTAAAATCTCTCAGTACGACATACAATTAAAGGAACAGAAACAAAAAGGTTTTTGAGAGATGAAAATGATTATAGGTTTTATCATGTTTTTGACTGACATAAAAAGACAGACACTGCTCATGAACAGAGTAATCCTAAATCTATTCTAAAAAATGAACAGTGGCTGGAGCAGGAAATGGCACCATACTAGACTACACTACGGGTCCGTCTGATACTGACGGCTCAGAATCTGACTGTTTTTTAGAAGAGGATATGGTGAGTATAGTACAGATGCAAATTCCATTGCAAACATAAGGGATGCATTGCAGCAAACACAAAAGCTGTTTTCAAGATACATATCAGCTCCGAGGAGGAAGAAAAGGGGGGGGGGCTGGCATGGAGGAAGGAGAAGAAATTATTATGAATTAAACAGTACACCTACACCTCCTCCACCAACCCACTCACTATGATTACTGACACACCATTAGTGCCTATTGTGAACTTGTCTCAACATAACCTCACAGAAGCTGAGGAAAAAGTACTCAATAAAGGGTTGTCCTTCTCCCCTACTACAAACATTAATTTTTTCTCTGCTGTAGTTGACCTACATAAATTTGCATGTAACTTGACTTTTAAATGCATCTACACAGAGACGAACAGTCAGAATACTGGAGATGCCACATCTTTGCTGGACAGTACTTCTGGAACATTTAGAGCCAGCTCTCAATTCTGCCCTATTTATAATCCAGTAGTATCTACTTTTTTTTTAGTTAATTTATTTATTCTCCCCCTGGTTGGGTGGCTGTGCATCTTGCCGACTCCCCCAGCCCCGTCCACTGCTCGTGACTCACCTTGCCAGCTGCCCCACGGCTATACCCCCTGTGGTCAGGTGGCAGGGATCTCCTTGACCTGCCAAATACATGAATCTGGTGCTGGAGGTGGCTGCTATTCACGGGGGTGGCGCCTGTGGGGAACGGCTTCACTGTGCTGCACCCTGACCCTTTTTCCTCTTTTTCTGGTGCTCCCCCCCGAGACGAGGTGTGCAATGATGCCTCATGGGACAGTGTGCACACATCCGTACACCCTACCCCAAGCACCGCCTGCCTCATCTCTTCCCTTCTGAGCATCGATGCACCAGCCCCCAGCCTCCACTAGGGGCTAGACGTGCATTGAGCGCTAGGATCCCTCCTCCTTGGAGAAGGAGAGCAGTCCATTGGATGCTCGATCCTTCTCCATCCCTGCCGACCCCAAGCGGGCCGTGCTCATTCCAGAACATGGGTCACCGGTGTAGCGCGAGGTAAGGCAACCAACGCCTCAGCCCTCAGTGCCACTGGGCTGGCTACAGTATCAACTTTTATTAAAAAATGCGAATTAGGTCAGGAACAATTGTGGGGGAACACCACTGAGATGTTATCTTTGAATTGTAATAGAGCTGAAATAGAAGTGCTACAACAGTTAGCACATAACGATGACATTATCTTTAAGCCCGCCGATAAAGGCGGGCCAATTGTGATTATGGATACTGTGGACTATATTTCAGAAATAGAACGACAGTTGGCAGATAAAAGATTTAATGTTAGTATAAACAACACATGTATTTCTGAATTTAAGGGACGGGTAGATGAGCTACTGAATAAGGGCTTTATTAAGGGGTGTATATCTGAAACCATGTATAAGACTCTTACTGTGGCACACCCAGTTACCCCCGTAATTTACATACTCCCAAAGATACATAAACAACTCCAGAAGTCTCCAAGGAGGCCTATAATTTTGGAGAAAGGTTGGCTCATTGAACTGTTGTCTCTTTTTGTAGCTCAACATCTCCAATCCCTAGTTAAAAAGCTGCCCTCATACGTAAGGGATTCTACAGAAATTATAAATATCATGAAGACCATAGATATGGGCTCTGATCAGTTATTTGCGACACTTGATGTTGATTCACTGTATACTGTAATCCCTCATGATAAAGGCTTAGCAGCTATGGGCCATTTTTTGGAGAGTAGATCTGAGGAGGAAAGGGTGGCAACACCAACATGGTACTTATTAGATCTAGCTGAAAGTGTCCTGACAAAGGATGTCTTTTTGTGCCAAAACTGGTACTATTTACGGGTGAGAGGCACTGCGACGGGGGCCACCAAGGCCCCCAGATTTGCCAATTTATAATGGAAAATGGGAAATGGACCATCTGTACAGCACTGCCACAAATCCATACTTTCATTTGTTGGCTTTGTGGTGGCACTTTATTGATGACATTCTGATCATACTGTATGGAAAGGTACAGTTGAAGAGTTTGCTGCCTTCATCTGCTGGCTTGAGAGCACCAGTAATTATTTATGGTTTAAGCATACTGTTCACTCCCATGAGATTATATACCTAAACTAGAGCTGTGCAGAATGGGAAAATTACGAACCTGTGGAATGTTGACGAAGGTTTGCAAAATCCCACAACATTTCATGAAATGTCATTGGAATTTTGCAGAATTTTTTTAATTTAGTAATGTGGTCATAACTTAGCCGCTGTTCAAGCTAGAGCTCGAAACTTTGGAATATGTACTCTGTGGGTCAATGGCCACTAACTAGTCAAATATCATGACATTTGGATTGATAGTTTCAAAATTATAGGTGCTCAAATGTCATTTTATTGTTTGTGCAACATTTCATGAACATTTTTATCTGCATATACTATAACCATCTGTTGGGTCAGGGACCCTAAATTTGGCATTATTTCTTGATGATAGGTTTTCTAACAATGTGCCAGATTTCATGACAATATGATGCATCATCTCAAAATTACATATGCTCAGAATCTGTCATTTTATATTTTTTTCAGGAAATTTCTTGGAAAAAAAATCATCTGCATGTAACTCAGGCACCTGTGGAGCTAGACATGTGAAAATTCTTAATGATACCCTTTTTGTGATGCTTATAGAATGATCAAAATATGGAGAGAATTAGATGAGAGATTTTTTAAGTTACAGGGGTTCAAAACTTTATTATTTAAATATTTGCCAAACTTTGTGAAAACTATCAAAAATGTGAATGTTTGTAACTTCTCTGAGTTAGCATGTGACATGCATATCCATTGTCAGTGTGTCCTGGTGTCTAACACAATTGGATAAATTGGTTAAGCAGTTTTAATTTTGCAGAAGAAAAAAAAATGATTAGTAACGTTTTCTCACATATTTATGATAGCATATACTGTAGGTAAAGCATCCAGAATTTTTTTTTTGTGGAACTTAACATTAACAATGCACATATCACTGCTTCATTTGATAAGCTGGGTGGAGCTTTTTGCAGTCCTGCTGTTTCTCTCTGGGTGACTATTCCCCCCCTTCTATTTTGGCTTAGCCAGATTGACTCAGTAGACCTACTGATCCCACTGATACCCTCTTTGCTCTTTACAGTGACAAACTCCCTTAACACGTGAGTCACCTATTCCTTTTCCTATCAACTTACCCTTTTGGAATAGCCAGACTTCTTTCTTCCTGCTGCCCAAGACATTGTCTTCCCCCCAACACATATTTTTGAGTATCTCTAAGTCCTAGATTTGCATGTACACCAGGCCCCCCAGATCATAAATTTACTGGATGTGATCCTTAAATATTCTGCATTCAGGTTGGAATTGTTAGCACTTTGTGCTTTCTTGCTCCAACCTGGGGGTCTACCACTGTTGTGCTACCCAGCTCAACTGTCCATTTCTTGGTGAAACTGTGCATCTAAATCCAGAACCTGGTGACCACCTGCACTATCTGCCTCTTATACCACTATCCTTTAATTAGAACCCCCCCCCCCCCGATAAGGCTGAGTGAAATTAGAAAATTCCAGTGTTATGGAATTTTTCGTGAAATTCTACAATTTTCATAAAGACTCATGGGATTTGACTTTAAGTATAGATGTTATTTTACAATTCCTTACAACAAGCAATTAATAAAATTGGCACACAGTCTCCTTCTAAGGTCTAAGAACCTACCAAATTTAATGGTGTTGCATTCTCTAGTTTTAAGGTTTCAGGGATTTATAAAGTTGTAGTTTACATTCTTGGAAAATAACATTTTTAAATAGTGTGAAAGTGTGTCTACTTTTAATTCAATTCCATTTAAAACTGCAAATATGAACTTTTTCAGAAATGACCATGTGGTATAGTACTAGTAGTTTAAATGTTTCAACTCTGGTTAAATTTGGATATGTAGTTTTAAAATTGGATGGAACTAACTGAAATTTACATTTTGGCAACATTTTTGTCACGCTATAACTCAGTCCCATTTAAAAGTAGAAATCTGAAACTATGTGCACGTACAAATGTAGTGATAACCTATACACCTGTCAATTTTTGTAACATTTCAATGAATACTATCAAAAGTATAATAAAATTACAGACATCCAAATTTTGGCAAAATATTTGGCTACCTTTAACTCAGCTCCCACTGATGTTTGAGACTTAAAACATGGTGCATATACACATTCTAGGTACTTCTCTAAATCCTGATATTGTGGAGAAATTTGGAAAATAAATTTTAAAATTATCTCAAAATAACTGAAAATTAAATTTTGATTACTTGTTTGTCCACCCATAACTCTACCCCCTTTCAATCTACAACTCTGAAATTTAGAAAATGTAAGCCATTGGGTACTGTTTAAGTTCCACATTTGTTGTTATTTGGATGGGTACTTTTAAAGGAATAGTGAAATAACTAAAATGTAAAATGTTGCGACATTCCTCGAAATTTTCATGAAAATTCCATGGAATTCTACAGAATTGGAATGGTCATTCCACAGGCATTCCTCGGGTGGAATTGTATATTCCACACAGCTCTAACCTCAACCTTAGAATGTATTACAATGACAATGGAGATGTCTGTACGACCCTTTACCAAAAACACACTGACTGTAATAGTCTGCTTAGGTTTGACAGCTGCCACCCCCACCATGTGAGATTTAACATACCTAAGAGACAGCTAATGGGAATTTTTAGAAATTGTACAGAATAGATAGAATATGTGGAGAAAAGAAATACACAAATGAAGCATTTTAAAGAAAGGGGCTATAGTAACCACAGTATAGCTACACCCGTGAGCACTGTGGACAACATGGACAGGGCTGACACCTTGGTCTGTGCTGACCATGTAAAAGACACAACACAGAGCTTCCCCTTTGTTACCTCCTACTCTAAAAGAGCAGACAAGGTCAGGGAGGTAATCGTGGGTAACTGGTCCATATTGCAACTAGAGCCAAAACTGCAAAACATTGTTGCTAAGGGACAGGAGGTAGTATTCAGATGTAGTAAAACCATTAGGGACATGGTTGTTAGTCATGTCTTATCAGGACCAGAACCAGTTAGACCCAATTTTCTCCTCCCTCCCCCACTGGGACACACAGATGTGGGAGATGTTTGTATTGCAAGTATATACAATCTTGTAAATCCTATACACACCTTAGGACTAATACACAAATTGAGAGAAAACATTTTATCAGCTGCAACAGTCAAGGTGTTGTGTTTCTATTGTCATGCAGTTGTGGGTCCTTTTATGTTGGCCATACCACCACGCAGTTCAAATTCAAGGTGTGGGAACATAAACTGGCCCTTCTAAGAAAGAATGAGACATATGCCATAGTAAAACATGTACTAGAGTCACTTAATTTGGAGCATGATATTTAATTTATTGGCATTGAGTTGGTAAAAGTCAGACCATGGGGGGATCTGGAAAAAACTAATTGGGAGAAGTGAAAGTTCCTGGATCTACGAATTTGAGGCAAGAAATGTAGGGGGATTGAATGACAGCATTGATTTGTCAACATTTTTAAAGAAATTTAGATGTTAACCCCCTGTATTCATGTTTGTTCTTTGTATACATAATGTGAATTATATTAAGTTGTGGGATTGCCTAGAGCTGAAAATCAATACTTACATACTAACAAGGAGCAAAACTTTAAATATTGGGAACATTTGAAATGGAAGTATAATAAGCTCTCTAACATAAAAATAGAAAGATTAATAATGAAAACCAGATCCAAATATTATGCTAAAGCAGATAAATCTGGTAAAATCCTTGCTAGCAGCCCAGTGGCATAGAGGGTTGAGGCGCTGGTGCCTTACCTCTTCCCACGCCGGCGACCCAGGTTCAGGAACTGACTTGGGTCATTGGGGGTCGGCAGGGGAAGGATAGGATTGAGCATCCAATGGACTGCTCTCCTATCCTGGGGAGGATTAGGGATTGCCTCACTCATGTAGTGGCCCCTAGTGGAGACCAGAGGCACTACAGAAACAGTGCACTAGGGGGAACCAAGAAAATTAGAAAATCCACACCTGAAGTCTAGTCGGATGATGGCTTCAGGCCCCAGGCATCTCCAAAGACTTCCTGTGAAGCCACAGATTGCCTCAGCAGCTCCCAGAACTGCAAAGAAATAGTGTGCTGGTGCTTCCTCCCCACTGGTGCCTTCCCCCTCGGAGGAGCAGGGACCCACCCAGTGAAGGGTTACACCGGGGCTACTCTGTGGACAGCTGTGATTGTGAGGTAAGGTGGTGGAAGTGGGGATAGTAGGGAATGTCTGTGGACCTTGGAAGCCTGAAGGAGCGGCAGCTTGGGTGCATGTAGGAGGATAAAAAGAATAATAAAAAAAAATCCTTGCTTATCTTCTACAAAAAGAAAAAGCTAGCAAAACTATTGGAGAATTAGAAGTGAAGGGCAGGAAAACCACAGATTTAAAAGAAATTAATGATGCCTTTAAAACATTTTATCAAGATTTATATAAGTTGGCAATACAAGACTTAAATACAGAGATACTTTCAAAATATGAAATTCCTAAAATTAGTTTGAGAACACAATTAGAACGTAAAACCATAACCAAAGGAGAAGTCAAAGAGGCTATTTGGTCCTAGCAAAATGGTAAAGCGTCAGGCCCAGATGAAATCCCTGCAGAAATCTATACAATTTGTGCCACTTTGTGCTACTCATATTTCACCCTTGTTAGTAGAACTGTATCATTATTTTCTATTGGGAGGTTCAATTCCTAATTCTTTTCTGGAGGCATTGATAGTTTTAATACCTAAAGAAGGGAAAAATTTGCTTCTCCCTGGATCCTTTCATCTGATTTCTTTGTTAAATGTGGATAATAAGATCCTTGCAAAAATTCTTGCTAAGAGACTAGAAATCATAATCCCCAGTATTGTTAATAAAGATCAAACAGGATTTGTGAAAGGCAGCGAGGGATTTAATAACATTAGGAATGCCCTCAATATATTAACTAACACCATTATTAACGAACAGATGAAGGATGCTGTGATTTGTTCCCTGGATGCAGAGAAGGCCTTTGACAGGGTGGAATGGAATAATCTTTTTACAAGCTTAGAAAAAGCAAACTTGGGGAATCATTTTATTACTTGGGTTAGAACACTCTATTCACATCCTTCAGCTCAAATATTGACTAACAATAACATTTCTTAGAAAATCACTTTAGGCAGAGGCACAAGGCAAGGGTGTCCTCTCTCACCCCTATTGTTTGCTTTGGCACTAGAGCTGTTAGCTAATGCACTAAGAAGCCTCTCAAATGTCAAGGAATTCTACAATTCTAAAGACCCCTCATAATCTCTTTATATGCAGATGACACATTATTATTTATTACCAACCCAATTAGTAATTTAAACTTAGTTAAGCAAATTATTTCTGAATTTGGACAGATATTGGGTTATAAGATAAACTGGGACAAACCAATTTTGATGCCCATAGATCCTAAACGTATTTATCATGATTTAAAGACATACCATTTTAAGATAGAATATGATAAATTAAAATATCTGGGTGTTAATTTGGGTAGAGATAAAAATAATCTGTTCAAATTCAATTATGAAACCATTCTACACAAGATAAAATAATCTTTAGATTCCTGGATGGAACTCCCCTTGACCCTCTGGGGTAGAGTGCAGATAATCAAAATGTGTATTCTACCCAAATTATTGTACTTATTTCAGGCCTTACCAGTAAGACTGGAGAACCAGTGGTTTAGTAAATTAGATAAACTCCTACTTAAATTCTTTTGGAAAAATAAAAAAAAAAAAAAACTCGAATTAAGCTGGTGAAATTACAAGCCTCAAAAGCTAATGGGGGCCTAAATCTCCTGAATTTCAAAAAAATATCATTTATCAGCTAGGGTCTCCCAGATAGGAGAATACTTTGAGGCAGAACCTGCATGGAGGGTATATTATGAAAATCTCGAGAGAGACACTGTTAACCCTACCCAAGTATTGTTCACCAGTCTTGGAAAGGCAGAACTAAGGAATTATAAGAACATCTTTCTTAGGAATACTATTGAGGATTGGTTGGAGTTCCACAGACTTTCTAAGGAAAATTTGAGAGTGAATCTTGCAAGCCCTATCTGCAGTAATGCCAGGCATACACCATCAAACTCCCAGGCATATAAAAAATGGATAAAGCATGGTATCACATGTCTCCAGAACTTATATAATTCTGAAGGACATTTCATGTCTTTCACTCAAATTTGTGAAATACTGTATTCCACATTCCGGCACAGGATTTTTTCATATTTTTACAAATATTTATATTAAAGAGTTGGGTCCAATGTTGGCCCCACCTTCTTTAACTCAATTGCAAACACATCTCCTGACTAAACAACTGAAATTGATTTCCAAGGCTTACAACATATTATTAAATTCTAATTCTTCTCCAATTTGCAAAATAAAAAAAATGGATGGGAAACTGTATTGCAAAAGGAAATGAACACTCACATATGGGAAAATACTGTAGCTGGAATCTGTACTATGGTAAATAACCGACTTAATCAGATACAATTTAATGTGTTTCATAGATTATACTATGCCTCCTATATTCTCAATAAAATGTGTCCAACCATAGCTCCTCTATGTAATAGAGGTTACGGGAAAATTGGATCCCTGGAACACGTGATTGCTACTTGCCCCCAAATCATCCCTCTCTGGGAAAGGATCTTCAAGTTTTATTTTATTTATTTATTTTTATTTATTTCAAGTTTTGGAAATAACCTTTGAGCAGGATGCTCTTTTTCGAAGGTTTCACATCAGTAAGAATAAAGCACATTCATAAGGAAGCAGTTTACAAGATACGGTATGCAAAACAACAGACAAATGTTCATAGATTACAAGTATTGGTAATGTACAATACAGTATCTATAGAGGCAGAAAAACACAGGCTATAAGGCACTGAGCAGTTTCAGATTCTTATGCACTGACCATGGTAGGCAGCAATAATAGATGGCTCTGTCTAGTGGTTGTTACAGCTGGGTAGAGGTAGAGGATAGGGGATGTACCAGCGTAGTGTCTAAGTGAGTGGAAGGCGGTGACAGTGAGTGGAAACAGAGTGAGTGGACGGTGGTGATATGGAGGTCAGGCATGACAACAGGGTGAGGGGGATGGCACTGCTTGTGAGTGAGTGGGGGGAGGTAAGGGGGACAAGTGGGGGGAGGCAGAGATACGTTTATGAGATTGTAGTGGTGCCAGTGCAGGAGTAGTCTATAGTAATGCATGAGGGGGAAGCTATTTACGCAGGGGTCACTCACTGGTGTTTGGTGTATCCTAGAACTGTGGGCGTAAGGACAAGGATTGTGGGATGCAAGCCTGTGGTGGCCAGAAGGGGGGTGATAATGGCCAGTGAGAGGCGGTGTGGAGGATCAGGCAGGTTCCCATGCATGAGCACTGACTCCTGTCCAGGAAGTGTTTTTTCACTTCAGATTTGAAAGAGAGGTGGCTCCTAAGATTTATTAGGTGGGCTGGGATCTCATTTAGCCAGAGCGGGGCTTTGTAAGCAAAGGATCGTTGTCCAAGGGATGTTCTCCTGAAAGGGACCAGCAGGGGTCCACAGTCCATGCCCTTGTCTGGTAGTGAGATTGATTACTTTGTAGAAGATCAGCGATACATGGTGGAGCCTTACCAAGCATTCTTCAGAAAAGAGAGCACACACCCCTGCAGGTAGCTACTAAAATAAAGCGATCAAAACACAGATGTGCTGTTCACAACTTGTTTAATCTCATATTCTAAACACAGCAGAGCAATAAACAGGCATCTTAGATTTCGCCTGACCCTTCGGGCTTCATCAGAGATCTCTGAAGAAACTTTGTGTAACATAGGGGAATTCACCACTCTCCCAGTGACCACCCTTACCAAGCATTGTTTTTTTTTCCCCCAGCAGACACGTCTGGAACTTTATCCTAGAAACCAGGTTCAGCCAATTGGTTTTCTCATAAAGTGTGCAGGAGTGCTCAAATCTATCTGATGCAAGTGTGAGTTTGCAGGCTTTATTGAGGGTGGTCACCACCCTCTTAAATGCAGTTTCAGAAGCTGCTCCATATACAATAAGATCATAATCTATGATTGACAAAATTGATCTGGAGACTGTCAGCCTGAGGGCAGAGGGAGTGAGATATTGTTTGTGTCTATGTAGGACATTTAGCTTGACGTTGACCACTTTAACGACTGATTTAATATGTTAAGAGAAAGTTAGAGTATCATCAAAAGTGACTCCAAGGTACTTGAAGGAGTGCACCTGCTCCAGTGGGACATCCTTATTGTTGAAGATGCTCAGATCCGGGTGCATTTTCTTGTGCTGGTGACTTGAGATAAGCATTGTTTTTGTCTTTTTATAATTAAGGAGTAGTTTTTGTGAGCAAAACCACTGTTCCAACTGGTTGAAGGTAGTCTGTAACTCTTTTTGGAGCAGAGTGGACTGAGGGCTACTTCATAGGATGACGGCATTATCTGCATACAAGATAATTTTGCTTTTACAGACACGAGGGAGGTTGTTCAAAAATAAACTAAACAGTAGAGGGCCAAGAATGGACCCTTGTGGGATGCCTGGAGAGACTTTCCTTGTGGATGATACTGTGTTTCCTACTTTGACACTTTGGGATCTGAGAGACAAATAGTCCTTGAACCATAGGGCTGCTTCAGTGGCCACCCCTAGCGATAACAGTTCCTGAAGCAGGACTTGATGATTGACGGTGTCAAAGGCCTTGGTGAGATCTATAAAGATTGATCCCACCAACTGGCCAGCATCCATCACCTTATGCACGTATTCAGAGAATTCTACCAGGGCAGTAGTTGTGCTGTGATCTTTCCGGAATCCGTTTTGCTGGGGGTACTGAAGATCATATTTTTACAGGTACTCGGAAATCTGATCCATTACAATTCTCTCTAGTGCCTTTGATGGGGGGGGGATAAAACTGAGATAGAATGGTAGTTGGTGGTGCTGGAGCAATCCCCACTTTTGAGCACTGGAGTCACCAGAGCCAGTTTCCAGATAGATGGAAATTTTGCCAGGCTGATAGATTTATTGAAGGTTTTTGTAATAGGGACAATAACTTCGTTGATAGCTATGGCTACCAGCTTCATGTCAATATTGTCATTGCCCTGTCTGGTTTTACCTAGGACCCTTGAGATGTACGATTTAGCCTCTGTGATAGTAACACATTTGAAGTAGTAGCATGGTTGGGTGAAGCTGGGTTCAGCCATGGGCCAAGTCTGATCATCCAGGGTAAGGTACTCAGAAGGAAGGAGAGAGCTCAGATCTGTGAATGCCTCATTAAATGCTTCTGTAATAATGAGGGGATCTTGAGTGGGGGTGCCATTCATGTTTAGCAAGGAAGGATGTTTTCTGTCAACTTGGCCAAGCAGGTCCTTAATGTTGTTCCAGAATTTTTTCCCATTACCCCAACTATTATGCATCTGGTCTTTGTAGTACTTTGCTTTTGCCAGCCTAGTGAGATTAGTACCCTTATTTCTTGCTGCCTTGTAATTTTGAAAGTCAGTTGCGCTGCCCGAGTTCCTGGCCTTACATCATAGATTATCCCTTGTTCTCAACTCATCCAGGAGGACACTGGTAATCCACCCATTAGAGGACCCTCTAATCTTCCTTTTCCTCAGGAGAGCAAAGATATCACATATTCCATTAAACTTGTCCACAAAAAGCTGTAGGGCATGATCAAAATCCTGCACCTCATCTATTGTTGACCAGTCCACTCAGGACAAAGCTGCTTTGAAGGAGTCAACCTGCCCTCTCTTGATCACTCTGTTACGTATGGTAATTGGTGGTGCTTTATTCTCTTTGCCAGCTCACTTGCATACTACTGGGGAGTGATCACTGAGACAGTCGGAAAGCACTTTAACACCTTTTATCCTAGAAGGGCAACTGGACGGGATCCAGTCTAGGAGCGTGCCTGTGCCTTTGTTGTAGTTCATTCTGGTGGTCTCAGAGACCATCTGAGTCAGATACACATTGTCCACCTGATCCTTCAGTGCGTCATTGTCCTTGCTGAGCCAGTTGATGTTAAAGTCTCCTGTGACAATGACTTCAGAGTTCTTTTTAGCCTGAGAGATAACTTCCAAGACTTGACCAAGTCCTGCTTTGTGAGGGGGCTGGTGGACGGAGGCAATGGTTAGTGTCTTTCCATGTCCTCCTAACAGACATTTTAAACAAAATTTTGGGGATTAGCATCCAGAGAGAATTAGAAATTTGCATGTTAAGTATTAGTTTCAATCAAACCTTACCACAGGGCCCTTTGGCTAAATTTATGAATATCGCATTATTAAATGCAAGACGTTGTATTGTTTGGAATTAGAAAAATGCTGACCCCCCAGGGTACTATTTATGGAAGAATCTTTTCCTGGATTGTATGAACCCGGAAAGAATTCATTTTATAAATAAGAGCCATGAATTAATATTCAAGTTAATCTGGGAACCCATAGAGTATTTACTCAACTTAGATATAAGTATCTTTTTTTTCCTTTCTTTTTCCCACTTGCAAGTCCACCTTTTGCACCCCAACCCCTACCCAAACAGGGTAGGCATATGTAGGGGAGATAGATTGTTCCCTCCTGCCCATGGAATCAAGACCCTTCACTGGGGGGATGGTGGGGCAGGAGGGGAGTTGTTCTTTTTTTTTTTCCATTTTCTTTCCGGGTTTTTTTGCATTGCATATTTCCTACCTCGCCATTATTCTCTTCTTTTTTTTCCTTTTTTTCTTCTTCTCTTTCCCCGTGTCCCTCCTAATCTATAATAATAATTTAGGAGTGATTTTGAGGAGGGAAGAGGCTATAGGTAACTCAGTTAGGACTGGCAACTTAGGTGGGGTAATGATGAGACATATCGCATTACATCTTTGGACTTCTTTATGGAAGGAGAGGATGTGAACTGAATACATTTTTGATGTCACTTTGATATGTCTGAACACCCCCCCCCCAAAAAAAAAGTTATGGGATTGCCTGTTAATAAACCTGCATGTTTGATCTTTAAATATAAGTATGTGCCTGGTTATAGCACACTGCTCTGACTCCCATAAAGTTAAAACCACACTTAGTAATGCATCAGTTAAAAGGACTTGCATCCTTTTAGTTTATATTTGTTTGCATAACTATTGGACTTTTTCAGAATTAAAGAATATGAATAGGGTACTTTTGGATGGGGGTGAAAGGGAGAAGAAATGGAACTTGGCTATAACTGGTTTTAATTCTGTTTTTTAGATCTCCTGACATCTGAATATGGAGGATCCTGATTGGAGAAATTGCCTGTTGGTAGCACCTTTTAAGGTATATATGTGGGGCACTTTTCATATATCTTTAGATCACTCTGAGGAAGCCTGGCAGTCAGCCAGGTGAAACGTTAGTGCTTTGTGGCATTAGCCTAAACAGTTGCTGCTGGCCATGCATTGTGTGTATGTATGTTTTTCACTGCTTGATTACTACATTAAAATGACCATTTAACTTGGTCAGAGTGGTTCCTGCTGCTATGGGTATTTATGAACTCTACTTTTGGATGTTGCATCTACACATTTAGCACCGCAGCTGTAGGTTCCTGGTGCTCAACTTCTGCATTGCAATCCAGTTATAATGTGAACAGTCTGAAGCCTGTCATGCATCCTTGTTGCCAGGACTCAGTTTTGCCATTGGTAGTACTATTTGTAAGGCCCTTGTAAGGTGGGCATCCTCCGCATTTGCCTCAGGGATAATGCATCACTACCTTACATCACCTCTAGGCTGTCATTAATGTTTGTGGTGACTCTTGGGTTCTTTTGTCACGCAACATGGGGAGGGAGTTGTATTCAGATACAAACAATAGTGCGGTGCCTGCACCCAGAGAAAGTTTTAAGTGGGTATGATGACTTGTCAGTACAGTTCCCTGGAATGCTGTACCTGCCCACTTACCCATTGTGGTCATTTCTCCCACATAGTCTGAAATGCAGTAGCTCCCCCAAATTACCAGGCAGTATTACTGAGGAGTCAATAACGAAATATGGCTTGACAGCAGAACACAACTGTATTTCATGGCTAAACTGAAAAGGACAAAATGGGTATATGTATCTAGATACCTGGTGTGGGGTAATATCATTTGTAGAGGACAGGTTTTAGGTGTCCTAGCAGGTGCAGCCTACTGTAACTGAGACTCCACTTAAGTGCACACACAGTCAGGGTCAAACTAACAGGTATCAAGGACTGCCACTAACTAGGCCATTCTAGGTACAGCCCTGAATCAATGCCCTCCCCCACAATGCTAATTACAGAACAAATTCACAACTGGCCATCCTGTACTAGATGCCTGTACTCTCTCCTACCTGGTACCAAGATAGTTCCCTTAAGTGCTTATGGGAATGTCCATTTTTATCAGTAAATGTTTTATTGTCACAATAATAAACAAGTCTTAGAATTTACACATCACACGAATAATTTCCTATTTTCAACACTGGGGTTGGAATAATGCAGGCCTAAAATGAGGATGCCATGGGATCGCTGGCTTCGGTACATTTTATCTTTGAACAGAGCAATGTGCTCAAATTTAAATCCCTTAACCAGAGGCCATGCAGTTGCTTAAATGGTAAAAGTAACCTCAGAATGAGGTACTTGTGAGATCCAGGCCCAATGCAAAGAACAAATCCTCAAACTACAGTTGAATTCCCTTGGAGCAGGGCAAGTCCTGATCTTTCTCAGGCTTCTCTAGTCACCTGGCTCCTTCCTTGCCCTGCCTCTGGTCTCCTGTGGCATGTCTTGACTAGCCAGGCTCTTCCTTCTGTCTTGCTTCACATGCTCTTAGATGCCGGTGTCACTGGTTCCTCCTGGAGGTTCACCTGACTCTCTTGCTCCTCGACTACTGTTGGTCAGCATTGACCCACATTTTATTTATTTAAAAGTTTCACCTGGAAGACATACTGAGCAAATTGATCATTTCCAGATTCATGATGGAGGAAGGAAGAGCTTAGTACAGTAAAGAATTCAGGTTAACAATAGGCAAGAATACAAAAGCATAGGATACAGGTTAACAATGATAATAGATCACAATCACATGGGATGCAATAAAAATTACTTGCAGATTGAATAGGGTAAGATACAGATGCATGGGATGCAAATAATGCAGACATACAAGCAGAGATACAGTGATTGCAGTGTTACAGATACATACATAGCCAGCAGTAGATTGTATGGATAACTGCTTAAGCAAGTCAGTAGTAAGGCTCATAGGTCAAGGCAACAATGTCAACAGAGATTGTACTGGAAGTGCCTAAAGCAGTCACAGCAAGGCTCCCAGAGCAGGCACGGCAGTAGTAAGGCTCGTAGGTCAATTTGTTTCAGCTTTTCTTGGCACAGTTATGTGCTTGAGACACTGTTGTCATTTGTGCTGGCTATACTGCCACTCTTTTCCTAACCAGGAACTTTTTGCTTTAGCTGCAGTTCATTTTTCATAGACTCTCAAGTCTCTTGTGGCACAGTTCAAACCCTCCCCCAGAGAGCTGTCCTGCCTTTCTGAGATCTACAACAGAACTGCTCCAAGTCAGGACAGTCCCTGCTTCTTCAGCAAGAAATGTCCAGCTCCTATTGGCTCAGAAAGCATTCAATCAAATCTAGGCACTCCTGGAGGTCCACACTCAACAGTGCATTGGTCCACCAAAAGGACACAAGTATCCAACAGTACTCCTGCTTCCCAGAGGCCTCTGCAGGTTCCCTTGCATCCAGCTCCTCTGATGGGTGGCTAGAAAGGTCAGAGACCAACAGGATGGTGGTGTCTATCATCTTCAGGGACACTGGCCCCAAAAGTGCCTTAAAAGGAGAGTGCCCTTTTTCCAATGTTCCTGGCCCCCTTGCTCAGATCAGCTGGGAGTTTAGGTGATGTCAGTGCAGTGGTCAAACTGCTTCTCTATCAGTGGTGGCTGGCAGCCTTTGATGTGTGGCTGGAGTTGCTCTTCAGCATGGTGCAGGAGACGTCAAAGTAACAAAAATCCTGAAGTTCCATGACTACTCACTCTGGATATTCAGGATACGTAATAACAGCCACTAAATCTAATAAAAATGGAAGACCTAAATCAGGTTTGGCTATATTTATTAAAATGTAATTAAACATTAAGGTCAATCAAATGGAAGTACGATCACAGACTGTTCAAGTACTCAAATTAGCGAATGATACTACTGAGATAATATTGATTAACATTTATGTTACACCCAATGGCAAACCAAGAAACAATGAGGACATCTGGGAACAATTTAGATTGCTCCTAGAAGATACAGTTGAAAAATTTGAACAAAATATGTTGATTATAATTGGCGACTAAAATGCTAGGTATTACGAACACACCATTTTGTACTCTGAAAAACAAAACCTGACAGAAGGAATTAATATAATTAATAATACATTAAATAACATATGGAAATCTAGGGATAAAGTGACTAACAAGAATGGGAGAAAAATAAAAGGAATTATGTCAAGTTTAGACTTTTGTTTGATGGTAGAGCAGTAAGTGACCTTGACGGAGAGTTTACTTTCATTGGGCCAAATGGCTCTTCAGTTATTGACCTTGTCTGGGGAAATTTGGAAGCAACCAGAGCTATTCAGGACCTGAAAGTAATTCCAAGGCCAGAGTCTTCCCACCTTCCAGTTTTGACTGATTGGTCTATAGAAATAACAGAAACTGTCTCTAAGGATGATTTTCATCCACAAGAAATAGAGATAAATTCAAAAAGAATAAGGTGGCAGCACTCGACTATAAAACAGTTTTCAGATATAAGTTCTGATAATCTTGACAGTCTAAGAAACTCTTTTTTAAAGTTAGAGTCTAAGAATATAATTGCTAAATGGGAAGATATTTGTCGCTATATTAGACTATTCATCTGGAAAAATACATTGAAGAAATTCAATAATCATACACGGTTCAATCATAATTGTAAAAAGGCCAAAAGAAGGCTCAACAGATTGATTAGACGACATAAAAAATCCAACAACAAGGATAATAAGATAATAAGTAAAGCAAGAAACAAGTACAAAAACATTTTGGAAGAAGAAAAGAAACAAATTCAAATAAAACTCTGGGATGAACTAAAATGTCAATTATTAAGAAAGATGTTAAACTATTCTGGTCACTAGTAAACCAAGGTTATGTCCAATATACTAATAAAATAGAAGCAGCAATAACCCTGCTTGCATGGGAAGAACACTTCAATGCATTATATTACTCACAAATTGAGGAAACCCATCAGTCGATTGATGATGTGGGAAGTAAAACTTCACCATCTATATTTGCAGTCAAGAAATTACAGAAAAGCACTAGATAAAATAAAAGCAAATAAGGCCCCAGACCCTGACAATATTTTGGGTGATATTTTTAGGTCCTTTAAGGAATGGTGGTGCCCAATACTTCACATTTTATTTAATCACTGCATACAAGAAAGACCCTTCACAGAAAACTGGAAAGGGAGCATTGCATGCCCTATATTTAGGAAAGGGAATGTAAATAACCCAAGTACGTATCGACCAATTAGCTTATTCAATGCTTCACAAAAAATCTTTACTAGAATACTATTAAACTGAATACAGCAATGGGCAGAGGACAATAACTTAATTTCAGAACTTCAAAATGGATTTAGAACCAAACGATCAACAATTCAGCACTGCTATGTGCTACGCCACTTGATTTAGAAATATGTGGCGGTGAAAAAATCAAAGTTGCATTGCTGTTTTGTTAACCTGAGGGCAGCATTTGACTCAATTTGCAAAAAATTCCTTTGGAACAAACGTTGTAAAAAGAGATTCTAGCTTAAACTTAAAATGTGCAATATGGATCCTAAGATTCTGGATATTTTTATAAGACTTCATAAAGATACTTGGCTCAGAGTTAAATTTGACCAAGTGGGAAACCTAACCTCATCTATTAATACAAACTTAGGTGTCTGTCAGGGGTGCCTGTTGGCCCCTCTATTTTCAATTTACAGTATATATAAATACAACACTACAAGAATTAGGAGATCTAGATTTTCATTCCTCAACCATACTTCAAATGAAAACACCATGCCTAGCGTACACAGATGATATTGTTTTCATGTCTACTTCTTTATTGGGGTTACAATGTACATTGGCCCATTTCATGGAATTATGTGGACTGGACAATTTGACTATCACTAGAGATAAGACCAATCTAGTTATATTCGGCAATAACAATAAATCAATGCCATCATGGTATACTGACGAAAAATTAATACAACTGCCTTTATATGATTATCTTGAGTTAACATTTTCACTAAATCTTTTCTGGGTTCCCCAAATAAAATTAATGACCAAAAAACTAAAAACCTACTTTAAAGGGACACTGTCAACCCCCTTAGGTCTCAAAGTGTCCCTATTAAAAAAACAAACAAAAAAACACATTTTATGATTGCCAACATTCTGTAAAGATTGCTGATGTAGCTGGTAGTTTGATTCTGACTCTTTTTTTTTTAAGTGAAAAACAGATTGCCCACCATACTAGTGTTACCACACAAACACAGGTTTGTTTACATTTCTTGATCATCTCCAGCTATATCTTTCCTGGACTTGGGAACACCCGTAACATAGTCTAGCCCCTCATGATGCAGTGGGAGTTTAGGAGGCTACTGCCTCATTAGTGACTGCACTGTTTGGGTGTGTTTGTAATGCTCAGGAAGTATGCAGTAAGAACAGATCCAGGATTGTAAACAAAACAAAGTTGTTTATAAATATACATTAGCATGCATTTCAGTTCTACTAAACAAGGAGACAGACAAAACAAACAGCAACATCAATGAATGTTAGAGAAAGTAAGCAATCATAAAGTGTAGGTTTTTAACTAGAAATAATATGATGAAAAACAGGTTCACAATGTCCATTTAATGCATTTAAAAGATTTAGTGCCAAGTTAGGACAAGGTACAATGAAGGGTCTATTAAAGGTAGTAAATACTAAGATAAAAACAAGCGTTGTATATGCATCTGAAATCTGTGCCTTCAGATTTAAAACCTGTAGAAACTAAAATGAACACAATGCAGAGATATGTTTTAAAAGTCCAACAGTCTGTCCCAGCAGAAATACTTAGGAAAGAACTGGGACAATATCCAGTGGCAAGGATAATGATGGAAAGAAAAATAATATTCATACTGAATTTATTTCTCCTCCCAGAGCACGGACTACCTAGGCTGTGTTTGGAAGAGGAATTAAACTATAACCATATGAATGTTACTTCAACTTCAATTAAAACAGTTATATTACTTATGGGATTAGGACATTTGCTTCATGAAATATATTATAGGCCCATGGAAGAAATAGTGGCCCAGGTTAAAATAAGAATGAGAGACACAGTAATTATGAAAGATCAGACAAAAATTAACAGCTTGAAACACTACAAATGGTATAAACACATAAAAATGAAGCGTAATTTGGAGCCCTACTTGGTGATATCAACAAATCCAGATGAACGGAGAATCACACCTAGATATCAAATGGAGCTATATGCAGCAAACTTTATTTTTTATGGCCAGAAAAGATCAGAAGTTAGTGACCTGAAATGTACATGTAAAAATGGTGTAGAAGACAATCTTAAACATATAGTCCTAAATTGTCTGCTGTGTGAAACAAAATGGAAAAAATGGTTAGGACCTGTACTGGCTACTCTTGGTCTCCCCTCGGAAGATATAGTCACATTCCTGTTTACATCAACAGATGTGAAAATATTGACTACTTTGTATAAATTCTTACTATCGCTGAATTTATAGGTCTATTCAGACTTACCGTCAATTAGTATTGGACATTGTTTTTTCAAGACCAATAGATATTAAGATGTACTGAATGTATTAGCAGGGAAATTAATGAGATATGAGTTGGACTGATGACAATGTCATTAAATGCAATATATTTATAATTGTGGAATTTAATTGAAACATTAGATTTTATCATATCAATGTGTTTTAAAATATTGTAATGACTAAATATCAAACAATAAATTAATTACCTTCATAAGAAAATGACTAAAGTAACTCTGAATTTAGCACCATTGCATGAATTTTTATTGTAGGCTAGTTTAAATATTGGATCTAATTGTTTATTCTTGCCCCACACTGTTGTTTCTTACCTCCTCCTTCCCTCTGCCTCCCCCCATGCCCTATTTTCATTCAGCTGTTTTTATCATATTCATGTACATGGCCACACCTTGTAGCTGATATTCTCATTGGGGTTTGAGATTAATGATCTTGAGACTGATCCAGTCATTTTGTCGGATTACTGCTCTATTAGGTTCAGTTTCAGGGTCCCTCCGATGTAGTACATCCCCTGTGGTGGTTGTAAGGTTCTATGCTTTGAGAGAGCTTTGCCCAGAGGGACTGTTGGTAGTGCTGGACACCACAGAAGTGTTGAAGGTGTGTACTGGGGGTCCAGAGGTAGCAGTGATGGCCTTTAATACAGCTGTTGTGGAGGCCTTTGACCTCTTTGCGCCAATCTGTGTATGCCCGCTGGTGTCTCTCCTTGGCTTGCCATGGTTCGATGGTGAGCTGAGGGTGATGAAAACCAGAGGGTGAAAGTTGTAGCATTGTTGGAGGAAGTCTAGGGCCTAGAAGGACAAACTGGTTTTAATGTCTCAATGTGATGAGTATCAGAAAGCAATCACTTTTTTTTTTGCCACTTAATAAGCTTTATTAAAGAAAGCAATCACTTAAAAGAATGCAGCTTTTCTGCCTAGGGAGATTGCTGTTGGGAAGAACCAACTGACTCAGCTCTTTCAGACAATAGACTGGCTTTTACATCCAGTCTGGAGCCAGTTAGAGCCTTTTCACTCACGAAAAGCAAGGAATTTGCTCAGTTCTTCTTAGGGTGTTCTCCATTAGGCCTGTGATTACCCCAGGTGGGCCATTACAGTCCAGCAGGGTGGAGCCTGGGAGTCAGGGTCATGTTCAGTAGTTCTGGGGGAAATGCCAACCAGTGAAGGTGAATGAGGTGTGTAAGGTGATTTCTGAGCTGCGATCAGCATTTTGTAACCTGGATCCAGGCCAAATGCAACTACTAGTGAGCCGTGTTGGGCATCTGGGCTCGGTGTTCACTAAGATTGTCCAGTGCTCCTTGTTGGAGGTGTTTTTTCTGAAGTCACTGAAAGCACTTTGGTGAAGCCTCTTCTGAAAAAGCCATCTTTGGACCAGGACGTCTTGGCGAATTACTGACCTGTCTCTTACCTTCCCTTTTTGGGAAAGGTTATTGAGAAAGTGGTTGTGCTACAGCTTGAGGCACACCTCACTGCCTTTAACATCTATAAGCCCCTCCATTCTGGGTTTAGGGCTATGCAGAGCACAAAGACTGTGCTAGTTTAGGTGCACTTTGACTTGTTCAGGGAGAGAGACAGGGGAGAGCAGTTAGTTCTTGTTCTCCTCAATCTCTCATCAGTGTTTGACACTGTGGACCATGGGCTGCAGCTCAGGGGATGTGTAGGACTCATCAGCAAAGTCATCAGCTGGTTAGGATCCTACCTTAGGGATAGGGCCCAGAGGGTTGTACTGGAAGAATACTCCTCACACCTGGTGACTGTTCTGTGGAGTACTCCAGGTCTTGATCTTGCCACCCATGCTGTTTGCAGTGTACATGCCGCCCCGGGGGGGGGGGTGATTTTTAGACAGCATGGGCTCAGGTTTCATTGTTATGCTGATGACATTCAGCTCTACTTGTCCTTAGCACCTGGAACATCAAGTGCAGTTGATGTGCTGAATAATTGTTTGCTTGAGATTTGGGCTTGGATGTCATCAAGCTAGTTGAGACTGAACTCTGACACAACTGAAGTGCTAGTGGTTGAGCCGGGTTGAAGGGAAGGGGAGTGGAGGCCACCAAAAGAGAAACTGAGCTTTGGCTCAGTCCTCCAAGGCTACTGGCTTCTATTATGGTGAAAAATCCAAGAATCATTCTGGATAATGGGATGACACTGAAGACTCAGGTGGTGGAAATGGTCTGGATTGGCTTTTACCATCTATGGAATAACAGCTGAATTAAGTCCTTGTTCCACCTAACAACCTGGCCATGCTGGTATGTGTGTTCATAACTTTGAGGCTCGACTACTGCAATGCTCTATATCTTGGGGTCAATGGAGCTGCAGGCATTGCAACTGCTGCTGAATGTGGCTTCCCAGCTACTGATGGGCCTTTCTAGGTCCTGTCATATGTTGCTGGCATTGTGTGAGCTGTACTGGCTGCTGGTGAAGTGGCGTAGCTCCTTTAAAGTGAGTCTGTTGACCTGTAAGGTCCTACATGGGCTCAGACTCAGCCACCTGTTAGAGCTCCTGCATCCTCACACTCCTGTATGTCCTCTCTGCTACACTGAGGAAGTCCTCCTGCTAGTCCCTAGGGCAAGACTAAAATCATCCGGGGACAGGGCACTTGAGATAGTTCCCTGGTCCTCTGGAATTTCTTGCCTTGGACTTTGAGGGAGGTCGCCTCAGTGGAAGCCTTTAAATGGGGTCTGAAAACTTTTCTATTTATGCAGGCATTTGGTGTTTAACTGGTCCTTACTATATATATTGCAAAAAACTGCATTAATGCATCAGTTAAGGTTAAAGTGACAAAAGTAGGGAAATGTGACGTTAGAGTTTCCAACCCTAACATCCCACCCCCACCTTGCACAGACCAAGAGGCATTGGAGGGTGGCACTGAGGTTATCAGCCTTACGCTGAACCCATTCCATTAGAAAATAAGCTAGATTGGTACAGTATAGGAGAATAAAGGTAAAGAATTAAAAAAAGAAAATGATAAAGGGACCTCAGAGGGAATCTGCTGATAATTTCTATTAGAAGATATTGACAAACAGAAGAAAGAAAAAGGTGCACTTTGGTACAGGCATATTGATGTAGCCTAGCTGACTGTAAATGCAGCCTAATCTGCAGGGGGATGAAGAAGAAAAAAATTAATATAGCAAGCAGTCCATGGATGTGCTTCAGCGTCAACATGCCAAATGAGGAATGTCTGTGGGCAAGGCCATGATCGCTAAGCGACAGCATCACCACAATGCTGCATGGTGACGTCACCCACATCATCACATGACCTGTCCACAGAAACATACAGAAGAGGTCTAGGGCAGCAGCTCCTCAAACACTGCCAGATTCTGAAGCCACCATAAGCCAGAGAGTCAAGAGACTGAGTGCACACTACATAATTAAGTCTACTCTTTATTAATAATTAAGAACCGCATCCTATAAAAAACACAAAAGAAATCATATAGGGGTAAACAAAGTGAGCTCTTAGAGAAGCATAATTATACAAGTGAGTCAGACACCACATACCATAAAGGCCCCGTCCACACTACGAATCTGTTTGTGGTAACTTTTTTAAAATTGTTACAGCCCTTACCATTTTGGAGCATCCGCATTCTGGCAGTATCATTTTTAAAAATGTTACAGACAGGTAGTGTTGCACCCACATTACTCCTCATTTCTGCTGGTGGGTAATCCGTTTGGAAGACCCTGTGAAAGTAGGGTCGAAACGATCACGCGTTCACACAGGTAATTAAAATGTTACAGGCTCCAAAACGTTACCCATTCCAATCTCAAGACTACATGAAAACAAGTCTTGAGATTAGTTTCAAGATCGGTGCTGGTAACTTTACAGATACGGACGCGAACCGTTTTTACCAAGACTTGTAACGGTTCAGCTCATCTGTGACATTACCATACTGGTAATGTGGAGAGGGTCTTTGATGCAAAGTAACATAAATGCAGATGAGAAAAGAGTGTTTTTGTACACAAGTAACAAAGATTACCAGCATTGTAATTGCTTGCAGATAAGAAAAACGAGTAAGGAAAAACAGACTCATGAAAAAATAAAGTGGGAAACGAACCCTTAAAGGTACAAGCAATATTTATAAACTATTAGAAGTGATGTAAACATGTAAGAAAGCTTCTGTAAAAAACAATAAGAGCATAGCAACATTAGAACATAGGATTTAAGTCAAGAGTAATTTTATACTAGTGGCACAGTCTATAAAACAATAAAACTCATTATAGATAAAAAGAACAAACCAGAGAAGTGGACCTAAAGCAAAAAGATAACTCATAAAGGTACAAGCTTTATTTAATATACTCTTACCAAAAGATTGGATATAAGATAATAAAGAAGAAATTATCAAACAGTTATCAAACTGCTTAGACATACTGTAAGACTTATTGTGTATTTCATAGAAAGAAGTGCCCGACATCTGAAAAACTAAATAACAAAGGTGGAAATGATGCACTCATGTCTCAGTGCTCAAAGATCAGGTGACAACCTGCAGTGTATAAAAACCTAACAATATAAAATACTGTTTAAATACAGATAGATAATGCATACCCTTTTAATGTTTTTACACATAGTAAAATGATAAAAGAAGTGACAAGAATCAAGGGCAGACAAGAAGCTGATGAAAAGAACAATAAGGAACTCAGGATTTCCCTTGGGGCCCCTCCAAAACAAAGTCTAAAAAAATAAACAGACACTGAGGGATGGTTTTCTGATTTTCAGCACAAAATGGGCAAGGGAGGGTGGGGGGATGCCACTAACCACCAATGTAAGTGAGAAATGGGCATTGGAGGGTGGGGGGTGCCACTAGACACCAAGGACATTAAAAAAACTATGGGGACAGCAATCAGAGGGTGGGGGGTACCACTAGACACCAGGGAAATTATTCATATTACAGGGACAGTGATCAGAGGGTGTGGGGTGCCACTAGACACCAGGGAAATGTAGGGGCAGGGGTATTGGAGGGTGGGGGGGTGCTATACACCAGAGAAAACATAAGAGTACTGGGGAGGGCAATGGAAGGGACAAGCAAGCATAGGAGTTGACTTTTATTTTTCCGGGGGGGGGGGTTGCAAATGTCTGGGTGTCTGGGGACCAAGCATTGGGGTTTTTGGTGTTCTGTGGTGCATTTTGAGGGTTTAACTAAAGAGACAGCACAGTATAAACAAACACCACTAAATCATGGCACAGTACCCAAATTTGCCTATATTTTGGTGGTTCAACACTTCTAGGTGGTGCAGGTGGCTTTGGCATCTGGCATCAATTTGGCACAGCTTGTGTTCAGAAATTGGGACTGAAACTTTGATGCAAGGTGTCACTTGCCCACAGGCCGCTTACGAGGTACCGCGCCTAAAGTTTTGCTTTTGAAAATCAAGCCTGTAGTGTCTGTTCAAATTTTTTTAGTCTCTAGAGCTTTTGCACTCTGTATAGTAACCAGTCTCTTCCTTTTTCCTTAGGTTTGGTTCTTCTGTACCTCATTCAAGAACTGTTGTGCCAAGTCAAGTGTGACCTAGAAAAAAAATCCTAATGCACTTGAACCAGCCCTTGGACATGAGCTTCAGTATGTCATATCTGACCCCATCAGCTGCAAGTGAAAACCAGTAAACTGTAATTAAAAAAAAAAGAAAGTTTCAACCATAACATTAGTGCTCTGCTGTCCATTCTATCTTCCTGTCTTAGACCTTACAGAAGCCAAACTATACACTAGTAGTGATAAAGTATATCCCTGGTTTTAACTTAATAATTGTTCTAGCACTGGCATATTTTCCCTCTCCTCTCTGAAATGGAAAAATGGAAGCCATCTTGAATTTAATTTATCTGGTTTTAACAGTAAAATTGCTATAATAACAGGTTACAGTTTTTTCCCATAGGGAAACTGGGTTATAATTCTAGCGTTATAACCAGCTGGTTATAACAACATTCACACACCCGGTTTCCCTACTTCAGCACATGCACCTGCCGCAAATTTCCCGCTCTCTGCGCAGTCTGTCCCCGCTCTTCAGCGCTCTCAACTTCCCTGACAGAAGTCGGCGGTAAGTTCTTCTTTTATTTTAACAGAATACTACTGGGCACAACAACAAAAAACAACAACTACCTAATCAGCCCCAAGTTAAAAAAAAAAGCTGATTCAGTTTAGAGCCAGCCACTATGGATCGCACTAAAACTCCAATGGTCTGCAGCTTGACTCCATACAGAAATAGAATTATTTTGTATAATTGCTGTGGTGGAAAATTGGCCCCCAGCAATAATACAAAATAAAGGATAGATAGGTGTGTAAAACTCAGATTTTACACACACCCTCGGGGTGGGATGCCTTAATAAACCCCTCCAGCTTCACTCTCAGGTTTATGTGGCATCCCACCCCTCGGAGGTGTTTAAAATCCTCGTTATAAAGACCTACCCGTCCATTATTCACTACATAATGTTTGGTGAGCCCTTATTACCGCTTAAAAGCAGCAAGATTATTTCTTGATAATCCCATTGCTATAATGTCAGGGGTTATAAACTCCTCTCGAGTACTTCATAGCGATGGGGTTACAAATGGAGCTGATCTGTGCATGCATGCACCTTTTTTCCTCATGCACCGAGGGCCTTATGGAAACTGATGCAGCACTGAAAGCATGACCTGGAAGGGCCGCGGCGTTGACTAAAACAACAAGAGTAAGGAGCCTTCTTCATTTTTTCCTATGGTTTATGGGGACCATACACTATAAAATATAATGTATGGTCCCTCAATCAGTAATCAGTTTGTGTAACATCTCGAGTTTGCCATGGTGACATAAACCTCTCGTGCTTTGCTCTTGAGGTTTACAGAGGTCACCCTGGCAACCTCTCACCTGTTGACAAACTGGTTTCTGATAGAGGACCATACATTATTCTCTGTGTTATTGCTTCCATATTCTTAATTTTAAGGACATTATTCAGCCACTGCCACATTTGGACTGTGGGCATGTGTTTGTGAGCCAGTGCTGTGTTTTAATTTAGCCTTTCCTACTGCTGTTATCAAAATTAGGAATAGTCATCTGATCTCTTATGAGCTGATCCTGCTCCTCTAAGAGGAAGCTCCAAAACCAAGTATTCAAATGAAAGACTCAGTGCAATATCCAGCATTCATTTATTTGTCTCTCCCACTTCTGACCAGAACAGCTTTATTCCCAGACACTCCCAAAATACATGATATTGATTGCCTATACCTCCACAGCCCCTCCTGGCAACACCTATCTGTGGCTCCATGTGTCACTGCTACCTGAATTCTCTTCTCTCCATGATAAGTAGGCTGTTGTTAATGTTTCTTCGCTCCCTCTGCTCAATTTCCCATCAAACACCCAGAGTGGAATGCAGTTGAAGTGTGCTTTCTGCTCTAAATTAGTCCATTCACTGTCCTCCGAGTAGTCCATCATTTGTATCACATTAGCTCTAATTTAGCTGTGCAGCTTCATAAGACCACAAGTGAACTTATGCTCACATAAATGAGTGGCTGCGGGCCGAAACAATGGACTAGACTCTGGGTGGACACAAAAAGGCAGTGTAGAGGAGAAGTGGAAAAATATTGATGTTAACTCCCAGTGTTTCCCAACAGTGAGGACCACAGACCACCCACTCCAGGAACCCTGGCTTTAAAAATAGCACAGCAATGGGCTAATATTTGGTGTACCTTCTTTTCCCGGGTGCCCCACATTGCATCCAAGTCCTTTGCTCTCCAATTCCAACCCAGGCCAAACCTCCCCCCCCCATATCAAGCAATGTTCTGCAGGATCCAGACTTCAAAATGGTGACACCCTGTTCCCCAAGCAGGAATTAAAATCGTACACACACACACACACACACACACACACACACACACACTAGATGGCTTCAACTCAAGTAAAAGTTCTAGCTGCCTAATGCTTCCATCCTCCTCCAGACCTAGAGGTAACTAACTCTTTGTCCTAAAGCTTGAAGCCTTTGAAAGCACACTAACCCAGATTAAGGAAACTCAAAACATTGGATGACCCTGCCCTTTTCAGCATGGTAAAGAAGATCCTAAGGCATCCAGACGGAAAATGCTACTGTGTGAAGGGCATTCCTTTTGCATTTCCCAAGCCCCCTACTAATCAACCAGTACTAGCCAAATGGGTTTGAGAAGATAATCCACAACACCCTAATCCTATGATACAATCAGGCCTCCTGACTACCCTTCCCAAGTTCCCACTCCTTCTCACCCCGTCCCCCTTAGTCTTACAGTACAGCTGCCACTGTCTCATGGGAGGTAGGAGGGATTACACACTTCAATGTGAACTGTCTCTGGCTCCCAGTCCACCGCCACCGCCATCCACTCCATGATGTCATACTCCAACTCTTGAGGATGCAAGGTGCTAGGGTCAGGATATAATTAATCGCTGGCACTGCTGTGTTATGCTAGAGTATGCACGACCAATGACACTGAGTCCTTATATGGTACTGCGGTCTGGGGGCCAAGCAGCAAACAAATGGTGCCAAAACTGATACTGCATGGCTGGGAGGACTCTCAGTCAGTAGACATGTAGATATGTGACTGACCCCCTCCCTCGCTGTCACACCATGCTCCACACCTGAGGCTGATTGAGAGGGAAAAAAACAAAATTTTGGTGCAATGCAGCAATTCTGGCCTTTGAGGCGTCAGAGCTCTACTTTAAGTTCTCTGGGGGAAAGGGGGGCTGCAGCCCCTCAGCCCCCACGTAGTCAGTGCCAATTAAAGCAAGGATTCTCCAGTGATGAAAAAGAATCCTGTTTTGTGACTTGTGATATGAAAAGGATTCTTTTGTTTGTATCACGTGGTCATGAAAAAGGATTTATTATATTAAAAAAAAAACATTTCAATGGCATATTTCTAACTTTGAAGTGCAGATTGCACCTAACAGGGTTCCAATCAGCCAGCTAGGTGTGTCGGTGTTACTCCAGGATGTCTTATTTGTGTGGCTTTTGAAACAAACATTTTTTAAGAAAAAACAGAAAACAAGATAGCGGTTCGTGAAAAAGAATTTTTTTTCTCATGAAAAAGGATTTTATTCTCACAAAAAAGAAATAGGTCTCACGAGACAGAATACTTTTTTGTGAGATCATATCCTTTGTTGAACTTTCTCCCTCTATCCTGAAAAGTGATCTTTCCATTGAAAATAATGGGAAATGAAAAATTGAATAACTTTGCAACAGATTAATATTTTTTTCACAAAACAAACACATGCCTGTTCTGCTACCCAAGCTGTCTACCATAAAAAATCACACCAAAATTCCATACCATCTGGACCCAAGGTGATGAGGGAAAAAACTGCAAAAAGTGGCAACTTTATAGCTTTTTGTACTGTCCAGATCTCAGAATCTGCACATCCAACTGGAACAAAACTTGCTAGGTCAAGAGATTTACCCCTCGGGACTGTGCATGACAAACTTGGTGCAAATCCATTGATTGCTTGCAAAGTTATTAAAATGCAAAATATGAGGTTTAACATTAAACATGCTACTGAACCCTAATTATAGTGGTGCTATCATGCCACTATATACTGTATATACATATATATAAATATATATGTGTGTATATATATATATATATGTGTGTGTGTGTGTATATATATATATATATATATATATATATAATATATACACACACACACACATATATATATATATGTATAGTACATTATGTGATTATTATTTTGTCTATTTATTAGGTAGCAGTTAATGTATTTATGTATTTTAATGCTTTATGTGTAATTTTTTGTAGTGGTGCCCTGAGGAAGGGCACCATCAACAAATAAAGATTACTAATACTATTGATGGACTGGATATGTATTCAGCATTGTCACTTCAGTGTATTGCATGTGTATGTATACATGTTTGAAGATAGTATCACAGCATGTTTTGGCTTGTTTCTACTATCTCTTAAAAAGCTGCATGTTTAAGTATTGGTTTCTGGGAGTGATGTCAGGTCTTGAGAATGTACTCAAGTGATGTTAAAACATTTCAGCAGAATGGGAGAGTGTCGGAGCCATCTGATATTTTTTAACCTGACGCCTGGTACTGAGGAGCTGAGCTGTTTGGAGTACACAGGATTTTCAAACATTTTGGCACATTTTTGACACTTTTCACAATTTACAGCACAAACATTACTTATACTTCACTTTTGATGCACATATCATTTTTGTTGTGTAATTTGCAACAATTGTGATATACAGTTTGACAACTTTTTTTAATGATCTAACAGTCTTATCACAATGAACACCTGTTTCAAAATAATGATGCAAATATTTGAAAATACAGGCCTAAATATACGCAGAAAAATGCATTGGTCAGGTCCACAAACACAGGACAAATTAACTATTCACTGTCCATGGCTCCAATTACAGTACATCAGTCATGAACCTGATCAAGACAGTGTTTGTGCTATGGCCAGGCATGAAATTATGTTTGAGAAAATAGTTATATCACTGATTAGTTTTCTCAAGGGGAACAGAACTGAGATAGGCTTATAATTAAGTGGTAACATTCAGTTAGTTGGCATATATGAAGGAATAACTGACTAATATTAGTTTTTTACATGCTGAGCCAATGGCCGAGGTGATTAATCAACCACTGAAGCAGGTTAGTCTGAGTATTCGCTGGCTAAATGAATGCTATTACTATTATGTAACTTAGAGTTTTAAAATCAGAATTTGAAGTGGAAGGTACCTTTTATTCCTTTTTTTATGTGGACTAGATGTGGATGAACTATTGTGGTCATATCTTAAATGTGAATAAACTATCATGGTCATTTCTTAAATGTGGATAAACTGCCATGGGTATGCCTGAAATGTGGATAAACTAATGGAGGCATGTTTTAAATGTTGATAAACTACTACAGGCATGTCTAGAATGTGGATAACTGACTAAGGAAGTGGTTGTAGTAGTGGTAGTGTGGGTATTAAATTATGTTTTTTCTCTAATCAGATTTGTTCACAGTGCCTATCTGTCATATAATTCAAATAGAGGATGGACGTCTACCTTTGAAAACTGGCACAGCCTTAGCAAGGTACCACATACTTGGCACTACTTGATTAGTGGGTGAAAAATTGTAGATATTTGATAAAGGCTGTGAAACTGAGCTGGCAGCCAACCTCTGAGACTTGGACTCCAGTTCTATTACTTCAGCAATCTTTATTAGGGGACAGACTCAACAGTAATTTATAGGGCTCTTTAACTGAGACAGCTTACATATAAAAGTGGGGTCTATGGGGGTTCGAACCTTCCCTCCTATTATTACAATCTGTACTCCATGTTATTGGAAAATGTTTTTTTGTAATGGAACAGATAAATACATTTTACATAACAAGACATCAGCAATGTGCTCTGTAGCATTACAGATATATTTTCCACTGAGAGTTTACCTATTTTATCGTGCTGATATGGATTCATTACTGAACCAATTATAATCCAGAATGTTCTGGGATTTCTGAAGCCATCCAACTGACAGTTTGACTCGAGACATCAGCTGACTGGGATAAGAACACTCAGGAAGGTTATTCCCATTCTTCCATGACAAGGCCAGTAGAACTGCTGCTTTTTATTTGTAGTGTTCCAAACCCAAACTGCAGTGTTTAGACAATTTGCCTAACAATTATCCCCCTGCAAGTGCATATGGTTATTTGGACACTGCAATAACGGGGTGGGTAGGTCTGTGGGTGGGTGGATGGGTGGGAGAGAGTGAGAGAAAAGTCAGTTTTTTGTACAGTCATTCTCACCTGCTAGCTTCAGATCTGCAGAAATAGTTCCAACCCCACCTGGGGTTTCTATTGTTTGCTTTCTGCTGTTAATGCACAGGGATTTAACTTGCCCTTTGCTTGATGACACACACATTAAACAGAATACTTATGTTTTGTTTCATATCAAAATACACATGGAACCACATAATCAGAGTTTGATCCTGTAAGAGCAATTGCTGTTGAAAGGAAGACACGGACAAACCAATTTATCACTGCAAATGTAAATGATAGATCTATTTTTTTGTGTTTCTGTTTGTACATGGTTGTGTGTGTGTGTGTGTACATGCATGCTTGGTTTTCAGAAGTGGTAAGGATCAAATTTCCACATGAGGAAAACAACTTCCAGGGTGGAACAAATCTATTGTCAACTCAATTTGGAGACTGGCCTCTGGAGTTAATTGCTATGTCACCATTTTAGTAGTTTTGTCCCCTTGCTGAAAATATTAGACAAAAGTCTGCCCTGTTGTTACTTAGGCCCCTTCCCTCCCTTTTGCTTCTAATTACCCCCTTACACATATCTCATTGAGTTTTGAACCCTGAGATAGTTCTAGCACTTTCACAGTACTGAATAGGTTTTTCCACATATCCATCACCCTCTCTGTACAGAAGTCTTTCTTCAAGACCTGCTTGAAGTCTTTCACCCCCTGCTAGTTGACATTTGTGGCCTCTGCTAGTTGTGTTATTCCTTCTTTAAATAAATTTGAGGTGGTCAATCCTATTGCACCCCTACATGTATTTGTAGATTTTCATCCTGCTCCCCTCACTGTCCCCTCTCTTCTAGTGAATACATGTTGAAACTGTCTAATCTTTCCTAATAGGTCCTACCTTGCTGCCTGTGGATCACTGCTGTCACTCCACACTTAATTGTTTATATCCTTTCCTTATCATTTTTACAGATGAGGGTTCAAAAATTGCACTCAGTACTTCAGGCATGGACTTAAAAATGACCTGTATGACAACAATATCACCTCTTGGTTTTGACTAGTGAAAACTCATTTGCTACATAGTAGTATCCCATTCGCTTTCACACAGGCTGTCCTGAATTGGGTAGAGTTTACCTCCTGAGGAAGAGTTAGTGCAACCTGTTACATAGGGAATTCTGACCAGTACCCTCAAAACGGTACTTTGTATCTGGTTTGTACCTGCTGAGTTATAAAGTTTTTCTACAAGAACACATGTCCCAGAGTGCACCATTTCTTGTTTCCCGATTAGGATTTCAAACTGTTGTTTATTATACCTCCTAGATCTCGTTCCTCTTTGAATGCACTACTGTGACTCCATAGATGCTATTTTTCATCTGTGTTTTTTTTGCTGCCAATGTGCATCACTTTACATTTTTTGGGGTGCTGAATTTTAACTGCCATATTCTGGCATATTCTCCTTGTGGAGATGGGGTCTCCAGAACTGGACACAGTACTCCAGATGTGGTCTCACCAACTGTCTGTACAGAGGGATAACAACTTCCTGTTTTCTGCTGGTGATGCTTCTCCCTATACATCCCAGTATCCCCCCAGCCCTCTCTACTGCCTTCTCACATTGCTTGCTAACCTTAAGGTCATCTGATATGATTACCCCCAGGTCCCTTTCCACTTTTGTTGTTGTTACTACCTCCCCTCCACTGTGTAATCTTCCCCTGGGTTTTTGTTTCCCAGGTGCATTATTTTGCACTTCTTTGCAATGAATCCAAGCTGCCATAATTCTGACCATTCCTCCAAACTTGCCAAGTTCCTTCTCACCCTTTCCACGCCTCCTTGTGTATCAACCCTGTTGCAGATCTTTGTATCATCTGCAAAGAGGCCTACTTTTCCTTCCAGTCCCTCTGCAATTTATGCACGAAAGTCAAAAGGACTGGGAAAGGTGCTCTTTAAAACGTGTTATAAAGCAGACACTGACAAAACAGCAGTGAAGTTATCAACATTATGCAATACTAGTAGCGATACAGCTTCCTAACAGACACAGTAGAGTAGTACCCCAAATGGTATGAGCAGTCTGGAGGCATGCTGACTCAGCATTCAGCAATCCTGGAGAAATGGACCACATTAAAAAGGCATTAAAAATATGAATTTGTCAACTTTGTTCCAAAACCTGAAACACATACAGTTTTTATAGAAATGTTTTTTTATGTTGCTGCCTCTTTTACTTGTAAAAACCATTGCACATGATTTTTAAACTTTGGAAAAACAGATCCTGTAATCTTGCTGACAGGGAAGACTAGACTGTGAGTTCTGAAGATGACACATCATCAGCTCTTCACTGAAACTGGCTTTTTTGAACAGGTAGTGAAATCAGGGTTACAAAATAGCTCATAACTTTAAAATGAAGTAACACAGAAACCTAATTTTTGATATGTGATTTATTGGGGGTATACTTATTCTAATTATGCAAAGTAGCACTTTTGGCCGGAGTCCCTCTTTAAGTTTTTATCATCTCCCAAATTGTGATCTCGCATCTACATGGATACTAGACAGATACTTTTTCAGCTCAGTGACATGTTTCATTTTTATTTTGTAAGACTCATTTTCCCTCTGTTTGGATTGGTGAGCCACATCAAGACAGAAGTAGATCTTTGCATTTTCGTAAGTGACCGTGGCCCATATCATTATTATTGTATTATGTTGGTCAAATGCAAACACAAATACAAACACAGTATAACTAAAACAGTAGTTGGCTTTTTTGTCCAGTTGGAATAGACATTAGAAAGTGCACCAACAGCACCCTGCAGCAATCTGTTTTGTCTATGTCCTGTATATAGAATCCTGCACACTATGGACCCGATTCTAGAAAGCATATGCCCATGCGCAATGCAGCTGCGCCATTGAGAATGGCGCAAGTTGCAAATATGTCCAGCAAATACGACAAACGCAATTCTACATTGCGAGACATGCATTGATGCAACGCAGTACGCCAATGGCGACTCACGCTGCAGTTACGACAAACCCACAGGTACGCAAATGCTCAACTGAACATACACCAAGAAAACGGAAGAGAAATGCCAGGGTTGGATTTTAGAAGCAGCAGTGCCACAACTTACACCAAAACAGGCTGGCACAACATAAACCAGGTGGGAGCAGGAAGGTAGGCATCAGGGGCAGTGTGGCAAAGGGTACAAAGGGTGCACAGAGGCCACAGGCACACTGCAGGGATGATGGCACCACCAGGCACAACGCCCCTGCCATGGCCACTGATACATGTAAACAATGTGACCACGACAGGGACACAGCACTGGGTGGTACAGACTAGTAGACAGATGTTGGTGAGACACACCAATGTCCATGCCAGTGGTGCCACCTGCAGGGAACAATGGCATCCCAAGGTGGAAAGGTGCAGCACAGGCACCGTGCCACCACACAGCTGGGAGGTACATTGTGAGGTGGCAAGGACACCATAGCATGCATGATGACCCACAGCACACAGGACACCACACACATGTGGCTTGGGGATAGTGGCCTGTGCTGTGAGAAGCACAAATGGCACACTGACCAGATGCACAGGGATGAAACACTGGGGACAGCAGGCACCAACACCAGTGTGCACCCCTGTGCATAGTGACACACACACACACACACACACACACACACACACACAGACAAGCATACCAGGATCAGACACAGAGACAGTGTGTATGGCAGAAGGTTTAATGTACAACATGGGACAGGGATACAGGGTAACAATGGAAGGGGACTGGGATGAAATACAGGCAACAGAAACAAACAGTAACATAACAGTAAACCCAAACCCAAACAGCCACCCACAACAACCCCGAACATCAACCCGCACCCACATACAATCCAACACAGGCCCAACAACCAAACCACAATCCCACCCACAAAACAAACAGCAAAATGCAGACCTGCCCACCCAATGACCACCCACAACACCCATATATACAGACCCATCAATAACAACCACCCCTATATACAAGCCCACCCACACAGAAAGCCCCACCCATGTCCAGCAGTAGTGGACACATGGGACCTAGGTCCACCAGAGTTCACTGAGGAGGGCACCCACCGACCCATGTAGGCATCCAATGTCCAGCAGGATGGCTATCACCAGTACCACAAGGCGCTCCTGGTCCAGGCCCCCACCCTGCAGAGATTCAGCAGCGGGTCCCTCAGCTGCAACAGGCAATGCCTCCCCCTGCTGCAACATCGGCATGGCTGCCTCCTGCTGTGGTCCAGTGTCCCCTGCTGCAGGGACAGCAGCACATGGCGCAGTGTCTAGTGGTGGGGCATCCTCACCTGCCTTTGGTGTGACATCCACAACAATGGGTTCACTAGGTGGTGCAGCCATTGCCCCATCCCCATTGGCTACAACTGTGCAATCTATGTCCAGGCTGTGCAGCTGTGGTGGTTCTGGCCCCTGTTGCCCACCATTAATGTGGTCCCCCTGTTCTGGCTGTGTGTCCAACATAGCCAGGTCCCCTTCAGATCTTCCACTGTGGAGGAGGTTGGTGGCAGCACCCTGGCCCTCTGCTGACTGCGCTGGGTGTGCAGCCTGTATTCTTCCGCATCGCGGGACTTGATGTCTGCCATAGCCCGCAGCAGGACCCTCTGCCACTGTGGCAGCCTGCTATGGACACCTGTAAGGATGTAAAGGATGCAGTCAGTGCTGGGCCCAGACTTGGGGGGCACACACACATAGGCAAGCTATGTAAGGGTGCAGCACGAGCCACATTGTGGCTGCCAACCATGGCCACGGCACAAGGGGACCAAGGTATGTACTTAACTGACCTCCAGTGAAGCGCCTCCTGCCTGAGGCTGGTGATGCGGCCCTGCTGCATGCTGTGGGTCATGCCAGTGGAACCTGTGGGGTGAAGGGACAGGTGAGTGTGTTGGAGGCATCATGTGCCATGGCCACCATGCCAGCACTGCTGCAACAGATAAACAGCTATAGGTATACATACCAACACTGGGGTCCTGCCCGGACCGCATGTCCGTGCCCCTGCAGTGGGCCATGTGCAGCATCCGCTGCAGGATCCCAGCCTCCCTCCATGACAAGTCTTGCCAGTGGTGGGTCAGCTGGCGGATGGTCTGGCGTGTCCCCGTCATCTCCGCCATGCAGGTGCAGATGGCTGTCCACGCCCATTCCTGCTCTGCGGCACTGCTCCTCTGGCTCCCAGGTGGCAGCATAATCCTACCCCACTGCTGAGCATAGTTCACCAGCAGTGCTGTCTCACATGGTGTAAAGTTCGGGGCATGCCTGCTCATGCTCAGGAATGAGCTGGATGACATAATGGCCAGTCGACTGCATGGCACCTGTAACAGGGAAGGGAATGGCACATGCATCACTACAGAATGTCACCGTGGCTGTGCAGACCACCCCCACCCACCATGCACAACACCAGACACCGGCCGGGGGACATGGGTCAGTGCCGGGCCACAGATCTGCAACTGTGGCCCACCACCCCAGGTGGTTCCCCTGCACCAATGCCATGCACAGCATGGGGTGTGTAAAGGCTGAGCTGTGCCATGCAGGGGCCAGACACACAGTGACCGCAGTGTACCAACACGGTGCCCGTCCCTTGCTGAAGCATGTCACGGACCGACTCTGCACAGTGTGGGTGTGGAGTGCCACATGCAGCCCTGCTACATGTCTGCACCACCACCCACATGCGGAGCTTCATGCGGCCACAACCCCCAGGTGCCCAAGGGGCAGACACAATGCCAACCATGGGCGATGACAGTTCCTTACCTGTATTGTGCACCGTGGTGTCCGGAGTGGGTGGCGCTGATGGTTCTGGAGCACACCTGGATGGAGAAAGTGCAGGGCAACATACAGTAAGCCTGTGGCACTGTTGGTGACCCCCAGAGCAGCTGTGGTGTGGCAGTGTGTACCTACCTGGACCTGTGTGGTGGTTCTGATTCCTACACAGGGGACAGAGAGCAACAATGTCAGGTACACAGTGCTGTACAGGCATTGGGAATGTGCATGTTGAGCAATGTCATATACTCACTGAAGTCCCGTATGTGTCCACAGTGGTGCTAGGGAGGGAATGGACATGGGTTAGTACACAGCTGTAAGTGCCCCCATGGCCAGCTGTCTGTGGGTGCTGCAACCCCCCCCCACTGGCTCCATCCCACAGGCATGTACCCACACATGGCCCAGGATGGCCCCCAGGACACCCTGCTGTGACTGACCCTGCACAGGGTGGATATGGTCAGGTGCATACCCATGGGCATAACATGTAGAGTGTGGCACAGGGACAGGCATTGACCTGTGTAGGCCCCCCTCGCACAGTCTGAGGTGATGTGTGGTGGCACCTGACCCGTTCCATTTGGGACAGCTGGGACATGGGCCGCCACGTGCCGCACACAGGCATGGATGGCGCTACAAGACTGGACATAACAGCATGACTGGATATGGCACACAGGCCGGCATGTGGGCCAGCCCACCACTGCAGTGACACACCCCCACCAAACAGACATGCATCCCTGTGGCAGCAGCACAGTGACAGTGTGACAGGCACAGGGCCATGACACCCACCTGTGCGGTCTGGTATGGGCACCGTGTTGGCAACCCAGCATGGCATCCCGTGACCAGTCCCAGCCAATCTGTGCACCCATGGTGTGCCTGCTGGCACACTGTCCGTGCATCTATGCCTACAACACAGGACCACTGTACCACACATACCGTACAGTCTGTGACACGCGTATGTGACCCTGTAGTACAGCATGCCACCATGGTGTGGCAGCAAAGACCACCAGGGCATGTGTGGTGCTGGGCACCACCACGCCTCCGGTGGACAATGCTCCCTGCCTGCATCCTGTGCCCACACACCAGTGGCGTGATGGTACACCTGCACACCACCCACCATGGCAGTCAATAGTGCCCACTGTTAACACAATACCGACCTGTGCAGGCACAACCCTCTCTGAGTGCCCACAGTGGGGGGGGGCACACCCATGGTGGGCCATGTACCACGTACAGTGGGGTTGTGCCACACAGACAGGCCCAAACCCCTCACACTCCCATGGCACATCCCAGGGCCAGGGCAGCCAACACCGGAGTCCCAGCTGCTAGACCGGTGTCAACTGTGCCAGAGCCTGCGTACACCACGCCACTGGGTGTGCACTGCAGTACCAGGTTGTGGCCTACATGGCCATGCCCATGCTTGCATGGTGGTGTGGGTCCCAACCCCACCTGGCAGAGGCAGCTGTGCATACCACATGTGGGTCACCTGGGTGGCCACGACTGCAGCAGGCACAGCCCTGTATGGCAGGGGCTGTTGAGGGGTGTGGCCTGGGCCTGTGCCATGCAGGTATGCTGGCCTGTGCCATGGGCAGTACCGTTGAGTGGCTCACAGGTATGGGGGTGTACCTCACAGGTGCCCCCCAGCACGGGGGCCTTCCCACTGCACACCCCACCCCAGAGCCCTGGTCCACGGCCACCCCACATGGGCAGTGTGCCGCTCACACAGTCACTGTGCAGTGCCTGCAGGCTGCTGGCTGGATGCCACATACACAACACACCCAACACCACAGTACACGGCATACGTCTCACCACAATGGAGGCCACAGCGATCTAACCATGTGCCCCATTGCGTGGGGCAGTGACCCGCATCCTGAGGGTCACTGTCCCACATAGTCTCCACAAGTGGAAGGGGGGCTGTCGGTGGCATCTGGGTGAGGACACATCCATAGGATGTCCACCCCCACTGCAAGCATGGGGCAGTCTGGCCTGGCCTAACTGCATGGGTGAGTGATGGACCACACAGGTGTCATGTTACCACACACATGTGGCATGTCCAGTACACTGCCTACCACACAGTGGTGTGTGGCCGTACCATGCCCCCCAAATCCCTGGGCACCCTCCCACAGCACAGCCCCTGGTACTGACCACAGCCATTGCACATATCATATCAGATCCCCTGACTGTCCACCTGTGGGAGGGTCATGCCTGCATACCTCTCACCTGTACCACAGTACGAGGAACATTCCTCAATGTGTCTCACAGAGACTCCCTGTGCCACATTGCGAGGACCTGTTCCACATTCATAGCCAACATTCATGAGCAACACTCCATTGTACATGATGCATGTCACTATATCAATCACTCATTAACAGACATTCTGAACAAACATGCAACAGTTCAACAGTGCTCTGAGCTTCTAGGTATTGTCTGTTGAAGTGTTCCACATGCTGCCCATGTGTTCCACATTGTGACAGGCACTGTACCACAAATGGGGGACAAAAGGCTGAGAGGTATGCATGCCTGTTCCTGTCCCTCAGGGCAGTAACAAATGGAGTAGGGGTATGTAAGGGGGGGCCTGCTATGGTCCAGTACTCACCAGTCTGCTGATTGTCTGTCCCTGTCCTGGTCTGGATGGCACTGTTGTGGTCCAGCTCTTTCCTACACCCTGGTCTGCAGCCCCTGTACCACTACACTGTGCCTGGGTCTAGCGACGTGCAATCGCACATGCCACACGTACATTTCGCATGTGCATCGCATGTTGCACATTGCACATGCACATATGCGGCATGCGTGGTGGCAATTGCGATTTGCAATAGCGATGTGCGGCATGGCAGCTGTGATGTGGGGATGCGGCCTGCCTGTGTCACGCATTTGTGTGTGCCCCCAGTGGACACACCGCAGTTGATGAATGGGTGTGGGTGCTCCTGCATGTGTAGAACCTGTGCCTGCAGGACTCTGTATGTGTGTGTGTGTGTGTGCACGTGTGCGCACCCTGGGGAGGTCAGTGGCAGGCAGATGCCCACCGGCAGTGGCCCGCGCAGGGCATTGTTGTGACTAGGGGATATGCCTTACCCAACATGTTTCCAGTAAGGCCCTACCAATGCAATGAGGACAAAAGGACAACACACTGTAGGGATGTGGTGCAAAAGGTTTATTGACACGGTGCTCTATACACACATGTGCCCAATGCACAGTGCTCCCTGGCTCAACCCATCACGCGTGACCCCCACACTCACCCATGCACACAGTCTTGCACACACACACACACACACACACACCACACACTAACCCACCCATGTGAACGCACGGTGCCCCCCCATAGATGTGTGCCCCCTGCCATACATATGGCTCCACCCCCCCATTGTAGCCCCACCCAACAATTCCCCTACTGCACAGGTCACCTAGGAGTCTCACAGCTGTCTGCCACGCGCACGCCATCCTCGCACTGACCCCTTCAGTGCCGGGTGCTGGACTGTGGGGGACCCTGCCAGTCTGGCGGGCTGTGTGATGCCCTGATGGACCACCCCTGGCATAGCACCCTTTGGGCCTGTGTGTGCCCCCACAGGTGGGCTGCTGTGCCTCTGCCCATGCAAGCCTACTTGCCTCTGTGCCACGTGTGGCAGCAGCCGTGCTGGGGCTGCACGGTGTGTTCCCCATCACGTGCTGAGTGACTCAGGCCCTGTGCAGCCTGCAGAGCACCCTCCTCAGTGTGCCCACTCCCCTGTGTGTGCCCTGCGCCTGAACCTGTTCCTGTGGGACTGTGTGAGGGGCTCGGCCTGGCCTGTGCCTGTCTTGCCAGCATGACTGTGTGTGCCACCGTGATCGCATCTTGGCGCTGTCCTGTGCACGGGTCAGTGGACGGTGCCTGGCTGGGTGTGCGGCTCTGGCAGCATGACTAGCTGGTGGGTAGATACTGATGCCTGGGCCGGGGTTGGGGGAGGGGGTACCACTGGCTCCAGTGGCTGTGTCTGAGTGCTGGATTGAGCAGTGGCTGGGGGTGCCATCCACTGGGCCAGGCCTTGCAGTCGGTGCAGCGACTGCAGTGCACATGCTATGGTCTGCATGGCCGTGGCCATGGCTGTATCCTGGCACTGCTGGTGTGCCACCATGTTCTCCAGGCCTGTGCTGAGGCGGTCCATGATGACCGTCTGGCATTCAGCACAGTGCTGGATGCCCTGTATGGTATCCCCCAGGCCAGCCATGCATGCCGATGTGTCCCTAGTGAATGTCTGCAGACTGCCGGCAATGCTGGATAGCTGCAGCTCCATGCAGGTGTGGTGCTCCTGCATGCCCTGCCATATGTTCCCCAGCTCCTGCGTGCAATCCCCTTGGCTGGCCAGCACCGACTGGCAGTAGTCCCCAGTGAAGGCCGGCGGGGACAGCTGGTCCTGCAGCACCCAGATGGCCTCATCCAACTCATCCTCCAGTCCATGGGCACTCAGTGGATTGAGCAACCCCATAGCAGTGTCCTCAGCCGCCGGCTGGTCTTGGTCCAACGCCTCCCGCTCGACCACGGGCATCTGCACTGCCTCCACAGCAGTGGCGGCACTACTGGTGGTGCCCTCGGTGGTCCCCTGCTGCCCTGTGGTGGTCTAGCTGCATCCTCCTCATTGCTGTCCACCGCCTCCTCTACCATAGGGCTGTCACCATCCTCACTCCCCTCAGGCTCCGACATCAGCTCCAGTGTTCCTGCCACAGATGTACTGGCAGCAGGGCTGCCTCCAGCACCCATTGGGCTGCTGCCATTGCCCGACACCATGCCAGTGGCCTGGGCCATGCCGGCACCATCCTGGCCCTGCTGCTGCTGCTTCCGCCTTCTGGCTCCGTTGGGGCCACCTGCCCCAGGTGCCACTGCAATTGTTGGATGGGAAACATGTTAATGTGTCTCCGCATCACAGTGTGCCCTCACCTGCCTGATCAGTGTTGCCCTCACAGGTCTGTTTCAGCATTGCACTCTGGCATTGCACCCACCACACTTCTGTGCTGTCCCACCTCGTGTATGCCACCACTGTACATGCGTCCTGCACCGATAGCGTGGACCCCCACCATTGCTGCCCTTGCTGTGCCATCCTTCCTGGTACAGCAACTCCAGCTGTCACACGGCCGCCCCGTATGGCTCTGTGCATGGCCACACCCATGGAGCAACACTGCGCTGCAGGGGCCTGCACCTCTGGGTGCCTACGTTGTCTCTGCCAGCCATGCATGACCCCTGCAGCCCTCGCCTGCACTCTACAGGCACTGGGACAGTGACCCATGCCCCCTCCCTACTGCCCAGCCAATGCCTGTGCAAGGCCTTCCCCCTAGCACACAGTGCATGTCACAGCATCCCCAGTGCAGCCGAGGCCATACCTCAGCATGCCCCCCCCAACAGTACACAGTGCAGGATGCAGAATCCCCCAGTGCAGCCCAGGCCATACCTCAGTATGCCCCCCCAAACAGTACACAGCACCAGCCAGTATGGCCCAGGCCATACCTCAGCATGCCCCCCCCAACAGTACACGGTGCAGGACATAGCACGACCCAGTGCGGCCCAGGCCATACCTCAGCATGCCCCCCAACAGTACACAGTGCAGGACACAGCATCCCCCAGTGCAGCCCAGGCCATACCTCAGCATGCCCCCCCAACAGTACACAGTGCGGGACACAACACACCCAGTGCGTCCCAGGCCATACCTCAGCATGGCCCCCTAACAGTACACGGTGCAGGAAAAAGCACCACCTAGTGCGGCCCAGGCCATACCTCAGCATGCCCCCCCAACAGTACACAGTGCAGGACACAGCATCTCCCAGTGCAGCCCAGGCTATACCGCAGGATGCCCCCCCAACTGTACACAGTGCAGGACACAGCACCACCCAGTGCAGCCCGGCCCATTCCTGTGCACAGCCCCCCCTCCAGTTTCTTGTGCCTGTGCCAGCCCCTCCACAGTTGGCCATGGGTCATTCCTTTGCACTGCTGCACATGTCAGCAGCACACATGCCTGTCTCTGGCCTGCCCCTCGCCATTGTCTGGTTCCCTTGGCCCACTCTGTGGCCAGCTATGGCCATGTGCCATTCCTGCGGCATGCCTCCCCACCATTACATCTGCCTACACATTGTCACCCCACCCACCCCATCTTTGCCATTGGCTTTGGTGCTGTTAGCATGTCTGGCCTGTCACATACATTGCTGGGTGTTTGTCCCTACCTGTGGCCGTCCGCTGTCTGAACATTTCCAGCTGTGTTACTCCAGTGATGCTCTGCTGGCTGAGGTGTGCCACTATCCTCCTCTCAATGCTGCTGCTGAGTGGCTCCTGCTTGGTGGGTCTGCCCCCTGTGCCCTGCGCCTGTTGTGTGCCACCTTGCACTTCACCAGGTGCTTGATGCCATTCCACTTCTTTTGCACATCTCGGACTGTCCTGCACTGTGCAACGATGGCATTGACTGCATGCCACCCTGTCCCATGCCCTCTTGCGTTTCTCCCTCCTCTTGGCATCCCCTCCATGACCCATGAGGAGTGCATGGTGGCAGTCTATTTGCTCCACCAGGGTGTTAACCTCCTCATGGCCAAAATTCCTCTTCCTCCTCTGTCTTTCGGCTGCTGTTTCTGCTATTGCTGTGGCATATCTGCTGGTGTAAGTTGGGCCTCAACTGCATGTTGCGCACTTTTATATGGTATATCTTGCGTGTCGTGACTTATGCAGTTGCTTTTGGTGTATTCTCGCAGGTTCTAGAATAGCCTGTAACTCGCATGTTGCAGTTGCTGTTGCGTAAGTTCCGCAACTGCATTATTTGCGTCTGGCGTATTTTCCTTTCGAGAATCGGGCCCTATGCCTTTAAAATTAGAGGTAGGTTTTCAAGCACAAAGGTTCTTAAGGAGGCAAAAAGCAACTATTTTGTCTCCAAACTTCAGAATAATCTTAATCCACTACATAAATTCTGGTAGTCTATTCACTCTATCTTTAACCCCCAACCCCCATGTATCATCAACTACACTCAAGCTCAGCTAAACTCCTGCTGTAATTTCCGAGCCTGTTAAGCTGGTCGCAGCTTCAACATGTACTTACCACCGGTACCATCTCTACTTCTCCCTTCTCTAACTCTTCATCTACTGCTGCTCCCACTCCCCTCCTCATCCTCTTTTGCTTCTTCACTGGTCATTGCCTCAGATGTTTTGTCTGCTCTGCTTTAACCCATCCAAAGGCCATAGTCCTCATGGTCTTGACTCTAATTTCCTTTATCTCTCTATCCCTGCCATTGCTGACCCCTCTCTCTTCTAAATCTCTTTTTAACTAGGTTCCATTTCTGCCTGCTGGAAGCTGCCTAATGCTCTGTCTACAAAGGGGGTGAGATCTGCACCACTGGGAATTACCTCCTCTTTTCTTTCTCCCTTTCAGTCTGGTTTCCATAAAGCCCACCCAACAGTCTCCTTCCCTTGTCCTTCATATGTCAGCCACCATCTTTACTGACCTGGCAAAGGCTTTTGACTCTGTAGTCACCCTTTTCTCTTGTATAAGTTGAGGTGCACTGGGCTCTCAGTTGCTGCCCTTGTCTGATTTTTGCTCCAACCTCTCTGGATATGGAGGTTGGGAAATCCTTTTCTTCTTCTCTCCCCATTAGCTCCGATGTTCCTAGAGGCTCTATTTTAGGTTCACTCGTCTTTTCAGTTTTCCTCAATGACCTCCCGTTGGCCTGTGTCTTAAAGAATATCCAAATGTATGCTGACAACAAAGCTTTTATGCCACCGATGCCTCCATCCCTCTGTTGAAACAGCCCCTGCAGCATGACTTTGATAATGTCCATCACTGGTTCTGCACCAACCAACTCTTGCTGAATGTTAAAAGAAAAAAAACAGTCACTGTACGGTTTGGTACACACCAATAGATTAGTATGCTTAGCCAGTCCCCTGTTTTCAAAACCCTTGATGGCACTCCTCCTGAGGCAGTCCCTTGATATGATACCTTAGTTTGTGGATTGATGGTAATCTTGACTTCTCAGTCCACAATATTTCCATCATCAAAAAATGATGTCCAAAGGTAGTTACCCTCTACAGTAATAAATCATGTCTTCCACCCCAGTTTGGCATGAGATAGGACACAAAATGATCGTCCCACTGTTTGACTACATGGACGCAGTCTATAATTGTGCCTCCAAATCTAGCCACACTAAACCCTATCTTTTGCTCCTTTTGCTGCTTTGCCACTGGGTCTCATTCTTTTACTCATCGCTGTTCCCTTTACCAGCTTTCTCTGTCTTCCCTCCCTAGCTTCTTATCGCCTTTACCATGGTGCCTTCTTTCTCTCTAAATTCTGTTTTGTGTCCCTGCATGAAGGTGGACACCATTCACAACTTTCTTTGAGCAGGGCCCAGCAGGACATGATTTATAACTTTCTTCACAAAGTTACCACATGCCTTGACCCTGTAGCTTGCCATTGGGTCAAGAGGCTAGGGGCTGGGGGAGTGGCAATCCCATGGAACATCACACAACTGATTTTCCAGGACTCTTGAAACTCCAGCCCCTAGTTTTTAATTTCCTTACTCTGTGTACTTTCCATTCTTTAACCCTAATGGCTGCATTTATGTAGCTTTTTGCAATAAATTTTGTTTCTTTTTTGTGATAGTAGAATCACATCCTCAGTGGGAGTGGACCTGTGTGTAACAGAATAAGCAGCATATTTGGCATATTTGTAGCTTTGCACCACCAACATAGTCTTTCTGGATTTGCTTAGAGCCCTGAGGGTCCTGCTAACAGCCAGATACTAACCACCTTCATGCCATAATGTGCAGGGCCTTTTGTGCCACCAGCATGGTCTGTCTAACTGTAGGACCTGTTTTCAGCCAGACACCAACCACCCTCATGCCATCAGGAGGTAAGTTCTAACTTGTTTTGTGCAGGATGAACAAGGCCCTTTTGGCCCTGCCAATCCGTGACATAAGAGGTAAGTCATAAACTGCTTCATACAGGGCCCTTCAAGCCCTGTGGAAACCAGGAGCCAAGTCCTAACTTGCTTTGTACAGGGCCCTTTGGGCATTATACAAATGTTTCCATTTTTTTGATTAAATAAGTAGTAATTTGCTTCACACAGGGCCTGAACCCACATGATAGGATGTAAGTTCTGATTTGCTTTGAGTAAGGCCCTTTGGGCCCTGTGCAAGTCTTTCCTTACATTTTGAGAAAATCAGTCATAACTTGCTTCACACAGGGCCTGAATCAACATAACAGTCCTAACCATGGGCACTAGAAATTTACGGTCAAGATTTTGGCACTATTTCCATAATTTATGGCTCTTCCCACAACCCCACCCTCATGATATTGCAGCTCCCTGGAAGTTGGTTTAAAAAACAAGCTTAAACATTTTATATTGCACTGTTCAGAAAATTTCTTGTTGCTTTCAGTTGCTCCTGTGTGGTTTTGACATTCTGCCAGCATCATCCCCTGCTAGTGTGGGTTCCTCCCCATAGCATCAGTGAGGGACATCACTGAAAGGTCATAATGTCTCGAGTGGCCAATCTCAGGTTATTTAAAAAAAAAATGCACCATTTGCCAGCATCACATCCCCCCCTCAGCTCTGCCTAAGCCCATTATGTAGTGTGGGTTTCGGAGGTGGGGACAGTCACATCAGCTGGCATCACTCAGTCACGTCATTCCTGGTGAGTGTCTTTGGAGAAAAATGCTGAACCACTGAAGATGAGTCAGAATTTACTTTCCCTTTTGATTTGCTTTGGCAGTGGTAAAAAACCTATCTGGGCTTTGCAGGTGCTGCTGTGCTGTCACTATGCTTGAGCTTCATAGAAAAGGAACTGAGCGGAGGCTGTATATTCACTGCCTGTAAATCACTTTGGCTGACTCTACTGTCCAAAAGAGGAGGATGGCTGGCACACACAAACTCCCTTCCTGCTTGCTGCTGTCTACTGCCTGGCTGCTTGCCCTGCCATCTGCTGCTCTGCCTGCTTGTCCTGCCATCTGCAGTCCTGCCAACTGCTGCCCTGCCTGCTTGGCCTGCCATCTGCTGTCCTACCTGTTTGGCCTGCCATCTGCTACCATGACTGCTTGTCCTGTCATCTGTTGCCCTGCCAGCTTGCCTAGACTTCTGCTGTCCTGCCTGCTTGGTGCCTTCTGCTGCGCTGACTGCTTCCTATCATCTGCTGCCCTGCTCTGCCTGTTGAAACATCATGAAGTCTTGCTGTATTCTGACTATATGCAGTTAGTCCCAGCACTTGAACTGCCCCAGAGAGTAAAGAGTTAACTCTATGCAGAAGCATAGAACGTTGAGCTCGAAATTGGTTTTCAAACCTCTGTCTCTAGCACTCTGAAGTGTAACCATCAGATTTTTAACCCCGCCTAACTGTGAAGTCGCTCCAGAGATCCCTCTTGCACTTTGGTTTGGTATAAAATATAAATCGGTCAGTTTTATCTAACCGCTTCTTTATTTTCGGTTTTCTTACCTCTGTCTCAGTAACAGTAAGTGGTAGTAGTAGGTAGTTTGTTGTAATTCTGGTATTTCTTGTGGAAATTATTTTGCCTTCGGTTCTTTTCCGGTCGGTCTGGTTTAGAACCAAAACCCATTCTATTTGAGTTTTTTTTTACAAAAATATTGCTGTGGCTTCCAGTACTCATCGGTTCCTAAAAATATCCGATTTTTTTGGATTTTTTTAACCAACCCGTGACACGGTTGGAACCGATCAGTTTTTAGTTGCCTGGCATAAAAGCTGATAAGGGTAACTGTTTTAGTTTTCGGCATGTCTGACAAACCCAAAAAGAAAACTGGTCCCACTGGGTTTCAGCACTGTACAAAGTGTAAGAAGGCCTTTGCAAAGGCCGACCCTCACCTCGTCTGTGTTTACTGTCTGGGGTTTGACCAACTCAAAGAAGACTGCCAGATTTGTAAGAACTTTCTCAAAGCCACTCTGGCAAAATGATTGGGTAGGCTTAGGGAGAGGGAGGCCGAGAAGTCCACTGACCCGGATGGCCAGCCCGGTTCGGTTGCGACCGAACCTGAGGAAGTGCCCACTGACCTGGGCGATACCTCCTCGGGCAAAAGGGGAGCCGATTCTGTGGAATCGGTTCCTAGTAAAGGGAAACGTAAATCAACCGGTTTGGATCCAACTTCCCATGGTCTGACCGCTGAGGAGATTGCAAAAGCGATCACTATAGTACAGTCGCTTTGCCCGGTTCCGACCGAACCAGCAAAGGTTCACAGAGGTTTGTTTCGGTCTGACATAGTCACTTCTGACATTGATCCAGAAGCTTTCTATGAGGGTGATTGGGATGGAGAAGAAGAAGAATATGATGAAGAGGAAGATGAAGGCCTAGATGAGCCAGTAGAGCCTGACATCTCCCCAGTCAGGCCTTCCAGTGTGTCTCCTCCCAGACTTTCTGAGTCCCCCTCCCATTTCTTGTTTTACAAGAAAGTGGCTGATACTCTTTAGCTCCCTGTTGAGGAAGCTGAACAGGATCAGGAAGAACCTGACTTCATGGAAATGATGGATGTCCCAGAGTCGAAGTGAGTGTCTATCCCTCTGCATAAATCCCTGGGGAACCAGACACAAAAAATCTTGCAGTTTCCAACTTCTATACCTCCAGTGGATAAACAAATGGACAGAAGATATACGTTGTCAGGTCCTGGAACAGAATTTCTTGCTACTTATTGCAGCCATGTTGGTGTAGTGCAGGCTGCAGCCTGTGACAAGGCTAATATTCCCCTGGCATCCCACCCCCGAAGATAAGGATTCTAGGAAAATGGTTGCCATGGCCAAGAAGCAGTACTTGGCATCCTCTTTGGGACTCAGACAAGCTAATTACATGGCATATACAGCCAGGTACTAGAAATTGAGGTGGGATACAGTTCTGGAACTGGCCAAGAGTGCCCCTCCCCAGCTAGCCAAGGAGCTGGAGAAGGTGGCTGCAGATGGTATTGAGGCATTCAAGGTCCAATTTCACGCTGCTGTTGACTTGAATGATGTACATTCCAGGGTCATGGCTACATCTGTCTCCATGAGGAGATTAGCTTGGCTCAAATGTACCAATTTGTCACAGGACACCCAGACTAAGGCTATGGATTTTCCTGTTGCTGGTAACTCTGTGTTTGGTGAACAGACAGAGGCTTACATGAAGAAGATGGACGAGTACAGGACCACCTACAGGAGTGCTGCAGCAAAAAGACAAGCAGACCACTTCTCAGAAGCAGCAGTTCAGGGCTGGCAGGGGCAGGCTTTTTCACAGGCCTTTTTACCAAGCCCAGACCTCCTCTTCATTCCAGCAGAGAGGGTTCTTTAGGGGAAGAGGCAGACGAGGGATGACCAGGACCCCAGAATCCACTCAGTTCAAGCCCCCTGCCAAACAGACACCCTGAGGTGTCAGTTAAGGTTGCCTCCCCAATTCCTGTAGGGGGCAGGCAAGCTCACTACTCCCAGGTCTGGGAGTCCATTACTTCAGACAAATGGGTCCTGGAAGTAGTGAGCCAGGGACTTATTCTCAGTTTCAAAAGGTTCCCAAAAATGAAAGCAAGATCTTTCAGCCCCTTCTCCCCCTTGGAGACAAAGGCCTTAGAGGCAGAAGTCTACCTCTTTGTCACAGGGGAAAAGTACTTTATTCTAGATACTTCCTTACCCCAAAAAAGACAGGGGAGTGGCAACCCATCTTAGATTTAAGGTACCTCAACAAACACTTAACAAAACCAAAGTTCAAAATGGTGACTCTGGGAGTAATTCTTCCCTCTCTGAGACCAGGAGACTGGCTAACCTCCCTGCATCTCAAGGATGCCTATTTTCACATACCCATCAGACATTCCCACAGAAAGCACCTCAGATTTGAGTTGCCCTCAGGCCATTATCAGTTCAGAGCCATGCCTTTTGACCTAACATCTGCTCCAATGGTGTTCACCAAGTGCCTGGCAGTAGTGGTGGCATTCCTCAGGAGACAAGGTATCCTTCTGTTCCCATATCTGGATGACTGGCCCCTAGTAGACCAGTCCTCTGACCAAGTCAAGTCAGCCTTTGAGGTCACCCAAAGGCTCCTGGAGTCCTTGGGTTTCATTCTAAACCTAGAAAAGTCAGTTCTGGAACCAACACAGCTGCTCACTTTCATAGGGGTGGACATAGATGCTATCCAGGCAAGAGCATTCCTTCCTCTTTCAAGAGTCCAGTCTCTAGTCACTCTGGCTTCCTCTTTTCATCCTCTAGTTTCTCATCCAGCCAGACATTTTCTACAGTTACTGGGCCACATGGCAGCCTCCACAGCTGTGGTCCGGGGGCAAGGTTTCAGATGAGAGATATTCAATTTCATCTTAGATCTTACTGATCTCAGAAATAGGACCCTCTCTCCAAATTGTTTCCAGTGTCTCAAACTCTAGTTCAGGAACTCCAGTGGTGGCTGTAAGAGGACAACCTTTGGCAAGGTGTTCAATTCATCAGTCAGGCTCCTTCAGTGATTCTCACCACAGACACCTCTCTCCTAGGCTGGGGGCTCACCTGGATCAGCTTACAGCTCAGGGAACCTGGTCTCACCATGATTCTCTCCTTCACATAAATCTTCTAGAGTTGAGAGCTGTCTTTCTAGCTCTGCAGACATTCTCAGCTGTGGTTCAGGGGAAAGTAGTACAAATCAGGACAGACAATATCACAGCCATGTGGTACATCAACAAGCAGGGAGGCACTCGGTCCTCGGCCTTGTGCACAGAGGCCATGAAGATATGGTCTCTGGCTTATTCCCTTCAGGCTTCCCTGGTGGCTGTGCACCTCCCATGGAAGAACAACATTTTAGCAGATGCTCTCAGCAGAATTTCTCAGGGTCATCACGAATGGACTCTGAATCCCCTGATCCTTCAAGTTATCTTCAAGAGGTGGGGTACTCCAGAGATAGATCTCTTTGTAGCCCCAGACAATCATCAAGTCCCTCTCTTTTGTTGCAGGTCTCCTATCCTAGGCTCTGTTCACCAGGATGCACTACTATTGGACTGGACAGGCAGGTTCCTGTATGCATTTCCTCCTTTCCCATTGATATTCAGGGTTCTGATCAAAATCAGATCTCAGCCTTGCAGGGTGATTCTAGTGGCACCAGACTGGGCCAGACAGCCTTGGTATCCTCTACTACTGTCACTGCCAGTGACAATGCCTCTGTGTCTTCCCAGACAGATCAATCTTTTGACATCTTCCTGGGGGAAGATCCTCTACACCAATCTTCAGGCTCTCAGGCTCAAGGCCTGGCTCTTGAAGAGTTAGAATATGCAAATATAAACCTTCCTCAATCATTCTTGGATATTCTAAAGGTTAGCAGAAAACCTGCTACCAGAAAGACTTTCAATTCCAAGTGGAAAAGATTTGGTTTTTGGTGTTCCCAGAAACCTGTTCAGCCAGAGCTGGCTGACATTGCTACTGTATTGGACTATCTGGTGCATCTTAATAGCTTAGTCCTCCAGCCTACTACTCACAAGGTACATTTGGCAGCTGTGTTTGCCTTCATTTCCGCTGATAAGGGCTCTTCCCTAGCCTCTCATCCAGTTTTTAAGAAGTTTTTCAAAGGTCTGCTACATGCTAATCCTCCCTTTCGAGACCCTACTCCTTCATGGGATCTGAACATCTGTATAGCACAGCTTATACAGCCTCCTTTTGAGCCTCTATCTGCAGCAGAGATGAAATACTTGATATGGAAAACTGTATTCCTGGTAGCTATTACCTCTGTCAGGAGAATCAGTGAGTTACAGGCTTTATCAGTGGAACCTGATTTCCTTTCATTTCACAGGGATAAGGTGGTCCTTCGAACTAACAGAAAGTTTCTTCCCAAAGTAGTGTCAGACTTTCATCTGAATCAATCTATGTCATTGCCTGTGTTTTTCACTGACCCTTCTTCCTCTGGAGAGAGAAGATAACACAGTCTTGATGTAAAGAGGGCCCTTAGTTACTATGTGGAGCATACTAAGGCCTATAGGAATGGCTATTCTCAGTTATTTCTCACCTTTGGAGAGGTGGGAAAGGGCAAACCAGCCACCAAGAGAACTATTGCCAGGTGGATTGTCTCCTGTATCCAGATCTGCTATTCAAAGCTTGGGAAGGAACCTCCCTCAGGCCTGAGGGCTCATTCTACCAGAGGCACAGCTGGTTCGCTTGCAGCAACTAGAGATGTACCTTTAGTGGAAATCTGTAAAGCAGCCACCTGGAAAACTGTTCACACATTTACCAAACATTACTCTCTGGACATTCAGTCTGGAAGTGATGCTAGGTTTGGCACAGCTGTGCTGCAGATCCTGTTCCGAAAATAGGTTCTGTGACTCCCTCCTCCTGGGGGGTACTGCTTGGTAGTCTGCTTATAGTCAGAATACAGCAAGACTTCATGTTGTTTGAAGAAAAAATTACTCACCTTAGTAATGTTGTTTCTTCTAATGGAGTCTTGCTGTATTCTGACCTCCTTCCCTGCCTCACCTCCTGGAACCTAGTAGTTTTGGGATGTGGGTGGGCAGGCACAGTGCTGCACTCCAGAGGTGTACTTGGCATGCCCTATCTTAAGGGTTTATTACTGTTTTAATTTCACTACCTACTTTGTCTTTGCCTTATCTTTAGCTTTCTTTTTGGGGTTCTCGACTTGAATCTTGTGACCCTAAAAACAATTTGTGGTGGCCATATGGCTTACAGAAGTTGAAACAATTTCCACCTGTTAATTTGATTAGTTAGTGCTTGTAATAATCTGATGGTTACACTTCAGAGTGCTAGAGACAGAGGTTTGAAAACCGAGCTCAAGCTCAATGTTCTATGCTTCTGCATAGAGTTAACTCTTTACTCTCTGGGGCAGTTCAAGTGCTGGGGCTAACTGCATATAGTCAGAATACAGCAAGACTCCATTAGAAGAAACAACATTACTAAGGTGAGTATTTTTTTCTTTCCTACCATCTTCTGCCAGAAAGGAGTCAGAAGAGGACAGCTGAAGGGCTGCCCTGCTTTCCTGACTGAGTGCCTGCCTGAGTCATGTATGTCTGCTTCGCTGACTAGTGAGATCTGTTGTTGGGGATGGCAGAGTAAGGGAGGAGAGAGCAAGAAGGAGTGGAGGGAGGGAGGGCCCAAGCTATAAAAATATGTATGTATTGATGAGGGCCAGAAGGAGAGCATAAGCTGGCATGGTTAAAAAAAATTGTGGTATGTGATTGATAGAGGAGTTACACATGGGCTGAACCGACTGGCACAGAATTATTTTCTTCCACATATTTACCAGTCTCTAGGTTCATCCCCTCCCTTCTGTGGTCTGTTGTTGATAGAGGATGTAAGAGCAGTCCGAGCAGACTGGCACACATGTGTTTTTTTTTTACCGGCAATTTAAGCTCTCATTTGGGAGGCTCTGGCCCCCTGCTCCCACTTGCCACTCCCCTCCATTCCCAGGCTTACCCCCCTGGGTACAGCCACCAGGCAGGTGCCCTTCCTCATGAAACATGTTCTGAAGGCCCTGGCTTGCCCCCAGGGCAGGGTCATGGGGGCAGGACACCCCCGGCAGACTTTGGTCTGTGGCAGGGAGTGGTGGCAGAGGCAGGGGCCATCATTAGCGGCCAGCATGATTTTTGCAATTTTTCTTCCCTGGGGGTGGGGAAGTACAATGATGCCAGCATCTACCCTGCCCCCTTTATGTGTGGCACCAGCCACAGTGGTACCCCCCAGCCTCTGCCAGAGGTCTGCATTGTGCTGGACACTCTTCCTCCCTCCCCCTGGAGAAGGAGAGCAGTCCATGGGATGCTCAATCCTTCTCCCCCAGCCGATCCCCTGACTCCTAAGTCCATCCCCGAACCCAGGATGTTGATACTGCAGATGGACACCTTGCCTCTGCGCTGGTGGGCTGGCCCTGACTGGCACACATGTTTAAAAAATAGTTCTGGCTTATGGTGATGGAGGAGGGAGAGGCATATGAGCACACTGGCCCAGAACCATTTTTTAAATTACGTATACCAGTCAGCTAGGTTGGTCCCTTGCTCCTGTGGCTTGTTGTTGATTGTAAATTAATGTGCAGTCTGGAATGACTGGCACACCTGTTGAAAAAAATTGCTCTAGCCTCTGGTGATGGAGTAGGGAGGGGTGGTTGAGCAGAGTGGCACAGAGCAATTTTTTAAACATATATACCAGTTGGCTAGGTTTGTCCCTCGCTCCTGTGTTCTGTTGTTGATCGTGGATGGAGAGGCAATCTGGGCTGACTGGCACACATGGGAAAAATCATTCTGGCTTCTGGTTGATGATGGACAGAGCATGGGCTGAAACAAGTGGCACAGAACAATTTTTTCAAAACATGTATACCAGTTGACTGTGAGCCAGTCCATCTCTCCCTCCTGTGGTCTGTTGTTGATGGAAGATGGCAGAACCGGATGAGCAGACTGCCACATATGTTAAAAAGAATTGTTCTGGCCTCTGGTGATGAAGGGGGCAGTCGAGCAGACTGGCACAAAACAATTTTTTAAATATCTCTACCAGTCAGCTAGGTACGTTACTCACTCCCTTGGTCTGTCAGTGATGGTGGATGGAGCGGCTATTCGGGCCAACTGGCACACATGTTGAAAAATATTGTTCTGGCCTCTGGTTGATGGTGTATGGAGTGTGTGCTGAACCCAGTGGTACAGAACACTTTTTTTAAACATGTATTCCAGTCAGCTAGGTTGGTCCCTTCTTCTTGTGGTCTGTTGTTGATTGTGGATGGTGAGGCAGTCCGGCCTAAATGGCATTCATATTAAATAAATTGTTCTGGCCTCTGGTTGATGGTGGACCGAGCATGGACTGAACTGAGTGGTACAGTACAATTTCATTTAACATATATACCACTCAGCTGGGTCAGTTCCTTGCTGCTGTAGTTTGTTGTGGATAGTGGATGGAGGGGCAGACTGAGCCAACTCGCACACATGTTGAACAAAATTGTTCTGGCATTTGGTAATGGAGGAGGGAGGGGTTCTCAACAGACTAGCTCAGGACAATTTTTTAAACATGTATACTAGTTGGTTAGGCCTGTGCTTCATACATGTGGTCTCTCATTGGGCTAGTATGTGCTTACCTGCTTTTCTCTGTAGGCAGGAATTCTTCATCATACATGTTTCTGTCTCTTCAGGAAGACACAGAATCTGCTTTGGCTTCAGTGCCAGTAGTCACCAGTCTGCTTCTCTCTGCAGTCAAATGAAGACTGATTCAGCTTGGGAAAAGCTTCTGCCATTCACTGGGGAATGTCAGCTCACCATTGATCCATGAAGCTGTCAATCAGTCAAGGTCAGGCTGGATGTCTGTCTCTCTACAGATGATCGGTCCCAAATTTCCAGCAGGAATCTTGTAGCCCTCCAGTGTCCCAGGAGCTCCTTGTAGTTCCCTTGCAGGCTCTGCAGCCTGATCAGCTGAAATGTTGACCCCGGACCTGATGCCATACTAAGAGTGGTCTGGGTATACAAAGATGGCAGAATCCTGATTGTGGTGGGGGCATCGGCCCCAAGAGTCTTTTTTTAAAAGGTATCCTGCCTGTAATCATGTATTTTGTGCTCCTGGATTGTTTAGCGGCATCACGTTCCAGTGTCTATTGGATTTGGGCATTAGATTTGGGAATCCCCAGTCTAATTGAGAGCAGGATTACTCACTCTATAAGTGGTGGGCAGATGCCTTTGATGTGCATTGGGAGCTGTAACTGCAGTAACCCAGGTGGCACCAAAGAAATCCAACTCCTGGCTCACTTGAAGCTATCTTCCTGCATCTTTGCTCTGGCTCCCCTGCTCAGAGGCCCAGTTTTGGGGATCTGGAAAGAGTAGAAAAAGCAATGGCAGTGCTGCTGCTGGGGCTCTACGGAACTGAAGATAAGCCCACTCTTGGGGGGGGAGTTATACATGCTCAGTATACCTTTTTGAGAATACACAACATATCTAAATTTAAACTTGAGGGGTTTGGAGTTTCTACAGTAAAATCTTTGTTGTTTACAGACAATTTGGCAAGGCAAGACAAATTTATTTAAACAGAGGCCCAATCCAAAGGCTCTGGGAGCAGCACAAAGATTTTTACAGCATTTCGTACCGCATGAATATATAAAATAGTACTAATAAATATAAATAAGCAAAATTATACCCCGAAAGCTTGCAGAAATAGGAAGGTCTTCAGGCGAACCTTAAAGGCAGTTATCGTGGGGGCCTCCTTAACTAAAGCTGGTAAGGAGTTCCAAAGAGCGGGAGCAGTGACACTAAAGGCTCAGTTGCCTGCAGATTTTAATCTTGCTCTAGGAACAGCCAGGAGGCCACCACTAGAAGAGCGGTGATTACGGGAAGAGGAAGACGGTACCAGGAGAACTGACAGGTAACCAGGGCCCTGTCCATGTAGGGCCTTATAGGTGAGAAGCCCCACCTTGAAGAGCACTCTCCACCTGACAGGCAGCCAGTGCAATTCGTGCAACACAGGTGTAAGAGGGCAGAATTTACTTTGCCCAGTCAAAAGCCAGGCAGCAGCATTTTGCACTAGCTGCAGTCTGTGAAGAGAGCCCCAAGAGACCCCAAGGTAGAGGGCATTACAGTAGTCAAGCCTAGAAGTGACTAAGGCATGTATCAAGGTAGGGAGGTCCAGAGACGGAACAAGGGGCTTAATCCTGGCAATGTTATGAAGCTGGAAAAAACAGGAATGGAACACGGAGGATATCTGAACCTCCATGGACAAATTCCTGTCAAACATCATGCCAAGATTTCGCACCCAAGGGGAGGCCATCAATGACGCAGCTCCTAGCACAAGTCCAGTTGTGGAGTCAGAGGCCAACCCATCATGAACTCTGTTTGACTCCAATACCAATACTTCAGTCTTGTCAGGGTTTAGTCTAAGCCAGCTGGAGGCCATCCAGTCACCAATCTCAGCCAGACAGATATTTAACACATCCACTACGTTTGGTGTTCCTGGGGCAAAGGATAAGTATAGCTGAGTATCATCAGCATAGCAATGAAAACTCAGACCATACTTCCTAATGATCCCCCCCAGGGGCAGCATGTATACTACGAACAACATTGGGGCTAATACTGAACCCTGAGGGACTCCACACAAAAGGGGGCAGGGTGTAGATGAGAAATTTCCCATCACAACCCACTGTCTCTTATTTGTGAGAAAGGACTCAAACCATATGATGACAGTACCGGTGAGTCCACACAACTCCCTCAGGCGGAGAAGCAACACACAATGGTCCACAGTATCAAAAGCTGAAGAGAGATCGAGAAGGTCAAGAATTGTTCTGTCCCCTCGATCTCTAGCCCTGAGGAGGTCATTTTGCACCTGAACTAGTGCAGTTTCAGTGCTATGTCTGGCCCAAAAAGCTGACTGGAAAGGATCATATAACTCGTGAGTCATGAGATGTTCCTCCAACTGAAGCGATACCACCTTCTCAACAATCTTCCCCAAAAATGGGAGATTGGAGATGGGACGGTAATTTGCCCTGACCTCCGGGTCCAAAGAAGATTTCTTTAATAGGGCTCTCACCAGAGCCTCCTTCATTTGCTACTAAAATATGGCAGAAATTTATAACCATAGAAAGACCTGCATTTGCAAGAACGGTTAAAAATTCTCACTTATTTGATAGTATCATGCAAATCTTTACTTTTAAATCTTTTTCTTCTCCTTGCCCCTGCTGTCTAACCAGGGTATATACCCTATTAACAGGGATAGTGTCAGTGGCTCAGTAGGTAGCACACTTGCCTCTGAGACCAGGAGATCAGAGGGCTGTGGGTTCAGTTCCCACATCTGGCACTTGGGTTAATATCCCAGTACTGACACTGTAGTGCAGCATGAGAGGGGTGCTGCACTTCTGAGGTGCCGTCTTTCAGATGAAACGTTAAACCAAGGTCCCATATGCCTGGATTGGTGGTAGTTCAGGTGGATGTTAAAGATCCCATGGCACTTATTGAAAAGAGTAGGGGTAGTTTTATTGAAAGAACATTGAAAAAAAGAATATTGTGAAAACATCATTTTTGACAAAATCTGATACAAAAGAAAACATAAGAAATGTCAATACACAAACAAAATTCCATACAGAGGGGAAAGAAAAAAAAGGGACAAACATAAATCTTTTAAACATTCTTAAAGATTATAACAAAACCCCTTTTCCGCTCTCTCCTCGCCTCTCATTTTTTCTTAACCTATTCCCCCTTAAACAAATAGATAAATTGATAAACAAATACTGAAACTCATTACTTAAATTTGATACAAAAAGAAAAACCTTTCCACCATCTTTGGACTTGCTAAGGCGTTGAATATGTTACATCCTTCTCATAAACGTGCCACATAGCTTCACTTACTAAAGTCCTCACATTCTCTTAGGACATTTTGTTTTGACGTAATACCCAACTGCATCTTGCCTGCCATAAATAACATTTTAAACAACATAAAAATGTGGCAAGAGTATCTGGATGAAACCTAGAGCCCAAAAAGGCATAATGGCCTAAAACACAGACTTCATAAGACATTGTTTTGAGCCAGGGCATATTCCATACAGTAGCTAAATAACCCCACAGAGTTTTTGAATAAGAACAGGAAAATGAATAATGCTCCATGGTTTCTTCTAAATTGATACTCTCTGGGTAGGGACAGTTCCTTTCTTCCATGGCCTTATGCTTAGCATTCCCCCTCACCTGTGTTCTACTGCAAACGGAAAGCCATAGATGTTCCCACATCTGAGGTGGGATTCTGGGGTTAACCAATTGAGCTAAAACATATTTATTATTTTCTGGAGTGCAAAATTTGAAGCTAGGTTCATTTGGATATATTTTATCAAGAACCATTTGGTACAGCTTGCGGCCAGAATGGGACAAAATATCCAATTTTGTGAGATATATATATATAATTTTGTAGCAGCTGATTTGAAAAAGTCTGGGACATGCAAAAAGGTCCCTAATTGTGGGGCCACCACCCCCCATGCCCTAAAATACCTATCCAAAATTAACCTACACCATACCCTATGTGTTGTGGTCATTTGCCCTAGTCCACATTTAACTGTCTGTGATATAAACAGAGTATGAAAAAAAAACTACAGGGTATAGCATGCCTAAACCATCTTTATTGATTGGGAGACATGTAAACACCTTTGAATTGGATTTAATCAGTTTCCCCATAACATCTGAAAAAAAAAAACACAATTCAGTCTAGTCTCTAACGACTTTGGCGGTGGATACAACATTGCCACATAAAGCAAAATTGGAACTAAGAATTTTTTTATCAGTTGAATGTGTTTTAATTTTGACAAACTCCATGATTTCCATTTTAATACTTTAAATTCCACCTTTTTCAAGGATTGTTCCCAATTAAACAAGGCCATATTTTGGGGTCCAAATGTAATACCCAGAATTTTCAGAGGTTCAGAGGATATATGAAGACTCTCAAAACTCTGAGCATCTGGGTATCCTACTCCTATATATAGACCATGACTTTTGTTTATGTTCATTTTTGAATTTGACACTACAGTAAAATTGGACATGATTTTTAAGAAATTCGGGAACTGAGAGATATCTGAAAAAAACAAACAGGCATAAATCATCTGCAAGGCTTGGGCATTAATAGCTGACTGCATGCCAGTGCCTTGAATGCCTCTCCATTTAGGATTATCAGTTATTAATCTCAAAAAAGGATCTAGGGAAAGCACATAAAGAAGTGGACTCAGGGAACAACCTTGTTGTTCCCCGAGCAGGGTCTTAAAGCTTAAATTCACTGATCTTCGTATGATTGGATATACATTTGTTGAAGTATAAATTAATTTGATAAACTTAATTAAATATTTCGGAATCTCATAGTACTGTAAAACTGAAAATAAATATGTATGAAATACCCTGTCAAATGCTTTTTCTTGATCTATTGTTATAAGTGCACCATGTTGACCTGAGAGTGATAGATGTTCAATTACATCCCTTACAACCATTAATGCTGATTGTATTTTACGAGAAGGTAAACTACAATATTGAACAGGGGAAATAACATGTTCAGCAAATTGTTTTAACCTGTTATTTAGAATATGTGTTAAAATTTTGTAATCTGAATTAAGTATAGTTATGGGTCTCCTATTAGAAATTCTCTGTCTATCACCTGATTTGTAGAGATACATTAATAGCCCATCTGAAAAAGGAGAGGGAATTTTATTTGTTTTAAAAAAATAACCAAATATAACCTCTAAACATTCAGATATTTCACCCATAAATCCTTTATAGAATTCAATGGGCAACCCATCCAACTCTGGAGATTTACCTGGTATCATTTTCTGAATGGCCAATTTAATTTCTTGAGAGGTAATACTAGCTCCATTTTTTAATAATTCAGAAGGAATAGGAGGAGCTTGAATTTGACATAAATAGGCCTTAATGTCCTGAACTGTAGGACTTCCATCAGGTGACAGTATTGCCCAATGATTTTTAATAATTAGAAATAAATCCTTTTCTGAATTCTGCAACATCCCCTGAGGGTCATAAAGTGCATCCATCTCAGTATTATCCCTTAGAGATTTACATGCTTGAAAAGGATCCCCTGCTGGGGATTTTTTTATCCCATTTTGAAACAGCACTTTCAGAGTGTTTGCTCTATCATATTGATAGGATAACATTTCCAATTTTATCTGTTTTATTTGGTATGAGTAATTAAATCTGGAAGTATTTGACCAAGTAAACAACTTATATAACTGTTGGTGCAAAGACAGATATTTTAAAAATGTACTATTCTCTTTGTATTTCACATACTTTTTAACCAATTTTGAAAATCTTGTTTAGCCACCATTGTCCGATATCTGCATATAAAAACATACGGAACATCTAGCACTAATAATAGCTCTTATACCTTGTTGGACCCATGGTTCATCCAGAGCTTTTATATTCAATTTCTATCTGTTAGAAAGAAATTTATTTGCAGGAATATCATAAAGATTTACAATTAATAATACATGATCAGTGAATTCAACAGGGCATGTTTCCATTTTGGCAATAGAAAAATTTTTGGAAACGAGAACATAATCAATGGTGGACTTGCAGTTACCCTTTTTAAAAGTAAAATTAGGTCCCTTTTTCCTGAAAGTGTTACAATCAATCAAATCGGCTGATAATATCAATTCTAAAAGTGCATTGGAATCACAGTAAATTTTATCCTTTGGTTTCTTGGTTTTAGTATATGAGGGTATCTTACAATTAAAATCACCACAGAGAATTATATTGTGAGTGGTCATAAGGTATGGGTTTAAAGCATTAAACAGTGCCACTTTCCCTGCTTTCAGCTGTGAGCCATATATATTAATCAGTCTATATGTCTCATTTTTCCAAATACCATCTATTAACAAAGCTCTTCTGGGAAAAATGTCTACCAATTTAATTAAATGAAAAGAAAATGAGTTAAATAGTAACCACCACCCCATCCGCAGCATTTTGTCCAAAGGACCAATAAGAAGGTCCCCAAACCCATTCTCCCTGGAAACTTCTGATAATATTATTATTGGAAAAGGCCCAAGTTTCCTGTAAAAAACAGATTTCAAATTGTAACCTATGGATACACTCAAGCACAATCTGTCATTTTCCTGAATTCAAGAGACTGTGCACATTTAGTGATCCCATTTTTAAGTTAGCCATGAATCGTGATTTTAGGCCTGCTTAATAATCAACTTGTTTTTCTTCTTTTTTTCTTTTTCCCTTTATACCCTGCAAATCCCATTTTTTGTGTTTCCATTTCTTGATCTCTAGAATTACTTTCTCCTTCTTCTTGATCCATATCTGAATCCCCCCATTCTGGTGCCAAAACTGCAAAGGGGTTATTTGAATTGACACTTTCGGAAGGGGAAGTAGGAGGAGGGGGAATGCTGACCGACCTTAAATTCCTAGATGATCTACATCTCTGAAGTGGGGATACTGCTAAAGGTACACTTTCTTGTGCAGGGTCACTATAACAAACTGGGGTAAGAATCTCCTGCTGTAAGGCCTCCAGATCCAACCCTTGGGGGGGGATGGAGGGGAGAGGAGGGGATGGGGGGTGGACGGTGTGGATCCTTAACTTTAACCTGCATACCTTCCCTCTCCTTACCATCTTTATGGTCACTTAGATTTATAATTTTAGTAGAGGGGATTGAATTCACATCAAATTTATCGTGGTGTGACTTTTCAGATACATCTGCTATATCTTGTGCCTGCTGAATGAGAACGTCAGGGCTATGATCACAAGCTGCATTTTTCACTGCCCATGGGCAGTCCTTAAAGGCATGCCCCACATCATCACAAAGATCACATTTTGTGTGTGATGCACATTGTAATGAAATGTGTCCTACCTCACCACAGTTTCCACATCTTGGCTTGTCACAAGTACTAGAAATGTGGGTACATGAACCGCATTTGTAACAAGCTCAGGGATGTCCAGCATAAAAACACCCCCCGTCCCTGCCCAACATAAAAGAGTTAGGAATATGTATAATGCCGGAATCTGTGCTTTGTAGTTTTACCTTGTATCTCCACCCCCAGTCCAAAAAAGCTTAGTATCTAGAATTGCCTCTGGATCTCCCAAAAGTTCACATCTTTGTGACAACCAATACTAAATATCAGCTACATGAACTCCCTCATTTCGGAACATCACCGTAATGAATTTAACCAGAGGTTTGGATAGTGGAATGACTACAAAAGGGGTCCAAATAGGGGAATATTTAACCTGGGTATAACGCTCCCAAAAAAGATCTAAAAAATGGTCTGACCGAAAACTTATGTCGAAGTTGTCCTCTCCTGAAATGTTAATAAAAGCAAACACCTCTCATGGGGAAAACTTTAGAGTCCTTAAGTAAGATTTTTCCAACAAAATGTCTGTCTGGCCTGTCCTCCATACCGCCTTTGTAGCGGATTCGTACCGCGTTTCTCCTGGGAGCAGCTTCTTTATGTTAGCAAAGAGTTCTGACAATAAAGGTTGTTTATGTATGGATTGATCTTGATTCTGGTCATTTTCAGGCACAGGATCAATATTAGAATCCTTTCTGTTTAATCCAGTAGGATTCATAGGTTCAGCTCCCACCACCTGGATAGGAATTTCAGTTAAATTTTTTTGAGGAATTGGTACTTCTGCAGATATTGGACAAGATACTTTATTGTCTTTAAGGATATTTGACATTTGCTTCAGGTCCTGCCCTGGAACCCAAGTAGAGGAAGAGGGAGTAAATGGCAGTTTATCGCCCCACTCCAGATCTGGGACCCAAGTCCCAGCAGGGTTTTGCTTCCAACCTGACTGAGACAGTGCTTTACCTGGAGTCCATGTTGAGTCTAGCAGCTCAGCTGTTTTGTGTGTCATTAATGGTTCATTTTTTAAAGACTTGATATTTAAATGTCCTTTAGCTAAAGTTTGAGCAAGTCTTTTATCTTTTTTTAAGTCCTTTTGACCTATTTTAGTCAGAGTTGTAAAAGAAAACTGTGTGGCTGTTGCTTGAGATTCCAGATTGTTTGTCTGAAACCTGACAGCCACGTGGACGTCTGGAAAGGCCACAAAGCCCAATGTTTTAGACAGGGGTTTATTTATTTGGTTTTGGTGAGTGTCAACAATTATATGCTCATTTTTTACTGCAATAGATATCGGAACATTCACACAGTGTGTATTGTTCACATTTATTTTATCACTTTTGGCTAAGGGACTCGGCTGTACGCACACGCTTAAATCCTCCTCATTTAAACTGCCAGCTGGCTGACTCTCCACTTCTCCTTTTGCAGAAACAGTGTAAACAGTGACAGACTCACCTGGCCCCAGCTGGGCCTTTGATCTTGCTGTGTCGGAGGTTCCACTGACAGGCATCTCCGCTGAGCTGACACTTAAAGTTGAATGCTGTAACTCTTCGAGTTTAGCTTGTAGTTTACTTTTTTCCTGGGCATGTCTCTGTTCTTCTTTTTGTAATATTAAACGTAATTCTTACTCAGCTTCTTCCGTTGAACCTTTATTGTTTGTGACCATTTCCTTATTTTTTATAGTAACAGTGAGATCCTCCGTAGAAAAGAATTCAACTGGGGTATTACCTTCTTCATCCGAATTTAATAAATTCTCCACCAAATGCTCAAGTTCTATACCATGATCTGTCTGAGAGATTCCAATCTTCTGTAAAGCTTGCACCTCCATCCTCTCCGACTGCAAGTCTGGACTGGCCATTGCTGTGGCCATAGGTTCCCCCTACTGACAACAATGCAGTAGGGGAATTTCCCCAGTGTCCTGGCCAAATTTCCCTCATTCACTAAAAATACCACCAACAGCTTAACCTGGTTCAAGGTCAGCTGGTATTCATCTGTATCCCCCTCCCCGGGTCGTGCCTGAAAATAGGCAGGATTTGTCCAGTGCACTTACCCGGTCAACAAAAACTTAATAATAATAATAATATGTACTGTTGAGGCTCAATGTGCCGTTATGTAGATGTCAGAAAGCTTTTTGCCTAGTTTTCTCTCCCTTAAATAATCCAACCTCTCCCCTGGCATGAATAGTGCCATAAATGGCCATATACACACACAGCGAACCCCTGCAGGAAGTAAGCTCCTTGGTCCATCTTCAGTGGTCTCTAGTCAGCCAGATCCCACGGCCAGCCCTCCCCGGCTGAGGTGTGCTGCCTTTTGGCAGCTGCCTATAGCCCATCCTGCCACAATGTGGCAGGTGATGTTCACTCTTGAACACTGATTGGGCCATTGGGGCAGCAATGCCATGCAAATCTAATAGATTGGCTACTTCCTTAAAGGACATGAAACCAGTCAAAAATTGGGGCTGTCCATTAATAAAAGCCATCCCAGTTGCAATAGCTTGGATTCAGCCTTATAGCCCAACATAGCTATTTACCTTAAAACCAGAGACTTATGTAGTTTTGTTGCATTGCCAATTTGTTTTTGTCTCCTCGATAGACCTGTGCCCCCATCCTCACTAGCTCGCCCAGCCTTATCACTCAGCTTCCCATGAATTTACAGGTTTCTTTGTCTGTCTTCCCCCAGTGACTTCTGCATTGTGAACTTCAGAGCCAACTAAAGCATCTGTGTAAGATCCAGTGAACTCACCCCCCTGGCAAAGCTGAAACCTGTTTGCACCTGCATTTGTACTGGGTTGGAAAAGCTGCTCTGTACTGCACATGGAGGACCTCAGAAACTACATTGGGCTGAGCGCCTTACCTGAACTGCCGGCTCTTGCGTGAGCTCCTGCTGTTTCATAAACTGCCTATTTTGCTCCAACATACAGACTGTGATGTTTATTAGTGCACTGTATATTTCACTCAGGTTTATTTATCTAATTCCTTTGTTGTACATTTCTCAGGGAGCTCTGGCTTGCGGGAGCTGGCTACAGGGGCAACCAGATATTTAAAAGCCTGCGCCACTCACAGAAATACGAGCGCATGCATGAGTGCTAGTGGCTTCACCACTCTGTAAAAATATTTCCTCTTCCACTCCTGGGATATACATTTGAGCTGGCTCTAGGTAGAAGAAATGTGAACATTGTAAAACTTCACTTTATAACGTTTTATGCATGATCAATTTTATTCTGTCTTACACTGTTTTTAGATCTTAAGTCTAAATTGTATTTTTATTTATTTATTTATTTATTCAATCTCGGATTACAATACCTTTAATTGCAAGGCACTCATTTACAAAGGTTCCACGTCAGTGGGGAGGGGTGAAGAAGCATACAGAGGTGGTAATACAAAGACTAGGTTTAAAAAACAGTAAAGTACATACTTTAATTATCTAGAATTAATAACTTTAGTAGTGGAGAATAAAGGAGTGGGGAGGGGTAATAAGAGAGAAGAAGAAGAGTGGTAAGCAGCCAGAAGGCCTTGTCAGTAGGAGTAGAAAGAGTGGTGGGTGCGGGTAGGTAGGTATGTAGGAGGGGATGTGGTGGGGGGGGAGAGTGGGAGGAGGGTAGGAGGATATAGCAAGGGTTGGAAAGGTAAAGCTTTGGGGTGGAAAAGAGGGAACTGGAGTGCACACAAGTGGTAGTATCATTAGGTGCAGCAGTCGCAGGAACTATTTGTCATAAGATGCTGATGGAGCCTGTGTTTGAAAGGACCTAATCTTGGTATGGATAGTATTTCACTGGGAAGTGCATTGAACCGGAGTGGGGCTCTGTAAGTGAATGACCGCTGCCCTTGAGATGTCCTGCACCTAGGAATCTTCAGAGATTGATGGGCTGAGCTTCGAGTGTGTTGGGAGCTGGAGTGAGGGCTAAGGAGGTTCGCAGTTCAAGGGGGCAAAGGCCAAGAAGTGCTTTTTTAGCTAACAGGTATGTTTGGTACTGTATCCTTCCGCTTAGTTGAAGCCACCCAGATTGGGTGTATAGGTCGCATGTGTGGGTGAGGCATGCAGCACCGGTGAGGAGTCTGCATGCCTTATTTAGTGCAATGGATATTCTATGGAGTGAAGAAGTAGTAGCGGCACCATAGATGACTAAGCAATAGTCAACAGTAAGTAAGACAGAGCTGATAATTGCAGTTTTGAAGGCTTTGGGTGTCAAACAGTGCTTATATCTGTAGAGCAGACCAATCTTGATGTTGACAGCTCGGGCAACATTGTCAATGTGCTGAGCATAAGAAAGTGAGCTGTCCAGGGTTATTCCCAGATTCTTAAAGTGTAGGATTTGTTCCAGAGGAACTCCCATGCAGCTTTGGTTTGTAAGTGGTTGAGATTCATGCTTGCTGTGGGTGCCACTGAACAGCATCATTTTAGTTTTTTTGTAGTTCAGGATCAATTTGTGAACATTGAATCAGTCCTCAGCTTCTACAAAACTATGCTGTAGTTGATGTTCCAGTTGCTGTGGGTCAGGGTTACTAGTAAAGGTGACAGCATCATCCACATGCAATAGCATCTGTTGGTGGCAGGCCTGCGATAGAGTGTTCAGGAAGATGCTGAAAAGTAAAGGCCCTAAAATAGAGCCCTGCAGTACACCTGAGCAGACAGGCAGTTTGACAGAAGTAACATTTGCAATTTTCACCTGTTGGGATCAACCATCATGGTGACTCTTGAACCAATCTAATGTGTCAGAGGTGAGACCTATGGAGGCTAGTTGCTGAAGAAGAAGAGTTTGGTGAACAGTGTCAAAGGCCTTTGCAAGGTCTGTGAAGGCTGCTCCCACTAAATTGCCTTTGTCGAGAGATTGATAGATGTAGCCAGTGAATTCCAATAGTGCCGTTGCGGTGCTATGACCTTTTCAGAATCTGTATTGCTGCTGGCATTGGATTGAGTATTTTTCAAGGTAATCCATTAATTGGTCTGCAACTATGTGCTTGAGCACCTTGGATAATGGCGGGAGTATAGATATGGGCCTATAATCTGCATGTAGACCCCAGTCTCCGCTCTTGTGTATGGGTGTCACTAGGGCAGACTTCCATATTTTTTGAAATTGGGCCAGCTTCAGCAAAAGGTTAAGAATCTTATTTAAGGGATTCAGAAGCTCATCTAGTGTGAGGGTAATGATCTTAAGATCCAGCGAATCTCCACCGAATCTACACTTCCCAAGCACTTTGCAAAAGTATTTCTTGACTGTTAACAAAGAGACATTCCTAAAGTAAAAGGCGGGACAAATTATTGTCCTCTCCTTAGTACTGTGTGTAGAGGAAGGGGTGAAATCTTCAAAAAAATCAGGGGGGAGGACGCTGCTCAGGTCTGTGAAAGTGTTGTTAAAAGTATTTGCTATGGTAAGTGAGTCCAAAGTAGGGGGTACCATCAATGTTTAGCATTGAGGGTGAAATATTGGTTACTTTGCCAGTGACATCTTTAATGTTGTTCCAGAAATTCTTACTGTCTCCCCAGGAATTTGTAAGTGCTTCCCGGTGGAATTTGGCTTTCATGTGGTGGATTGCCCTTGTGCAGTCATTCCTGACTTTTTTATATTTCTGAATGTCTGCCTTTCTGCCCATTTCTCTTGCTTTCGCTTAGTTATTAAATTAATCACAGGAAGCTTCTAGACAGGACACACTTTATGTGTGCAGCACTTCTATTGGCTGTAGTTTGTAAAAACTGGTAACTTTAAACTTTGTATTGTCTATTTTTGGATTTGGGTAGTAGTAATCTTTTACCATTATTAACTAACACATATTGAGACTGCTTATACCATGGCCTTAAAATCAAAAAGTGACTATCAAATAAGTGCCTTATTTAGTACATTTCTGTGGGTTATTATTGATTTGATATGTTTAACTCAACTATGTAAAATAAGTAGAGCAGAATCTACCCCTTCCCCGAGGCTTCAGCTCCACCAGAGCACACATTACCCTAGTCAACGAGGTAAAGAAGAACATGGTGTTGTCAAAAGGAGAAATTCCTTTACAAAAATTAGATTACAATTGGAATCCAGTCAAATAAAACTACGCTTGACTTTTAATGAAGCAAATACCTGTGTGCTCTGGATGGCCCTAATCCTCAGCTGGGCTATTGAAACAAACACAGGCCCAGGAAACAGCCTTATAAAGATTATGCATGATAATGCAAGGAGTCTAGTGAATAAATTGGACTTGTTTCATGCCTGGGTAGAGTTGGAAAATCCTGAAATTACTGCACTGTCAGAAACATGGCTAATTAAAAAAACTGATTCAAATGAAATAGCACAAAAAGATTAGTATAGTCACAGGCGAGAGAGAGGCTCTCGGGGGGAGGGTCCTGTTCTACTTGAAACATATGTTTGAACACTCTGAGGATATCTACTTTAAAAACATAGAATGTATTGAATGTTTGCTAGTATATCTACAACAAATTGATTTGGTGGTAGGAGTGATTTACTCACCCCTCTAAAGTAGAAACAATTAATTTTGAAAGACTTGCTGAGGAAATCACAAACAATGTAAAAGATACAAATTTAGTATGGGTGGGCGAGTTCAATACTGTATGGGAAGGTAAAGGAGGTAAAAAAATAAAAGATTCACTGTAGAACTTAAACTTGACACAGACTATAAACATACTAACTAGGAAAGGAAAACTCGATAACCTAGAAAACATCTTAGACCTCATATTTGTGTCTCCTGAGATTATGGTCCTAGATACTAAAACCAATCCACCTAACTTGGGGGACCATAATGTTACATATTGTACCATCAGGACAGAAATGAAGATCGCATATTCACACAAAGTGACTGCTATCTTTAAGAGATGTTTTAAAAAATATAATATGCAGGTCTTCCAAAACCAGCTTTTAAAACAAAAATGGCACAGCACTTCCCTCATCCCTGACCGAAATCTAGCTGTGGAAGAGTTTACCAAAATGTTTCTAGAAGCATGTAACAGATGAGCACCATGTAGAAAGTCAGAAACTAAATCAAGTCACCTGCCCTGGATAATTGGAAAAATTAAGAAATTAAATAGAACAGGCATTTGTCAATGCCGAATGTTGGCTTACTGGCATTGGCATTGGTAGTGCAGAAGTTAAAGATGTATAATAGGAATGGCAGTGAAGTATTGTACTTACGCCAACACCCCCCCAACAGAGACTGAAAGGCATTGGGAGTGTGGCTTTGGGATGTCGGCCATAACACTTATGCTATTCCACCTCACCCTACCCTGCAGACACTGATAGGTGTTGCGGTGTGCTTTGGGGTTTTCAGCCCTTATGCTCACCCCATTCGATAAGGAAATAAGTTGAGATGGGTGCAATATAGGCGAATGGGGTGAACGTTAGGGTGACAGAACCCAAGGCACACCTCAATGCCTGTCAATGGCTGTAGGATGTGTGTGTGTGTGTGGGGGGTAGAATGCTGTGAACATTATGGCCAATGAACCCAAATTATATCCCTGATGCCTGTCAGCCTCTACAGGGTGAGTGTATGGTTGGAAACCTTAATGCCCCAGATGTTTGTTGATATTTTCACTCCAGATTTTCAACATTGGCTTTTTGGGACCCCACCTCATGAACAGTGGCACTATCATTTCATTACTCAATCCTGAAAGGGGATTTCGCACAGCAACTGTGCTATTTGGAGCCACAGGTGCAGAAACACGTTTCGGGCAGGATGCAAAAAATGACAGCTGTACTGTTCATGAGGAGGTGTGATAAAATGGAAATGTTGAAAATCTGGAGAGAAAATATGAAAAATTTGCAGACTTAAGAGAGTGCTTAGATACTGCGCAATGCACGCCTGTAACGCATTCATTTTTTGGAATATTTTCACCCAATTTTCAACATGGGCATTTTGGGATCTCTCCTCATGAGCAGTGGCACTGTGATTTTGTTAATCTGTCCCAAAAGTTGATTTTGCACAGTGACCGCACCCATTGTGCTCCACAGGTGTGAAAACATGTTTCGGGCAGGATGTGAAAAATGACAGCTGTACTGTTCATACGGAGGTGTGACAAAATGGCAATGTTGAAAATCTGGAGTGAAAATACTAAAAATTGACAAAGTTATGAGCGTGCGCAGAAACTGCGCAATGCACACTGGCAATGCAGTCATTTTTTGGAATTTGTTTGCCAAATTTGTAACATGGGCTTTTTGGGACCTCCCCTCATGAACAGTGGCACTGTCATTTTGTTAATAAGTCCCAAAAGGTGATTTTGCATAGTGATGGTGAAATCACCTTTTGGGACTGAGAAACTAAATGACAGTTACACGTTCTTAAGGTGGGGTCCAAAGAACCCCATGTTGAAAATGTGGGGCCAAAATTCCTAAAAATGGCTGAGATATTGATCTAAGTTGAAATCCCCCATTATAAAGCTTACCATGATTTTCTTCAGTTTGCAGTTTGGCTTTGAAGAGTGCAGACGTGTCCCGGTTCAGAGAAGCTCATGGCTCCTGACCTTCAGAGGGTAAGTGTGGGTGGGAGGTGTGGGGAGGTGGGTGTGCAGAGGGAGGGGGGATGGGGAGGGGGATGAGGGACACAATGGTGGACTGTTTTCTTCTTTGCAGGGGAAAAAAGACCATGAGGGAAGGTTTTATTTATTTACAGGTTTGAACCACTTACACACTCCAAAAAAATAGGCACACTGGGGTGGGCTCCCAGTGTGCTACAATTCGGAGGGAGGATGCCAGCAAGGGAATTGGGCACCTCGATGTCGGCAAGCCGAATAGATGGGGGGGGCCACATCCAACACTGGGAGTGGACATCCTAGTATCAGAAAGGGTAAACTGTTTAACCAGGAAAGACACACTAAGAGGGGGGATGCTGAAATGGAGATTGAGTACCCCGATGTTGGCTTTTTGAGAGTGTGGGGCGGGTGGCAGGAGTCACCATTTTAGGTGAGCCACAACATGGCAAGGGGGGGGCATGCCGACATGGGGACTGGGCACTCTGATGTCAGGATTGTGTAGTGGATGGCAGGAACCACCATATGTATTGAAATGTTTCACCAGGAATGGCATGTAATGTAGGCGTGTCAGATCTGCCACTGCAATGATGAGCCTGTCTCTGATTGCAGCAGCAGATTCATTTCAAGTTGATGGCACTCTCTGAAACTGATGTCATTGGTAGCATGCTCACTGGTTGGTGGCTGAGGGATACACCGGTGAAAACATCACTTGCATTCGCCACAACACTGACACACCTCTGAAAGTGCTACTACCCCAATATGTTGTTTGCACGTGCACACAGGCCAACATAAAAATGATCTATGGAAAAGGCCAACAAAACTTTAAATCAAATAACCTGGGAACAGTTTAAAAATATTAGAAATAAAGTTAACCAAGAAGTTAGGAAAATAAAAGGATATTATTTTAAACAAAAAATAAATGCAACTACAGATCAAAAAAAAAACTACTGGTGGTTACTTAAATCACTTACTAACCCTAAGGCAAAATCAATGGACATAAAGGCTTTAGAAAATGGTGTAACCCCTAGAGTCTGAAAGAGCAGCTGATATCTTAAATATTTGTTGAGCTCCCTGATCTAGACACGCTGAATACAAATATCTTAAACATTGTGGCAAAAAATCTGAAAACAAATGGTAATCTAGATGAACAAACCAAATTCCCTAAATTCAGGTTTAAAAATATACTCAAGAAAGATGTGCTCAAAGAAATACATGAACTTCATGCAAACAAAGCCTGTGGCTTGGTTGAAATCCAAGCTAGGTTTATAAAAGACTCCACCCCTGAAATAGCTCAGACCCTGACTTACATTTTTAGCAAGAGCATAAGGGATATTTTATTTCCTAGCATTTGAAAACTAGCAAACATCGTTCCAATCCGCAAAGGTAGTAATGATTTTTCTCCTACAAATTATAGGCCAATTGCTCTTCTATCAATTATTTCAAAATTTCTGGAAAGACTGGTCCCCAGCCAACTCATGGATTACCTTGAAAAATATAATAATTTAAATGGTTTTCAGTCTGGGTTCAGAAAGGGGCTGTCAGCGAGTACCGCGCTCACAGACCCCATTGATCTAGTGGCTACCCCTTTTGGGGAATTGAGGGCCATGGGTGCGGTGTTCATTGAACTATCAAAAGCCTTTGATTTAGTGGACCATAGTATTCTGATACACAGGCTGAGAGACAGGCTTAGCAGAAGAACCACTCAGATTGTTCAAGTCACACCTGGAGGACAGGTCATCGATGGCCATAGTTGATTGGAAATGTTCAAACCCCCTCTCCAGTTTTCTGAGGCATCCTGCAAGGGTTAATTTTATGCCCATTATAGTTTATCATATATATAAACAATCTACCTACCCACATAAAGTTGACTAACGTGAAATTATACGCTGATGATACAGTTTCGGTATCTGAGGGCCTAGACACTAAAGATGTCGAAACCAAGTTACAACAAGACTTTATCATTTTACAAAACTGGTTCACCTTCTCAAATTTGATATTGAACACAAAAAACAATAGACTATGTTGTTCAGTCCAGTTCACTTAGGTAAAAAGAAAAAAAATCGAACACCTTAGAAATAAAACCCACCAAGGTTTATACATATAAATATCTTGGTATTCTTACTGACTACCAACTTTCTTTTGAACCGTGCATAAATGGTCTAGTGAGTAAAGTAAATTCCAAAATTGGGGCTATGAGGAGAGTGGCAAACTGTATGACAAAGAAAGACAGGTTAACCATTACAAACCAACTCATTCTTCCACTGATTGATTATGGGTGTCACATTTATTCTCATGCAAATAAACATTAATTACTTAAGCCTGAAACTTGTTATAATAGAATAGCTAGATCTCTGCTTAGATGCAATTACAATACGTATCATTGTACTATGTATGCAAGCTTAAACTGGATGCCACTAGAACTTAGAAGGAGCAACATTTGGGCTACTGATGTCTATAAAATGTATAAAACACATAGATCTTCCAGATTGTCAGATAAGTTGACTAAACCTTTGCGTCATTTTAATCTTAGAAAAAAGGGGGCCAGAGAACTTCTTGTTTCAATAACTCAAAACAATTATAGAAGAATGACTTTTCAGTAGAAGGTTTCCTTAACTTGGAATGCGTTACCTGTGGATCTGAAGGTGCAAGATTTAACATCAAGAGTGTTTATGACAGCTATGAAACAGGAGCTAAACTTCCGCTGTGTGTGCAATAGATAAACTTGGTGTTGTAAATAAGTTTTACTGTGCCTACAATCTAATTGTAAATGTTATAAATGTTTTATGTTTTTATGTTTCATAACTAAATGCTGAAACTTGTAACGTATTTGAAACAACAAACAGGTGCACCTTGAAAAGAGGGCTGTTGTAGTCCTAATGGTGTTTTGAAGCTGCTTTTCAGATTCCTGTATAAATAAACACTTTTACTACTTACTACTACTAGTTTCCTATGGTGACACACAACAGGGCCCCAACTGTCACTTACCAGCATCCAGTTTGGGTGTGGGCTGCCACATCACCAGTGCAGGGCATGTGGGGGGTTGGTCCAGCACTCTTCCCTGTGTCTTTTGCATTTTATCCATTTTCTCTTGTTCCCTGAGACAGTGGCCTGGGGTGTGAAGCAAGCACACATGGAAGCATACTATGTGTCATCACTGGTGTCTTCCCACCCACTGAACTCGTCCTTAGCACAATGCCACCTGCCATCACCCAGGTAGCAGACATACACTGGAGCAGGCTACCCTCACTCCCTGAGGAGAAGAGCGTCCTCCAGGATGCTTGATCCTCCAACTCCCGCACAGTCCCCAATGACTTGGGCTTGCTTCCAGACCTGGATCGCCAGTGTCACGAGTGGTAATGCTGCTGCTGCACCCTGGGCTGGTCTTGCATTGCCAGATTTTAAACCAGTGCTCTCTAGCTTCCAAACATGTGACAACTGACTCCTAAAATGGCACTGGATGTGATGCCTGATATGTAGATCAGCATGCAAATTGATACTTATGTAGTACAGGACAAGAGAAGGAGCTAGTATAATGTCTGAAAGGGTGTCCCATGATTGTAGTGAGGCAAAAATCATGAGTGAATTTTAGCGAGTACATTTTAGTGAGTGTCACAATCACAACTGCTGAATTACCGCAACTTGACATTTAAGCGACTTTCCTATGACAATATCAGCACTGTTCATTAATAGCGAACGTCAAAATGGCAATTTTTGACAAGAAAACACAATCAAATCGATTGTGGATGTGATTCTTTATTGAAAGGCACACATGCATAACTTTCAGTAGGATTCACAAAATGGATTGTGGATGCGATTCTTTATCGAAAGGCACACACTGCATAACTACACCAATTCAATTTCAAACTTTGAATTGGAAATTATAAGCTAAGTTGCGCAAATAATCATAGTTGCTTCGTGTTGAATATTGGGATACTATTTTTTCAACTCTGCTATTCATGTCTTTATATTTCCATTTTTGAGAGCATCCTCCTGCACCAGACACCATCTGCTCAGTCTTTAACTCTGTAAGCTGCTGTTCTTCTTTGAAATATTCTATGAGCTTCCAAATACTAGGGTGACAAGCACCGAGGTGGCAGTTAAAACCATGTTGCCACCCTTCGACAGCATTATTTGTTCTCGCAATACCTCTGCTGGTGGCATCAAAACAGTTCCACTGCTCTGGTGGGAATGCAGTGGTTCTTCTCCCAGCGCGACCCCTCAGTCTCCCGATCCATGTTGACTCGTAGTAGTCAAGAAGTGGTGTCAACATTTCTTCATGTGCAGAGAAAAATTCCCACTCTCTGATATCATCAAAGCAGGTGACAACATCGCCTGTAGGTACAAAAGCCAAGGATAGGAGCATTCTCAGATGCAGTGCAAAATCAGGGTCTGCTGTATACTTTTCCTGGATGTCAGGATACTTTTGTATCTTCCTTCATATTGATTGAGCAAAATGGAAGAAGCAGCCTCGTACCTCTGTATTTGGAAATGTAGCAGAGAATGATTTCCATGCAAATCATTTGAAATCCATAATAGCAGAGGCAGGTTTTAAATCTGGGCATAAGTCTTGTAGCTGGCTATACACTTGTGCATAACAGCTGCTTTTCCTTGCACACATCAGCACATATACTACTGTAACAACACAGCCTGACCTGAGGCAATGAATTGTGTACAGCTGATCAAATAACAAGAGGCAGGACTTAAATGTCCCATCAAGCATCCAGTCATTACTGTCCTGTAGTAGTTTTAAATTGCTTGAGGTAGCAAAAATAACAAAATGGTCAGGCTCACTGCCACTGACATATAATAAAAAAGGAGCTCCTGATTTTGTAATTCTAAACTCTGGAGGGATAATCAACTCCTGAACTGTGGCAGGTGTTGCAGGACACCCTCTATCCACTTGTCTGATTCACTGAACCATCCATTTTATCAAAGGAACAGCAGGCAGATGGCCAGCTAAGCTATCAGTAGCACTGCTGGTGCACTGAACAACAACCTGAGAGGTTATTTCCACACTATTGCATGCACGCTCCCTGATCTGTGCCATTACTTTCCGTGCCCCAACATCACCGGCATTTGGGACGTGTGTATGGTCTTTAATTACAGCAGAAACTTGGCTGCCCATGGTGTGTAGTCTACCCAAGGACTGATACTTATGTGCACCAACACAACGCCAGTATATTTTCTCATTTGTTTCCTTGTCCTTACAGTAGACATAGCCATTATATATTCTTAGAGGCCTTCCTTACTGGCTCTGAATCAACTCGAACTCCATCATGTAATCCAATTACTTGACCTGAAAAAGAACCAGAACTGAGCAATCAGTGGTTTTATTTAACTTACAGGGAGGGAGGGAGGAGCATACACACTACAGGAAGTAGTAAAACAACCAGAATGATGAGAAGCAAGGGAAACAATCTCAAAATACAAAATACAATGATCACTCAGAATTACTACTGGCTATACTATGTGGCGCCATTCTGTAGCATTTCTGTTTTGACACTCACTATGAAAACGTCACTAATTTTTTCCGCGCCATTGAGCGCTCGCTATTTTTACATGGAACCATCTGAAAGTACTAGTAACTTCAAAAACTGTTACTTGTTATATTTAAAGTAGCTTTTTTCACATTTTGTGAATTGGAAGATTTTCTACCTGACAGCAGTTGGTGTGATGCATGAAACAGTACTCTACCTGGCAGCTGACATAACTGCCTGTATTTCTCCTTGTACATCATCAGCCCTATGACCTCACTACCTGTGACATCACAACTAAGAAGAGCCAATCACTCGCTACAAGATCGGTCACTTGTGATGCCACAGAAAGTGAGGTCAGAATGCTAATGTGGTATGAAGAGGAATAGAACTGGATACTATGGCCCGATTCTCAAAGGACTTGCATCTGCTGCAAGTCCCTGGTGTGCCAAACATACTGCACAGGGGGCTTGTGGCAGAAATGTGGTGCTGTTCGCAATTCTGGATTGGGTGCACTAAACATAGCAAGTTAGTCCAGCTGCCCCCTTGTCTAACTCTGCATCCAAGGGGGACTCATTTTATGGGGCTTGCACCAAATCTTTGGCCCAAGTTGCTGTAAATTGAGGAAAGGATTGCAAATACACCAGCCCTTGTAGAACTAGGCTACATTGCACCAAAGGGCTTTGGAGCAACTGTGTCAAACATTGCAGATTACACAGGGCTTGGCACAAACCCTGCATCTACCTTCTAGAATCGGGCCCTTTGTGTCACTCTTGAACTTTTCTCTATATCGCAATTAAAACTATCAGATAGAAAATCTTCTAACGAACAAATGAAAAAAAACTTTAGAAATAAAATTAACAGCTGGCTGCTTTTAAAAATTAACATTCTCTGCATGCTATTTTTGTTGGTACTGTCTCTTAAAGTATCAAGTTGTATGCTGAATTTCATAAATAAGGTGTAGTAATTGAACTGCAAAGACTCATAGACAGATAGGAACAGATCAGTAGTGTTCTCGGTCCATTGACATCATCATCACACATGACATCTGACACCATTTTGGGAGTTCCTTTGGAGTGAATTTTGAAGCTGGAGAGTATTTATTTGCAAACTTTGAAATGTGACAAAACTACGTATAAAAAATCTTTGCTCTAAGATAAATAGCTACCTTGGGTTATGGGGCTGAGTCTCTGCTCTTTTCCCTTGCGATGGCTTTTGTTAATGGGCAACTCCCATTTTATGTAGCCATGTATGTATGTATGTATGTATTTATTTATTTTTTATTTATTTATCTTATTTCTTTTCTTTTTTTTTTTAAGCTCAGAAAGTGGTTCTATATCTTGAAGGAGTACCAGATTTATCTATCCAGTATAAGAAAGTGAGGAACCAATCATCATTTGCTCCTGAACTATGTTTTATGGGTATCTCCAAGACACAAGAGGCCCAATAAGTAAGGCAAGACTCAAGCAAAAATAATGAGTGGCAAGAAAGGGAACAAACAGGGAGCCAGCAGACCAGGTGCCTTTTCTAAATTCATTTTTTTCTCAATTACTATAAGGAAGGGTCACCAAAGTACGTCATAGGCTGACATATTTCCTTCCCTAGAATAGTGCATTCTCTCTGTCTTACTGTTGCCTATTGTCAGGTTTAGTCATTGTGAGAAGGTAGGTACCTTACAGTCCTTCCATTTTAATAAAATTGTTTTCCTGGCTATAGTCAGTAATTATCTGTGACAAGGTTGGGTAAGACCTTGTTCCATGTGTTATACAGAGGGGGTTAAAAGCAAAGATCTGTTTTGTCTTATTTTGCCTCTTGCCTGTCTGACTGTGCAATCAAATTTTCATGTGGCACCTAGGAACTGGTCACTCTAGTGGTCCCAACATGTTGTCCTGTTATCTGCCTTCCTTCACTTGCAGTTTATATTCTTTCTTGCCTTGCTTCTCTGTGGTTAAACATATAGGTGAATCTTTATGTGAAACTGGGATCACTTGGTTTGCAAATGTATGTAATTATGTAGTTGAAATTATTGCAGGAAAGCTATTTGGATTAATTAGAAAAGAAAACAATCTGCAACATAAGCTTGTGTATAGAATTATCAATAGGAAACCTGACCTATGCCCCATGACAGTCAGTGTCAGAGGAAGTGGGATTTACACTGTGTATATTCTGTGCCAGGAGTTTTGTGTGTGAGTATGTATGTATATTCATTTTATTTGTTCAATCATAAAAAAAGGTCATTACAAAAGATTTACACCCAATAAACATTACATTTTACAAATAAATTACAAAAATATCGTGCAAAACAGCCTATAATTCCAATATGACTATCTCTGAATTGTACTAATCATTCTTTTCCTTATTTTCTGTATATTACATAAATAAAGAGCAGTATTTCTAATAGTATCCCCATCTTCTGTAGTAAAAAGAGTCCTTATTATTATCTCATTCGTACATTCTATAAAAGAATCAATAATTGGACACAACCATATCTGTCTAGCTGCTCTATACCACTGACATTTTAGAACAACATGTTCTAGATCTTCTTTCTCATTAGATTCCCAATAGCAATTGGAGAATTCTTGGTCATAAATCTTATTAAACGTACACTCGAGCACACTGGACATAAAAAAACCTATCCGAAATTTTGCATAAGTGCAAGTCAGGATGTTCCAAATATTCTAAATAGTAGTGAAAATAATGATAACAATCATTTTGAGTTACCAAATTGCAAACTTTGAATTCTGTATATAATATAGATCATAGATCCTATATTTCTGCATAATCAACTGTTTAAGAAATGACCCATAACTTTTGGCAATACAGATACCTTGAGTAGTCAGTACAAACAAATTCAGATGCCCCACTGAACTTAAAATCTTTTTTACACAAGTCAGCCAATTCGATTTTTTGCAGTCCAAAAGTTCCCATTTCATTTTTTCATCAAACATTTTTTCTAAAAACGCTGATCTAATAATAAAATAATCCTAATCCATAAATATATCACATGATATTCGGCCAAAGCAATAAGATTAGAAAGGCCTAGTTCAGCTCTGACAAACTGTGCAGAAGTTGTTTTAGGAAAACCAATAGCTCTTCTTAGCACTCTAATTGCTGGTTTTTCCAATTTAGAGATATGTTTATGATCCCATATCTCGCATCCATAAAGGATTTGGGAATTATATTTTGCATCTAGTGATCTCAAAAGTGGAACCAATGAATTGCCACCATATTTATAATTAAACCTACTTATGGCTTCAATGGTTCTTTCGGTTTTAGATGAAACACCCTCAAAGTGTTTATTCCACTTGAAGGAAGCTGATATCACAACTCCTAAATACTGGCATTCATTCACAAGTTCCAATCTCTCAGACTATATATACCATTTATACTTGCACAGAGAGCCTCCCAGGACCGTAATCTTTGATTTAGTCAGATTGATTTTCAAGAAGTTCTAGTCTGCAAATCTGGCCAACTCATCTAATTTGACCTGAAGTTCCTTAGGGAATAATGAAAACATTAGCAAGTCATCCACATAAGCAAGTATTCCACATGGATCACTTCCAATTTTTGGGGAATCAGATTTCAAATTATTTATATTAACTAAAAAACTGTCAATATAAATTGAAAAAGGTGAGGGAGCAAGGATGCACCTGGTAGTAGGGAAGCATAGAAGAAAGTTATAGATCCTGCCACAGCAAACCTAGGAGCGATTACCAGAAGAATGGTAGACAAACTAGAAGCAGAAACAGAAGTCCAAACAAAGACAATACAGCACCAGTGATGAAAGAAGAAGATCAGGCAGGGAGAGAACCTGAAAGTATGTCTCCCTTCATCAAGTAATGGGCTATACAACAAAGAGAGACTGAGAAAAGGAAAAAGAGAACAGAAGAGATGCAATGGCAGGAGCAGTGATTGCTGGATGACTTGCAAGCTATCAAAGCTGATGGATCTGGTACAGGTCCAGCAGATCAACAAAACCACAAACAATTTAAAAGACATTAAACTAACAAAGTGATGTCTCTCGGATGATATCGAAGCATACTGTACCTGACAACTTTTGAAAGGGTCACTGGAGCCTGCCAATGGCCAAAACAGCAATGGGCAATCAGACTGGCACCTTATCTGGTGCTGTATTGTCTTTGTTTGGACTTCTGTTTCTGCTTCTAGTTTGGCTACCATTCTTCTGACTGGGACAAGTCATTTCTGTCACATCACTCCCGTGCTGTGCGAACTGCACTGGCTGCCTGTGCGGTGGCGGATCACCTTTAAAGTCATTTTGCTGACTTTCAAAGCCCTTCACGACCAGGGTCCAGCCTATCTGAAAGACCTCCTAGTGCCTTACTGCCCTGACTGATCACTCCGCTCGGCTGACATGGGGTTGTTAGAGATCCCAAGAGTGAGTTTGAAATCTTCTGGCAGCAGAGCATTTTCATATGCTGCACCCACTCTTTGGAACGCTCTACCATGTCGGCTACGGCAGTGCACCTCCGTGGAACTCTTTAAAAAAGAGCTGAAAACCTACTTATGGAACATGGATTTTTTAGATAATTAGTTATCTATTAATGCTTTGGTTTTTATTATTATATATTTTATCTTGTGGTATGCCGATTTTATGTATATGTTTGTGTATGTTGTGTTTGAACTGTTAAATTGTTCAGCACCTTGATATGTTGAAAGGTGCTATATAAATAAATTATTATTAATTATTATTATTATCTGAAAGATAAAGCCCAGCTTGCTTGCCTACAGCAGAATGGACACTGTACAGTCAGAAATCTATGACCTTGTGAAAAGAGAAATCCTTAAAAAACACATCTCAGGAGAGGTCTGCAGGCAGAGATTCCAGTCCCTGAAGTACCACTCAGTTGACAATCCTTGAGAAGCCTTCACACAGGATCCTTATTAAATGGCTCTAACAAGAAGGTAAAACAGTCTCACAGATCATCAACATATTTCAATGAAGCAATTCATCAACATCCTCCCTACAGATGTGCAGCTATGGGTTAAAGAGCACTCACCAGAAGGTGGGGAAAAAGCCATTTCTTTGGCTGAGGACTATCAGATGGCCAGATAAACATGGCAGCAGTGAAGTAACAGCCAAGGGATTATAAGACCCTCTTTTTCCTGATTTTACACTAGCTCAGATAAGCACTCTGATGGGGCTAACAAATCTGCATCCAAAGACTTTATTTGCTATAACTGTAATAAACCAGGCCATACTGCAAGAAAGTGCCATAAGAATAAGAAGGGTAACACTGGAGTAAATTTGGCCTCAGCAAATTTGAGCAACTATTAAACAGATGTCAATGTAGGAGATACGACTGTAAAGGGACTTATAGATTCAGGAAGCAGACAGACCCTGGTGCATGTTGAAGTTGTGGGAAAAGACTGTGTCAAATGACTGGGTAGTGGGGTCACATGCATACACGGAGACACTCAATACACTACCACCCAAGTGACTCTGAACATTAATGTAGTGTCACATCAAATGAAAGTGATGGTAGACCCAAAGTTACCTGTATCTGTGATTACTGGAAATGTCTCTCCAGGATTTGCTAAGTTAATCCCAGAGGGAATAAATCCTGTTGTTTCCACAGCTGTGATAGTAAGAACACAGGCAAAGAAAATCTCAGTTGGTGCAAACTCCTTTCTTTTTGGTGACTTTGAATCTGACCTGTTTGAGTACAGCTCCAAGATTCAGAAGTCCAGGAAGGAAAGAAGACACCTGAAAAAACAGTGGCAACTAAAGACTGATGGACATGAAGGGTTAATATATAAAAATGCCAGAACTAAACTGGCAACTGATTATGATTTTGTTTCTGAGCAAACTAATGTTTCCCTCCAAGGTTATTTTAAGCAGCTGGGGGTGAAACAAAAACAGAGTGTACAAGTGTTTAAAAAAAGTAATGGGCTACTGTACAGAGTTTGTGTTACTCCTCAGACGCAGGACAGATAGAACAAATGATCATACCAACGAAGTATTGAACTGAGTTGTTATAGATAACTCATGATAGTCCTATGGCTGGTCATTGAGGGAGGGATTGTACTCTTGCTAGATTGCTGTACAGATTTTACTGGCCTGGAATTCATGAGGATGGTGCTACCTATTGCAGTTCTTGTGCTGAATGTCAGAAAGTAGCCCCAGTGACTAAAAAAGATAAGATGCCCCTGGTGCCCCTACCCTTGATAGATGTACCTTTTGAGAGAATTGTAATGGATGTGGTTGGTCACTTAGACAAAAGTAAAAAGGGTAACCAATTCATTTTGGGATTATGTGACCATGCTACTCGATACCCAGGGACAAATCCAGTGAGTACTATCACTGCCCCAATAGCGGCAGCAGAGCGTGGCAAAATTTTCAGCAGGGTGGGCATACCTAAAAAGATAATTGCTGATCAGGTAGTAATTTTGGTGCTGCATTGCTGAAGGAGCTGTACTGACTAGCTAGCCAGACAGACAGACAGACAGATAGATAGATAGAAACTTTATATAGCACCCCTTCCCTGGGGCTTGGAGCGTGTCACAGAATATAAAACCAATATAACAACCAGACAAATTCTGTAAGATACATAGCTAGCAAACATGCAGCAGAAAGCAATATACACTTCTATATGGTAATAAGTTCACTTATATATTAAAAGCCTGGTTGAATAGAAACAAATTTAAGCCTATTTTAAATGTTTTGGCTCAGGGTGCCTCCTGTAGATGTCTGGGTAGAAAGTTCCATGGGACTGATGTGGCCACTGAGAAAGCACCATCTCCAGAATGCCACAGCCTAACCCTGGGAACCAAAAGGAGGCAACCCTCAGCGGAACATAGAGCTCAGGACAGGCAGTGAGGAACAAGAAGGTTTTGTAGGTAATCTGGTCCCCCTTCATGCAGGGCTTTATAGGTCAGTAATCTGACTGTGAAGGCAATCCTTCACCTCACCAGCAGCCAGTGCAGTCCATGGAGGACAGGCATGATATATTCTGATTGTGAAATGCCTGTTAACAGCTTATCCACTGCATTCTGCACTAGCTGCAGCCAACGGAGGTTGCCACCAGACACCTCCAGGTACAGGGCATTGCAGTAATCCAGCCTAGATGTGAGAAACACATGCAAAAGGGTGGTCAGGTCCTCTGCAGGTATTAGGTCCCTGATCTGAACAATGTTCCTCAGATGGTAAAAGCCACTTTTGATGATGGCCAACAGCTGTGCATCAAGTGTCAAGCCATTGTCAAGGATCACGCCCAGATCCTTAACCTGGACAGAGGGGGTTAGGAGAACATCCCCCAGTACCAGTCCAGGGGGATCTCTGAGTTCTCTCCATCACAGCGATAACCTGGATCCTCCACCAGTACCTTTGTTTTGTCTGGGTTGAGTCGTAGCTAATTACGAGTCATCCAATTCTGGATTTCCTCCAGACAGGTGTTAAACACAGAGACCACCATCTGGTTTCCAGGTGTGCAGGACAGGTATAGCTGGGTATTATCAGCATAGCAATGAAAACCCAGCCCATAATCACCTGATAATGTCTCCCAGTGGCAGCATGTACACCATGACCAACAAGGTGGCAGGACCGACCCCTGTGGCACTTCAAAATGCAGAGGCATTGGGTTAAAAGAGGCTAACCCCATTATCACCCACTGAACTCTGCCTGTGAGGTAAGACCTAAACCAGTTGATGACATTACCGGTTAGGCCACACCAGTATGGTGATCGGTCCAGCAGCACCTTGTGGTCCATGGTGTCAAAGGCCACTGAGAGATCCAACAGAACCAAGACAGTATGTTCTCTCTTGTCTCTTGCTACTTGGAGATCATTTAGCACCTTTACAAGGGCGGTCTCCATGCTGTGCCTGGCTATGAATCCAGACTGGAAGCACTCATAAGTGGCAAAGGAGGCAAGACGCATCTCGAGCTGGATGGCCACCACTTTCTCTAAAACCTTTCCTAAAAATGGGAGGTTTGAGACTGGTCTATAGTTGCTGAGACACTCCAGATTCATTGAGGGCTTTTTCAATAGGGGTCCAACCAAGGCCTCCTTTAGTGCCATAGGAAAGGCCCCACTCCCCAAGGAGCTCCGGACAATCTCAGCAACCACAGATCCTATCAGGTTCATACATCCAACAAAAAGTCAGGTTGGACCTGGGTCAAGATCACAATATGTTGGTCACAGCCTCGAGATAATCTCGGCCACCTCCTCCACTCCAACTGGATCAAACTCAGCCACACAAGAGGGGTTTTCTGGCATGTCTCAGGCTGAACCCCACAAGCCCTTTGAACAACACTGGAAGAGATCTCTGCCCTGATAGAGGACACCTTGTCGGCAAAGAATAGAGAAACCTCCTTGCACCTAGTGCTTGAACCTACTCCTCCCATCCGGAGACAAGCTGGATCTAATAACCCATCTACTGTACAGAAGAGTTGAGCTGGTCAGTTCCTTGCTGCAGAAATCTTCCAGGACAGAAAATCTGCACTCTTTTGGGAGATTGTCCCTACCATTGATAGATGTGGCTTTTGAAAGAAAACTGCAATGGCGGTGGTTGGCCACTTAGACAAAAGTAAATCTAACCAACTACTAGGTATCATTGCCATTAGAGTGTTCCTATATCACCCTCAGACAGATGGTCTTGTTGAGCATTTTATTGGAACCCTAAAACACATGCTAGAAAGGTTTGTGAAAAGTGAAGGGAAAGACTGGGACCAGTACTTACGTAACCTGCTATTTGCATACAGAGAAATGCCACAAGCATCATCAGGTTTTTCACCCTTTGAAATGTTGTATAGTAGACAACCTAGAGAGTCACTAGCTATAATAAAAGGAAGATTGGAAGATAACCCCACTCAGAAATAATCTATTACATCTGCCGGCCCAGTGGCACTGAGGGCTGAGGCACTGGATGCCTTACCTCGTGGCAGGCTGGCGACCCGGGTTCAGGAACAAGCCTGTCCATCAGAGGTCGGCAATGAGGGGGAGAGGGTGGAGCTGCTGGAAGGCAGCACTCCTCCCAGGGAGGTGTAGCGACATCCCTTGGCTGATGGCTGCCTCCTGGTGGAGGCTGAGGCAGCACAGGCTTAGAGGGTGCCAAGGCACTAGGCCAATGGTGTGGGGAAAAGGAGTCATGACTGGGGCTGTATGGTATATGCATGCCTCCACGCACATGAGCTACTACTCCCGGGGCCCTTGGGAGAAAAACAGGAGAAGAAAATGCCAGCGGCAGGATGAAGACCAACTCCCCGCAGGCACCACTCCCAGACCAAGCATAAGGTAAACCCTGGTAATTCTGGGTGATGGGGCTGGGGGGAGGTTGGATGGAGGGCTGTCCGGAGGAGTAGAAAGTGTGAAATGATAAAAAAAAAAATAATAATTATCTATTACATCTTACATGTGTGCACTGAGAAAGAAACTTGCAAAATATGCTGAAATTGCCCACAGTAATCAGGAAGAAGCCTAAAAACAGCAGATGGTGTATTATGACCATGGGTTAAAAGAAAAAGTTTTTGAGCAAGGTGAAAAGGTTTTGTTACAGTTATCCACTACAGAAAACAAACTGTTAATGAAGTGTCAAGGGCCTTTTAAAGTGGTTAGACATACTGATACAGTTAACTATGAGACCAAGAACGCTGATAGGAAAATCCTACCAAGATATACCTTGCTAACCTTCTGAAGAAATGGGCTGAAAAAACACCAAAGGTTGTTTTGCTAGTATTACCAGAAACTGCTAAAGAAGATAGACTGGAGCAAACTGTAACTTCTGATGCTGTGAAGGTGAATGTTTCCTACCCACAGAACAAGCAGCAGAAATTTGTAATTTGGTAAATATATTAAAGTACTTTTACCACTGTGCCAGGCCGAGCAAAAGAGGGCAAGCACATAATAATGTCAGAGAATTCTTGTCCCATCAGACAAGACTTACAGATTTCTGGATAAGTTAAGAGTAGATTTCATTAAGGAAATACAAAAGATGAAAGAATAGGGTATCATTGAAGAATTGAGGAGTGCTTGGCCATCACCAATGGTGATTGTAACTAAAAAAGAAGGAGGTATAAATCTGATTTTAGGAAACTTAATCAAGTGTCTGTATTTGACAACTGTCCTATGCCTAGGATAGATGATTTGGTGGACAGAATGGGAAGTGTCAAGTACATTAGTACCCTTCATCTCAATAAGGGTTACTGGCAAATCCCCCTAGCTAAAGACAGAACTTTATTTTCCACTCCAGTTGGATTCTATCAGTTCACCACCATGCCATTTGGTTTACATGGTGCACCCGCTATATTCCAGCAGTACATGGTTGTAATTCTAGCCCCTCACACTGGTTATTGTGCTGCTTGCCTGGATGATATTGTGGGGTATAGTCCAGACTGGAAAAGCTATCCAAACACCTATGAACAGTTATCTGATATATAAAAATGCAGGTCTGACCATTAATCCTACCAAGAGCACATTAGGCATGCAGGAAACCAGATATTTGGGTTATATTTTGGGAAATGGTGGAGTAAAGCCAGATATTTCCAAGACTGAAGTTGCAGCTAACAGTCCTGTCCCTAAAATAAAGAAACATGTCAGGTCATTTTTAGGTCTGGATGGTTTCTAGAGGAGATTTGTTCCCAACTTTGCCCAGCTTGCTAGTCCTCTCACTGAACTTATGAAAAAATGGTACCCAAATAATGTGCAATGGTCCCCAGAGTTTGATGAGGCTTTTTGGACCATCAAGGCTTTGTTAAGTTCAGCCTATTTTAAGAAGTCCAGACTATGAGAATCAATTTCTGCTACAGACAGGTGCATCAAAGTTATGCCTATGTGCAGTACTGAGTCAGAATTCAGATGGAAAGGAAAATCCCATTCTGTACATCAGTAGGAAACTGCACAACAGACAGAAAAAGTATTCCACTATTGAAAAGGAATGCCTCGCTGGGAAATGAACAAAGAAGCCTCTTTAGTTTTATCTGCTAGGAACTGACTTTGTACTTATAACAGACCACAATCCTCTCTGCTGGCTGAGTGAAATGATAGGATAGAAATCCCAGAAGCACAAGGAGGTACCTGGCACCACAGCCATTTAAATTCAAAGTGATGCACAAATCTAGAATAGAAAAGAAAATGTCAGTGCTGATTTTCTGTCAAGATATGATTCAGGAATTGAGAATTCAGAAGGTTGAAAAATGTGTGTGCTTAACTGAAATGTTTACTGTGAGAGGTGTTATGAAAAACAAAATACTGCATTTGTGAAGAACTGTAAACATTATAAGAAATAGAATGTTTTGGAAACCTGTTTTTGAGGTAAAAAAAACCCAGGTTCCCTCTTAAAGAGGGGTGTGTGCAACAGGGTTGGGTAAGACCTTGTCCCATTTGTTATGCAGAAAGAGGTAAAAGCAAGGATCTATTTTATCCTATTCTGCTTCTTGTCTGTCTGATTGCACAATCACATTTTCTATTTCTATTTCACAATTTTCTAGTGGCAGCTAGGAATTGGCCACTCTGATGGTCCCACATTTTCCCTTTGTTATCTCCTTTCCTTCACTTGCTGTTTCTATTCTTCCTTTCTCCCCTTGCTTCTCTGTGGCTAAAAAAATATGTGAATCTTTATGTGCTGCTGGGATCCCTTGGTCTGCAAATGTATATAATTATATTGTTGACATGATTGCAGAAAAGCTATCTGGGTTTATTTGTAAAGAAAACAACCAGGAACATTAGCTTGTCTACATAACGATGAACAGGAAACCAGTGCTGGGGCAAAGTATAATATTTTGCTGCATCTGTTGGGGGAGGCAGTATAGCACAGTGGTTTAAGGCTCTGAGCTGTAAATCTCGAGACCTGGGTTTGAATCCCACAGCCCCCACTTGCATACTGTGTGACCCTGAGCAAGTCACTTAACTTCCCCATGCTCCCAGGTCACATCTGTAAACAAGCTTTCAGCTCAGTGTGCCACTCCTGGTTAAATAATTGGATAGATGTGCTAGGCTAGGTTCAGGAAGGAAAAAGACAAAGTGTTGGTACATTTTGTGAAAAGCAGGAAATGTAACTAACAACAACAGGATGCAGGGTTAAACTGCCAGGAAAAGACATCTTATATAAAGACAGAAATGTTTTGTTTAGAGTGATACAGAGATCGACATTTACACTGAGAGAGAGTCAAATAAAGGATTGTTGTTTGTACTGTCTTTCAGGAGAGATATCCTGTACAATTTTATTTTTTTCTATTCTATTGTTATTAATAATATAATAAAATGCTGCTTGTGAATTTTGTAGCTTCTACTGGTCTGCCTGTGCTTCCTGACCTATGCCCCTACGACATTATCAAGACATCATTACTTCTCACAGCAGGGTTCTTGGTCTTTATATTACTACCTAGTAGTTTAAAGCCAGTGTCAAAAGGAAAGTTCAGTCCTGTATTTTAGAGAGCAATTGTTCTGTCCTGTTCCAAACATTTTCTAACTACAGACAAGTACTCATCATATGTTAAAGAGATCCACATTGATTCATACACCTTGGGCAGTTATCTGATAGTTCAGGACTGAATCTATGCAATTTCACAGATGTCAGATACGTCTGGTGAAATCTGTTATATTGTACCTCTCTGAAGTATATGTTTTTAGATATTATTGCTGGGGAAGATAATATTTCACTCCACTTGTTATCTATCATTTATTGATCTAAGTCTTTTACCTAGGAATTATACAATAATGGCCAGTCAGAATTTTTATTACTATGAGTCTATACAGTTTTCCAATTAGTTTCAAACTGTTATTTTCTTTATGTCATTAACTTCTCCAATTCAGAAGCATGCTGCTGAATTCCATTACCTATTATTTTTAATTTTTTAAATAATATATAGCCATATTTATAAAAAGGTCAAGTAGTGTCCTACTGATAATTGGAATTTGTGTCTAAATTTAACAAATGACATACTAAATCTATCTGTATAAAAGTCGCCTATTGGTCCAATATCCTTTACTTTCCATATTTGTAAGACTGAATTATTTTCTGAACTGTTTATTTTAATATCATATAGTATGGGGTAAAAAGAGAGAACTTTATATTTTAATTCTTTATGGAATTCTGAAAATATTGTTATCATAAAGGCTATAAATGATGAGATTGTAGGATTACATTTAATAGCGTTTTTATGCATGTACAGTATAGTGCATTTTTAATGTCCCATTTTTTTTACAGTTAAACTTTTTATTAATTTTTCATGAGATAAACAGACAAACCTCTTACAGTACAGTACAATGTGAGGATTTTTTTTTAAAGAGAAATTGAGGCAGCATATAATAAGAACATTGCTACAATAACATAAGGAGCTTTTGGTTTAAAATATAGTAAACAATACAGGTCATGTAATTAGCATATACTGGACATTTGTAGTGAACTTGAAGTGGATAGTATGATTAGATATGGTTTATATTAAAATGTTACATAATTATAGATGATGCTGCAAAAGCGAAAAAGTACATTCGTAAAAGGATTGTGGAGTAGTAAAGAACGATTGAGAACAGAGTATAGGAAAGAAAAGATATATAAGAAGTTATGAAGAGAGAAAGGAAAACTATAAAAAAGGGGGAAAAAGTGAGACTACAATGATGTATCAGTAAAAGGGGAAAATCCATATATATTAAGTCCATACATTGGTACTGGAAGATTTTATTGATTCCAAAAAATTAAAAAGCCCTGCCAACAATTGTTATATAACATGAGTCGGTCAGACAAGATATATGTCATACGGTCCAGAGAGGCATATTGCAATAGTTGGTTAATGTTACCGGGAAGGGTAGGGATTATGTTGGATCTCCAATGCATGAGGATTGTGCACTTAACTTGAAGGAAGAGCATATTTAACCATCTGCTCTGCAGATATGAAATTTTATAAGAACGGTGATTAAAAATACCAAGAATGTAATGTTTAGGGTCCAGTGTAAAAGATTAACCTACCACTTTCTTTGCAAATCTGTGAGTACAGTGCCAAATCTTTTGTATGAGGGGACAGTGCCATAAGATATGCAATAAATCCCCATTGGGGGAATTGCAGCGCCAGCAATTGTTATTGTTCAATAAACCCATTTTTTGTAATACAACAGGAGTTCTGTACCACAAATGAAGGATCTTGGTTTGAATTAGGGAACTGCGTTTATCATTAAAAGATTTGTGACAGGAGAGCCAACATCTGGACCATTGTGCATTGGTGATATTATATTGTATCAAAGTACGCCATCTGTTTTTAGCATTGACAGAGTAGTCAGGAAGGATATCACAAATATCTCTGTAAACAGTGCTATTTAAATTGGATGTTGTTTTTATCCATTTAGAGATGTGCCTATCATACAGAGAATTGATAGAGAAGGGTGTGAGGTAAGAGCTGCACGTGGTACAGAGCTGTAGGTATTTCCAAAAATCCTGGTGGGGAAGATTCCATATGCCTCGTAGGTCGGTGTAAGATTTTAACTTTAATGACTTGGGTTCAAGTATATCCTGAAAAAAGAGAATACCCTTATTTTTCCAGGTACGACAAAAAATGGGGTGATTATCAAGAGATATATGGTAGTTACCCCACATGGGGGTGCAAGCTAAGGGTTTGGGGTTAGATTTAATATGCTTGTGAATGATTTTCCAATAGAATATAGAGGCAGCTATGGTAGGGTGAGATTTTAAAGAAGAGGTAAGGGTGTTATAAAAGAAAGAAGTGACCACATTACCAGGACATAAGGATGTTTCCATATTGACCCATAGAGGAGACTGGATGTTGGGTTTGTTAAACCATTTAATTGTTTGAGATGTACGGAAAGCCCATAAGTAGGCTTGGAACCAAGGAAAGCCAAAGCCACCTTTTGACCAATGGGATCTAAGTTTATTACGACTAAATCTAGGTATTTTGCCTTCCCAAATGAAGCTGCCGATAATTTTGTCTATTTTGGTAAGGAAACTAGAGGGAAGTATCAAAAGGATATTGGAAAATAGGTATAATATTTTAGGAGTTATAGACATTTTAATGGCGGACACGTTACCATTAAAAGAAAGTTTAAATAGCTTCCATCTATCAAGTGTTGTTTGGATACTGGTTAACAGAGGAGAAAGATTAGCATCCCATAATTTATTCAATGTCGGGGTGATCCGAATGCCAAGATAAGATATACCTTGGGGGGCCCAATGAAAGCCTAATGAGTTGTTCATGAGGGGACTACAAAGGGTATTCAATGGTAGTGTTTCGGATTTGTTAAGGTTTAGAGCTAGTCCGGAGTGGGAGGTGAAGTCATTCAGTAGTTTAACTAAAGGTTGACTGGAACTTTCGAGGTTTTCAAGTAAAATAAGGAGATCATCTGCATATGAGAGTGAAGTATAGTGAGAGTTACCAATAGTAATGCCTTTAATTGTACCGGACTGACGTAGGGATGCAGAAAGAGGTTCCATGGCAAGTAAAAAAATGAAGGCGATAAGGGGCATCCTTTTCTGGTGCCTCTTGCTAAGTAAAAGGAGGGACAAAATAGAGTTTGTGAGAACTCGAGCTGAAGGAGGTATACAATAATTGAATCCAAGCACAAAAATTATTTGTAATGCAAAATGAGATAGCACCTGATATAGATATTCCCAATTGGAGAGTCAAATGCTTTCTCGAAGTCAATGGCTATTGCAGCTGCAGGGGTTTTAAGAGTTTTTGCTTTGTGAATTAAACTGAGTAATGAGCAAAGATGATCAGAACTGTTTCTATTTTTGATAAATCCTGATTGAGAAGTATGGATGAGTTCAGTCATTAAAGATTCTAAGCAGAGAGTTAATAATTTGGCAAAGATTTTTCCGTCAATATTAAGAAGTGAGATCGGTCTGTAGTTTGAAGGAAGAAAAGGGTCTTTGTCTTTTTTTGGTAAGACTGTTATAATGGCTTCGGTCATTGTGCATGGGAGTTTCTTTATTAAGGTTGCTTCTTGGAATACATTGACTAATACAGGACAAAGAGTGTCTGATATGGTTTTATAAAAATCAATAGGGAACCCATCACTGCCAGGTGCTTTACCATTTTTTAATGATGATAAAGCAATTTGATTTCCTGTAAAGTGATTGGTTTATCAAGCATAGCTTTGTCCTGAGGGGTTAGGTGGGGTAGATTCAATTTTTCCAGAAAATGTTGTATTAGGTTGGGATTTGTAGTATTAGGTTGCGAGTATAGTTGATGGTAAAAGGATTGCATAATACGATTGATTGAAAGGTTGTCTGTGTGTGTCTGACCTGATGAATCTTTTAGACCTGCTATATGTCTCTGCATTTGTTGAGTTTTCAGCTGTTAAGAGAGCAACTTTCCGCATTTATCCCCTTGTTCCCAATAACCGTGTTTAATCCTAAAAAGGGCAAGTTCAGCTTTCCTGGAAATCAACTCGTTAATTTTAATTCTTAATTGTAGAATTTCCAGATGAAGCTGTGAATTATGATTGGGTTTATTTAATTTATAGTATTGGGTTTCTTTTTCTTTAAGGATTTTTCTAAATTAGCTAATTGTTGTTCTCTTAATTTCTTTCTATGCGCTGCATAACAAGTAATTTTACTTCTAATAGTGGCTTTTAATGCTTCCCAGATAGTACCTTGAGACATATCTGAGTATCATTAATAGAAAGAAAATCTTGAATCTGGGTTTAAATCCAAGGAGTGAATTCAGGGTCTCTGAGTAAAGTGGGTCTAAACACCAAGATGGGGATTTAGAAGAAGGTGGACCCCAGAGTAAATGCAAACTAATAGGGGAATGATCAGATATAGCAATAGGGAGAATCGATGTATCAATAATTTTTTCAGTAATAAGGGGAGAAGAGAACCAATAATCAATCCTACTATATGATTTATGTAAAGAGGAATAAAAGGTGTAATCTTGTTGTCTGGGATGATGTAATCTCCAAATGTCAGAGAGACCTAAATCCTTCATAAGCATTGATAGAGCATTAATACTACGGGGGTGGGCATCATGTGATGAGTTACATCTGTCTAAATATGCTTGTAGTGCTAAGTTAAAGTCACCACCAATAAGAATAGGTGAATTTTTTTTTTATTATTAATCGTAATTTGTTGGGATAGATTATGGAAGAAAATGGGTGAATCAAAGTTGGGTGCATATACATTCACAAACATAAGCGGACCTGCTGTGGTGTTTAATAGGGTTATAATACACCTACCATCGGGGTCTCTAATGATTTTTATGGGGGGCCAATTAAGAGATTTATGTATTAAGATAGCAACCCCATGTTTTTTGGATAGAGAAGATGACACATATACTTGACCGACCCAGTTCCTTTTAAGTCTGTCAACATCCTCTGATAAAAGTTTAGTTTCTTGTAAGAAAGCAATATGTGTTTTATGCTTTTTAAGATAGGTAAGTACCTTACGTTACAAGGCAAGTTGAGTCCCTTGACATTCCATGAATGTAAGATTAGATCACTCATGGTACTAGGATATAAGGTAGTTAGTTACAAATAGGAATGAGGGACTCAATACCATTAATTTGGAGGATGTCACAGATTCAAAAGGTAAATATATATTATAAACAAATGTATGCAGAGCCCTTAACTTGTATGGGTTCGAGATGACTGAGTATTTGTATTCATTTAGTCTCACAGAGGGAGAGTATAGAGATAGGAATATCAAGTAATGAAACATTAGAACCAACAAACGTTAGTATAAACTCAGTAACAAGAATATTAATTTGAAACTTTTATGAAATGCAGAGCAATAAGAGTCAATAAATATACCAGGACTCTCACTCTACACTACTAGGCGTGTAGAGTAATTAGTGAATCTCAAGATACGGTTTACCCTATAATCTTAAGATACTAAACTTTATATAACAGTATATTAAAGAAATGTATTTGAGATTTGTGCTAAGGTAATTAAAGCATTACCCTGGAAAAGACCAAAACATCATTCTACCAAATAAACAAGGATAATTATGTAATAATATTAAATTCCAAACATAATGAATGAGTTTGGACCTAGCAATAAGTCCAGTATTAAATAAAGTATACCAACATGATGGTAGATAATGCTGTAACAGTGTGAGTCAGATAAAAGGATGCCCGATGTGTATTAATCCATGTAAGCTAGGTTAGGGAATGCAATATATACTATAGGTTCATAGTGCATCAGTGTATTGTGGAATCATTTTTATAAGTTCCAATGATTTGGAAGAAAATGGGGTGAAGAATGATGTGAAAAGGCGGAAAAGCACAATGTATAGAAATACAATTGGAAGCATACTTTGGTGCAAAATCTGTGAGATATAAGGGAATGCACCTGATGCACTACATACCATAAGTGATGCAAAATAAATATTAAATAAGTAAATAATTTTAGAGTATTTGTCTAATCATCCTCCACATTCCAAATGATAAGATTTATGTAGAAAAATGCTATAATAGTAGGGGTTAAGGGCACACTGATATGAAATACAAAACTCTATATATGTATGTATGCGCCTGACCACACGGTGGCACGGAAGTTTATGGAAACTTAGAATGTAAATAGCAATTATATATACTAATGTCTGGCACCACACAAGGATTAATTATAAGAGATCTTACAAACATTGTTATATTTATTTTTTCTCTTTTTTTTCTATTGAATACATTGAGAGTAACTCCTGCATAGATTAAATACCACCAGTGTCAATTGGCTCACCTCCCACATACAGATACAGGCTTCTCAACAGCGATAGCGATTTACTGCATTTAAGTGCTCCAAACCTGTTGGGTATGATAGAGACTGCGCTTTGTGGTAAATGTACCTAGGGAATCGAATGAGGTGGTGTGAAGAGGAGGGATTCTGGTGAGAAACTGCTATACCACATCTAATTGTGGGAAAAGCCTCAGGTAGCCTTGCTCTTCGATTTTCTTCTCCTTTTCTTTTTGGGTGGTTCAGATGATTTAAAGGGAGTGCTGGACACAAGATCAGCCCAGGAAGAGTCAGAAGAGTCATTACCCATTGAGAGCTTCTTCGGGTCTTGAGTAATCATGTCGGATGCAGTCTGTCTCAGATCCTCCGTAGAAGAGTGCAGATCTTCTTGGAGTGGGGAGAATTTGTTAGACAAAAGTAAGAGGAGTAGAAAAACTGATGTGACATTCCACATGGGAAGCTGGAGAGGTGGAAATATTATTTAAACAGCAGGTATTATTATTTAGAGAAGAACCAGATGCTTTTTTTCTTGCATGCATGCGGAGCTTCTGGCAGGAGCTACAGTGGCAGATATGATTTCTCAGGGACCTGAAAGACAGTTTCAGCAGGAAGGGCAAGACATTGTAATTGTGAAGTGCTTGTGCTGGAGCAGGAACGAGCTGCACTAGCATCGCAAGGCAATATAAGTGCGGGCTGTGTCCAATTCAGAAATTCAGAGAGAGATTCTGGGATACTGAAATCTTTGGAAGAATCATTCAAAAAAGACGCATTGTTGCAGGGTAATGCAGTGCAAACTTAATTCCACACTGATGAAGGATCGTTTTAATGGGGTTGTAAGCTTTTCATTTGTTAGGTAATTCTTTAGAATAGTCTCTGAAAATTAGGATTCTGTTTTCTTGCCAAGTAAGTGCACCCAATTGCTTCACTTTTTGAAGAATCAGTTCAGTATGTGCGTGGTTTAGAAATCTGGCAATGATGGGCCTGGGTTTCTGGTCAGGTCCAGGCCTCAGATTTATGGTACGGTGAGATCTCTTGATGGTTAGGTCTTGGCCGGCTGGTAATTTAAGGAAAGAAGGAAGTACATGAGTTAGAAAAGCACTGGTATCTCCTAGTTCAACACCTTCAGGAAATCCGAGAAATCTAAGGTTGTTACGTCTGTTTCTATTTTCAATATCATCTATTTTGTCCTGAAGGTTCCTAATAACTCTGTCCTGCTCCCTGATGGTAGCCTGTAATGTGTTAATGGAATCTTCATTTGAGATGCTTTAACATCAGTAGTGCTGATTTTTTGATCAAGTGCCTGCATATTATTGATATTTTATTGAGATGCAATTTTTAATACATTGATTTCACTTATTAGTTGCTGGAACATTGTCTCCACTCTATTAAGAGAACTGTTATGTGGATATTGGTCCTCCATTATTGTAGGTCTTAATAGATAAATTGAAAAGCTGTAGATAACTTGTTCAGTAATTATGAGACACTAAAAATACTGTACCAGAGCTGTTCTGCGATGTACATATAGTAAGATCTCAGATGTTGGTGAAGGTAGGAAGTCTGGAATCTGTAGGATGGATGATGATATTTGGTGAATCCAGGGAGATGAAGAATCAAGCAGCCATCTTCAGCACAGCAGGCCACCAATGTCCCATTTTTTCACAGCTCTGTTCCAAGCCAATTCATATTGGTCCTTTAATCTCATTTTTTCAAAACTACATATAAACCTGTTCCATTTGGCAGGCCAGATAAATGTTGGGCTATGCCCGTAATTAAGTGGGGAAAGAGCTCCTCCCCCACAACCTACTTAAATCATCAGGCAGCGCACGGCCCTGCTTAGAGCGAGTTGCACTCGCTGTGCTCGCTACATGCTGCTTCATGGAGCTGGCTCCTGACTCCCCCCCCATGCTTCTTTCCCTGTTGCCTTTCTCTCTCCTTTTGTGTTGATGTTTCTTCTCCATTCCTTGCCCTCCCTTCCCATGTGTTTTGTTTCTTCTTTTGGGGAAGGGGTTGCCTCGCTCCAGCTGCAAGCACTGCAGTTCGTTGTTTCTCCTTCGCTTGTTCCCCTTCCTCCAGCGACCTTCTCAGACCTACCATCCTGCTCTCATTCTCCACGCTCGGGAGCTCTCTCTTATTTTAAAGGATACGCCTGCTACCATGCGCCAACCTCTACTGCACCAGGGATGCCTGCAAATCAGCAAGTTCACTTTACTTTCTCTACATTTGAACTCCTCCTATGTTTGTTCTGGGTGAAGTTGACCAGTTGCCGTTTACATTAGGGACCTAGGCATCTATGAAATGCCTAACTAGTGGAATTCAGTAGATTTCACCCTGCTTACTCGCAATTCCATCCTTTGTGCTTGCTTTAAGTTTTATTGCCTTTTACCATAACACCTCACTGTGTGATCCTACCTTGCAACCGGGGCATGCTCGTCATGGCTGATGTAAGAAATGAGGCAGCCTCGGGGATACCAGCTATAAATCTGGCTACTGCAATAGTGTGAAGGCTTTTACGTACATATGATTGCTCTGCCAGTCGGTAGGGAGATTGGACAGACACATACGAACTGTATGCTTGTCAGAAGTGGTTTGTTCTTGTGGATAATGTGCACATGACTTCATTGATCTAACCGGGCACAGCCTTCTCTCACATCAACACCCAGTCAAGTTACCTTACCCGTTCAGTACATTTTCAATCATTATCGATCATGGGGAGCCTGACCTTTGTAAGCTTCATGCACCGCTGAAATAGCAACTACGTTTCCGTATCCTTTATAGCCATTCTGGTTGCTTCTACCACCATGTTGGCCCTTTAGGCAATGCTACTTTGGTGCATTAGTCCTTCTTGATTGCTGGAGGTTAGCCATTGCATTTAGTCAGACCTGTGCCCTCAGGCCCGGAGGTCCTTTGTTCATATATATATTACTGCTCCATAATCGCTTGCTTCTATGACCTGCCTTCGCCCATCAGGCTGGGAGGTTTACTTCTTCTACTCTACATCTGCCTCACCCAGCTCGGGGCCTGGAGATTCACACATTCTACTACACGCCTACCTGCTGCCATATCAGCCAGCCAGAAGCTCCTTTACTATGGATTCGCATCTGGATGTTTCTTCATTCATTATCTATTCTTGGATGCTTTGCCGTGCCACTTCAGCCATATGGAATTACTACTGCTTCACTCCTTCCAGGACACTTAGTCGAGCTTCTCCTGAGGATCTTCCCCATCCTGATTTATGCTCTACCGCTTCTCAGACCCTGTGACAATGCTACTTCCTTTGACTCAGCCTCTTCAGTTATTGTCATCTAGGACTCCTAAGCTCGACTACTCAGGACTCGTTGGATATTCTTCACCAAGATCTTCTAGCTGGGATATCATTCTGGTTTGAATCGTATATGTCAACATTAATTTGCAATCATTCAGATCTGCACGAGCTCCGATTCCCTTGCTAGTACCTTTCTCTTAGCCTTACCCCCCCCAGCTGATGGCTCAGCTGTGCATATTACCTAGGACCTGGCCACCACATTCTATTCCTACCAGCGGACCTCCGTAGGTCTGGCTGCATTTTCATATCGCCTAGAGCTAGCCTTCTCTCTACTTACCTCACCAGCAGATGGATTCACTGTGCATCTCACTGAGGGAGTAGCTGCCATGTCCACTTCCTACCAGCAGGCCTTCATAGGTCTGGCTGTGCTTCCTGTTACCTGGAGCTAGCTGCCTCTCTCTTACCTCACCAGCTGTCGGATAAGCTGCGCATCTCACCGAGGGCCTAGCTGCCACATCCTACTCCTACCAGCAGACCTTCATAGGTCTGGCTGTGCTTTCTGTTACCTGGAGTTAGCTGCCTCTCTCTTACCTCACCAGCTGTCGGATAAGCTGTGCATCTCGCAGAGGAACTAACTGCCACATCCTGTTCCTTCCAGCAGATCTCCATAGGTCTGGCTGTATTTCACGTTGTTGGAGCTAGCCCCCGCCTACTTACCTCTCCAGCTGATGGATAAGCTGTGCATCTCGCTGAAGGATTAGCTGCCACCTTCTCTTACTTATCAGCTGACTGACTTGGTGCATTTACTTGCTGCTACCATTACAGCCTGCCCAGATTCTTGCTCAGCTTTTCAACCATTGCCTTCTACATCATCACTGATGCATGTACTCTGCTTCTTCTAGACATGGATGCTGAACCTTTGCTTCTTGGATCTCCTCTCCGAAGTCTTTCTTCCCTGCTGGAGTGCTTCATCACTCGCAACTTGTCATTTCAACTCATATTGCCCCTGGCTTCCACTCTACTTCCTTCTGGCCTGCTCATGGATTCTTGGAATTGGAGTTTACTACTTGGTTGCTTGCTCTATTCACCTGACATGTCATGATTCCCTTCTTATTCATTTCTCAGTTTCTCTGGATTGAGTTCTACTATTGGGGGGGTTCAGATTAGCTGATGAAAATATTTAGGATTACTCTCCTTTAGTATGCCCAGAAGGACGGGCAGGTCAGTAGCCACGGGTCCTCAGAGGTTCCCCCGGGTGGGGTTCCTGTCCTGCGTGATACTGGTCACACTCTCCGGAGCTGGAGGAAGTGATCTCTGCTACTCATATTCTTGGGGGTGTCTACTTGCTCGACTCCATCAGTTGGATACAGAACAATCATCGATATCATAATTCTTTTGGGGGTCTCATAATTCTGGACTAAGCTTCCTCCCTACAGGTGGGATACAGAGAAAGGCCAAACCCATCATATCACAACAAGTGACTCATCAGTTCAAGCATCTAAACACCTCACATATATTATCCAGTTCATATGTACAATAATCACTGACTTACTCATGTCTATGCTAAAGTACCTAAGCACGAATAATTTCATATTACTAGTACCCTGCAAGCCTATCTTACTTACTGGTCTGGCCTCTGTATCCAAGCACAACCTACAGCATCCAGCTACAGTATGTAACATAAGCACTGAGCTCTGAACCACAGTTAAATGTTGGGCTATGCCTGTAGTTAAGTGGGGGAAGAGCTCCCCCACTCCACAACCTACTTAAATCATCAGGTGGTGCACCGCCCTGCTTAGAGTGAGTTGCACTCACCCACCATCCTCCCCTGACACCTCCTCCTTCTCTTATCCCACCGGGGGGGGTCTCATAATTCTGGACTAAGCTTCCTCCCTACAGGTGGGATACAGAGAAAGGCCAAAACCATCATATCACAATGGGTGACTCATCAGTTCAAGCATCCAAGCACCGCGCATATATTATCCAGTTCATATATACTATAATCACTGACTTGCTCATGTCTATGCTAAAGTACCTAAGCATGAATCATTTCATATTACTAGTACCCTGGAAGCCTATCCTACTTACTGGTCTGGTCTCTGTATCCATGCACAGCCTACAGAATCCAGCTACAGTACGTAACATAAGCACTGAGCTCTAAACCACAGTTAATACCAATACATATCTGGAATTTGTTGCTTCCCCTTTTCTTCTGGTAAATACAGTTTTTCTAAATGTTCCTGTGGAGCCTTCATTCTCCACAGAAAATCTGAGTGCTTTTCCCCATTCCTTAAAAACAGACACTATTGCTGTGATGGGGAGAGCCTGAAATATTAACAAGATTCTAGTCAAAATATTCATTTTAATAATATTGGCGCTACCTATCAGGGCAACTGGGAGCAATGAACTACAGTCCAGCTCTGGAAGAATTCTTTCCAGTAGGGGAGCAGTAATTCATTACAAATAGGTCTTTCAGATTCTTTGATATATAGATTCCAAAATATTTGATATGGGTTTTGCAGGGATCAAACTATGATAACAATGTTTTAGTAAGTTGGGTATTTTTATCTAAGGAGATTCTTTTAGATTTTAAAACATTTACTTTATAATCTGCAAGCTTTGCAATGTTCCTGATTATTTTTAAGCATGGGTCTAATGAAGTTATTACATCCTCTATAAAGATAAGCACATCTTCTGCTAAAAAAGAATGATATGTTCTGTATCACCAACCTTAATGGCATTCACTTTATTTGATCCACTGATCATTTGTGCCAGCAGCTCCATATCAATGGCATATGATAACAGTGATAGGGGGCACCCCTGGCATGCCCCTCTTTTTAAGTTAAAGCTACCAGGATTTTCTGAATTTGTTTTGTTCTTGCAGCTGGGGATATATATACTGTACATATATATATATATATATATATATATATACACACACACACAGTATATATGGCCCATTGCAAGTACTGATCCCCTAAACTCATATTTTACAGGGTCTCCAACAAATATGGCCAGGAGACACAGTCAAAGGCCTTCTCTGTATCCAATGCTATATAATCATTGAATTGTCATTTGTTACATGGTAAATTAAGTTTAGAGCTCTGCAGATGTTGTGTGAGTTTCTGTCCTCCAATAAAAGCTGTTTGATCTTTACTCATATTTTTTTCGTTATAGTTTCTAATCATTTTGCTAATATTTTACTAAATACTTTATAATCACAGTTTCAGAGTGCCATTGATCTGTAATGATTTATATTCCTTTTTGGTTTGTTTGGTTTTGACATTAGCATTATTTGGGCTTCATTGAAGGATGGAGGCAAACCTTTTTTATCACACTAATTAAATTGTGTTAATATTCATGAAAGCTCTGCAGAGAAATATTAATAGAAGTCTACATTGATCCCATCTTACCAGGTGTTATACCTGGTTTTAGGTATTGTATAGCTGCCATTATTTCTTCCTCTTTCATTTCTTGATCAAATAAGATTTTCTCATTTTTCAAAATTGTTAGTAATCATATGTTATTTAGAAAGATTTTTGTGTATAGGAGTCTTTAATGGTTTCATTTATTTCTTCAGGAGCCATAGTTATCTTATCAGGTTTGCTTTTAATTTGAGTAATAGAATTATGGATTTTTTCCTTGCTGAAGCTATAAGGCTTACAGCCTTTCTGGTTTTACCCATGAAATAATTGTTTGTCCTTGCTCTTAAAAGGGCATTTTCAGCTCTAAGGGTAGATAGTTTATTAAATGTCTTAGTTCCAATATAAGATGTTGCATAAGTCAGTTGCCACTGGTGTATTTATATATTTTGCTTCAGCTTCTGGTAGATTCTGTCACGTTATTTTTAGGTTTCGATTTTGATGATTCTTATTTCCATCATCCTAACCAATTGTAGCTCTTCTTATGACATATTTAAGTGTGCTCCAAGCAATATTGTATGAAGTCCTCAAGATTTCTTAATAAGTTTTATATAGTCTTTATCTTGAAACAGAGAGGAATTTAATTTCCAAGAATATTCTTTCCTATTTTAATATTATCTAATATTGTTTTAAAAAACAGGGGAGCATGATCTGAAATATGAATGCTTCCATAAGAAATTTCTGTTATTTTAGACAATATTCTATATGAAGCAAAGCACATATCTATTCTAGAATACGTTTTGTAAACATTTGAAAAAAAGGAATATGACTTTTGGTTTGGATTGTACTGTAATATTGAAATCTCTTAATAAAATGCACAGGCTCAAGGCTGCTCTTTTTTTAGTTTTGTTGGAACCAAGGGATCTATCTAAGCTGCCCAAGGTATCATTTAAATTGGCTGTTATTATGAAGGGGGATAAGAACTCAACAGACTTGAGAAAAACATTGCTAAAAAGCTTAGGATATGTCCTGGACTGGAGCACATATGTTGGCCAATGTGAATACCTGTATACCCCTCCTTACAGTTATAATAAAATATATTTCTTTTATATCAATAGTTTTCTATCTTGGCTTTAAATTGGTTTAAAAATATTGCAGCTATTCCTTGTGCATCTTTGAGATAAGGGACATGGGCATCTCATCACTTATATTGGTTTAAAAAACATTTAAAGTCCTTTTCTAAGAAGTGTGTCTCTTGGAGACAAATACAATTAACATTTTGCATTCTAATGAAAGAGACTAGGACTTAAATTTTTACCCAGTTCTTGGCACCCTTAACATTCCATGATAATGTACCTTAAGTTATATTTCAGTCTGTGAACTTTTAATAGGTCTTGGAGGCACACAATTACTTTTTTCTTTTAATTTTGTTTTTTTATTGCCATATAACTGACTTTTTTTTATGTTCGCACTTAAATACTTTTTATCTTATTCATATATTTTGTGCCCCTCCTATTATATTTCCATTTTAGTGTTCCCCCCACCTTAGGGCTCTGCCATAACTACTGTAGATTGACTCTTTGCTATAACTATTTCTTCTGAGTTTAATCTTCCCTCACTCACCCTCCCCATCTGCATCTCATACACTTGTGCTGCTCTAAAGCATCAAGACGTGTTGATAGTGTTATCAAAGCAACATATATATATATATATATATATATATATATATATATATATCAGTATTTCCAAATGAAACAACTTAAACCTTCTACTTGCTTTCCCTTTTTGCCCATACTACCCACCCACCCACCTTTGAGACTAAGATAGTATATAGGCATGAAAGACCTTCACATACAACCTTCCTTGGATCTGGAGCCAGACTAAAAATCTCTTTCCTCCATCTTCCCACTTACACTGCTACTTTAAGTATGGGTGATTGGCATTATATGGAGTTATGTTAATGGTCTATTAAACTGTTTAACTAATCATCTTTAACTTTTAGTTGGCCAAACAAGGGAATGAGAGCAACTTGTCATACTATACTCACTCACAGTGTTTGGGGTACTTTGAGACTTTTCTTTAAATCTGTAACAAGAAGTGTAGAGAACCTGTAACAAGTACTGTAGGGCATACCTCTCAACCTCCTGCCTCATAAATCAGGGACAAGGCTTAAAAAATCAGGGACAAAGGACCAAAATCAGGGACACATCTCCAAAATTAGAGATTTCCACCCAGAAAGCTTGTAGAATAAGGGGCTTAGTGTAAAATGCATTTTCTAAGGAAGAACAAGTCTGTAGCTTTAATGTTTGGCATTATTTTATGCTTACAATCCACACTGTCTGGTCATGGAAACACAATTTTTAGGCAGGACAAAGTAACATTTTGAGGCAAAATCAGGGATGTCCCGGAAAATCAGGGACAGTTGAGAGGTATGCTGTATGGAACTTAATCCAGGAAATTAATCTTGGGGGTGAGTAGAGTAAGAAAGTCTTGTAAATCAGGTATGTGATTAGGGGAAGGGGGTAGAGCTGCCAGAGGCTTAGTGGGGACAGTCAACTGGGGGTCACCAGGAAAGAAGGAGATATAAAAGGAGTAGCATCCAGCATGTTCCCTCATGCTCATGTCCAAGTACATGAGTGGGACAGGAAAGGAGTGCTGGTTCTGCCTTAGGAGCATCTGCAGGTGGTCTGCAGGAGCCTTTGTGGGGGGGCACCAGATGAAAGTAAGGATGTAACACATTACAACATGTTTACAGTGTACAGCCAGCAACAGGGATGGTAGCTGCAGGTTGTAGACATACCACAAGTAGGAAAGTACCAGTACACACCCAAGATAAGGTAGGTACAGGTAGGAGGGTTAGAAAAGGGAAAATAAGAGACTCTGTTTATGGCAGGGTGACAAATAAGTTTCCAGGAAATTAAAGGGTAATGTAACAAATAAAGTTCAGGCAAGTGAATAACAAGTAGTAAACACCAGGGTTAAGTTAGGTACAAGTAGGTGGGTTAGAAAAGGGAAAATAAGAGACAAACTGTAAGCACAGCAAGGCTCACACACATAAACCAAATTAGCAAATGTACGTACCACAAAGCAGTTGCAAGCACAAAAATATTTTATTTACTTAAATAGCAGATAAAAACAGCTGGACATATAGCAAGTGAACACCCACAACCTGCTACTGAAATACCTGACAGCATTTCATGGCCCTAAACAGCACCTCATGAAGGGTAAATTCTCTTACAACTCATGTTGTTTTAATATCCACACACATTTTGACTGATGCGGTAGTAGCCAAAAATTGGGCTTGCACACAAGATTGTGTATCTCTTTTGTTACCTAATGCACAGAACACAAATGAGTGGGGGAGGTAAGTTGAAATTTATTACAACTTACAATAAGCACTCTAGTGATATTCAGGAGATTATCTGATGTAATTGGTATATTGTTCAGGCAGATCCAGTTTTGAAAAAACACATGCAAGATTTCCCTGTGTTTGTATAGAAATGGGCAAAGACCCATGGTGATATTCTTGTAAGCTCCTTACGACCATCCCCACAACAAAATCTGACCTCTTGGATGGGACATCCTGCAGTTGACAGTACGCCATGTGGAAGACGTAAATTCTGTGTCCATATTAAAAGATGTAAGCATTTTATAGTGCTAAATCGGGAAGGAGCTTTGAGATCAGACAGTTAATAACTTGTGACACCTCTGGAATAGTATATAGGGCAGAATGTCTCTGCTGTGCACATTATGATGGGAAAACAAATCATGCCCATAAACTTAGGTTAGGAAACACATTCAGGATATGGAGACAGAAAAAGTAGAGAATATACTGGCTGCACATATTACATTTACAAGGGACATTGGTGAGAATAAATTGATGTTCCATGGGATAGAAAAGGTATCCCTGGGCCCTAGAGGAGGAGATGTAGATGCAATGCTTCTGAGATGAGAGGCATATTGGATGTTTACACTTGGCTGCCTTACTGTTCCAGGATTAAATGAGTGTTTTGATATTTCTGCTTTTCTATGAATTTCCCTCCACCCCTATTCTACTGCTTGTTTACTGCCTCTTTTAGCATTGGTCTGTATATTTACGTACAGTTGACACTCTGGATTTGGTTATGATTTTCAGTGCAGCGTATTGAAAATACAAGTACTGCAATATTATATGTTCACTTATATGTCTGTTATTTATTGCAGTTCGTGCAATTGATATTTTGTCCATGGTTTCATGAGGAGGCACCAGCAAAAAAGGAATTAATACAAGTGAAGAAAATATATTTGTCCACAGGACTGTTTGATATTGAGAAGACTGAAGAATATGGATATACAGTACTTGTTCGACTCCCATCACAATGCAAAATGATTGGTTGGTTGGCACTGTATTGATATACCTCCACAGATATTATACCATGGCTTTTAGTTATCTATTTATGTGCTGTGTATTTTTGTAATTTTTGTATTGATTGGATGTATTTTGAAAAGTACATTGTATGCATTTAGGGGTCTCTTTATCTTTAAGATTGGACATTGCTGATGATGTCACATTGTGTGGGGATATTTAAACAGCACAAATTGTAAGAGAATTTACCTCTGATAAAGTGCTGTTTAGGGGCACAAAATGCCATTGGGTATTTCTGTAGCGGGTTGTGGGTCTGCATTTGCTATATGCCCAGCTGCTTTTATCTGATATGTAAGTAAACAAAATATTTTTGTACTTGCAACTGATTTGTGGTACATACTTTTGCTAATATAGTTTATGTGTGTGAGCCTTGCTTTGCTTACAGTTTGATATTGTTTTGGCCTGATGCACCATAGTTATAGGGGTGACCTGGAGGGATGCAGGCCTATACAGGCCCGATAGCCTGCATCTATCCAGGAGGGGAACCAGAATCCTAGGTGATAGGTTTAAATGCTTCATTGGCAAGCATTTAAACTAGCCAAGGAAGGAGGCACTGAAAAGGAGAAGGGAAATTCTAGCCCCCCCCAAAAAATCAGGGTAGTTAGTGAGGTAAACACCAAGACAGAGCAGTCAATAGGGAGAAGGTCAGGGGTAAATGGATCAAAAGACAAAGGCAGTAAGGATAGGGATGGGGCAAAAAGAAATAAAGCCATAAAAAATGGAGGGTAATGAGTACCAATGCTCGTAGTCTAGGTAAAAAGCTCCCCGAAATGGTGGCCTTGATGGAAGAGGGATGCCTGGATATTGTGGCAGTCACAGAAACATGGTACACAGAGAACCATGACTGGGATGTCAACATACCAGAGCACACAATCTACAGGAGGGACAGGGAGGGAAGAAGAGGAGGAGGAGTGGCTCTCTATGTAAGGGAAGGGATCAAAGCAATAGAACTAAAGGGTAAACAGGGAGGAGAGGAGGCACTGTGGGTCACCCTGGAGACTGGAAATGGCACCACAATCCACACGGGGGTTGTATACAGCCCCCCACCTCAAGGGGAGGAAATGGACAAGGAAATGATAGAAGGCATCCTTAGGATGGCAGAGAAAGAGAAGATATTGCTGATGGGGGACCTGAATATGCCAGATGTTAATTGGAGTACCTTTGCTGCAGCCACATCCAAGAGCAGGGCCATTCTCGATGCCCCACAGGGGGCATGCCTCAGACAGCTAGTTTTGGAACCCACTTGAGAGGCAGCAATCTTAGACCTGGTACTCTCAAATGGGGATGGAGAGAGGATCTCTGATCTTGAAGTGGGTAGCCATCTGGGAACAGGTGACCACCAAACAGTGTGGTTCATGATAAACTTAGCTGTAGAGTCAAGCCATACAAAAGTGAAGGTACTGGACTTCAGGAGGGCTGATTTTGTCAAAATGGGAGTGTGCCTCAGAAAAGCACTAGCAAGTAGGCAAGAAGGTGGAGTGGAGCAACAATGGGGACACATCAAAACTGCCATCACACAGGCAACAAGCCTTTGTGTGAAGCAAATAAACAAATCAAAATGAAAGAAAAAAACACTATGGTTCTGAAAGAAGTGGTAGGGAAAGTTAGGGAGAAAAAGATAGCATTCAGGAAGTATAAAAAAACACAGAAGGAGCAGGACAGAGAACTGTACCAGTTAAAGCAAAAGGAAGTGGGGAGGGCAGTCAGAATAGCAAAGGCCCAAACCGAGGAACAGATAGCCAACTCAGTTAAGAAGGGGGATAAAACCTTTTATAGGTACATTAGGGAGCAAAGAAAGACTAAAGGCAGGGATACTGAGGCTGAATAAAGAGGAAGGTAGTTCGGCAGAGACCAACAGTGAAAAAGCAGGGATACTGAATGTATACTTCTGCACAGTATTCACAATAGAAAAGCAGGGGAAGAGACCTAATCCAGTCAATAGAAGCACTCTGGATAGGGAGGTTGATATTAGTCCTTTCACAGAAGAAAGGGTCCTGAAAGAACTCTTAAAAACTGAAGGTTGATAAAGCAATGGGCCCTGATGGGATTCACCCCAGAATTCTAAAAGAACTAAGGGAAGAACTAGTAACACCACTGACTACCCTTTTTAATAAATCATGGGAGGATGGTGTGATACCTAAGGACTGGAGGAGGGTGGATGTGATTCCCCTTCACAAAAGTGGGCGCAAGACAGAGGTAGGAAACTATAGACCTGTCAGTTTGACCTCTGTGGTAGGGAAAATGATGGAATCACTTCTGAAGGAAAGAACTGTTGAGCACCTAGAGGCCAGTGGGGCACAGGACCCGAGGCAGTATGGATTCACAGCAGGAAGGTCATGTCAGACAAATCTAATTGATTTCTTTGACTGGGTAACCAAAGTAGTAGACCAGGGAGGGGCTCTGGACATGGTCTACCTAGACTTTAGCAAGGCATTTGACACAGTCCTGCACAAAAGATTAATAAACAAATTAGCCAGCCTGGGAGTGGGTCCCAGGGTGGTAGCCTGGGTAAAACACTGGTTGGACAACAGAATACAGCGGGTAATAGTAAATGGAGTCCACAGTGAAGAAAGGGGAGTTAGTAGTGGGGTACCGCAGGGTTCAGTACTGGGGCCAGTCCTTTTTAATGTCTTTATAAGTGACATTGCAGAGGGACTGGAAGGAAAAGTATGTCTCTTTGCAGATGACACAAAGACCTGCAACAGGGTTGATACACAAGGTGGGGTGTAAAGGATGAAAAGGACTTGGCAAGGTTGGAGGAATGGTCAAATGTATGGCAGCTTAGATTCAATGCAAAAGAAGTGCAAGTAATGCACCTGGGAAACAAAAACCCAGGGGAAGAGAACACAACGGGTGGTGAGATACTGACAACAACAAAAATGGAAAGGGACCTGGGGGTAGTTATATCAGATGACCTAAAGGTGGGCCAGCAATGTGAGAAGGCAGTAAGGATGGCTGGGGGGATACTGGGATGAATAGGGAGAGGCATCACCAGTATAAAACAGGAAGTTGTTGGCCCTCTGTACAGACAGTTGGTAAGATCACAACTGGAGTACTGTGTACAGTTCTGGAGACCCCATCTCCGCAAAGACATAGAGAGGGTGGACGCTGTCCAGAGGAGGGCAACCCAAATGGTGCAGGGTCTGCACCAGAAGAGATATGAAGAAAGACTAAAGGAGCTTAAGATGTATAGCCTCGAGGAAAGAAGGGAGAGGGGGGACATGATAGAAACTTTCAAATACCTCAAGGGAATCAACATAGTCCAAGAGGGTAGCATCTTTCAGAAAAAGAGATGTGCAAGAACAAGGGGGCGCAATTTGAAAATAGAGGTGGGACGGCTCAGAGGTAATGTGAGGAAGTATTTCTTCACAGAGAGGGTTGTAGATGCATGGAATGGCCTTCCTGAGGAGGTCGTAGAGTCAAAAGCAGTGGAGGAATTCAAGAATGCATGGGACAGACATAAGGCAATTCTAGTGGGGGGGTAGGAGGAAGTAGGTTGTTGGTTAACTAGGATCTTCAGCTTATCCATTAGGTAGGGAAATGGGCAGACTAGGTGGGCCAAGCAGTCCTTGTCTGCCATCAAATTCTATGTTTCTATGTCTCTATAACCCTTCTTTTTGTTTGGAAAAATAAGAGACTGCCTATCTTGGGTAGAGTAACAAATATGCTTCAGGCAAGCAAAAGGGAGCAGTTAGGAATACAACAGGAGTAGAAAAGAGGCAGTAGGTTATAGAGAAGGTTCAATAGACACTAAGTAAAGAAAGGAAAGAACATGGCAGAAGTGCAGTGCAGCAGGTGTGGGGCCACAGTCTTTTGGGACACATTCTGGAGACTGAGGTGCTGTTCCATTTGTGCTTACCTCTCTGGGTTGAGAGCAGAGGTTGCTGGACTCTGGCACAAACTGGTAGTGGTGCAGAAGACCTCCTGTCCCACACAGGGGGCCACCAAGTCTACCACCAATAACCAAGAGTATACCTAGGCAGAAGCAGAGTACTTTGGTGGGCTCTGGGAGCATTGGGGTAGTGAGAAGGGTGCACGCTCCCCAGCCTGTACCACTGCAGAATTCCTTCAATGCACAGGTGGGATATGGCAGCTGAGGGGGGGAGGGGCACCTGTAGCAGTGGGAATGGAGGAAGTAGGGGTCTTCAGAAGGAGAGGCCCCCAAGGAGGGAGGAAGAGGTCCTCAGCCAAGGATCTTCTGGTGAGGGACTCTATTGTTAGGGGGAATAGACATGAAGGTGGGAGGAGAAAGGGACAGAGAGGTGAAGTACCTGAGAGGTGCTTTGGCTTGGATGGATGGAGAATGGATCCAGAGGATTGTTAGGGCAGTAACAGATGGGAGGGAGCTAGATGTCATCGTCCATGTGGTGACAAATGACCTAACAAGAGATATGTTAGGAGTAGTGCAGGAAAATTTCAGGGAGCTGGGGAGGGGCCTCAAGCGGGTGGCACATGGAAGTGTTTCCTATATATTGCTGTGAAGACAATAGGACACTCTGCACCAGGCCTTATTATGACTGGTTAAAGGCATAGTTTATGGAGAAGGGCTTCGGCTACCTTGGGGACTGGGGGCCATACTGGAAGGATATGCTCCTCATGGGGGGCAACCTAGGAGGATATGTGCCTCTGTGGGAGAGACAGGCTGCATCTTTCCAGGATGTGGAGGTTTAAATGCTACTTTGATAAGTGTTTAAATTAGCCATGGAGAGGCTAGAAAGCCAAAGGAGGCAACAGTTTCCTCCCTCCATCCCCAGTGATGAAGCAGCAGTAAGGAAACGATTGAGGGTAGTAAGGTTCCCTAGGGCAAGGGTGCAGGAAGACAGGGGTGGGGACAAGGCAGAGGACAAGGGGGGTATAAATCAGGAAAGCAAGAAGAAAGGAGTATAGGAGACAGCAAAAAGAGCAGGTAAGAAGGAAGGGGGATCAAGGGGAGCTTTGGGGAACAGCTCCGGCAGGAGGGGGATGGGAAAGCAGGGAAGGTATGATCAGCAATGTACACCATTGCTAGGATTCTGTAAAATAAGTTTCCTAACCTGGAGGCCATTATGGCAGAGGCTAGCCTGGATTTGGTGGTCATAATAGAGTCATAATGCACTGACAGCCATGACTGGGACATGGCTATACCAAGCTATTCTCTGTTCAGGAGAGACAGGAAAGGAAGGAGGGGTTTACTGTATGAAGGGAAGGGAATTAAGGTTACAGATATATGGGGGTATGTGTAGGAAAAAGAAGGGTTGGAAATGCTGTGGGTCATCTTGGACACAGGTACTGGGGCAGCTATCAGTACAGGGATGGTATACAGATGTAGCACAGGGAGAGGAGCTGGATATGGCACTTGGGGAAACCATAATCAGAATGGCAAGCAAGAGTGAGGTGCAGCTAGTTGGCGACTGCCAGACGTGGAGTGGAACTTCCTGCAGTGACTTCAGCAAAGAGCAGGGTCATCCTTAACTCCCTACAAGGGGCTTTTCTCAGGTAGCTAGTCAAAGAACACACTAGAGATGGGTCAATGCTGGACCTGGTGCTTACAAACTGAGCAAGCATTGCAGACATCATAGTGGGCAGTCCTCTAGTTACCGATGATCACTGTACAGTGTGGTTTAACATTAAGAATGGAGGCAATCCATTGAGTTAAGACTTGGTGGTCAAACTTTAAAAATGAAAAGGAAGGGCCAGGCCTTTAGATGGGTGTCAAAGTACTAGGCACTAGAAGCTGCTGTCAATTGTTGTGTGTCTGTGTGTGTGTGGGGGGGGGATGCTCCACAAATTACAAATTTTGATGAGAAAAATCATATTCTGTGGGTGAACCTATTCAACTGGGGAGAATTTTCCCCTCATATCCTTGACTCTACCACTTTTCACACTATTCCGTTTCCGTTGTTGTCAGGTTCATGCACTCATGGTTAAAATGACTGTGAAATGCAAGTTGATTATTTGAAATTTGATGACGCTGTTTTTCAGCTTGGTGAGAATGGCAGCATTTACTGTACCTGCATAAAAAACTATTGCCTGATCAACATGCAAATAAATAAATATGGGTAATGAAAATGACACCACAATCATTACTCATTGTATAAAACTTACAGAGCCTTCCGTTTTGCACAATTTCAGTGTTAGGAGCAATGACCTTGTATAAATAATGACATTTCTCTCTTGCTGGGCTCTTATCAAAACTTCACGCTTAAGCTGTTATCATTGTAATCTTTTGTTTTCTAAATCAGCATTAAATGACAGTTGGCCTTTGTCTAAATCAGCTGAGGCACTACTAAACATGTCCTTCATTTGTACTTTCTCAGATCGGATGACTGGTTCAGAACTTGCCCTATTTTGAGACAAACAGAAAGACTGTACAAGAGTTAGGCCCCTTTGCATGAAATATGCTGGCTACAAGTTTACACAGCATGCAGATCACACCTCCACCGCTTCCCAAGCCAAACATTTTCTTTCACTTGTAGTTTTGGGATGGTTACTTGTATATGGATTGACTTCTCACATTATTGGCTGAGTATGCAGATTCTTCATCACTAAAAGGCCATGAAACCGGATCCAAGTACTGACATATCGTTTGGAATTCTCAGTCATCCATGACATACATTTCTCAGGGCCAACGTGGTTAACAAGAGAGATTTTTTACAGGTTTTCCTCTGCAATAAGAGAAATACTTGAGGGAAGGGGGTAAATTCAGTGTTGGAATTACAGGGGGGCTTTCCAGGGCTCGGCCCCCCCAGCTCTGAAGTGAGCCCTGGTAGCTAACACACCACCACTGTTGACTTATAATGGAAAGGGGGGCTCAATTTAAAGAAATAACCCTTATGGGCTCCCCTAGCTCTAAAGTTTAATTCAAACACTGGGGGTAATTATATGGGATCGTAACACAGCTAAATCCATGGTTATGCTGTTTGGTCCAGATCAACAAAGGCATTGTATAGTCTGAAATGAATTCTATGAATATTTTTATCGACAACAGTTTATTTTGTTTCTAGTATTACCTCATCATTGCTACTCCTTATCTGTCAGCACACCATTGATTTATTGCCTCCTGTTGAATCAGTCATTAATTTTGACCCCCATATGTGGTATCAATCTGGACATTCTATACGTAGTATTCTACTGTAAGCATTCCTACTGCTATGTTCCTTGGTCTCTGGATGCTGTAGTTACATCACTTTGTAAGTTTGTGTGTAGCTCCTAGGTGGCGCTATCCCAAGGGTTACTACCCCTGCCTGCTTGGCTAGTTGCAAGTTAAGGGGCCTAGGTTCTGATACGGGTGCCTCCACCTGGAGGTCAGGGTTGGTACTGGTCAAGCTGACCTGGGCACAGCTCTCTGGGACACTGTAACACCCCTTTTCTCCTTCTAGTGTCCTGAACAGTACACAATAATCACTTTCACAATGACCCTTATTCACCAGGCAATTACCCACACTGTTTGCACTCTAGCTTGACCCTGGGGACCTCCTGTAAAACAAGGTTAAGCACAGCAAATAACAACAGTACAATACTCTTGGCACAAACTGGAACCACAGTCAGGTTAAATGCAAATAAAGTTAAATCTGATTTATTCAGGAGACTTAAAAAAGGGAGGGGTGTAATCAGGTTGATTTGCTTAAAAGCTATATTAATCAGACAGTTATGCATGCAGTTCAGAGTCCCTACACAGTCACACACTCTGGGTACCCAGGTAGGAAAATGATGGGCTAGCCAGGAACGTCACAGCTGGTTGGGGCCCTGTGATGGAAGAAAGCAACATGCACAACACATACTATTTGTAATCCGGAGCCGGAGGGCTCAGTTCGTGAAATAAAAGGCAACAAGACAATCAGATGACAACACTTTAAGATTTAGCTGTTGTTGCAGGGAGCTACCCTGATGTTTACTCATGATACCCAATACTGGACACAGGCAGGATGAAATCGAGACTGCAGGCTGTTGAGCTGGAGTGCTCAGAGAAGCAGGGCCCACACGAATCACCGAGGCGTCGTTCCTCTTTAAGGCGTTGAGCAGGGGGCTGATCCCCAGGCCAGTCTCTCGTCGATGACTTTTCTCTGCTCAGCAGATATTCTGGCTGGGTCAGTGTAGCAGGGCCCAGGCAAATGGAAATGGATACAGATTCAGTCCGTGGAGCTGGATACAGCCTCCAGTAAGCAACACACAGTTCAGACACACAGTGGGGAACCAAATCACGACCCACTATAAGCACACAGCACATTCACATGTAAGGAAATTCCACTGTACCAGGCAAATGGCTCTCTGGTCTCAATTACAGAATCTCTGTACAATCCGGGAGTTCAGAGGTAGCTGGAAGTCCTGACAGGCCGATCGCATTCAGCAAATCTTTGGTCTTCTTCAGGTTAAAGACTGGTCACAATTCAGTGGCTTAATTCACTCTCCAAGTTCGGATTCAGTCCGAAAAAAAAACACAAGGTTCCCTCTCAGGAAGAGCAGGCAGGCAAGCAGGCCAAACTCAAGCCTTTCCACAGCTCTCCCACGTGAATCCACTATGGATTGCTGCTCGAACTATCTCGAGCTGTTACTTCTTCACTCCCCAACTCAGATCAAACTGAAACTGCAAGCAGTGTGGGACTTTCCCCAAGATCCAAAAGGTTCAGTTGGCTGATCTATCTGTCAGTCTCAACAAGGGCTTCCCCTCCAGGTTATTTTAGGTGCCAAAAGCCCCAAACTACAATTCCTACAAGTTTTGGCCCCACCAAGCCCCTGTAGGAAGGCTCCATTTTAGAGTCCCAAATGTACTGATTGGCCCATTCTGCAGTCCAGGACCAAGATGATAGAAACAAACAGAACTGTCCATGCTGCAAAAAAGGCAGGTTAGAACAAACTGCAATATTATTACTACTCTAACAAATGATCAGCAAACAAGTACATCTTCTAACAGAACTCCCTCTCAGATTAATTATTACTGCAATCAAGGCAGCTCTTAAAGTTCAAGTTCAAGTTTATTGCAGGAAAACTCCATTGAGCAAGCTCATTCACAAGGAGGTCCTGTGACATAAACACTAAAAGTACAAACACAGATAGGTAATAACAGTATATACATGAAATGCACGTTACGTGATACAGGCTGGATATACATACAAGGGTACCACATAGGATGACCGCAGGTGGTAAACATTGATATGAGACAGGGAAGCGATTTACAGGTTGCATACTGATAAATGAAACATGATGACTGGTGTGTGCAATACATATATTTTGGCAGCTAGAACAAACAACAGTCTACAACTGATATGGGGGAGGAGTGATTTGACAGAGTAGCAGTGGAGCGTAAGTATAGATAAAGCCAGGAGTAAAAGCGAAGGGAAAGCAGTTAATATGACAAATCAGTTATACCTTACCAGTGGATAAATATGGCACACATGGGAAGGAAGAGACTTAATGACAGTTACAGGTGTCTTTTATTTTGGCTGAACTTAGTGATTTGTAGAAGTTTATTGAAACTGTGCTAGTTAGTTTCAGTACGGTTTGTAATTGGTTCCAAATGGAGGGAAGGGCATATGCAATAGCACGTTTTCCAAAGGAAGTCCGCATCCTTGGTATATCAAGCATAATAAAGTCAGATTTTCTTAACAGTATGCACTATGTAAGATACTAATAAGGGAAGAGAGAGCTGGCAATTTCTGCAGGAGCAGTTTAAGAGTCCATAGCCCAGCATGGAGCAGGTGTCTAGTAGTAAGGGATGTCCAACCAACAGCTGCATATAAGTCACAGTGGTGTGACGGTAAGGAAGTTGGTAATGAACCCATGCATACGGTGATAAAGGATGTCCAGTTTATTTAGATTTGCAAGAGTGGTGGAGGAATAGATTACATTGCCATAGTCGAGTAGGGCGAGAAAAGTGGCTTGTACAAGCTTGTTTCGAGAGTTTCAGGGGAAAAGGGCCTATATCTGTAGAAGAAACCTAACCTTGCTTTTAACCTTCTAGAGACATCTTGACGTGGTCATTGAAAGATAATTTATTATGGATCAGATACCTAGATATTTAAATTTGGTTACAACTTCCAGAAGCTCGTTTAGCGTGGTGACAATGAAGTCTTGGGCAAGGGTATTGGTGGGGCCTGTGACAGCACTGCGGGAAAATATCATTGCTTTAGTCTTCTTAGCATTGAGCAGAAGCTTTGCCTTCATTAGATTATGCTCAAGTTGTGCGAAGTCCGCTTGAAGCACTCCCTTGACTTCAGATAACGATGAGCCAGAAGTATACAACACAGTATCATCTGCAAAAAAGTGCAGATTGGATGTAGATATGATAGCATCTAAGTCATTAATGTACAGAGAAAACAAGATAGGGCCTAAGATAGATCCTTGGGGGACTCCTCTTGCAACTGGCAAGGCAGCAGAAAAAAAGCCTTCCGCCTTTACTTTTTGGAATCTTCCAGTTAGGCAGCTAGAGAACCACTGGGTGGTATGGTATGTGGCACCCAACTTTGCAAGGCAATTGACTAATAGTTTGTGATCTTAAAGAGACACTTCAGTACACAGAGGCTATATAGGCACTCTCTGGCAATCACATTTAAACTGCTAAAACGCAGGACATCAGCCTGGCAGTGAGCATTTAGGCAAGCTCAAGGAAGACTTTTCAGGAACCCCCATTTGTAGGGGGGGTTACATGTACTTATAAATTTAATAAAAAGATTTTACAGAAAAAACTTAGAACAATGATGCAGTGATCTGGCAGTACTTTGAAGGTCTGGGACATATAAATGGAGGAAACAGATGCCCTAGATACAAGATAAAGTGGAGTGAGTTGAACAGAAAGGTAAAAGTGGGGAGGGCTAGAAACATAAGGGTGGTGGGGCTGGAAAAAATAAAGGAATCAAGACTGGAAATGTAAAATATGAATATTATGTAAGCAATAAGACATTCTAGGGAATTTTATAAATCAGCATGGGAGGTACTGGGTTCCCTCATGCACGACATGATACAGATGGCACTTGAAGGAGGTGCACTTCCCCAATTGCAGCTTCAGGCCACCATCACGGTGCTCCCCAAACCGGGGAAGGACCCTGTCAAATGTGATTCATACCGCCTGATTTCCCTTCTCAACGCTGATTATAAAATATTGGCCAAGGTTTTGGCTTCGAGGATAGAGGGGGTTCTCCAATCCAGACCAAGGTGGTTTTGTGAAGTTACGTCAGGCAAAGCATAATCTGAGATGAACACTAAATATTATGCATGGATGGTCCCACAATGGGGGGGGGGGGGAGAGTCGGGGCCTTCTAGCATTAGATGCAGAGAAGGCCTTCGACTGAGTCAAGTGGCCATTTATGTTTGCTGTATTACATAAATTTGGTTTTGGTGAGACAATTAGAAAATGGCTGGGAGCCCTATACACCTCTCCCCAAGCACAAATATTAACAAACAGCACTATGTCTAAACCATTTATACTTGCCCGAGGCACTAGGCAGGGGTGCCCCCGTCTCCCCTCCTGTACGTCCTAACTATTGAGGCACTGGCCGTGGCAATTACAGGACATAAGAAAATAGCAGGCTTCACTTGGAAGGGAAAAAAACATGTTATATCATTGTTTGCAGATAACATACTGCTTTTTCTAGACCAGCCAGATAGAGCCCTGCCAGCCCTTACCAATATATTCAAGGTATACGGGCCTATATCAGGCCATAAAATTAATTGGAGAAAGTGTGAGTGGCTTCCCATGGGGGACAGGAAAGGTTTTATATTGATAGCTGACACTGTCATTTCCCCCACTAAACATATTAAATATTTAGGACTTTACCTCCCTAGCAAGCTCTTCCTTATAGTAAATCTCAGCTACCTCCCAGTCATCAAAAAAATCAAGGAAGACTGTACCAGATGAAAGTCGCTCACCCTAACCCTATTAGGCAGGGCAAACCTTATAAAGATGAGCATACTTCCACAATTTCTCTATTTCAAACTCTCCCAATACATATTTCCCAGAAGTATATCAAATCTTTGGAAGGAACTATAACTCAGCTCATTTGGCAGAGAAGACCTAGAATAAAAAAAGAAATACTTCGGCACCCAAAGAAACATGGGGACTTAGGCCTCCCCAACATACATCTTTATTATATAGCGTCCCAACTGGCGTTTGTTCAATATCTTGTGCGGAGAGTCAAGCTGGTCCCTGCCCGGGCTGCCCTGGAGAATTCACCTGAGATACCCCTATGTCACCAGGTGCTATTGAGATTGCTGGGGAACTTGCAGGAACAAAAATATAGCAACCCCTGCACAAGATTTACCTAGAAAGCATGGAGATGGGCTCACAAGCTATTGGGACAGACACCATCTCTATCTTCAGAGACTGCCTTTGGTGCCTTGCTAGGGGTTAGAGGGGCTACACCTGAGGTGGTGCTTCACAGCTTGAAACAGTGGCGAGTGAGAGGTCTCACTCAACTGAGTCAGCTGTTAGTAGATGGGAAAGTAAGAGAGTTTGGAGACCTGACAGGTCAGTTCGACTTCAATGCCACACATTGTTTTCTCTATCTCAGGCTTAAGGCTAAGGTGAAGGCCTGGTTTGAGAAGCACCCTGAACAGGTGACTTTGACACGCACATCACTTGAAGAGATTTTTGTGGGCCACCCCAAGATAGGCACATCTAAACCTCTGAGTAGATACTATAGGCTACTTTGGGGGGCTCTCCCAGACCCACTGGTGAAAATCAGAAGACAATGGGAGGCAGATACTCTGGATGCAGGTCTAACGCGGAGTGACTGGGAAAATATTCTAAAAAATATATTAAAGTGTTCTATTAATAACTGGTTAAGGGCCATTCAGTACAATGTTTTGATGTGTACTTATTTCACACCAGTCCTGGCCCATAGAATAGATTCAATGAAATATGGCTTATGCCCCAAATGCTGGGTTCAAGAAGACACCTTCTACCATATGATGTGGGGTTGCCATAAATTGCAGGGGTTTTCGAAAAGTATCCTTACTTTGTTAACCAGGATACTCCCGGTCCCATTACAAATGGACCCCATCGAGGTCCTTCTGGGGCTGTCGGGGTGAAAGCCACAACTGGGAAACACCCATTGTGGTGTTTAGGTGTGGTGGTGGGATGTGAGCCAGCGCACAATATTGGAGAACAGAAGCTGCCCCTACTACTGCCGTCTGGATAAACTTGCTTCTAGCCTGCATGAAACTAGAGAGAATTCAATACTTGGTCAGGGGACAAATAGAGAAATATGAAAGGGTATGGCATCCATGGAACAGCATTGGCACAGGGTTGGTTCCCTGCCTTTTGATAGAAATCCATTGACAGAATCCATAAGTGATGGGAAAGAGAAAAATTGACTAAATGTGTATTAACATTATTAACTAAAGTTAGATAAATGACAGTACTTAGCTTCACAAGAGGTATGAACAAGATGTTTTAAACTTAAATATTGAAAAGATGCGAATGAGGGTCCTAATTGTCTTTAACAACCTACTTTGATGTCACAATTATGAATGTACATTGTTGTAATCAAACTTTTCACTGTTAAATAAAGTTTACAAAAAAATATAAGACAATCTGAGGTGGTGGTTGTCATGGGTTGATGCATGCTGCAGGGGTGTTGTGAGGCATGAGGCACTTGCACTGAGTGCCTCCTTCCCCGAAGTGTGCATTAACCCATGATTAACAACACCCCAGAGTGCATTATTGCACTTATAAAATGAATACCAATGAAACAATAAATAAAACACATGACGATAGGCTTTGAATTTGAATAATATTCAATTTATGTAACTTCTAAGTAAGTGGAGAAAACATAGTCTCAAAATTGCTTGTTTATGAAGGAATAATGGTCCCCTTAATTGGGGGGGTGGGGCTTCAAAACAAAAATGGCACTTAAATATGAGCTGCACTTAAACAACAGGGGAGGGCAAAATAATAAGTGGTAGTGACTGGTCACTGTGACAAGGAGAGAGAGAGAGAGAGGGAGCAAGCGAGTAAGAGAGAGAGGGAAAGTGGTGTGTGGTTCTGAGATGTGCGCACGCACATACACGCACACACACATGCATGCAGACGCACTCACACACTTCATTTGTAACATTTAACTGAGGCTAAGACTACTCATAAATGTTTTTTTATCTGTAAAAGTGCCATTTCTTTATTGTATACTTTATCATTTTTTTATTGTATACTTTCAATGTGCCACTTGTTTATAGTATCCATTATATAATCTTCTCCTTGGTGCTTGCCATGCACTCACCCTTTCAAAGGATCAGGTTGCATGCTCATGAAGGCCGGCCACCTCGCACACTCATGGAGGATACAGCCAAAACTGAAAGCTTATCTTGCACTAATGTGCAAGGTGGCCAATCTTCATGAACATGTGACCCTATAATTTGCAACACTTAGCATGCTCAATTATCAAAGCCAATGATCCCAAGAGAATGGGCAACACAGCACAAAGAACCATCCACATACTTTAGAAGAAATAGCATTTTTTTTATAAGCTTGTGCAACCATTGACTGGGAGGGAACAAGGCATAGCAGCTCCATGGACAGCACTCGGCCATTTCAAAGCTGGGGAGAGGGAGCACCTGTGTCTTGTGTTGCTACAGTTCACACACAGAGACAAGTTTAACAGTTTTATTGAACTATGTAAATGATTATGGTTGGGCAGCTGTGCGTTTTTGGTAGGGGGCAGGTAGCTCAAATACAATAGGCAGTTGTCAGTGAGTGCTGTGTGGGGCAGCTTGTTTGAGCCACTGGTCATCATGGATGCAGCTTGTTTAACAGCTCTGTTGGGTAGCACAATGATGAAACTCATCATTGAGGATTGGAGGTCTAGTATACAGAAAGTAAAGGAAAAAAAGGTGAGTAGATGGGTTTAAATGTTTTGTTTTCACACATTAGATGTGTTTTACATTATGTCTTGGTGTGGAGTTTTAAAATGCATTTTAATGTATATTTTATCGTATATTTTACAGTTATGGCATACTAGGGCTGTTAAGGACTTTTACTAAACAAACATTGCTGCCGGAAACAGTTTTCAAAAAAATTTCTGGCAGGCATGGATATCTAGGTGCACTGTGTCCTGGTTGCCGAAAGGGTTCCTGACCCGGTGGTTGTCATTCATTCAGCACTTAGCCTTCTCATCCAATTAGGATGCAACAAATTCTCTACCCATTTTATAAAGTATTTTTTTCAAACTAAAATTGCTTCTGTCAAACAACTTCTGTTTTATAATAAAAATGCAGAATTTCCAGTATCCACCAAAATATAATTGAGAGTCATGATAGTGACTCCACCCATGTTAAGGGTCTCAATGCCCCCATCATAGCTCAGTAATGATGTCAGTGAAACCCTATGCTGCTTTATCTCTAAATTCCATGCTCTGCAGGATAAGCACATTCCTCTCATTGGGAATAGGGTAAGAGGTAGATTAAGAGGGTTAGCTACTTGATGGCTTTGCAGCAACCTTCTAGCCTTATTGAAGGCCATAGATAAGTGCTGGGCCAAATTTAAAGCCTCAGGGTTGTCTTGCTGACTGGGTGGATTATAGGACTCAGAGGAATGGGTGTAAAAAAGCAATTTGTTTTGCAAAAATTATCTACTGCAATGATTGCTTGCTTGCCTCTTTGCTGGTGATTCCTGGAGATTCTGGGGCCACGTCAAGGGGCTCGTGGGTAGTGGTACAAATTATGTTATGTCTGACATAATACTAAGTGCATTAACAATAACAACTCTGGGACAATTACTAATGCATTTAACTATCATCTCTTGGATTTAATCAAGTTTTCTGATCTGATGTCCTGTACCTCCCTAACATCTTATAAGACTACACCCCTGAAAACATCTACAATGCAGGCCAGATTGGTCTCTGTTTCTGTGGCTATCCAGACCATGGCCATTTACATAAAGAGACTGATCTTCTAGGAGGTAAGAATGCAAAGGACAGGGTTTGGACATCAGAGGCTCAAGATGGCCCATCACCTGCACTGGTCACAAACAAGGAAGCCCTTGCTCATCTAAACACTTACTGTTGACTTTGTGCAGTCAAAATGGAGAATATACCAAATGTAGAAAACTCAGAAGTTTGGAAGGGGTGCTGACTAGTAAGATCTGTTCTGAATCAAAGCTGAAAAAAAATCCAACTTTTTCAAACGAGCATACATACAGAGTGTTGAACTAACTGTATAGACACTGTAGCAGTTTATAGTGTTTTTTTTTTAATTTGGGTTTTTTCTGATTGTTTTTTTTTCTTTGGTTTATTTTGGCTATGTCTTTTGCAAAACAAAGTAAGAGAAAAACATTTATAAGTTAGTACATTGAAGATTATACCGTGTATACCCAATGAAGCTGTTTTGTCTGGCATAGAACATGACCTGTCTTTTTTTCCTCACTGAAAACTATCACCTTCTGATAAATGGGAAGGCCACTTAACATGGCTGAATCATAATCCACAGGACCATCCGTGACTCCCTGGATAGTATGAGGACTGAGGTGGATCAAATCAAAAAAGGGAACATGTTGCTGCAGCAGGTCACTACGCAGCTCAGAAACAGATCCCATGATATGCGCAACCTTTCTGGATTGAGCCCTTAGATAAGAACAATTTGTGGAGGAAGGAAATGTTCCTGACAGGAACAGTTCATGCCAGCTTTACTAAGCTCACTTCTAGATTTCACTCAAGGGCTGGTCTTACTATTGAGGAAACATATCAGAGTAGCAAGTTCATTTTAATTCAGCATCACAGCAGGAAGGGGGCAACTATATTGCATGTCTAACACACTGACAAATGTAGCAACACAGACATTATTAACCCCAGCAAACTCTTGTTTTAGTCCATAAAATATATTCCTATAATTTAAAGATGTATATCGCAAAATGAGAAAGATATATCTTTATAATATAAATGTTTATGAAAATTCTACCTATTTTGGGAGTTCAGCCCTTAACCTTCTGTTCCAAAGTCCAGCACCTTTACTACTACACTTCAGAAGGTTCTCTGTTCTGGCTTTTAACTTGCATTAGATATATATTTAAATAATACAAATGCTCATTAAATGCTTTTTATTTATTTATGTATTTTGAAGTATTGGAATTACAAATCTTTGAGTAATGGTTTCATTTCCAAAGGCTCCACGTCAATTAACAATAGACAGCATAATACAGTTCATAAAAATCAGCTACAGTACAGAGTGAAAACAGTCACAGTGTTCTATTAGTGTAGTACTCTAGTTACAGTGGGGTAACTGTCAGCTGACATTGAGAGTGCACATCATATAGTGAGTATATATGAAGTGGCCTATACAGAGTGTTAGCTAATCAGGTCAATAAGTTACAAAGACACGTTATAAGTCCCAAGTAGTAGAGCAGTCTGGAGGTTAGACTTTGTCACTGTGCAAGCACAAATCTACCTATTGTTGGAAATAAATGTGTATCTTTCTGCTCCAAGGCCCAACTTACTCCCTGTTACATTACAGAGGGCAGGTTTAAACTGTTGCTTGGATGAGCATTTAAACTAGCTGAGGGGGAGACTGAATTACAAAGGGAGGCATAAACTGCTTATTTACAGGTTGAAGCAACAAGGGAGGAGGGCCCAAAGGGGAAAAACAGGACAGGGAAGCAAAATGAAGAGGGTGTAAACAAGGTGGAGGACAAGAGGAAGACGAACAAGGGAGGCAGAAAGAGCGGCATAGAGGAGACAAGAAACAGAGAAAGTAATGAGGGAAGAGTGGAGTCATGTGCCGTTACAGCGAGCAACACAGACTAAAAGGAGAAGGAAAGGTGGGCGTAGGCAGGGAGAGAGAAAAATTTGGAGAGCCATGTGCACCAACGCAAGGAGTCTTGGAAACAAGATTTCAGACCTGAAGGTCATCATGGTGGAGGCAGACCTGGATCTTGTGGCCATAGCTGAGTTGTGTTGCACTGAAAATCATGACTGGGATATGGCTATACCAAGATTGTCTCAGTTATGAAGAGATAGGGAGGGGAGGAGAAGCTGTTCTGTATGTGTGGGAGGATATCAGGACTATGGAAGTACAAGGGAACCTAGAGGTAAAGAAAGGGATGAAGGTGCTGTGAGTCACCCTGGAGACAGGAGCTGGGACCACTATTCATAATGGGGTGATATACAGACCCCCAGCACAAGGGGAGGAGTTGGATAAAGCACTAAGTGTAATCATCATCAGGATGGCAAAAAAGGGGGAGGTGCTGTTAGTTGTGGACTTCAGTCTGCCAGATGTGGATTGGAGCCTTCCAGCTGCAGCTTTGTCTACAAGCAGAGCAATCCTTGACTCCCTGCAGGAGGGTGTTTCTCAGGCAGCTAGCCAGCGAACCCACTGGGGATGGAGCAATACTGGACATGGTGCTTAGTAACGGAGACAGTATTGCAGACATCACATAGGGCTGTCCCCTGGGGACCAGTGATCACCGTACAGTGTGATTCATTAGTAAGATGGGTGTAGAGGCAAACCACGCAAAGATGAGGGTATTGGACTTTAGGAAGGTGAATGTCAAAAAATGGGAGCCTGCCTCAGATGCGGCCTAGTGGAGAGGATTGCTGGGGGGGGGGGTGGAGGAGGGGTAGAGAAAATTAAGGGACGGAATAGTGAAGGAAGCCAGCCTCTGCATGATGGACATGAGCAAAATCAGGAGGAAAAAAAACACTATGGTGCTCTAGGGAAGTGGCTGCAAAGGTGAAGGAAAAAAAGAGTGGTATTCAGGTGGTACAAAGAAATACAGAGAGATGAGGATAGGGAGGTATACCAAATAAAACAGAGGGAAGCAGCTAACGCAGTGAGGGGAGCAAAGTCACAAACAGAGGAAACAATAGCCAAAGGGGTAGCAAAATGAGACAAGACTTTCTTCAGGTACATAAGCGAGAGGGAGGCAAGGAGAGGTATAGGGAGGATAAGGAGGAAGGCAGAGAGAGAGAGAGACTGCAGAAAAGAGGATCAGGAAAAATCATACATCCTGAATAAGTCCTTCTGTTCAGCATTCACAGTGGAGGGAGAGGGGGACAGACCACCAAGGAGTAGCAGGAACACTGGGGAGGTAGACACAAGTCCATTTTTTTTAATGTATATTTTATTCCCACCTCCTCGGTGGGGGGAGGGTTCTATGGGTCCCTATTCAGCTGACCCAGTGGCACTGCACCAGACGCAGTGCCTGTGCTCAACCCCCTCATCCAGTCACTGTCCCAGGCTGCATCAAAATGGGTACTTACCCCACACGCTGTGGAAGACCGGGGGGGCTGGACTTGGAGCAAGCAGCCTGGATGCATCCAGTGCAGTGCTGATGGGGCCGGCCTTCATGATCGCCGGAGGATTGTTTTTCCTGTTTTTTTGTCCCCACGCTGCGGGCATGCAATGACACATGATCACAATCATCAATGCAATGATCACACCAGATATTTTAATTATAACAGAAACCTAGCTCATTGATAAGATCCCCGACCATGCTATCTCCACCCCCGGTTACTCCATCTCCAGGCAGGACAGGGTCGACAGAGGTGGAGGTATAGTTATGTATGTCCTGTCCTCACTAAAATATTTCACCATTTTCGCATCATCCCTCCCTGCTACTTATGAAGTCCTTGCCATCAGAATTGCCCTGCCCTTCTCTGTCCCGCTCTTCATAGCAGGCATCTACTGCTGCCCGGGTATCCAGGCCACTGCTGCATCTGAACTAGTTATGTCAATAACGTCCCTCTTTCACACTGGTGAGCTATATTTACTGGGTGACTTTAATTTAAACTGGTTGTCTCCCTCTACATCTAAGACTCTCAACAATATAACAGCCCCAAATCTTGTCCAACTCATCCAAAAATCCACTCGCCTGAATCATAAAACACCAAACCGTTCCTTGATGTATCAGTTATCAGTTAAAGCAAAAGGAAGCTGGGAAGGCAGTCAGAACAGCAAAGGCCCAAACCAAGGAAAAGATAGCCAACTCAGTTAAGAAGGGGGATAAAACCTTTTATAGGTACATCAGGGAGAGAAGGAAGACCAAGGGAGGGTTAGTGAGGCTTAATAAAGAGGAAGGATGGTGGGCAGAGGGTGATTGTGAAAAGGCAGAAATACTAAACAAATATTTTTGCTCAGTATTTACAAAGGAAGTGGGGGAGGTACTTAAAACAAACAGTAGAAATGCTCTGGATACAGAAGTTGATACCAGCCCATTTACAGAAGAAAGGGTTCTGAAAGAACTCTTAAAACTGAAGATGGACAAAGCAATGGGGCCTGATGGAATTCATCCCAGAATTCTTAAAGAACTAAGGGTAGAACTAGTGACACCACTGACTACCCTCTTTAACAAATCATGGGAGGATGGGGTGGTACCCGAGGACTGGAGAAGGGCAGATGTGATTCCCTTTCACAAAAGTGGGAGCAAGGCAGAAGCAGAAAACTACAGACCTGTTAGTTTAACCTCAGTGGTAGGGAAAATGATGGAATCACTTCTGAAGGAAAGAATTGTTGAGTAACTAGAGGCCAGAGGGACTCAGGTTCCAAGGCAGCATGGATTCACAGCGGGAAGGTCATGCCAGACAAATCTGATAGATTTCTTTGACTGGGTGACCAAAGTAATAGATCAGGGAGGGGCTGTGGACATGGCCTACCTAGACTTTAGCAAGGCATTTGACAGAGTCCCACACAAAAGATTAATATACAAGTTAGCCAGCCTGGGAGTGGGTCTCAAGATGACAGCCTGAGTAAAAACTTGGCTGGAGAATAGGACACAGAGAGTAATAGTAAATGGAGTCCACTCTGAAGAAAGGGGGGTTACTAGTGGGGTACCGCAGGGTTCAGTATTAGGACCGGTCCTCTTCAATGTCTTTATATGTTTACATTGCAGAGGGACTGGAAGGAAAAGTATGTCTCTTGCAGATGATACAAAGATCTGCAACAGGGTTAATACACAAGATGGAGTGGAAAGGATGAGAAGGGACTTGGAAGGTTGGAGGAATGGTCAAATGTATGGCAGCTCAGAATCAATGCAAAGAAGTGCAAGGTAATGCACCTGGGAAACAAAAACCCAGGGGAAGAGTACACAATGGGGGTGAGATACTAACAACAGCAAAAATGGAAAGGGACCTGGGGGTAGTCATATCAGATGACCTAAAGGTGGGCAAGAAATGTGAGAGGGCAGCAAGGAGGGCTGGGGGGATACTGGGATGCATAGGGAGAGGCATCACCAGTAGAAAACAGGAAGTTATTATCCCTCTGTAAAGACAGTTGGTGAGACCTCATCTGGAGTACTGCATGCAGTTCTGGAGACCCAGTCTCCGCAAAGACATAGACAGGATGGACGCTGTCCAGAGGAGGGCAACTAAAATGGTGCAGGGTCTGCACCGGAAGGCATAGGAAGAGAGACTTAAGGAGCTGAATATGTATAGCCTTGAGGAAAGGAGGGAGAGGGGGGACATGATAGAAACTTTCAAGTACCTCAAGGGAATCAACAAAGTCCAAGAGGGTAGCATCTTTCAGAAAAAGAGGTGTGCAAGAACAAGGGGGCACAATTTGTAGATAGAAGGGGGGTGGCTCAGAGGTAATTTAAGGAAGTATTTTTTCACAGAGAGGGTTGTGGATGCATGGAATGGCCTTCTGGAGGAGGTTGTGGAGTCAAAAACAGCGGTGGAATTCAAGCATGCATGGGACAGTCATAAGGCAATTCTAGGGGTTGGGGGTAGGAAGAAGTAGGCTGCTGGTTAACTAGGATCTGCAGCTTATCCAGTAGGTAGGGAAATGGGCAGACTGGGTGGGCCAAGCAGTCCTTATCTGCCGTCAAAATCTATGTTTCTATGTTTCTATGTTTGATAGATTGGGCACTCACCTCCCACCCCCACAGAGTCATTATATCTGGTATCCTACCAGATGCCCTCAGTGACCATCACCCTATCTTCCTGGTAAGAAAGGTCCATAGGCCCAAATCTCCACATAAAATCTTGCAACTTTGTTTCTAAAACTCCTTAGACCATGACCCCCTCCTACGAGATCTTGCCCTCTCCGATTGGGCCCCTCTTACCTCTGCCCCCTCGGTAGACCATGCTCTTGCCTACTTTAAAGAAAAATTCCTAACAACCTGGAATACATTTGCCCCTTTCAAACTTACTAGAGTTCTCAGCAACCATCTTCCCTGGATTACCCCGGAACTGCTGGGTGCCTCAGGGTGCGTGACAAAGCCTGGAGGAAGCATAAGGCATCCCAGCTTCCCACTGATTATGCAAACTACCATATGCTGAGAAATTCTTGCAGTAAAGCAACCAGACTAGCCAAGTCTGAGTATTTTAGATCAACTTTCCTCACTAATGTCAGCACCCCTTTCAAATTCTGGAAAGTGGTCCAAGCACTCCCCCCCCCATCTCATCTCTTCCGGCCCATGTTAAAAATAGACAACTCCCTTGTATCTGACCCCTGCCTAGTGGCTAAGGAATTTAACTCCTATTATACATCCTGTGCCTCGGCCCTCCTAAAATCCCTCCCCACTCTCGCATCTCCCTCCATAGGCACTCATCCCCCTCCCACCAACCCCCCCCTTCTCCTTCTCAGCAGTCTCCCCTGATGAAACACTAAATGCCCTGCTCTCACTTAACCCTTCTAAAGGCTCCTCACCCGATGATGTTGACCCAAAGCTCCTCTACTTCTCAGCCCCAGCTATAGCCTTTCCTCTTTCCTTAATCCTCAACCTCTCTTTCTCATCCTCAACCATCCCTTTGTCCTGGAAACATGCTGTGGCCCTCTCCCTTCCCAAGAATGGTGACCCTGCTTCTCCTGGTAACTTTCACTCCATCTCTCTCCTCCCCAACCTCTCAAAGCTCCAAGAACACTTAGTTCTCTCCCAACTCATCTCCTTTCTTACTGACTCCTCCTTCTTCACCCTGTACTAATCTGTTTTTTGGAAAAATCACTCCACCACCACCACCTCCCTACTCAGGCTCACTGACTCCTTCCTTACTGGGATGAACAATGGCCTCATCACCTCAGCCATCTTTGTCGACCTTGCCAAGGCATTCAACACAGTCTCCCATGCACTCCTCCTTGACTCCCTCATGACAGCTGGCCTGTCTACACCCACCTCAACTAGTCCCCAGAGCCACCGTCTGCCGCTGGGATTGCCAGTTGCAATTTACTGCAGTTGCAATTGCAGTAAATTGAAATCATAATGTGAGCAGTTGCAGTCGTCGAACTCGAACCTACCTCACAGTATACTAGCAATGCCATGGTGTGCTGCTGCTCACCAGCGGGGGGGGTAGCAGTGGGAACTGCTGGGCGCTAGCATGTTTACTAATTCCCTTAGTTTGTTTGTTTTTATTTTCGCGGGCTTTTCCTGACCGCGACTGCTTTCTACTGGCAAGCCTGTAGGTTACCTGTCCTGTGTGACGTAGGAGCCCCACGCACCTGACTGAGATGTATAGGCTGCCATCTCAATCAGGTCCGCTTGTGAGGAAAGGAGGCATGGTAGCTAGTAAGAGGTGGGCTGGCGGGCTCTTTAAATGCCCCTGGAAAGACAAGTTCTGTCTGTTTGTTTTCCTGTCGGGAATCGGGATAGTTGAAGTGCCACCCTGTAAGAGCTTTGGAGCATGAGACGAGGAAAGAGAGTGTGGTGATCAGTCCAATCATTGAGAAGAGCTGCTGTGGAAGACAACTGGAGTAACTGCAAGCTGAGCCGGGAAGTTTGGGGTCGGGAGCGTGGTTACGGTCTGACTGAGCAAGGAGCAGCTTGACATGGAGCTTCGCCACAGTGACTGTGAGGAGAGACACGCACTGTGTGTAGTATTAGTGTCAAGCCAAGCCAACGGAAGCATCGAGCAAGCAGAGGAGCTGCCTGCTGTTTAATAACTCCCTGAGTTTGATTTTTCTCTCTCTGTCCCAACTCTGAGCGGACCAACTGTTTCTATTACTGCTGTCGGTCAGTCGGTCGGTCTGGTACTGTTCGTGTTTGCAGTGACTCTAGTCTGTAGTGTAGCAGCCAGCTAAGAACTTTATTGCAGTCTCATCAGACACAGTGAAGGGACCTTCATCAGCTCAGCCTCAGTCATCAGGTACTCTTTTTGTTGTTTGGATATTTGTTTTGTTATGTACACTACTTCTAAATGTATTGGCTACAGCCTACAAATATTTTAGATTGGAGGTCATCTGGTTTTAGAATTGGGGGGCGCCCCTTGTAATATGGGGTAGGTAATAAAATACAAAAATGAAAGCTAAAAAAATAGTCTGGGAGTTACATGGTTGGGGAGATGAGTAATTTCAAGGCTCCAACTTTGTTCACAGCCACATACATGTGTTGGAGCAAAATAATATACTTTGAAAATTATATGGATGTGGTCGGATGTATCATACTGTTAAACCTACATATTGACCCAATTTTTACATAAGTAGAGGTTATATTCCTCCACCTTCGTTATGGCCATGGTGGACTGATTGGGGGGGGGTAACACCACCCGCAGTATGGAGTAATCCAGTCATCAAAAAAGGGCAAATAATGGTCTGATTTTCATGAAAATGTTATGAGTAACTCAAGAACCAGCCTCTACTTAAATTTGGATCCCATGGGTAACATGGCATGAGTCAGACTGGTGTACTGTAGGTCTTTGCAGGTGACAAAGACAACCAACATAAGTTGTGCACCCAAAAAACACAGTGCCACAAGTCAAAAGCTATTTTGTTCAGTGTATATTAAATGAATGTGATAAGCAACAAAAAAATATACTCCCAGTGCTTTGAACCATGCAATTCTCCCTCAAGGGATCGCAGATGATACATTTGTTTGTTTGAGAAAATGATGCTTGTGTTGGGTGAGGGCATGGACTGTGGGGGAAGGTGAAGTTGGCCCAAACATTTGGGGGGGGGGGTAGCAATGAGTCTGCTTGGTGTGCACATCTGAAATTCCTGGCTACACCCCTGTGCACCAAGGACTGGTCACGGAGGCACATCAGCACAGGGATAACTAAACAAATGTAACGTCTGTCGGTCAATAGGTTAAATCACTGCTAATATATGTTGCCATGCCCATTAGTGCCATGCTACCAAGGTTGACATTGACTGCGTTCATTACAGGCCAGCATGTGAGTTGGGGGGGGGGAGAAGTCCAGGTGGGGAATATAACAAAGTTACAAATATAATCAAATGTTACTCCCTCTGGCCCTAAGTTAAGAGTGTACTCCATTAAATGGAGATCCTACCAGTCATCCGCACAACATGGGTTCAGGATGATGGGATCTGTTTTTGGCAGAAGACATTTTTTCAGTCTGGACCAGCCTATTCCTAAGCCAGGGTGGGTGCCTGGTATTTTATGAAAGTCTGCATTGAGTTTAGAATTGGTGAGTGACTATTTTAGTAGCAGGATGTACTAGGTCCTATCATGATCTACATACAGTGTGATACTGCAGGAGGTTATGTCTGGCTGAGATATAGCTGTAATGGAGGGAAACACAATAGAAAAAAATGTATTTGGCTCATCACAATCACTGCTTAACACCTTAGGTCTCTCAGTGTCGAGGTGCTGATGTGAGGGTAATCAGTGTGGTGTGGTTGAGTGATTTAGCTTTTGCTTGATGTCTACTGCTCCCCTCCTGAATCCTACCTCTGTTCCACTCCCTGTCATCTTGAGAGGTCATGATGTGAGCAACTAAATAGCTTCTATGACTGTTATAGTGAGTCATCATAGTTTGTCTTTGGTAGTCACTGGCTGCTGCATTGTTAAAGTGCCATCTGTTGTGTCGTGTAAAATCTGAAGAAATATGCTTGGTCTCTCAGTGTCTCAGTGGTCTGGTGTAAGGGTCTTTGGTCTGTGCTGTCAGTGGTGTCAGAACTAGTGAATTGGGGCTGCACAGGTCTGATCAGGTGGAAAATGTTTAAAAAGTGAATCAATGGATGACAAAATATTATGATGGGCAGCGTAATGCCCTACATTTAATTTGTTTTCATTTCTTTTGTATGTTTTTCAATGCACTCCTTTATTGGGGGGATAGAATTACATCATTTGAAAATTTATGGGGTCTGAGGCAATATAGTATTTGGCATGTAGGCAAATCAGAGACCAATGTTGAGTATATGCCTTGACATCAGTAATGAATATTAGGTACTACTGTAGCTCACTACTGGGCGTGGTGGTCTTAGTGGGTTGCAGACTCTGTCACAATCCCACAAATCCAGCAACCCAGAACAGTGGTGTGCTAACACCAACTGCCACAAAGAGGCTAGACAGTAATAGTTATTGCTGACTTCAAGTCTGTCATTACCACAAATTTGTAGTCTCCTTTACACCATGCCAACAACTGCACTGGGATTCAAAGTGGTTTTGCTGAATTCTTGAATCTACACCAAATTCATGAGGCCCAACTTAAAGCCGAACCAAATTTATCAGTTCCCACTTCTCTCCACCTTTTATCCCTGGTGTGTGCTGGGAGCAAGGCCTCAGGTCAAGTGCACCTCAACACACACCAGAGGAGTGCCTGCCTATACTTCCCCCATCAAATGCTGTACCCAGGAGTGTGCAATTGTACTTTCAGACTGTCCTAGTATTAATTTTACAATGAAAATGTAACACCCTGTACAGTATATGTGACTATGTACAAGCATGGGGGGTGACTTGGGTGACTTGGTTCCTGAGTACTGCTCAATTCTAAATGTGCCACTATCCTTTCAGCAGTGTCTTCATGATCTTTCCCACCACTGAGGTGAGGCTCACTGGCCTGTAGTTCCCCGCCTCCTCACTACTGCTGCTTTTGTGCCCTCCTCCAGTCCTCTGAAACAACACCTGTGTTGTGACTCTGAACAAGGTTAGTTCCCTTCACAGCTCCTTTAATATCCTCAGGTATAAGGTTGATCCATCTGGCCCCATGGCCTTATCCGCCTTCAGCTTTGTGAGTTCTTTCAGAATTCTCTCCACTGTGAATGGACTGGTGTTCACCTCTTCTCCTCCCCTAATCATGGTTGAGGGGTGTTGGCACCAGTACTGAACCACATGCTCTGGCTGAGACCTCACCAGGGACCTGTACAACTTCAGTATAACCTCTCTTCTCCTACATTACTTTGGCAGTGTTCATCTGTGTGGTGTTACTATGTATGGCAGAAAGGAAAATGCTTGGGGCACTGGGAAGCTAACTCTTGCCTGCCTTGTTCAGCTAGGCCGGTGTGGGTAAAAATGCAAGATAAATTCACAAATATAAACACATGGGTTGGGTGCACATGGCCTAACTAAACTAAGTTTGCATTAAAGGATTAAAATGGTTTATAATCTATAAAATAACTCTTCGGGGTGCTCTAACCCCCACCTCCAAGCTGCACTGATGAAGCTACCTATTCTCAAAGGCAATATTGTACAACTTCATCAGAGCATTCAAGGCTGGGGGTGGGGGGCAGTGCCCCCACAAAAGGGTTGCCTAATTTGAGTTTTATTTTATTGTAGTTGCTGCAGTGATTTCTTTCTGCAGGGGCACTCCACCCCAACCCCTGGGTGTTCAGATTTCCAATTGCTGTCATAAGTTTTTGCAGTAGAAACTATCTTATCTCGAATGTGTTTTTTTGGGATGATGTATTGAATTTTCCAGGTGCAGCGATGTTTCAGCATTACGTCACCACATCGCAGCAGTAAAACAGACTTCCTTGATGAGGTACACAGGCTTGTCACAATGCAATATTGTAAACAAAAGCCAGTCTGTTTGACACCTGTTGGTGGTGGTGGCATGTCTAGTGTGGAGAGTGTGTGTGAGAATGGACCTCTGTGGGACTGGCTACCTTGATGAGGTACAGAGGCTTGTCACAATGCAATATTGTAACCAAAAGCCAGTCTGTTAGTCTGACTATCTGCACTCCCAGATAAAAATATGCACCTTGAGGGATGAGGCTGTATGTAGTATGCAAAACAAATAAAGCACAGAAAATCAATCCAAGAATAGCTTTGTCTGGGTGATTGAAGTTCTTCTTGGAGTTATGTTCTGTCATGTTCTGTGCTTTTTGCATACTACATACAGTATTAACCATCAACTGAAGTGCATATTTTTGTCTGGTACAGTATAGCAGTGAGAGTGACAGTGTGTGCATGTCTCACATCTGATAGTTCGCTTTACCACTGTGTTTAACATACATAGAAACATGGACTTTGACAGCAGATAAGGACCGTTCTAGGCCTTTTGGTTCATGTGATTATGTCAGTAAGGTTACGAATCTGGGGGTGGGGGGGGGAATGAGCAGACAAGATGGACTTCATAGGCCACTTCTGCTGGCACATTCTATGTGTAGAAACCTAGACTTTGACTGCAGGTAAGAACCACTTGGCCCACTCAGTCTACCCATTTCCCTGCCTGCAGGATAAGCTGCAGATCCTAGTTAAGGATTAAAGTAAATAGGACTCCATGGATTGATCATTCTTTAATGTAAAAAAGTGCAGATTAAACACTGGCCAAAGCGGCTGTCGAACTCTGAAGAAACCTGGCAGCATGCCAGGAGAAATGTCAGTTTATTTGCTCGCCACTTTGGTCAGTGTTTTATCTGCACTTTTTACATAAAGTAACTCAATCCATGGAGTCCTAGTTCTCCGTTTGGAGTGTGGGTGCTGAACTATTTACTTTAATCCTTGGATATGAATGCAGAATAGCACCACACAGGTGCTCACATGTGTTTCTCTGAAGACATCCTAGTTAACCAACAGCCTATTTCTTCCTACTCCCCCACAAGAATTGCCTTATGTCTGTCCCATGCATTCTAGAATTTTCCCACAGTTTTAGATCCCACAACCTCCTCAGGAAAGCAGTTTCATGCATCCACCACTCTCTCTGTTGAGAAATACTTCCTCACAGTGCCCCTGGCCTGGGCCATGCCACCCTCTATCTTCAAATTGTGTCTGTCCTCTTGCTCTTGCACATCACTTTCTGAAGGATGCTACCCCTTTGTTGATTTTACTGAGATACTTAAAAAGTTTCTATCATGTCACCCCTCCCTTCTTTCCTCAAGGGTATACATATTAAGCTCCTTTAGTCTCTCCTTGTATGGCTTCTCTTGCAGACCCCGCATCATTTTAGTTGTCCTCCTCTGGACTGCCTCCATTTTGTCTAAGTCTCCAGAACTGGATGCAGTACTCCAGATGGGGTCTCACCAACTGACTGTACAGAGGGATAACAACTGCCTGTTTTCTGCTGGTGATGCCTTTCCCCCATACATCCCAGCATCCCCGCCCTCCCTACTGCCTTCTCACATTGCTTGCTAACCTTACAGTCATTGATATGATTACCCCAGGTCCCTTTCCATTTTGTTACTGCCTACCCCATTGTGTAATCTTCCCTTGGTTTTTTTTCCATGTGCATTATTTTGCACTTCTTTCCATTGAATCAAGCTACCATACTTCTGACCATTCCTTCAACCTTGCCAAGTCCCTTCGCATCCTTTCCTCATCCACCCCCCCTTGTGTATCAACCCTATTACAGATTTTTGTGTCATCTACAAAGAGGCAGGTATACTTTTCCTTTCAATCCCTCTGCAATGTCACTTATAAAGACATTAAAAAGGACTGGCTCCAGTAGTGAACCCTGCAGTACCCCACTAGTAACCCCTTTCTTCAGAGTGGACTCCGTTTACTATTGCCTTCCATGTCCTGTTGTCCAGCCAATGTTTTACCCAGGCTACCACCCTGGGACCCACTCCCAGGTTGGCTAATTTGTTAATCTTTTGTGTGTGACTGTGTCAAATGCCTTGCTAACGTCTAGGTAGGCCATGCCCACAGCCCCTCCCTGGTCTACTACTGTGGCCATGTTTTGTACATCTTCTAACAGTAATGTGCGTATGTCCTCCCCCTGGTCCGGAGGCCTGTAGACAACCCCAGTTCATATGGCTGTCCTGTTTCTTGTTTCCAGGGTGACCCACATCTTCTGGCTCCTTTCAGACCTGGGAGGGGGACTTTTACAAAAGTGTGGCTCATGAGCCAAATCATTCAGTTTTATTAAGACCTGGCAGACAACTGAGTCAGCCAACTCATGACTCATTAGCAGCTCTTTGTGTGCTGATTGAATGTGCTGTGAAGGCCAGATGGATAACATACATATAGATGTAGATGCATTAGCAGGTAATTATGTGCACCTGGTAGAATTTGTAGGACAAATGTGAAAAAAAAAATGGGGACAAGTTAAGTTTGATTTGGACTCATTAACACCTGCTTAGTATACTTGGGAGATACTGCATCACAAAGGTGGACATTGTTATCCAGCTATCTAAAAGTGATGCTGCTCTGCCTCTAGTATCCCCCAAACCTTAGCTGTACCCAGGCGCATTATTGAGGAGCCAATATTTTCTTGCCCTTTGTAATGTGTCTAATGTGTATTGTTAGCAATGTAATTGTGACTTTAGAGTTTAGGACTCATGATAAACTAGAAAGTGACACATCTGAAAAAATACACCAATATAACAATTGTATTTAATATATTTATTAGAGTTGAAATGGAGACAGCCTCAACAGCAACTGGACTACAGAGTACAAAGTGACCTGCCTCCTTCTGGACCTCAACGGAGTCATCAACTCCAGGGTAAGTAAATGTCTTATTCTCAGGCTCTGTCTCTGTCTCAGGGGAGCCGTAGTCTTCTTCTAACACATCCACACTAGAAAGTAAGACCACAATGCAGTTATGCATTTTATTTCTATGCACATGCACATTATTGTGAAGTAGTATTTTGGCAGCAGCTTCAATGCAAAGTTAGCTTAATGGGGATGTGCACTGGACAGTTCTAATGCACAGCTAGTGGGTTCAACCTGAAGCCTCATTCCTCACCGTGCCCCCTAGCCATGCGTTTGAATTAAAACTGTCCAACACACACCCCATTGTTTGTTATTGCACTTTTGATGAATCAATCTTCCTGTTTGATTTCAGAATGCTTAAAGGGACACTGTCAGCCTATGTTTTGTTGTATTAAGTCTAGTTAAAAACCTACATTTTATGATTACCTGCCTTCTCTAAAATTCATTGATGGTGCTGTTTGTTTTGTCTGTCTCTATATTTAGTAGAACTACTAGCTAGGGCTGACCCAGTGGCGCTGAGGGTTAGGCGTTGGACGCCACACCTCACTCCATGCCAGTGACCCAGATTCAGGGATGAGCTTGGGCTACTGGGGGTCAGCAGAGGAGAGAAGGATTGAGCGCTCATCGGTGGCTCTCCTTCTCTGGGAAGGGTTCCATGCAAGTCTCGCTGCACAACTGCCATCTCTCGATTGTACCTGATGTAAGAATGCTCAAATGAGGTGTAGACAAACTCGATAAACACTAAATCAATCTTCCTGTTTAAAGAATGCTGAAGCTAAGAAGACTGTCTCAAACATTGTTGAAGAATCAATCTTCCCATTTAAAGAATGCGAATACTTAACATAAGAATCAATCATGGTCTGGCCCGGTAGTGCTGAGGGTTGAGGCAGTTTACGCCACACCTTGCGCTTCACTGGTGACCCGGGTTCAGATATGGACTCTGGTTGCCAGGGTTGGCAGGGAGAGGATGAAGCATCTGGAAGACAGATCTCCTCTCCCGGGGGAGGGCTAAGGGCTGTTCGGCATCCTAGTGGCCCCCAATGGAGATCGGGGACACCAGGGGCAGCCAACACAATGTAACAGGGTAAGCGCACCAGACATCAACTGAGTTGCCATGCGCCTTGATGTAATTGCATGTCTCTCAGAGGGAGGGGCAGCACTCTCTGGACACAAGCCAATAACCCCCTTGCAGATTATGGAGATGAAGAGGGCTCCAATGGCATAGCCCACATCCCAAGGCTGGCAAAGCACAGCAGGATTCTCCCCAGGCATCAACCCAACAGCCATATAGATTGTGTTTCAGATTACAGTATTTGAGACCATGTTTTTGTGGTACTTATTACTTAAGTGGTAAATAACAGTGATAAGGATGCCATGCAGCATTATCATCTTGCTACTTTTGCAGTCTTTCGTAGATGGACACAGTCACAGTCCCAAATTCTGGTAGATAAGCAGTTGCAGTTTGCACCACTTGACTTGTACCATTTCCATACCTTAGTGGTCAGATGGACAAAATGTGCAAAGCAGTTGTCAGTAACAGTTGTCGGTTCCCTTTTTAATGAATTATAGCATTTGTTTCTAGCTATTCAGTTTGTTAATGTAGTACAGCAAGATATAGTAACTATACCTGGCCCTTAAAATAACTTTCTGTATTGTAGGATAAGGTAGATTGCCTGAGAACTAATCGAGCGGAAGCAAGCAAGGCTCATCTTCTTGAATTGGAAAGGCATTTTGTATTGAGGATGGACACTTTGTAGCGAGGAAGTGGCAAAGACCTGGAGTGTACAACATTAACAAATAGACTTTTTCAGAACTAAGCTGTATCTGCTTTCTTGTGTGTGCTGGACATCTCATCCTGATCTTGGGTACCCAAGTCTTGATTTGACTTTGTGTTCTGTAATATTTCTTACTAGTGAATACAGAAAAGCCAGTACTTATTAGTAGAAGGATAGTATTCTGATTGTCAATATGGCTGGTGCATCTCCCCGTTGTAAAACTAACAAGTATGTAAGCACATCACTACTGTCACGAAGTGAAAAATCAGAAATATGCAATCTGTTTGTCGCCCCCAAATTGCGGTCTCATAGCAACAGTAAATCCATTGTTTGGAAATACTTTGGCTCACTGTACGTTAAAACGCAGGTCCCAGGTACCTCTTCAGGTGACCCAGGTTCAGTTTCTCCTGTTTTGCTTGATGATGGTAGATATTTCTGTTCCCTTTGCTTAGATGCACAGCAGGCACTGTATGCAAAAGGACAGTCTTCTGCACACATTAGCAGAGTTAAAAGTTATGCCCTGCAAACAGCTACTACATCCTTAATGGAATACTTAATCCATGTTCATAACATAGATGTACATGACGGTAACAAAGTACAGAAACTTAAGCAAAGTACAATTAATATGAGCCTTGGTGGTGCCAGTGGTAGTGTTAGGCCAGCTGCATCTGATTTTGAACTTGTTCGCGATGTTTTGGTCTGGTTTTCTTTGGATATGATGCCTTTCAATTCAGTCAACAAAAATGGCTTCCAACTATTCTTCTGAAAAAATTTCCCAAGCATAAAAATACCAGATGAGAGAAGTTTACGTGGCAAAGCTCTACATGATGTATACAGCTTATTACAAAACAAAGTGAAGGAGGACCTCAGTACAATGCATTCCTTCTGCGTTATGTTTGATGGATGGACCGACAAACACAAATGTCGTCCCTACCTTGGTATACGCCTAGCCTACATTAATGTGGGTTGGGACTTTCGCATTGTTACATTGTCATGTAAAGTGTTGCCTAACCACACCAGGGAAGCTGTGGCACAGCATGTCTGCAGGGAGCTTGAGTATTTTGCCATTGACAGAACAGTGAAACTTTTCTCAACACATGATGGAGCGGAGAACATGAAGAAGGCCAGCCACATGTTACGGGTAAAACAGTGCAATCACTGTGTTGCACATGCATTGCACCTGTTGCTGATGACTGACTCCATGAATCATGTCAGTGATGTTCAAGATTTGATGGAGAAATGCAAATCAATAGTGACCACATTACATTTCAAAGGGTACCTCATTGAAGAGGAAGTTGCCAACAGTCATGACCGGCAAGTGATGGACAGCCTCCTGGAGAAAATTGCAAATGCGCAAAACATTCTGGCACTGGATTCTGATTACCCAATTGAAGATGGTGGAAGTGGAACAGATGAGGAAGATATGCATTCAGAATTTGGTCTCTTTCTCAGTAATGATGATGATGCAATACCAGACACCATTCCCAATCCCATTAGAGGCGCACAGGAAAGAAACAGTAAAGGAGCCACTTTTTCCAGAGTCGTGCAACACAAAAGGCATTCTCACATAACTTTAAAACAGCAGGTTGTGACGCGATGGATTCAGTGCTTGTTATGTTTGAAAGCATCATAGATCTTCACCAGGAGGCTGAGCAAGCTTTGAAACGCTCAGGACACAGCGAGCTGTGCCTTACAACTGAAGAGTTTGATATTGTTGAAGAACTAAAACATTTTCTTCTCCCATTTAAGGAGCTCGCTGAACTGGTCAGTAGCAATCGCCACACCTGGCACTAATACCACTCATAAAAAATGAGATTATGGAAAAATCACAGATCACTAAAAAAGATCATCCAACTGTGCAGCAGGTGAAACGGCTCGTACAGAAAAATTTAGAAAAGCGATTTCCAGAAAGTGACACGTCAAACTGGCATGCTTACTGTATCCATCCACAAAAGAAGCTTTGCAGCTGTCTAGGGAGGAACAAATGGCTGTACTGAAACATGCAGTTCAAGAACTGACTGAGTCTGGAACTATGTCAACAGCTTTCTCAAGTTCAAGAGCCAGCAGCACACCATCTATGACATCATTTGCAAAAATCTCAATCAGTGATGGAGAGGCAGAGGATGATCCAAATTTTCAGGAGGATGATAAATGTATTCCTGTGAGTAAGAAAAGGAAAATGCTTCAGAAGCTGAAACAAAGCTTTCAACTGGGCGAAGACAGCTCAGCTGTGGAAGATGAAATCAACCGATGTTTGACAGTGAAGCCTACAACTGAGGAGGAAGTTTTCCCATTTACATTTTGGAGGAATAACGAACATAGATACCCTACTCTGGCTCAGCTTGCAAAAACTTACCTTGGCATTCCGGCATCCAGTGTGCCAGTGGAATGCATGTCCTTGGTCGCAGGGCTATTGTCGAATGGTAAACGATCGAGCATTGCCCCATACCGTCTGAACTACATGTCATTTATTCACGATAACTATCCACTCTTTTTCCCATTGCCAAATAAAAAAAAATAAGCTCCTTGGACACTTTTTTTGGGGGAAGGGAACCTGTCTGCTACAGTAAGACTCACCACCTGCACCCACCATGCCCTGGTAAAAACACTGCCTGTTACTGCTCTGGTTAGACTACAAACAAGAGGTTCCTTCAGATATGCCACCCTTCTTGGAAGTTGGCACCAACGTCAAATGGCTTCTTAGAAGCTAGCTACCTAGATCATACAGCTTACAATCAAAAGCAACAGTTTACTAATGGGGTGGGGTGGGTATGTGCAGTTTGCACACTGTACATTAATTATTTTTATTGCTGACCGTTCACCTTTAATAAATCTTTAAAGAATGTGAATTTATTTCTTGCAGGTTTATATATGTATGGCTGTTGCTAATGTGTGAGACTTCACTGTATCCTTAAATGGACACTGTCAATGGAATCTCTCACTATTATTATGTTTAAACATTTTGCTGCTGAGTGATTACGGTATGTACTGCAGGTCATCTAAGTCTGCCTCCTAGGTCAGTGATATTTCTGTATTATGTAACATATGCCAAATAATTAATCATTTATTAAATGATATGAGATTAAAGTATGTAAAACTATTAATAAATAAAATTCAACGGTGCCGAAAGTTGAAAAAATTGGTTGTATTTTCTTTAGTTAGTTGAAGTCATAAATTTCAAACTAGTTGGAAAAGTCAGTTGCAATATGTGTTAAGTCAGTCATAATTGGTTTTTCAACTGACTCCTGGGTCTAGCCTCAACCTGGTTTAGGGCCTACCTCACAGGCAGAACCCAATCTTTCAAGGTCCAGGATTCAATCTCCACTCTTCTCCTTATCACCACAGGAGTTCCTCAGGGCTCTGTGCTTGGTCCCATTCTTTTCTTCATATTCCTAAATGACCTACCATCAGTCTGTTCCCCCTCCTCCTCCTCTATACACATGTACGCTGATGATACTATCTTGTATACCTCTGGCAAATGCCCAGCTGATGTTGCAACCACTCTGCAGCATGAATTCCACCAGGTACAGCTCTGGTTTGCCTCCCAGCAGCTCTTGCTAAATGCCAAGAAGACAGTCTCCATGACCTTTGGCACTAGGCAGAGACTCTCAAGACTCCCAGACCTGCCCTATTTCCACACCCTAGATGGGATGATCTTAGAAAACACCATCTCATTCAGATACCTTGGGGTTTGGTAGGGCCAACACCTCAACTTTTCTGGACATGTTGACACCATCATGAAAAAACTGCACCTCAAGCTTGGTGCCTTATATAGGAACCGTAGTTGCATCCCTCCTACGGCCAGGTGAGAAATCGTCCAGAAGATGACACTTCCCATTTTTGACTACTGCAATGTAGTCTATGGTGCTGCTCTCAAGTCCTCCCTGGCCAGATTGGACACTCTATTTAACTCCTTCTGTCACTTCACTCTTGATGCTCCCTCCTGGACTCATCATTGTGATCTCTATCGTGCCCTGTCCTTTTCACTGCCTGCTAACAAGCACCTCTCCCATTGTGCCAAACTCACCTTCAAATACTGGGTGGGTGAACTCCTTCCTTACCTCACCACTTCTCTCTCAACCCCACCCCCACCTCCTCACTCCTCAGACCTACTGATACCCGTATTTTGGCGGTCCTCCACCACTCCACATTCATCGGACAGACTGGCTTTATCACTTCCCTAGACTCTGGAACTTCCTGCCCCCCCAATACACCACTCTTCCTCCTCCTCCTCCTCCCTCAGATCTGCCCTATACAATAACCTCTCCTCTTGTTGTTCCTGCTTTAATCCACCTTAACTTCCTCCTATAATTCTGCACCATCATATTCACCCCAAATCTCTCATTCCTCAAATTCTATTCCCATTGCCTCTATCCCTCCTGTCCTCTACCTACTCTTTCTTTCTTCCTCCCTCCTGTCCTCCCTACCCATTATCTCATCTCCCTCCTCCACCTTGCCTTGTTTCACCCCCTGGCAGGGTTCTCAGCATCCTGAAGGGGCCAGATCTTGGCATGCCTCTCACCCCCCTTCCCATCCCCTTCCCTCCTTCTACTTCCCCACCTCCCTCCTCCTCCTCCTCTTCACTACTCTGTACTAATTGTCAGCCCCTAAATCTCCATTGCACTTGTAGCTTATTTGCACTTCTGTTGTTCCAAAGTTTACTGCACTGTCTGTGCTTCTGCACACCAACTTGCCTTAGACCAGAACTGTTTGTATTCCATTTAATGCAGTGCCTTCTAGCTACTCCCTTTGCTTACCTTCCCCTTGTTAATCATTATTTACTTATACAGCCTACATGTTTCTCAGTTGTATGCATTAAATGTGAATTTTGTGATATTGTATCAATCTCTGTAGGCTAAGCCTATCCTCATGTTCCCCCACCACCCCCAGATCACACCGTGAGATGAGCAACTTGTTGTTCAGTGTGCCGTCCTGGTGAAACATTTCAATAAATAAATAAAATGCTGCCACGCACGCTCCTGTGGGCTGCATGCCTGACATCTGCCCTCGCTGATCCCACATTGTGACCACTAGTGCACTAGTCCCCAACCACCACCAGGAGTCACTAACACAGTGGTCAACCTCCCCACCCTCCCTTGAGGAGGACAGCAGACCATGGGATGCTCAATCCTCCTCCCCAGGCCGACCCTCCAGCTCCCGGGGTTGCTCCTGACCTCAGGTCATTGGCGCCGCAAGCAGTAGTGCTACTACTGCACCAGTGAGCTGGTCCACAAGTCCATTTTCAGAGGAAGAAGTCCTGATGTGACTTGCAAATCTGAAAGTGGACAAGACCATGGGTCCAGATGGGTTACACCCAAAGGTGTTAAAAGAACTCAGTGAGGTGCTTGCTGCACCACTGATGGTGTTATTCACCAACTCACTGGAAACAGGAGTGGTTCTAGAGGACTGGAGGACAGCAGCCATAATCCAGCTCCTAAGAGCGTCAGTAGGGAGGAGGCTAGCAACTATAGGCCAGTGGGTCTCACATCACTGGTGGGGAAAATAATGGAAACTCTGTTGAAGGAAACGCTAGTAGAGTATCTTGAATCCAACAAGTTACAAGAGCAAAGGCAGCATGAATTCATAGGAGGAGGTCATGCCAGATGAATCTGATTGATTTGTTTGAGTGGGTGACCGGGGAAATAGATCAAGAAAGGGCACTGGTTGTGGCCTGCTTGTATTTCAATAAGCCCTTTGACATTGTGCCTCATAAGCAGAAGAATCAGCATTTTATAGTGCTTGTCATACACACTGTATCCCAAAGCACTTTACAAGCAATGAGAGACTGGTAGTGAAGTGACTGAATGTGTAGTGGCAGCCATTTCTTACATCAACACCCACACACACAGCCTTGGACAATTGCAGGAACCAGTTTTATGGAAACTGGAATGTAGGCCAGGACACCGGGGGAAAAACCCCTAATCTTGCAGAAAGTGTCTTGGGTTCTTTTACTTCCACTTGGACACCCACCAGGACAGCACCAGAGATGGGTAGAAGGGACCTCGTTTTAAAGTCTCATCCAAACGACAGCACAACTTGACAGTACAGCACCCACCTAGTACTGCACTTGGGTGCCAGCATGTATGGTATGAGCCAAATCCCGGAGTGGGACAGGAACACACGTCCTTCTGGCCCAGAGGCCAGTGGCCTATAAACTGAGCCACGCTGACACATTGGAGACTGATAAAGAAATTGGGCAGTCTAGAGGTGGGATCCAAAGTGAAAAACTGGGTAAAAACTGATTAATGGATTGGTGACAAGGGTTGTAATAAACAACACTCACTCTAATGAGGAGAGAGTGACCAGTGGGGTGCCGTAGGGCTCAGTACTTGGACTGCTCTTCATAAGTGACATTAGAGAAGAGCTGGAAGGGAGGGTATGTCTTTTTGCCAATGACATCAAAATCTGTAATAGGGTGGATACCCAGGAGGGGGTGGACAGAATGAGTAGAGACATTAGAAAACTTGAGGAGTGATCAAGGGCATGACAGCTGGGGGTTTATTGCCAAAAAGTGCAAAATAATGAACCTAGGGCTTAGAAACCCAGGAGCTGAGTATACAATTGGGGGACGTATTGACAGTAACTAAGCAGGAAAGCTACCTTGGGGTTATCGTACCTGATGACTTTAAAGTGGTAGGGCAGTATGACAAAGCAGTGGGTAGGGCCAGAGGGATTCTGGGATGCATAGGGAGAGTATCACCAGCAGGAGGAGGGAAGTGGTATACCACTGTATCAGTGGCTGGTAAGACCCACCTGGAGTACTGTGTCCAGTTCTGGAGGCTGCATTTCAGAAAGGACATAGACTAGATGGAGGCAGTCCAAAGGAGGGCAATTAAAACTGTGCAGGGGTTACATCAAAAACTCTATGAGGTGAGGCTGAGGGTCTCAACATGTACATACTAGAAGAGGGAGAAGGGGGACATGATAGAGACCTACAAGTACCTGATGTGGGTGAACAAGCTATAGGTAGGGAATCTATTTCAAGGAAGTGCACCAGGACAAGAGGGCATGCAATGAAGCTGGAAGGGGGGAAGTTTAAGAGAGATGTGAGAAGTACTACTTAACGAAAGAGTGGTGGACACCTGAAATAGTCTGCCAGCTGAAATGGTGGGAGAGAAAACATTGGGGTTTTCAAACATACATGGGGTGGGCATGAGGGAATGCTGATAAATAGGGCGGGTGGGTGAAGGTCGATGGAGACCAGGTATGGTCTGCAGAGGCAGAATAGGCAGGGAAAATCTGAGTAGACTGGGTGTGCCAAGTGATCCTTTTCTGCCAACAATTTCTATGTTTCTATGTTTCCTCCACGGATACTAGGTCTGCTCAAGTGAGACACCCAAGATGAGTGGGATGAAGGGGTACCAGGTGTGGGAGACCAGGGAACTGGAAAGGTCAGAAGCCTTCTGGGGGTGATGGTGGGGAGGGATGCACACAGGGTAGAGAGAATTGTTAGAGGTGTGGATGGGTGGGAAGGACTTGATGTCACTGTCCGCCTAGAATTAATGACCCAATCAGGTGACCCTTAGGGGAGGTGCAAGACAGTTTTAAGATGCTGAGGGAGGCACAGGCTAACAAAGACCTCGGTATCTTTCTCTGACAGCCTGCCAGGTTGGACTAGGGGGATAGTGGAGATTCCTTCTGATCAATGACTCCAGTGCCTGGCTGAAGGAGTGGTGCACAGAAGAGGGCTTTGGATACAGGAAAGTCAGACTTGTACACACTCCCTACTCAATCTCTATGGTCATGTATTGTGTACTTATTAATGCATACCACACAAACAGGGTCTAACTCTAACACAAATCAGACTGACAGTGGACAATTATTTTCCCATTATTCTGACCTGACTGTAAACAGGAAGAAACAACACTCAATAAAATCTCAGAATAGGTCATATAATTACAGTATAACTAGGTCATGTACCAAATAACAGAACTGTACTTTAAAGTGACACCGCCATCACTCAGTGGTCACAGTTAAATACAGCAGTGGCATATTCTCCTTCATGCTACAGTAGACTGATGAGGGTTAGAAAAAGGCATATGATAAGAGACAGGTACTAAAAACAAATGTACACTGATATGTATACATTTAGTAGGCCTGCCTACCATGCCACTCAACTGTCCATGATTTTTAGGGATGTCCCTGATTTTGCCAGAAAAATTTCCTCTGTCCCTTTTAAAATCTCTGTATCTCCGATCTACTGCCTTCCCTCACTATGCTAAAGGGGTCTCTCTGGGACACTGCATTATCCCCTTCTCTCTGGTCCCACCAGTCCCATTGCAGGTTCCTTGGGGGGTATCCAGGGACATGACTCTTCCCCTCCCTCCACCTCATCCCTCCCTCTCCTTCCCCCTTTTCTTTCACATAAGCACTTGTTTACTTATTAACCTGCCACTTATTATTGTCCACTCTTTCTATATGTTATGCTCAACATTGTTGTAACACTTTTTGTAACAACTGCCTTACAACTGTATGCTAATGTTGATCTTGTAAATTGAATGTTTAATGTCTCATTCCTATTGTATCCCTTCCCCCCAGGTCACACCGAGAGACAAGCGACTTGTTGCTCAGTGTGCCTTCCTGGTGAAACATTTCAATAAATAAATAAATAAATACAATTGTAGTTTCTGTCACTAGAAAGTAGGGATATGAAGCATAAAACTATAGCAAACATTAGTGTTGTAGTCTGGATTTCTATCAGAAAATGCTATTTATATTGGGCCACAAATTGTACAGTAGTAGGCTTTTGGAGCTGATACTGTTATCTTTTAAGATATGTCCCTGATTTTGGTCATTCTTTTCTTGCTGTTTTTTTAATCCCTGTCCCTGATTTGTAAGGCAGACTGTTGAGAGGTATGTTGCCTACACACTTGTTTGAGTATGTGGAAGACTGGGGGCATTCCTGGAGGGAAGAAGGGCTATACAAACAGGATGGCCTACGTCCTTCTGAGGTGGGCAACAGAATGCTAGGGCACAGGTTCATAGAATGTATCAAGATGCTTTTAAACTAGCAGAGGGGGAGGCAGCTCAGTTACTGATAGCTGCAACTACTCAAAACTGGGAGGCCTGGATGGCCTCTCCAGCTCTAGTAGAAAGATGGGAACAGAGAGGAAGCTGGGTTAAAACAAAGAAACAACAGAACAAGTTAAGGTCTGGGAACTGTGGGGCATCCAAAAGAGACAGTGGCAGAGGCAGTTGGAGAGGGACAAAAGATGAGGGCAGGGTAATTGGAGACAGGGCGTTGAAGGAAGAAAGAAAGACATGGAAGATTATGTGCGCTAATACAAGAAGCCTGGGAAACAAAACTGGTGACCTGCAGGCAGTGGTGCCAGAAGCACTCTTGGAACAGTAGCATGATTGGGATCTGACCATCCCAGGGTTTACACTGTTTAGGAACAATAGAAAGTGGGGAAAGGGCAGTATAGCACTAGTCTAAAAGTCATGGGGGCCAGGGATAGTAAAGAGGGCAAGTGCATAGAGACTGTGGTTACAGGTAGTTGCAAGTTTGGGAGGAACATCAGGATAGGAGTAGCATATAGAGCCACATTACAGAAAGATGCAGCACACAGGGACCAAGGGGATTAAATCAGAAGGGCAGAAAAGTAGTGGGAGGTGCTGCTAATGGGTAACTTCAACATGCCAAATGGGGACTGAAGGGTCCCATTAGCAGCACATGGCAGGAGTCAGCTACTGGTAGAAGTGTTTCAAAAGGCATTCCTGACCCAAAAGATCAAAAAGACTTCAAGGGAGGGGTCCTTCTCAACTTAGTTCTTAACACAGGGATAATATGGATGAGTTAGTGCAGGATATGTTGGGAATCTGTAACCAGCATCAATCAGTGTGGTTTACTGTCATATTCGAAGTGGAGAGAAAGAAGCAACAGACAAAAGTACCAGACTTCGGGAGGGCGGACTTTGGCAGGATGCAGGAACTGTTCAAACAACATGAAATCTTGCTATATTATGACATATGCAGTTTGTCCCAACCTTAGAACTGCTCCGGAGGTGAAAGAGTTAAAGTCCATGCCAGGCATGGAACTTAGAGCTCGAGCTCGGTTGAAAATTCTATCTTTTGTTCTTCAAACTTAAACTGTTAGATTCTTTACTCCGCCTCACTGAACAGTCGCTCCGGAGATTCCTCCTTCTGCTCGGTTCATTTTGTCGCTTAATGTATAAAAGCTTTCGGTTTTTTAACCGAAATTAAACCGCAACGGTTGGTTCAAGCTCTATCTGTGGTATTGTAAGTATTAGATAGGTTTTACATTTTATTTCTGTGTGGAACTTGTAAACATTTTCATCGGTTCGGTTTGAACCGATCAAATTACTTCTATTACATTACAGTCTTTTGAAGTGCGGTTCTCGGTTCTTATCGGTTCTAAAAAAGCGGATTTAATTACTTTTTTCCACGACCGTGACACGGTTGGGAACCGATAAAGGTCTTCTTAACGGGTGCCGTAAGCAGGCAAGTTTTGGTTAGGCTGGCACTATGTCAAGAAACCCAAAAGAAAAACCGGCCCGCTGGGTTTCAGCACTGTGTTGTACGTGGGGAAGCCTTTGCCAAGGCTGACCCCCACACCACATGTGTTTATTGTCTGGGGTTTGACCACCTCAATTCAGACTGCCACACTTGCAAGGGTTTTCCTGCAGCTATCCTGGATAAGAGAGTTGGTAGACTCAGGGAATGGGAGGCCAAAAAGTCCTCTGACCCGGATGGCCAGCCCGGTTCAGAGGGAGTGCCCTCTGACCAGGGCGATACTTCCTCGGGCAAAAGGAAAGCCAACTCTGAGGAGTCAATTCCAACAAAGAAATCTAGAAAATCAGCTGGTGTGGAGTCAAAACTTCCCTCTCCAACCACTGAAGAAATAGCTAAAGCAATAAAAATTGTTCAGTCACTCTCCCCGGTTCCGACCGAACCGGCATCAGTGGTTCCTCTGGTTCAGAGTATTATTTAGAGAATTTTATGAACCAGAGGAGGGGAAGAGGAGTAGAGGAGAGTGAATGTGGTTTTGAAAGTTTGGATGTGCCCATTGAACCGGACATCTCTCCAGACAGACCTTCAGGTGTCTCCTCAGGCTTTCTGAGTCCTTCTCATTTCATGTTTTATAAAAATGGCTTGAACCCTCCAGCCCCTATGGAGGAAGCTGTGGATGATCAGAAGGAGCCTGATTTTGTAGAAATGATGGATATCCAGAGTCTAGGAGACTGTCTATTCCTCTGCATAAATCTTTTGGGAACAGACAGTAAAGATTTTAAAAGCTCCTCACACCATACCTCCTGTTGATAAAAGAATGGACAAAAGGTATGCATTATCAGGCTCTGATACGGAGTTCCTTACACAACAATGCAGCCATGTGGGAGTGCTGCAGGCTGCAGCCTGTGACAAGGCAAATGTTCCCTTAGCCTCTCACCCCCCTGACAAGGACTCCAGAAAGATAGATGCCGTGGCAAAGAAACAGTACATGGCAGCTTCCTTAGGACTCAGACAGGCTAATTATATGGCTTATGTTGCTAGATATCAAAAATCCAGATGGGATATGGTTTTAGCTCTAGCAAAGCAGGTTCCTGGCCAGCTGGCAAAAGAGCTGGAGCAGGTGGCCGCTGATGGTATTGAGGCATCCAAGGTGCAATTCCATGCTGCAGTGGACTCTAATGATGTATCATCCAGAGTCATGGCTACATCTGTGGCTCTCCGTAGAATGGCTTGGCTCAGATGTACTAGCCTGTCACAGGATACCCAGACTAAGGCCATGGATTTCCCTGTTGTGGGCAACTCTGTTTGGGGAGCAAACAGAGAATTACATGAAGAAAATGGATGAATATAGGACCACCTATAGGGAGTGCACAGGCCAAGGAAGGCAAGTCACTCCCAAAGGCAGCCTCCCAGGGGCAGGGGTGAGCCTTTTCATAGGCCTTTTACCAAGCCAGGCTTCCTCTTCAGCTTTTGCACAGAAGGGGTTCTTTAGAGGGAGAGGCAGACAGGGTGCAGGCAGGCCTGCTTCCACCCCTCAGCCTAAAGCCCCTGCCAAGCGGCACCCTGATGGGGTGCCCAGGGCGATCTCCACTACCTGTAGGGGCAGGCTGGCTTACTTTGTCCAGGACTGGGAGTCTCCTAACGTCAGACAAGTGGGTCCTGGAAGTAGTAAACCAGGGACTGAATTCTCAGCTTCAAAAAATTTCCAAAGATGAGAATCAGATCCTTTCCACCTGCAAATCCTTCAGAGGCTCTTGCCCTGGAGGCAGAAGTCTCTACCCTCCTGGCTCTCAGAGCTGTGGAAAGGGTTCCATCCCTACACCAAGGCAAAGGGTTGTACTCTAGGTACTTTCTTACCCCAAAAAAGACAGGAGAATGGCGGCCCATCCTGGATCTCAGGTATCTAAGCAAGCACCTTTTAAAACCAAAATTCAAAATGGTGACTCTGGGAATTATTTTACCCTCTTTAAGGCCAGGGGACTGGCTAGTGTCTCTGGACCTCAAGGATGCCTATTTTCATGTTCTCATCAGAAGCTCCCATCGAAAGTACCTCAGATTTGAACTGCCCTCAGGTCATTACCAGTTCAGAGCAATGCCCTTGGGCCTTACATCTGCCCCAAGGGTATTCACAAAATGCCTGGAAGTAGCAGTTGCCCACTTATGAAGGCAAAAAATTACCATCTTTCCTTACTTGGATGACTAGCTCATAGTAGGCCAGTCCCCAGACCAAGTCAGGTTACACCTTCAAGTAACTCAGCAACTGCTAACTTCTCTAGGTTTCCTTCTCAATCTTCCAAAGTCAGTCCTAGAGCCTGTCCAGCTTCTCACCTTCATAGGTGCAGAACTGAACACAAAAGAAGCCAGAGCCTTCCTTCCTCTGGAAAGGGCAAATACCCTGATTTCTCTGGCTTCCTCCTTCACCCTGCAGGTCTCTCGACCAGCAAGGCACTTTCTACAGCTCCTGGGACACATGGCTTCTTCGACAGCAGTAGTGCAGGGAGCCAGATTTCAGATGAGGGACATCCAGTTCCATTTGAGAGCCTTTTGGTCTCAAAGAAAGGACCCTCTAACCAAATTAATTCCAGTGACTCGAACCCTGATCCAGGCCCTTCAGTGGTGGCAGGACCAGGGCAATTTGAAACAGGGGTCCCTTACCCCTCAGTCTCACTCCTTAATCCTTACTACAGATGCATCCCTATTGGGGTGGGGAGCTCACATGGGTGACCTCACCACCCAGGGATTGTGGTCCCCTCATGAATCTCTGCTCCACATCAATCTGTTGGAACTCAGAGCAGTTTTTCTAGCACTTCAAGCTTTTTCCAAATCTGTTCAGAACAAGGTTATTCAAGTCAGAACAGACAATACCACCACAATGTGGTACATCAACAAGCAAGGGGGCACTCGGTCTATGGCCTTGTGCACTGAAGCAATGAAGTTGTGGTCTCTGGCTTACTCCCTGAACACCTCCCTTGTAGCAGTTCACCTCCCAGGCAAGGACAATGTCCTGGCAGATGCTCTCAGCAGGATTTCCCAAGGCCATCACGAATGGGCTCTGGATCCCCTAGTTCTGGAGGTGGTATTTGCCAGATGGGGCACACCCCAGATAGATCTTTTTGCAGCCCCAGACAATCACCAACTTCCCCTTTTTTGTTGCAGGCCCCCAGTGTTGGGCTCAGTCCCCCTGGATGCCTTCCTTCTCAGTTGGGAAGGGAAGTTTCTCTATGCCTTTCCACTCTTCCCTCTCTGTTCAAAGTGCTAGTAAAAATCAGGTCTCAATCCTGCAAGATTATTCTGATTGCTCCAGACTGGCCCAGACAGCCCTGGTACCCACTCCTTATGTCCTTAGCAGTCCACCTTCCCCTGTGTCTTCCCAGGAATCACAATCTGTTATCCTGTGCTCAGGGGAGGGTTTGGTACCCGAACCTCAAATCTCTCAATCTCAAGGCCTGGCTCTTGAAGAGTTAGAGTTTGTGACCTACACCTTTCCCAAGGTGTATTGATATTCTGAAGGCTTCCAGGAAGCCTCCACCAGGGCTACTTATAATTCCAAATGGAAGAGAGTTTCCATATGGTGCTCTGGGAAGCATATTTCCCCAGAATCTGCTGACTTACCCACAGTCCTGGATTATATGGTTCATTTAAATACTTTAGGGCTGAGACCAGCTACCCTAAAAGTGCACTTGGCAGCCGTGTCTGCTCTCTTGTCAGCAGGTAAGCCCTCTTCTCTTTCAGCTCATCCTGTATTCTCCAAGTTTTTCAAAGGGTTGCTTCACACCAACCCCCCATTCAGGGATCCTTCCCCTGCCTGGGATCTTAATATTTGCATTGCCCAGCTTACGCAACCCCCTTTTGAGCCCTTGTCTTCAGCAGAGCTCAAGTACTTGACTTGGAAAACTGTGTTTCTGGTAGCTATCTCTTCTGCCAGGCGCATAAGTGAGTTACAAGCATTGTCAGTGGAGCCTGATTTTATCTCCTTTCACAGAGATAAGGTAGTCCTCAGGACTAACCGAAAGTTCTTGCCTAAGGTGGTCTCCGATTTCCACCTCAATCAATCTATATCTCTTCCTGTGTACTTCACAGACCATTCCTCTTCTGGTGAGAGGAGGTTGCACAGTTTAGATGTCAAAAGATCACTCAGCTACTACATAGATCGTACCAAAGGTCACAGGTTTAACTCCCTCCAACTGTTCCTCACTTATGGTGAGGTTGGTAAAGGGAAACCTGCCACTAAAAGATCCATTGCCAGGTGGATCATCTCTTGTATCCAATTCTGCTGTGAAAAACTTGGTAAAGTTCCTCCCTCAGGCCTGAGGGCTCACTCCACCAGAGGTACAGCTGCATATCTGGCTGCTGCCAGGGACATCCCTATCCTAGAGATATGTCAAGCAGCTACCTGAAAAACGGTGCACACTTTTACTAAGCATTACTCCCTGGACATCCAGGCTAGGAGTGATGCTCATTTTGCCACAGCTGTGCTTCAGAGCCTATTTCCTAAGTAGGTTCTGTCCCTCCTCCATGGAGGTACTGCTGTGTAGTCTGCATATGTCATAATATAGCAAGACTTCATGTTGTTTGAAGAAAAATTACTCACCTTAGTAATGTTGTTTCTTCTAATGGAGTCTTTCTATATTATAACCTCCCCAGCCTGCCCCCTCAGAACCTTACTCCTGGGGATGTGGGTGGCAGGCATGGCACTTTTTAGATGCCCACCTTGTTTTCACCCCTCTTTTTGGGGTGATCTTTGTTGTGTTTGTCATTTTTTGGGTCTCCTGACTTGAGTCTTCATTGTGGCACCAAAAAATGTGTTTATTTAATTAAGTAGTCAGTTGGCTAGTGTAGGTTTACAGCTGCCACACAGAGTCTTAGTGAGTTCTTGCTTGTAAAGATTTGACAGTTTAAGTTTGAAGAACATCAGATAGAATTTTCAACCGAGCTCAAGCTCTAAGTTCCATGCCTGGCATGGACTTTAACTCTTTCACCTCTGGAGCAGTTCTAAGGTTGGGACAAACTGCATATGTCATGATATAGCAAGACTCCATTAGAAGAAACAACATTACTAAGGTGAGTAATTTTTTCTTGCAGGAGAAGGTAGAAGGAGTTACAGCAGTAGAAGGGATAGAAAAGAAATAGAAAGTTATAGAGGAAGCTACACTGTAGGTCACAAATCCCTGTATCAAGATAATAGGAAAAACCAAGAGGGGAAGGAAACCACAGTGCTTCCCACTGGAGGTAGGAGAGTATGTGAAGGAAAAGAAGAAGAACTTCAGTAACTACAAAAACAGCCAGTGTGAGCTCGATAGGATGAAGCATCTAAGCAAGATGAAGTAGGCCAGTAAGGCTGTGAGGAGGGCAAAGTCTGATGTGAAGCTGAAAATAGCAAAGGGGACGAGGAAGGTGGATACAATGTTTTTTTTGCTACATACTTGAGAAATGAAAACAAAAGAGGGAATAGTCACATTGAATGAGGGGAAGGAAGGGAGGAGGAAGATAAAGTGAGGTGTACGTACAGATTCAGCTTTTCTGTTTGGTAGTTGCTGAAGAGGATAAAAAACATTATTTCATTTCATTTTTTTAGACTTGTTGGCTACATTGAAAGAGCCATTGTTTTAAATGAACTTTAAACAAGGTTAAAATGGGCCAATTGATATGTTCATTGCATAATTGGGGGTTTCTATACAACAATGATCTCTGAGTAGAAGATTTTCTAAAAAATTAAATGTTATAAAGCCTTTTATTCTGAGATCTTGTCCTATGCAAATTATGAGTCTTGCTAAGCATGCCTGAGACAGATTCTAGAAGGAGATTGAAAATATATTTTTGCAACATTACACCAAGCTGTAGTCTACATCGATCTTCAAGCAGGAGACAACCAACAGTTGAATGCAAAATACAATGGTGTGTGGCTCTAGGAAGATTAATTATAAACCTACACATACTGTGGTATATAACCCAAATTTTAGACATAGTACAAACATTTGCCACTGCAAAAATTAACAGACTGTGTAGTCATGGCAGGGGGAAAAGGGGGAGGGGTATCATCAAGGTTCCGACCTCAGAGGAAAGGGTGCTGAAGGGATTGAAGGTGGAAAAGTCATGGATCTAGAGGGGCTGCATCCCCTGGTTCTAAAGGAGCTATGGCTGGTCCTACTTACACCACTGGCTGAGCTCTTTACCAGCTCACTGGAGATGAGGCTGGTACCTTGGGACTGGAACATGGCAAATGTAGTTCCCCTGCAGAAGAATGGAAGTAGGGGCAATCAAGTCCTGAGAAGTACAGACCTGTTAGTTTAATGTCCATAGTAGAAAAGGTGCTCAATAAAGGAGAAGCTGGTGGATTTCCTGGAAGAAAACAGACCAGAATATCAAACAGGTTGGTTTCATGGCACGAGGCCATGAAAGATGTACATGATTGACTTTTTTAATTGTGTGATGGAGGTGGGGGACAAAGGGCAGGCTGTGGACATCCTGTACCTTGATTTCAGTAAAGCTTTGCTGCTGTCCCATATGGATGGCTGTTTAAAGAAGTACTGGAATCTAAAAAGCAGCAGCTGCTGCATATAAAGGCTTCTGTACCTCAATCCCCCTGCAGGCACAATCTTTTAATGTAAGCGTTTATATACCAGAGCCCTCATATAAACTGGTGCTCCTTCCATAGCAGGCAGGCATTTTCTGTCATGCCTGTGCCTGCTCCTTGAGAGCACGCTTGATGAGAACGCTATCAGCATGGTAGGAGGACTCCTTCACAAATGTTATTTTTTTCTGTAAAGTTGACATAAAGCATGAATATTTTAAATAGGCTTTTAAAAAAATCACATAGCATGATTATGTTTGTCCTGTGGGACAATTTTAAAAATCTTCACAAGGAATGAAGCATTTCTTACAATATTTGTGCTGCGTAATGATGTTCATGCTTTATGGCAGTTTCAAAAATATTTGTGAGGTTGCAAAGTTTTTCTTAAAATCTTCATGCTGCAAGATCGTTTTGAAAGTTGACATGCTGCTGAATGATTTTCAAAATCTACCTGCTGAGCAAGGGTTTTTAATATTCACATATAAAATCCTTTATGAAGGTTTTGAAAATCTACAATATTCTTGCTGCATGACAGTTTTCATGCTTTACAGCAATTTTCTAAATTTTCATGGGGTTATAAAATATTTCTTAAAATCATTGTGCTGCAAAATGATTTTAAAAATCTATGTGCTGCTCAATGGTTTTCAAAACTTACCTGCTGGACAATGGTTTCTAATATTCACATATAGATCCTTTATAAAAGTTTTGAAAATCTACAATATCTGTGCTGCATGAAAGATTTCATAGTTTACAACAATATTCAAATTTTTTGGAAGGTTATAAAATATTTCTTAAAATCTCTGTGCTGCAAGATGGTTTTCAAAACCTACCTGCTGCACAATGGTTTTTAATATTCCCATAAAAATTCTTCATGAATATTTTGAAAATCTACGTGCTGCTTGAAGGTTTCAAAAAGCTACGTGCTACATGAAGATTTTGACAATCTATATGCTGCTTGATGGTTTTCAAAATCTACATGCTGCACAAGGATATCCATTTTGAAAACCTCTGTTCTGTGTGAAGGTTTTTCATTACTCATCAAAAACTTGAATGTAATATTACTTTTTAAATACTTACATGTTAAGGTGATATTTTACTATTTGTGTCGGAGAGGTATAACTACACATACAATGGACCCTATTCATCACAGAGCTCAGTATGCACAACCAAGGGCATGCATCAAGATGTCTAAGTGCATACCATGCCTCTGCTGCCAGCCAGACACATGGGACTTGGATTCACTATCCCTGGCTGGATTGATGCATGGTTCTGTACATCAGCACAAGGTGCGATTCCACCCTGAGGGGGGCAGACTTCAGCTGGACTATTTACTTTCAGTTTCAAGCTACAGATGGTAACATGGCCTGTGGGAATAGGGGATCATGGTAAACAACAGTCCATGGACAGTCCCTCTGTGTCTCCATCAGCAGAAGTGCTTATGGCTTTTCACAGACCAGAAAGGGTGCTGTGAAAAGTAAATATATCCCACGTCCCAAATGGTGGGCTTACCTTAAAGAGCAGATAGCCACTAATATAGTGTATTTTCTATTTCAGGTTGTTACCTATGAATATGGATGAGGATCAACAGTTAGCCATTCCTGATGTATTTTTGAAGCAGCCTCATGTCCAGTATTGTGAGGCAACACAGCTTCTCTGACATGGAAGCCCAACACAGTTTTCAAAAACGAACTGCTTTCATGGACCAAGAAACCCGAGCAGAGATGGCATCAGTAATAGTATTCTGCTAGGGCTTCACTTGTGTGTTCTCTAACTGCCATGACCCTCGCTCGTTCCCAAATGTAGCTGGTGATATGCTCTTCTGCAGGGCACCTTAGTAAAAGACGGGGGGGCAGAACCAGATATAGTGAACTGCTGTCTGTCTCTGTGAACAGCTATCCATCTGTGACAACACAGTGAGAGTTGGGAGTACACTGACAACATCGTACAGAACAATTTAAAAAAACATGAGCTTATGAATAAAACAGTGATTGTCTTGTATCAGTCTGTCAATTCTTCGGCTTTAATTTGTCACTTGCACTAACTCACTGTGAGCTGTTGCACCTACTGTCATTGTAAGCTGTCACCTAACAACACAATGGTTACATTAGTCTGAGGATCCCGAAGTCATGGCTGTCATGAGTTTTATAACATTGTAGGGCATACTGGGGGGGGAATACTGGTACGGATGTGATTTATAGTGTATGGTGGAATGTGGTTGTGTATGGAAATCCATACACTGCATAAAACTGCTCTGCTGCAGTAGTGATGTCCTCACTAATGGTTCTATGTGATAATCATAAACACTGAATGGTAACTTGCATTATGCGATGTCAGGGTGGCGAAAACAATTTCATCACCCTGACATCCTCGAACATGGAAGAACAGCGCTGGGGATTTAAATGCTTTGCTTTCTGTTGGGCGCTATGCTCTCCCACACCCCATGGGGGCTTTGCCTCTGCACCCTGACTTCAAGATTCTCAACTACAAGGGGTTGCAAAAGCAAAAAAACAAGTTTTGGGCCAGGCGCAACAAAAACGCAGTAGCGCCCAGGCCCAGACCCGAACCTGGAACCCCATGCACCACAAGCGGAGGCCAATCCATGATGCCACGGTGCAGCTCAGCAGCTGACCACAGCGCCACCCCCTACATCCCCTCTGCCACCTCCCAGGCCACGCTCACCGTGCTCACTCCCCCCACGTGCGTGTAGATACAATGACATCCTGTCACCCACCCCACCACATCCGGTCACCCTCCCTCCCCCCAACCATTCAGGCTTTCACCCACATGGCGTCGCCATTTCAGACTGCGCTGTGATTCAGATGCCCACCTCACATGCTACCCTCACTAATGCAGAATGACTTTTCGTTCTGCATTAATGAAGATGTCATAATACAATGGACTCCATCAGCAGCTACGATTCGTTTGTTGCTGTATAAGAGTTGCAGCGCATGTGCTGGCCTGCAGCAGTTGTCGATCGAGAGCGGTCAGCAGGGTGGATCAAAAATGTGAGTGATTTTTGTATTTATTTTACATGTCATCTGAAGACATTGAATTCATGACCCACCTCACACTATATAGAACAGTGTATGGGAAACCATAAACTACTCAGATATTCTTCCTCCCCGTGGATACAATGCCAACTTAGAGACCTCTTGAGCTTTGCTCTCAAGGTCAGAAGTCAGTATTGTATCCACTCAGTGGAAGAATAGCCTTGTAGTGTATGGTTACCCATACACTATTCTATATATCCATCTCTTGGGTGTGTACATGACTTTATAGTAATTTGCAGTGGCAGTATTGGATCTGACTCTACTGAGATTCTAACAGTTCTCTGTTTGCCGGCAATAGCTATGACAGCTGGCTATGAAAGGAGTGGAGAACTGAATGGGAAAACCCCTCCACGTAGTTACAAGTGTTCACTCTACTAAAATGACAGAAATAGACTCAAAAGCATCACCTAAAATGGAACAGGTAATCATTGGTTCAGATGTGCCATCACTCCTTTTGTAGCCAGCTGTCACAGCTATGTGCCAGTGTCAGGAACCATTCTCGTAGGCAGAACCACTCTGGCATGACACCGGCAAACAGAGAACTGTTAAAACGCTGTGTATGAAGAAATGCCAGCACCATGTTACATATGGCAGGTGAATAGATGATATATTGGGGGGGGGTTAAGAAAAAATTACTCACCTTAGTAATGTTGTTTCTTCTAATGGAGTCTTGCTATATTATGACATATGCAGTATAACCCCAGGTAAGAACTGCTCTGGAGGTGAAAGAGTTAACTTTCCATGCAGGGCATGGAATCTTGAGCGCGAGCTCGGTTGAACACTCTGTCTGTTGAAGCTCAAACTTAAACTGTCAGATCTTTACAAGCAAAAACTCACTAAGGTTCTGTGTGGAAGCCGTAAACCTACATTAGCCACTGGCTACTAACTACAAAAACACCTTTTTGTTCTTGATCCCAAAGCAAAGACTCAAGTCGAGGGATTCAAGAAAGAAAAATTAAGTATAACACCTAAGCATCCAGAAGGGTGAAAATAAAGTGGGCATCAGTGAAGTGCCAACATTGCACTGCCCACCCACATCCCAAAAAATAGAGGTTCTGAGAGGGGCAGGCTTGGGGGGAGGTCATAATATAGCAAGACTCCATTAGAAGAAACAACATTACTAAGGTGAGTAATTTTTTCTTCAAACAACATGAAGTCTTGCTATATTATGACATATGCAGACTACACAGCAGTACCTCCATGGAGGAGGGACAGAACCTACTTGGGAAATAGGCTATGAAGCACAGTTGTAGAATCGAGCATCACTCCTAGCCTGGATATCCAAGGAGTAATGCTTAGTAAAAGTGTGAACTGTTTTCCAGGTAGCTGCTTGACATATCTCTAGATAGGAACGCCCCTGGCAGCAGCCAGAGACGCAGCTGTACCTCTGGTAGAGTGAGCCCTCAGGCCTGAGGGAGGAACCTACCCAGTTTTTCATAACAGAATTGGATACAAGAGACAATCCACCTGGCAATGGATCTTTTAGTGGCAGGTTTCCTTCCCAACCTCACCATAAGTGAGGAACAATTGAGGATTCAACCTGTGACCCTTGGTACGCTCTATATAGTAACTAAGGGCTCTTTGACATCTAAACTGTGTAATCTCCTCTCACCAGAGGAGGAATGGTCAGTGAAGTACACAGGAAGAGACATGGATTGATTAAGGTGAAAGTCTGAAACCACCTTAGGCAAAACTTCCTGTTAGTCCTGAGGACCACCTTATCTCTATGAAAGGAGATAAAATCAGGCTCCACTGACAAGGCTTGTAGCTCACTTATGTGCCTGGCAGAGGTGATGGCTACCAGAAACACAGTTTTCCAAGTCAAGTACTTAAGCTCTGCTGAAGACAATGGCTCAAAAGGGGGTTGCATAAGCTGAGCGATGCAAATATTAAGATCCCAAGCAGGGGCAGGGTCCCTGAATGGAGGGTTGGTGTGAAGCAACCCTTTAAAAAACTTGGAAAACACAGGGTGAGCTGATAAAGAAGTGGGCTTATCTGCTGATAAGAAGACCGACACAGCTGCCAAGTGCACTTTTAGGGTAGCTGGTCTCAGCCCCAAGGAATTCAAATGCACCAAATAATCCAGGATTGTGGGCACGCCAGCAGATTCTGGGGAAATATGCTTTCCAGCACACCATATGGAAAATCTCTTCCATTTTGAATTATAGGTAGCCCTGGTGGAAGGCTTCCTAGAGGCCTTCAAAATATCCAATACACCTTGAGACAGGTGTAGGTCAGCAAACTCTAACTCTTCAAGAGCCAAGCTTTGCAATTGAGAGATTTGAGGCTCGGATACCAAACTCTCCCCTGGGCACAGGTTAACAGGTTGTGATTCCTGGGAAGACATAGGGGAGGGTGGACTGCTAAGGACATGAGGAGTGGGTACCAGGGCTGCCTGGCCCAATCTGGAGCAAACAGGATCATTTTGCAGGATTGAGATCTGATTCTGTCTAGCACTTTGAAAAGAAGGGGGAAGGGGGGAAAGCATAGAGAAACTTCCCTTCCCAACTGAGAAGGAAGGCATCCAGAGGGACTGAGCCCAACACTGGGGGCCTGCAGCAAAAAAGGAGGAGTTGGTGATTGTCTGGGGCTGCAAAGAGATCTATTTGTGGGGTGCCCCATCTGGCAAATACTACCTCCAGTACTAGGGGATCCAGTGCCCATTCGTGATGGCCCTGGGAAATCCTGCTGAGAGCATCCGCTAGGACATTGTCCTTGCCTGGGAGGTGAACTGCTGTAAGGGAGGCATTCAGAGAATAAGCCAGAGACCACAACTTCATTGCTTCGGTGCACAAGGCCGTAGACCGAGTGCCCCCTTGCTTGTTGATGTACCACATTGTAGTGGTATTGTCTGTTCTGACCCGAACCACCTTGTTCTGGACAGATGTGGAAAAAACCTGGAGTGCTAGAAAAACTGCTCTGAGTTCCAGCAAATTGATGTGGAGCAGGGATTCCTGAGGGGACCACAGCCCTTGGGTGGAAAAGTCACCCATGTGAGCTCCCCACCCCAAGAGGGATGCATCTGTAGTAAGGGTCAAGGAATGAGACTGGGGAGTGAAGGGAACCCCCTGTCTCAGATTGTTCTGATCCTGACACCACTGAAGGGCCTGGATCAGGGTTCAAGTCACTGGAATCAATTTGGTTAGGGGATCTGTCCTTTGAGACCAAAAGGCTCTCAAATGGAACTGAATGTCCCTCATCTGAAATCTCGCTCCTTGCACAACTGCTGTAGAAGCAGCCATGTGCCCCAGGAGCTGTAGAAAATGCCTTGCTGGTCGAGAGACCTGCAGAGTGAAAGAGGAGGCCAGAGACACCAGGGTCCTTGCTCTTTCCAGAGGAAGGAAGGCTCTGGCTTCTTTTGTGTTCAGTTTTGTGCCTATGAAGGTGAGAAGCTGGACAGGCTCCAGAACTGACTTTGGAAGATTGAGAAGGAAACCTAGAGATGTAAGCAGTTGCTGGGTTACTTGCAAATGTAGTTTGACCTGCTCTGGAGACTGGCCTGCAATGAGCCAGTCATCCAGATAAGGAAAGATGGCAATCTTTTGCCTTCGTAAATGAGCAACTGCTACTTCCAGGCATTTTGTGAACACCCTTGGGGCCGAGGTGAGGCCGAAGGGCATTGCTCTGAACTGGTAATGGCCTGAGGGCAGTTCGAATCTGAGGTACTTTCGATGGGAGCTTCTGATGGGAACATGGAAGTAGGCATCCTTGAGGTCCAGGGAGGCTAGCCAGTCCCCTAGCCTTAGAGAGGGTAAAATAATCCCCAGGGTCACCATTTTGAACTTTGGTTTTAAAAGGTGCTTTTTTAGATACCTGAGATCCAGGATGGGCCGCCATTCTCCTGTCTTTTTTGGAGTAAGGAAGTACCTGGAGTACAACCCTTTGCCCTGGTGTATGGGTGAAACCTTTTCCACGGCTCTGAGAGCCAGGAGGGAAGAAACTTCTGCTTCCAGGGCAAGTGCCTCTGAAGGGTTTGCAGGTGGAAAAGACCTGGCTCTCATCTTCGGAAATTTTTTGAAGCTGAGAACCAATATCTGGCTTACTACTTCCAGGACCCACATGTCTGATGTTAAAGACTTCCAGTCCTGGACAAAGTAAGCCAGCCTGCCCCCTACTGGTAGTGGAGAATTGGCCCTGGCTACCCCATCAGAGAGCCTGTTTTGCAGGGGCTTTGGGTTGAGGGGTAGAAGCAGGCTTACTAGAACCCCTTCTGCCTCTTCCTCTAAAGAACCTCCTCTGGGCATAAGCAGAAGAGGAGACCAGGGCTTGCTAAAACGGCCTATGAAAAGGCCTTCCCCTGCCCCTGAAATGCTGCCTTTGAGGAGTGACTTGCCTTTCTTTGGCCTGTGCACTCCTATAGGTGGTCCTATACTCATCCATTTTCTTCATATAATTCTCTGTCTGCTCCCCAAACAGAGAATTTCCCACAACAGGAAAATCCATAGCCTTAGACTGGGTATCCTGTGACAGGGCAGTACATCTGAGCCAGGCCATTCTGTGAAGAGACACAGATGTAGCCATGACTCTTGAAACATCATTAGAGTCTACTGCAGCGTGAAATTGCACCTTGGATGCCTCAATCCCATTCACAGCCACCTGCTCCAGCTCCCTGGCAAGCTGGTCAGGGGCCTGTTTTGCTAGGGCCAGAACAGTATCCCACCTGGATTTCTGGTACCTAGTTGCATAAGCCATATAATTTGCCTGTCTGAGTCCCAAAGATGCTGCCATGTACTGCTTTTTTGCCATGGCATCCATCTCCTGGAATCCTTTTCAGGAGGATGAGAGGCTAGAGGAATATTATCCTTGTCACAGGCTGTAGCCTGCACTACCCCCACATGGCTGCACTGCTGGGATAGGAACTCTGTATCAGAGCCTGATAAAGCTTACCTCTTGTCCATCCTTTTATCCACAGGGAGGACAGAATGAGGAGTTTTCAGAATTTTTACTGTCTGTTTCCTAAAAGATTTATGCAAGGGAATAGACAGTCTCCTAGACTCTGGAATATCCATCATTTCCACAAAATCAGGCTCTTCTGATCATCAACAGCTTCCTCAACAGAGAGTTGCAGAGTCTCAGCAACTTTCTTGTAAAACAAAAATGAGAAGGGACTCAGATAGCCTGGGAGGGACACTCTGAGGGTCTGTCTGGAGAGATGTCCGTTCAATGGGCACATCCAGACTTTCAAAATCACACTCACTCCTCGTACTCTCTCTTCCCCTTCCCCCAGTTCATAAATCCTCAAAATCATAATCCTGAACTCGAGGGAACCAATCGAATGGGTGCTTCCCTAATGGTGCCGGTTCGGATGGAACTGGGAAAAGAGACTGGACAATTTGAATAGCTTTGGCTATTTCCTCAGCAGTTGGAGAAAGGACTTTTGGACCCAAACTAGCTGACCTTCTAGTCCTTTTAGTAGGAACCGGCTCCTCAGAGCTCGCTCTTCGTTTGCCCGAGGAAGTATCACCCTGGTCAGAGGGCACTCCCTCAGGTTCAGTTGGAACCAAACCGGGCTGGCCATCCGGGTCAGCGGACTTTTTGGCCTCCCTTTCCCTGAGCCTACCAACTCTTTTTTCCACGGTGGCAGCAGAAAAATTCTTACAAATCTGGCAGTCTGCATTGAGGTGGTCAAACCCCAGACAATATACACAAATGGTGTGTGGGTCAGTCTTAGCAAAGGCTTCCCCACAGAGGCCACAGTGCTGAAACCCAGTGGGTCCAGTTTTTCTTTTGGGTTTCTCAGACATAGTGCCAGCCTAACCAAACTTGCCCGTTAATGGCAATCCACCAAGCAAGACTCTCTTATCGGTTCCCAACCGTGTCACGGGTCGTGGAAAAAACAGTAATAAAATCCGTTTATTTTAGAACCGATAAGAACCAGGAACCGCACTCTAAAGGACTAGAAGGTAATTTTAAAACCCGTCTGATCGGTTCAAACCGAACCGAAAAAGACGTTTACAAGTTCCACACAGAAGAAAAAATAATAAATAAGCCTATCTATTACTTACAATACCACAGACAGAGCTTGAACCGACGATTGCGGTTAAATTTCGGTAAAATAAACCGAGAATTACACTTTAATACCGACAAACGAACCGAGCAGCAGGAGGAATCTCCGGAGCGACTGTTCAGTGAGGCGGAGTAAAGAATCTGACAGTTTGAGTTTGAGCTTCAACAGACAGAGTGTTCAACTGAGTTCGCGCTCAAGATTCCATGCCCTGCATGGAAAGTTAACTCTTTCACCTCCGGAGCAGTTCTAGCCTGGGGTTATACTGCATATGTCATAATATAGCAAGACTTCATGTTGTTTGAAATCATAATTCTGCACATTTCACAAGCGGCTGGCAATGTTTTGCTCAGATGCCAGAATTATGGATAGTTATCAGAAAATACAGTAACAGAAATAGCTTTTGTAGGGGTTGAATCATGTGCAATCTGAAAGAGAGTGGCGACAGTGCCTAAGCGTAAACCTATCAGCAAAAGAAATATAAAAAAAAATTAAGCCAGCATTCAAACACAACTAATTCAGAAGGCGCTGGACTGTCAGTTAAGCAAACCAAAAATCCCGGTAGAGTCAGATCCAATACTGCCTTCGCAGATTACTATAAAGTCATGCACAGACACAAGAGGTGGATAAATCACATCCATGCTAGTATTCCCCCTCAATATGCCCTACAGTGTTATAAAACTCATGACAGCCATGGCCTCGGGAACCTCAGACTAATGTAACCATTGCGTTGTTAGGTGACAGCCTACATTGACAGTAGGTGCATCAGCTCATAGTGAGTTAGTGCGAGTGTCAAATTAGCTGGTGAAGAATTAGCAAACAGGCCCAAGACAATCACTATTTTTATTCACAAGTTCACTTTTTTTTTTCTATTTATTCTTTCTGCCCCTGCCGCCGGTAGCCCGGAACCATCTGCCGGTCACGCTTCCACCCCCCCACATCAGCCTCGCACCCTTCCGATACCCCGTGGCTTACCCTCCACGGTGGGGCTGCGGCACTGGGGACACATGCCGCAGGCATCGGACTAGGTCGGAGGGCTGGCCTGAGGGGGCTAATTGAAGCTGTGACCGGCTTCATCTAGGGCCCCGGCGGTATTCTCCTTTTCCCTTTTCGGGAGGCGGGACGCGCAATGACGCGGAGCGCCCTGCCCCACCTCCGACGCACATGTTGAGGTGTTAGTCGCTACACCTGGTCTCCACCAGGAGTCGCGCGAGACCCGAGCACTACCCCTATCCTCCCTGAGAAGGAGAGCAGTCCATAGGGCGCTCTATCCTTCTCCCCGGCCGGCCCTCCAGCGACCCGAGTCCGCTCCCGAACCCGGGTCGCCGGCTTCGCAAGCGGAAATCCCACTGCTGCACCGGCGGGCCGGCAAAGTTCACTTTTTTTAAATTGTTCTGTACGATGTTGTCACAGTCAGATAGCTGTTCACAGATACAAGCAGCACTTCACTCTGTCTGGTGCTGCTCCCGCCTGTCTTTCACTGAGCTGTCCTATGGAAGAGTACATCCCCAGCTACATTTGGGAATGAGCGAGGGTCATGCTAGTTAGAGAACATGCAAGTGAAGCCTGATCAGAATACTGTAATTGACGTAATCTCTGCTCAGGTTTCTCAATCCGTGAAAGCAGTTCATTTTTGAAAACTGTGTTGGGCTTCCATGTCAGAGAAGCTGTGTTGGCTCACAATACTGGACACGGGGATGTTTCAAGCTTACATCAGGAATGGCTAATTGTTGATCCTTTTAATGGGATGGTAAAACCATCGCCTCCTTAGATTCTTGTTAGAACTGCACTAAAGTGAAGAAATGACAGACAAGTGGTGTCCAACACAAAAAGTGATTTATTTCTCATACATAAAGCAGGCTTACAACCAAACAGTGTGATCACTGGGAGAATACCTCCAATCTTTCCTTACCTATAGGTAGCAGTACATCTCTTCTCAGAGAGCAGGTACTATGCAAAGGGTCTTATAACCCTGATAATAACCATGACAAAGGCTAAAAAGATATATAAAAACATTGCAATTGGTCAGTGGCAAATAACCTGACTTCCCACTAGCCTGGGAAAGCATGCTGAGCTTGCAGAAAGACAAGATAGCTAAACAGTGAATCTTGTATATGTTAAGGAGACTTGCTGTTACATATGCAGTTGCAGTTCTGCACTAGCACTAAAGATGGCAATATTGCCTATCTAATCATTATACAATGGTGTAAAGAGAAGTATCTCCCAAGTGTTACTATCAGAATGATAGCAAATGCATTATGATTCTCAGTAAAAATATATAAAAGTACAGTAGAACTCAGATCCTGACACTTGTGCTTATACAATGAGTGCCTATGCCCTAAGGTTAGTACATATACCTATATGTAGTACTGTCTGTGAGGTAGGGGCCAATTGGGGGTGCTGGTCCATGGATAACATTCCTCCCTTGTTGCCTCAGAAGGGGCAACAATCCCAAGATAGCTGGGAGGGATGGAGCTAAAAGTCATTTACAGGCCCGATGCATGAGCCTTGTAAAGGAATTCAAGTTGTTCTTGATGTTGTCTTAGGGTACATCACAGGCAGCACAGAATGAATATGAGAAAGACAATCAAAAATGCTTGAATCACTACAAAAACTTTAAAAGTAAGTTCTAGCCAAGTGTTGCCTACGGCAAGACTCAAATCACCATCATGAAACTGGCCCACCAGCACAGTGGTTGGAATTCCGTTTGTGACACCAGTGACCTGGGTTCGTGATTGGACCTGGGTCATTGGAGGGCAGGCTGGGAGGGAGGATTGAGAGTCCTCCGGACTGCTCTTCTTCTCCGGTAGGGAGAGTGGTGCACATTCAGTGCAGAAGTGACACCTGGCAGAGGCTGGGTTCGTCACATTGCACCAATGCCAGTTTCTCTCTGGAGCGGGGCAGACACTGGCCATCATTGCATGTCCCCGCCTCAGCCTATGGGGATAAAATCCTGCTGTGGCCATCTCCGTGAAGCCCTGCCCTGGGCTTCGATTTGCTTCCTAGCTGGGCTCTCCTGACCAGTCCCAGTTTCCTAGCACTGCTAGCTGGGATGGTGCTGTGACCCCACCCTCTGGGGGGCAAGCCAGGGATGGCTGGGAGAGCTCCGGCGATCTAGGAGGTGGAAGCATGAAGGAGCACTGTGACCAAGGTGGATGATCAGACAGTCCAGAGCAGCCAAAAAGCACAGTAAATAATAATAAAAAAAAATGCCTTGTTGGATAAGGTTATTAAGTGCATTAGTAGCTTTGGTAATATTATTACTAATATAGATCAAATGAGGATCTTTTCTAGCTAAAGGAAACTGTAAAGAGAGTGTCAAAGGATCAATGTGTATGTTAAAAATAGGCAAATATTGAGACAGGGCAAGCAAATATTGGGGATCAGTATCAATAACGTCTGGTTCAGGGAGAGGAACAGGTGTGATCCCAGTGTGACCAATAACAGTTTCCTACTGTGGAGTAAAACAAAAGTTAGGTTTAGCAACTTGACATTTCTTAGAGCCATAAGAAAAACTGGGCTAGTTCGTGACCAGGCAGTACTGGCCATCAGAAGTATAGGTAACTCTTACAGAAGGCACCTGCCATTGATGTAAACGTACTGGACAAGAGAAGGTCTGGTTGGTGAGCCGTGTAGTGAAGCAATGTACAGTACCTCTTCAAGGTAGCTTCGAGATGGTGCTGTTTCAGCATCTTGCACTGAAGATGCAGCAGGAGGGATGTCAACATCTGGATCAACATCAGTAAGATTGGACAGCAGATCTTCACCCAACGTCAGTGCCTAGTCAAGGTGTTCAGGTGCATATCCACATACAGGTTTGACGATATCAAAAACGTCACCGTGACACAGGAAGTAGTAGCCTTTCTTTGCACAACAGTTCACATGAGGTGCAACCCAAGCCTGGAGGACTTGATGGTAAACTAGCATGGAGGGTAATTCAGTTTTTTCAGGAAAAATATAATTTTCAAGATGGCCTACGGAATGAATACTGGTCAATTTATCAAAGACAGCTGTAGCAGGATCAAAAACGTGGTAAAGACACAGTAAATATAATAAACATATTTTCCTTAATAGCACAGGATTTAGTGAAATAGCATGGTGCTTGGTTAGGAAACCTAGAAACATAACTAATATTTCTAACAGTAGCCATAGAGATGTTTAGAATATTCTTTAAACACATAGTAATGCAACCAGTGGTTTTACAATGTGGGCAAAACCATTTACCCAATCTGAGATCATGTATGATATCTGGAATTTTGCCTGATTCCAAATCCCTGAAGAGAGCATTAACAGTGGAGATAACATAGGAACCATAAGCAGAACATAAAATTTCATGCCCAATATATTGCTTGCCACCTCATGGTTATTCTGAAAAATGAGATCATTAAGTTTATGCTTGGTATCATTGAACCCTTGAGCAATCTCTTGCATATTGTACATGGTATAACATTCATTACTGAGAGAATTTACACCTTGTAAAATAGGGGGCATTACATCATTATTAATAGTCTGCTGAAATGTAAGAGTCTGAGCTTTAATGGAAGCAATATCTGCTCTGTTCTAAATGGACATACCTGAGCCAAAAAGGCCAGTTATGGTACCGGCTGTTCCAGTTATGCCAGAGACAGATCCAACCACACCAGCTACATCAGCTGCATCCTGCTTGGTGCGTGTACGTGATTTAAGTTTAACATAGTCTTTAGGGGCAGGTCTAAAGACTCCAACATGTTCAGTAGTGTGTGGTCCACATATTGGATCATTTGTGCATGTTTGATAAGCAGTAACAAGATCAGTATGCATCATATTGTATAATTTGGAGGTATTGGTTGTATTACAGAAACCAAATTCAGCCATATTCCAATGGGTGAGATTGAAAATAACTGGGATATGCACAAACTGTACATTATTAATCAGGGCTCCTGGTAGCGATGTGGTGGTCAAACCACTAGGAGTGCCATCCTCCTGAAGAGGGCAGGCAGTCAGTTCTTCCTGACTTAGTGGGACTACGGAAAGATAAAGAGCTTCAGAAGCTGCATAGTTTTGAACACAGAAAGCACGTGCCTCTTCTGGAGAGAGGCGGTCACAATAGGCAGGATCTATTAAAGCAGTAAGGTTGTAATGACCCGTATGTCTAGGAGTGGTCTGTCTGATAGAAAAAGTACCATTTTTAGAAATATCAGTATTAGGCCAACCATGGAATTTACTCTTGGACAGGTGAGCTAAAGGGATTGTGTAGCCCATAGCATCAGTTTGCCATTGTATAGAGAGTGAAGATTTGTCTGGGGGCAACTACTACAGCATCCAGAAAGGTGTCTGAGCCTTGAATAACTTTAATCATCTTGTTGGGAACATTAATCTGTACACCCATAGGGGCTGAATGTTCAAGTTTACCGAAGAAGTGTTGCAAACCTTCCTTATGAGTCTGTGGGGCTTTATGTGGGGGTGCCATCACAGTCATAGTCAGTAGTCCCACCAGTAGGAGAAAGAGGTGTAAGATAGCCATCTTGCCAATACCTATAAGAAAACAAAAAGGATTGGTTAAGTGTGGTTACTATTCCACCCCATGGGGTTAGGAAAAGTACATTTAGTCACCTTTATACAGTTTAAGTTGGTTAGCACAGAACCACTTGTTAGCGGTCTTTTTCTGCTGTTGTACTCTGACCTGATACACAGCAGGACTGAGTTTGTTGACAATGGGATATGGTCCTTTCCATTTACTGGCAAATGAGTGTGTGGGTTGTCTGTATTGGAGAAGCATAACTTGGTCTCCAACTTGCCAGTCGATTTCTTTGACACGCTTGTCAAAATGAGCTTTAGCTTGTTGTTGCGCTTTGCCCATCTGTTTGGCAGTGAACAGTGGTGTTTTCATGATGTCATCATGAAACTCTTCAACGTTTTTGTCTACAGATACTCTATCAGCAGTAGGGGTGTGTAGATCAATCAGTAGGTGCTCAGGTAGTCTCATAGCTCTAACAGTCATAACCTTATAAGGTGTGCACTGAGCAGTGGCTGCAGGTGTACCCCTAATTGCCATTAGTAACAGTGGCAAGAGGGAATCCCAGTCCTTGGTATTATCATCGATGAATTTACATAGCATCTGTATGATGTGTCTGTTAGCTCTTTCTACCTGGTCTGAGGATTGAGGGTGGTAGGGAATGTGGAATTTTTGATCAATTCCAAGAAGTTGGAGTGTCTGTTGCATCAGCTCAGCAGTAAAGCTCATTCCCTGGTCTGAGTCTACCTTTAAGGGTAGGCCCCATCTGGAGAACAACTGATCTACCAGGACTTTGGCAGTTGTCTTTGCTGTGTTGTTCTTAGTGGGAAATGCTTCTACCCATTTGGAGAACAAATATGTGACAACAAGTGCATACTTGTTGTTCTTCCTGGAATTGGTAAGCGGGCCAATGAAATCAATCTGTATCACATTCCATGGTCCAGAATGCCTTTGAGGCAGCAATTTGGCATTTCTTTTTACTGATATTGGATTGTTCTGAGCACACACTATGCAGTTGTCCACATAGTGTTCTACATCTTTGGCCATACCAGGCCACCAGACAACTGTTTTGAGTCTCTGGAGGATGTTCTCTGTCCCCTGGCGTCCACCAGTGGGAGTGTCATGAACCATATAGATAAATTCAGTCCGCAGAGATTCTGGTGCAACCCACAATTTGTCACCTGTATCTGGGGTGTGATACCAAATGAGTTTCTGATCACCGGACAAGTGTATATTGTCCGAGTGCCTTTTATATGGACTGCCAACCGGCAGCAGCTGCTCAGTTCCTTTGTCTAGGATTCTGAACACATCTCTTATTTCGGGGTCTGCTTTTTGTGCAGCAGAAAGGTCCAGTGAGGGTTCTGGTACTGGTTTCTTGCTAGCAGCTATAATGGATGCCATGATAGCTGCTATACCTAGTGGATGAGTCATTGTCTATTTCTCACCCCCCCCAGCGCCTGTTTTGGCAAGCAAGTCTGTTCGATCATTGAACTCATGGCAAGGATCAGACTTACCTTGTGAATGTACAGCTTAGGAGTGAACATTTGTGTCAGGGTGTGTATATACACAAACAGTTCCCTGTATTTGACAGGAGTACCGTCAGAGGATGTAAAATTGTTTTTCTGCCAAAACGGAAAGAACTTTGTGAGGGATGAGTAAACCCAGTTGGAGTCCGCAAAAATGATGGCATCTCTGTTACCATTGGGCATGATTTCTAATGCACAGGCCACAGCTGCCAGTTCAGCATACTGCGAGGAGATAGTACATTTCCTAGAAATGCACCTGAAATCACCTTTCTGATCCTGAATGAGCACTCCAGATCCAGCTACCTGCTCTCCATCTAGGTAGGAGGCAGAGCCATCTGTAAAGATGCAAAACATAGCAGTATCTTCCAGGACCTCAGGTGTAGCTGATAGAAATGGACCTAGGTGGGGTAGGTCAGGTGGTTGGAGTGCCCAGTCATGGGGCTTACCTATATAGAGTAAGCCATAGGCCAAGATTGAGGTCATTTTAGCAGGCAGTACCTTGATGTCCCTGTCCTGCAAAAGCAAGGACCAATGGGTCAGTCTGGTGTTAGAGACCGATCTATCTTTTACTTTGTCTGAAAGCAAAAAGCTAGTGGGGGTGTGGCAGGTATGCAAGTTAATAGGGACATACCCAATGATGTACAGAAAGTGCTTGACAGCCCAAAAGGTCACCAAGAGTGTCCTTTCACAGTGACTATACTTTCTCTGTATGAGGGATAGCATCTGTGATGCATAGGCAATGGGTCTGTGATGCCCATTGTACTTCTGTTCCAGCACTGCAGACATGGCCACATCAGAGGTGGCAGTTTCCAAATGGAAAGTTAATCTTGGGTTAGGGTTTATCAGTGCTGGGGCTGAGGCTAAGGCCTGTTTAAGCTGGGTAACAGCTTCAGTGTGTGTGGTGCCCCATGTCCATGGGACATCCTTTTTCATCAGTTCATACAGGGGAGCAGCCTTCAAGACAAAATCAGGGATGCCCTGGAATAGTTTACCATTCATAGAAAGCATCTGAATGTTGTCACGCTTGTAGGAAGTGGCAGATCTTGCAAGCCCTGGATCTTCTTGACAGCTGGGCTTCTCCCTTGGTCTCTGATACATAGGCCAAGGAAGATGATCTCTTTTTTGCACAATTATGCTTTGGAGGGATTGCACTTGAGGCCTGCTCTCCTGAGGAGGGTCAGTAGTTTGTTTAGAAGGCCCAAGTGTTCTTCTTTTGTGGTGGTTGCTAAAAGCAAGTCATCCACATACTGCAGGAGACACTGGGGAGTAGAGAATCCTTGCAGGGCATCCATGATATGGAGATGGAGGAGAGAAGGGCTGTTATGGAAGCACTGGGGCAGACAGGTCGAGGTATACTGGCGCCCATCAAAGGTAAAGGCAAATTTGTATTGACTTTCTTGTGCTAACGGGAGTGACCAAAACCCATTAGAGATGTCCAGAGCTGAGAACCACATTTTGTCAGGTGTCAGCAACTTAAGCACATCAGGGGCTGATGCCACAGTTGGGATTAACAGCTGGGGTAATGGATTGTTTCCAGTCAGTTGTGACTCTTCCAAGCTCCATTTGGCTTTTTCACAGGCCAAATGGGTGAATTGATAGAGAGACACAAGTCCTAATCACCTTTGTTGTAGCAGGACTGATGGTCTCCTCAATAAGGGTAAGGCTTCTGCAGGAAGTGGTACTGCTTGCCTTGCAGGCTGGGCCCTGAATTTCAATAGTGGTGTGCATCCTACCACAATCATGCTTGTTGGTAGCAAACACATCAAGGTGTTCCTGTAACAAAGTGTGAAAGCTCAGAAAGCAGGTCATGGCTTTTAAAAAGAGCCATGACGTCATACTCCTTGTTGTTATGGGAGATGGCTGCCACCACGTGTGAGTCTGGTATGGTGACAGCATGGCATTGTCCCTAGATCTGTAGCAATAACCTGTTAGCTAGGTCCACAACACAGCCGTGCTGTGCAAGGAAATCAATTCCTAGTATGCTAGGGTGATGACGTAATATCATGAGATCAAAGATAAAATTAGTCTTGAGATGGCCTACCTGCACAGGTAGAGATACAGATCGATAGGTGTGTAGCTGAGTACCATTTACACCCTGTGCACTGATCTTCCAGCCAGTAGACCAGTCAGACGTGGCTGGGTTCTCATTATGGAGAACAGACATGGCTGCTCCTGTATCCAGAAGCATGTCTAGTTGGCAGCCCCCGACCATGGCCTTTACACAAGGCCATCCATTTGTGTCGACAAGCAAGTAACTCACAATCCGGACTGGGGCCTGTAATTGTCAACTGGTGCAGTTCTTGGATTCTTCTTCATTATCCTGTACCTGTGATCTGAGGCCTAGGGAAGCTCATTGGGCCTCCTCTCGGTGCTTCACAGGACACGAATACTGTACCTGTGACATCAAAGCTGCAATCTCAAGCTGTTTAATGGGTGTTTCCCAGATCACCGCATTGGCCCGGGCCAGTGCCCAATGCCATGAAGGGGTTCTTCCCTCGGCTGCTTGATTGTTCAGTAGCCAAAGGCCAGAAAGGGTTGGTGTTACTAGCCGGTGCCAGGGCTGCCATGGAACGTGTGGATGAGGCCTCTTTTTTGGCATGGGCCTCCTTCAGTTGTTTCCGGAGGGTCTCATTCTTATCTTTTAAGTCCCAATAGCTAGGCCCGTTATGGTACTTGCCATCACAGTTTCAAGTTTTCCAAATCCTGTTATTGTTTTTGTTGTAGTTCTGATTGTTTTTATAGTTTCGGTCCCCCGCCTTGTGCAACTGCTTGTTATCAGTAGGGGCTTCCTGTTTATTATTGTTACCCTCCACTACGTAGTGGGTGGGGGTAGGGTTCACCATGGCAACTTGGGCCGTGGCTCCCTGGGCCATCGGAGTTTGAATGGCGGTGGCCTTGTTGGTGTTCTTACTGGAAGCTAGGTTACAGAGGTAAGCCTGGAAGGCATGCTCCGTTTTGGTGAGGATTTGGTCAAAGGTGTCGGTCTGCGGGTAAACGTTGAGTTCAGTCTTTTCCTGGAGGGCTGGAGTCATGTTCCAGATGTGCAAATCCTTGTACTCAATTTGATCTTTGTTGGCATTCTCGCCCGCTAGGCCCTTGCCAGCCTCGCAGGTGAGCCACAGCCATTGATGATAAGCCGCTGGCCTTTCCTTCACATTTTGCTTAACCTTATAGGCCAAGCGAGCTTCAACAATACCTGGGGCATTGGTAGCAAGGAGTGCCTGGGAGATATCATTGTAGTCGAGCATCTCGCAGTTGCAGACAGCCTCTGGAAGTTTGGCCCAGAGGGTAGGATCGACGGTCTGTCGCAGGACTTGAACCTGGTATTCGGGTTGGAGAAAAAGTTTCTTGCTTAGGGAGGGGCGCTTTCTCCAAATGACAACTGAGGTCGTTGGTTGGGCCCATCTATCCGATGCCTTGAGCAATTTGTTGAACAGAATGAGGGACCTGTATGGGATTGGATGTGGGCGTATGGGGAGTGGTGGTCAATTCCACATGACTCAAAGCACCGCGAACTGCAGCTCCCGCCACTGCATCAGCGACTGCTTTGAACGCAGGCTCCTGGGTGACAGCATTTTCAAACATGCGTTCAATATGCTGTTGCATGGATGACTGTCCATCCGTTGTTCCTAGTCTGGTTAAGACTTCTTGTACTATGCTGCACACCTCTGTATTGTCATCCCTGGATAGGAGTGCCAATGGAAGCAGGGTCCTACTCGGAGGTGGTTGGCCTTCTGTATCATGGGGGCTGTTATGTTTGTGCTGAAGTGGCAGCGTAGAAGGCGTGCTGACATGACAAGGGGGCGGGTTGACATGGCCAGTAGGTCAGCCAACATGGCTGCCATCTTGAGAATGGCTGGTAAAGGCCACTACCCTGTGGGGCAGAGGTTTGGATATGACGAGCTGACCTATGTCCTCGTAATCAGAATCGTCATCGCTCGATGATGTAATGTCAATGGGTGTATACTGAAAACCATTCATGGCTTTAACATGGCCAGTGAGAACTTCTCACTGATGGTGCATTCACACCATCTTTTCTCTATATTTCTTATGACAAACTTTTGCAGTGCCCTGCTCAATACCCTTCTCAACCTCATGCTGCAATACTTGGTATGTGGCACCTAATTCAACGCTTTCCCTAAACTCTTTGTCTAGCTCAAGAATCAACCTCACATTCTCTTTCTTCAGTTCAACATTATCTTCTCTCAAACTTTCATTTGTATCACTTAAAATGTCATTTAGATAAGATAGCTGTTTCTTATCACATTTCAACCTTACATTGTCATCTCTCAACGTACACAATTCATGCTCAGAGTCTTGAGCAGCACAATGCAACAGTCTGTTATTGTGGTCACGGAGTGACTGTGTCTCCTCCGCAAGTTTCTGTTCCCTTTTCAGTAACTCTGATGCCTGCAAGCCCATCTCTTTTTTTAGAGAAGCGTTTTCCAGCTCAAGGGAGGCACATCATGCTAACAAACCTTTTATGGCTGTATGTAAAGCCACGACCAAGAGACCTTTGGTGTGGCATTTCTTGGCTTTTTGCTTAGACTCTAGATATTGATCAGAGATTATAAGCAAGGGGTCTTCTGCTGATATTGCATCCAGCACGAAATCAGTCCAATCTTCATGGGAGGTAAGATAGTTTGAGACATCAAGTCTCAGTTCTGTGCACAATTCGGGCATGCCAAACAAAGGGGTAGACACACAAAGAAATCAATCGAAAGACTGGACTTAAATCCTTGGCGCCATCACCCAATGGCTTTCTGGCCCCCCGTGGGCAAACGATGGAGCCAAGGAGGTATGCTGCTACTCACAAAGGGAGTATTCCAGTGGTCCAGTGTGGGTCTGCCAATGCCCGAAACCAAGATGGAACAAGTCCGTAAAAGAACAACAACTGTAAGTACGAGTAGGTTCAAGTAGGCAAAAATGCACTACACTACTCAACATTCAGTTCAATGAACTCGAATGGAATCCTCACTTTGTACATTCCAATCTTCACATGGTTGCCAAATGTAATGGGATGGTAAAACCATCACCTTCTCAGGTTCTTGTTGGAACTGCACTAAAGTGAAGAAATGACAGGCAAGTGGTGTCCAGCACAAAAAGTGATTTATTTCTGGTATACAAAGCAGGCTTATGACCAAACAGTGTGATCACTGGGAGAATACCTCCAATCTTTCCAGGGGCGCCAGAAACGGGGGGTGGGACGGGCGGCCGCCCCACCACTTTTCTCTGCAGTGGAGATTGTGCCCCTGAGTCGACAGGCGTGACGTGCATGTCAGCATCTGAATTTTTTTTTTTTTTCGCTTTCGATGCTCACCCAGCCAGCGGACCTGATTGAGATGGCAAACACATCTCAATCAGGTCCGCTTAACAAATTAAGAGACGGACTAGAGTTGGAAGATCAGAGTTGGGGCGCGTGTCGTGACGGGCTCTTTAAATGCCCAAGATTTTCCTGGCCTTGTTCTTTCCATTCGTATTCCCATTTCCCATTGCAACAATCGGTGAATGGATCCTTCCTTGACTGAGTGCTGCAGCTGCGGCTTCTAGGGGCGAGACATGACATCAGGCGTGGGCGGCAATGTATGAAGTTAGCGAAGTCAGAGAGACGTGGTGTGGCGTGTGGTCAGCGAGTACAGCAGCCAGCCCAGCAGTGGTGTGTGTGCAGTGTGCGGCGGTCTTCTTAAGTCGGCGTCGGGTTGAGAGCGCTACGTGGGGTAGCGATGCGAGCAGAGCAGCACCTCTAACTTCTTCTGGAGGATGGAGAGTAGTCGGTTGGAGCGAAGAGCGGCAGCAGCTTTAACTTCAGAGTACCACTAGTCTCTGTCTCTGGCTTTGAACTTCAACTTGGAGCCTGAGTAGCCAGCTGCCAGCCTAAAGAACTTCCTGGTCGCGTTGTGACTCTGAGACTTTCTGGTAAGCTGCAGTGCTGTTGTCTTTAGTTGTTTGTGTCATCTTGGCTTGCTAATCAAAGTTTTGCTGGACTTGTATATTTGCAGCCTGCTGTTTATTTGCAAGGTAGATAGCCAGCAAAGCAGTACTGTTTTCCTCTTCTCCAGGCTCTCCCCCTCTCCAGGCTGAGGCTTTCCCCCCTCCCTCTCCAGGCTCTCCCTCACCAGGCTGAGGTTCTCCTCCTCCCTCTCCAGGCTCTCCCTCTCCAGGCTGAGGTTCTCCTCCTCCCTCTCCAGGCTCTCCCTCTTCAGGCCGAGGCTCTTCCTCCAGGCTCTCCCTCTCCAGGCCAAAGCAGTACTGTTTTCCCGGCATATATTTACTTTAGGGGACACACCTTGGAAGTGAGTGCTCCTAGTGAGAAATACGGCCGCAGTCACTGATTAGTCACGCCCACACAGAACGACCAAAATGTGTAGTTTAAACTAACGTAAAATATTCAGTTTAATTGTTTAAACATATTCCTGGACCCAGGGAGCATGGGGGGGCGGAGCATCCCCACAGAACAAACGACCAAAATGTGTAGCTTTTGCAATAGCAAAACATACTTAATCTTGTAATCGCTCGCTTGACGATAAACTGTGCCACTTTATAGTTTAATCTTGTTAGCGATGCTAATTTTGTAATCACTTTATAGTATACAGCGATGCTAATCCTAACGATACACACATTTGCACTCGATGCTAATCTTGTAATCACTCGCTTATACCAGGACAGCAATCCTGCTATAGAGAATGAAGAGAACGTCCCTGAGTGACTCTATTTTCCCGGACTGAACTGACTGCTGTTGTAAATATTGTATACAATCCATGTTTGTTATTTTATGAAGCCGGTTGTATATTCTTGCTTTCAGTGTTAAACCTAATAAAAAAAGGCATAACAGAAAGAATAAGTGAGTCTCATGCTTTGATGTTACCTATTTGTTTGGGGGGGGGAGACAGTACAGTAACATGGGCGTGGAGAACTGACATTAAAAGGGGCATAGCTAATGCCGCCGTTCAAGGGCGACTACTATAATCCATGAGAATTCCAGATCAAGGCACTATGTGCCCCTAATATAAATAATCGTCGTTTCCCTTCTCCAGGCTCTCCTCTCCAGGCTGAGGCTCTCCCCTCCTCTCCAGGCTCTCCCCTCCCTCTCCAGGCTGAGGTCTCCCCAGACTCTCCCCTCCCTCTCTAGAAGCCAGTCTAAAAGGTACCATCATTGATTTCTGCCCCCAGCACATTCTCCTTTGTCATTCCATCTCTTCCACCAGCTCCATCTTCAGCAGCCAGAAACTATTGGTGTAAAATGACCTTTTTCTTATGTAAGGGAGTAGGCGATTATTTATATTAGGGACACATAGTGCCCTGGTTCTGTAATTTTGCGGATTACGGTACTTGTTCATCCAAACGGCGACAGTTAGCCATGCTCTCTTTCCAGCGTCAGTTCTCCCCGCCCCCAAACACACCTCTTGCAAGCAGCCGCATTGGATATCTCCACGCCCATTATCTGTATTTATTTATTTAATTTACATGGTTATAAGTGTTACTGAATTGCACTGCTCCTAGGTAACATCATTATGATAATCTCTCTGTCGAAATCACATGGTTAAAAATATTGCAATGCCCACAAAATGAAACTCGCTTATTCTTATACTTATACTGGACTTCTGAACATTATTTGCTAGCAGGAACAAGGGAGGCACCGGCTTTATGAAATAGTAGTTTGGGCTTTAGTACTTTGTGATAGCTTTGTTTGTTTGTTCTGTTGAGGACACCAGTGGTGTGGGAGGGCCGAGCGCCACCACAGTACAAAGATTGATGTCATTACTTTGCAGTTTGACTGTTCTGAAATTCACTTATATTTCTGTTCACCTTTGAGGACACAGGTGGGGGGAGTGTTAGTTATATTCTGATTAGCACTCGATCACTGTCCCACTTTATATTAGAAGATAATCTTGTTAGCGCTGCTAATGTTGTCTGAGTGTCACATTTTGTTCGGTTAAACCAGTATTTCCAGCGATTCTTCATGTTCAGAAGTCCAGTATAAGTGTAAGAATAATTGAGTCTCATGCTGTGATGTTGTAATACCTGTTTGGGGGCAGTGCAGTTCAGTAACATGGGCGTGGAGATATCAGAGTTGGCTGCCTGCAAGAGGTGTGTTGGGGCAGGAAGAACTGACGTTGGAAAAGGGTGCGTATTAACTGCTGCCGCTTGGAGGAACAAGTACCATAATCGAGAATTCCAGATCCAGGGCACTATGTATCCCCTAATATAAATCGCCCACTGTTATGCATCTGTAAACAATGTGTGTTTTTGAATTTCTTTTCAATAAAATCCCCTTATTTTTTTTAATAAGTACAATGGGATATTTAACTTCCACCTAGACTGAGAGTGACCAGAGATAGGCAGACTTGATCTCAGTTTAATGTCTCGTCAAATGACAGTTCCTCAGCAGAGCAGTAACAAACCCCCCACTTTGTGCTGCACCAGTGTCCATTATTGGCACAGAACTCAAAAGAGCAAAATGGCAACACCCTTCTGAGGCACATAAAGCACACCACCATCTTTTGAGGGCAAAATGCTGCTGCCAGCAGTTTGTATGCAGTTTTGGCTTGGTGTTTCTAACACTGCTTTAACTCCTCAAAACTGTATTCAGTCCATTGTTAAGCTCCACTGGCCCCCTTGAACTATGAATCGAGGACAGTGAGCATTGGTACAGCAATGCTGCTGAAAACATCAGGTATATTCCATTCCCCATCCTGAACTACAGATAGGGGCTGGGGAGCACAGTGACACGGGTAGTCTTTTTTCCAGTTGTGCTCCAGCTGTGGGGGGCATGGGGCATCCAGCTGAAATGGGTGGGTTGTTCACTTAAAAGCAGCGGGGATCTGTCTGACCCAATGACAAGCGCCAGGCAAAGTCAGCATGGTGAGCAGTAGGGTAGGGAGGCTGTTCCATTGATGGAGATGAGGCATAATAGTAGGAGGTGGTAGGCTTTAGCAGGGATGGTGTATGTGGGAGATGGGGTGGTGCTCCAGCCAGGAAGGGTACTCAGTTTGGGTAGGGCTGGTACTGGCTCTGGAAAGATGGTCCAATAATGAGTGGGGGATTGTTCCAGCTGCAGGGAGATTTATTGAAGGCTGCTCTAAGGACTGGTAACATTGGCCAACTGCAGGAAGTGTGGCTAGTTCATAATTGAAATTGGAAATGGTAGTTTGGTGTATTCAACTCCAGGGAGGTTGGTCATCTAGGGTGAGAGGCTGGTCTGGAGGTGGAAGGGATGGTCATGCTCCTGGGAGGGTGCTCGGGGTTTGCGGGGCTGGTCCATGGTCGGGGGGAAGGTCAAGGTGGGATGTCTGTTGGAGGTTGTTGGGGAGGAGCATGGAAGGGTACTCCAGCTGCTGGGGAGGGAAGTCCAGGGGATGTAAGGGAGGTCCAAATGCAGGGTGGGTGGTCAGGCTAGGGAGCTGGTACAGGGCTTAGGATGGGTCCAGCTGTTGATACAGGGGTAGACGAGAGGGGTGCTAGTTTGTGTGGTTGGGATGTCGGCTGGAGACAGTTGTCTGCTGGAGGGAGAACAGTCTGGGAACTTGGGGTAATCCTGCTACAGAGAGGTTGCATGACATGAGGTTAGATGCAGGTCCAGATGCAGGGAGAGACTGGATGGCTGGAGAAGAGGCTAGGCTATGGGGTGGTGTAGTGGCTCAGTAGGTAGTGCATTCGCCTCTGAAGCCGGGAGATCGGAGGGCTGTGGGTTCAGTTCCCACATCTGGTACTTGGGTTAATATCCCAGTACTAACACTGTAGTGCAGCATGAGAGGGGTGCTGCACTTCTGAGGTGCCGGCTTTCTGATGAGACATTAAACCGAGGTCCCATCTGCCTGAATTGGTGGTGGTTCAGGTGGATGTTTAAAATCCCATGGCACTTATCGAAAAGAGTAGGGGAATTTCCAGTGTCCTGGCCAAATTTCCATCATTCACTAGGAAATACCACCAACATCTGGTTGTCATTTGGCATTCATCTGTGTCCCCCTCCCTCGGGTCATGCCTGAAAATAGGCAGGATTTGTCAAGTACCTCAAGGGAATCAACAAAGTCCAACAGGGTAGCATCTTTCAAAAAGGTGTGCAAGAACAAGGGGCACAATTTGAAGATGGGGGACTCCTAAGGCAGCAATGCATTATTGTACAGATGAAGCCTGTCTCTGAATTGGTGGCTAAGCAGCTGCAGAATGCTTTTCTTGCTTTTTTTATTTTAATGAATTATTGCTTGTTTACTGAGGCGGAAAAGTCGACTGCTGTGTGGCTAGTTTTTTTTCTAAATTAAAATGCACTTACCGCCGACGTCAAGTAATGGTGGTGGTCAGGTGTCTGGTGGCGCTATATGAGGGGAAAGTGGAGGGAGGTGCATGCATAGAGTGAGGGAACCCCAGTGTATAATGGTGAATTATAACTTGGGTTCCCTATGGGAGAAAACTCCCGAGTTATTGGGTATTTATGCTTGGGGCTCAGGAAAAGTAGTCACAACTGTGGTGTACAGTGTGATTGTTATCCATTTGATTAGAGCACCAGATTTTGAAACTGGAGATCAAAGGTTCAAATCCCACTATGGACACTGACTGGGATATGATCTTGGGTAGAACTAAAGCAGGAGCCCACTGGAAGTGGAATGTTGTAATAAAGCTGAGGTAGTCTGAGTAAATAAGCTGGAATGGAAATATTTGGTGGCGGAGGCATGTATAGTCTTTTTAGCACCATTTTTTATTTAGTTAACAGATCAGCCACACTAGGCTAAAGACCTGTTGACGTGTGCCATCAAAATGGACAAACAGGTCATGCTGGCTGACGCAGCTTATAAATACTGCCAGTTTATGTACAGATGTGTACAAATATTTGCATGGCTGAAACTGATGAAAATCTCCCAGGTAAACAAAGCATAGCATGTACTGAAATTGTGCAAGTAACTGTGTAATTGTTATAATAGCTTGGATTTCCAGGACTGACATCTCAGATCTAGGAGCATGTGCATTAAAAGTAGTGATGTACAAATGTGTCAGTGAAGTGAGCTGGGTGTGGAGGAGGCAGCTGTAAGAGTGCTTAGAATGATTAATGATGCATGTTTTACATTATTACGTAGTGTGCCACTTGTTTGTGGTGGCACTGGCAGACCATGGCATGGAATCTGCCTTGCATGTTGGACTGGATTGGAGTATGGCACTGGTGTGTTTAGTGGTGGTGAATGAAGTTGGCACTTCTCATGACTTGGTTGAGACCACTGGGTGGTATAGGGAGTGTTAAAAAGCAAAACCACTGTCAAATTTCTCTCTATGGGCACTGTTTATAAAACTGAGGTTTGATGTGATTCGTGTATAAAAACAATTCAATGTTGGGTGAATAGCATATAGTGCATGCATGCACTGAAAGCTGGCCTCTCTGTCCCCACCCTTGGTTGAAGAGCCAGGCAGTGATAGGGAATTGCTTACTCCCCTTGCTGCTGGGTCATCTCGGACATGGAAGAGTTTGGGAAGTTGGGGGCATTTGAAAATTCTGAGTTGCAGCTGCTGGGAGAGGTTGGCTGATATGTGACATGGGGAGGAGGCAAATTTCACAATACCGAAGTCATGGACATAACAAAAGCCCTGCCATTGTAACAGTTGGGCAGCTGAGCAACAGTGTTGGTGGCATACAAAAATTTTACTGTCAGTACCAGCGTCACACTCGAGTCCACCTAGTTCCAAAAGGTTAACCTGGTTAGTAAAAAATTGGGTTTTGATCTCTACGAGAATCCAGTTGATTGGTGGCTGGACATGAAATCAGACCTCTGATACCTTTTTATTAGAGCCGGTAGATGTGTCCATTCTGAGGATTATATAGCTTATTTGAATGTGCGAAACAAGTACAACACTTTATACTCCTCGCCTTACTACCCATCGCTTTACTGACCAGATTTCCTTATTAAGCAGAATACGCCTTTTTTCCCTTCCTGCACTGCCGGCTTGTCTTCAGGAGGGCGCTCTAGTCCCATTCCCAGTGTCTACAAGCCAAAGCCCCTAATAAATTTTATTGGACACTTGTCTTGTACACTGGTGGTGCAGTACACAAGCATTTTGCTGCATGGATCACTAGCCAAGAATATCTAATGTAGGCCCAGTAGTTGCGGATTGATAACTAATTGACAAAGATTGGGGGATGAGGAAGGGCAAGATATAAAATGTTTGCCATAGAAATTTTACTGCTTGCATGCTTAATGTTCATGCTGCAACCGTTATCAGAAGATGGTAATCAGATGGGTTCACTAAACTGTATATGCAATTCTTTCTCAGCCTGCACGGACTCACTGCATTCAAATATGCCACGGTCTGAGAGACGAAAATGACAGATGGAGAAACAACTGGCTGATATTGCTGCCAAGATGCCAAGAAAACTAAATTACTGGTTTGGGAGTGCCCAGATACCAACTGCTTCAGAGCATGCAAGGGACATTGCTACCAAGAATACCATTGACACTGCCACAAGCACTGCAGCTGTCAGCTGTACCGGTATTGTAAGTGCCAATGTAACTGTGCATACCGCTTCGCTGCCAATGGCTTCGATAGAGTCAAATGCAGCCATGTTTGTTTCAAATGCTGCATCAGTGCTAGAACTAACATGTTCCTTGCCTGATGATTGTCCTGCAGCTGCTATTCCAGTGCCCCTGGATGGTAAGGCCTGCTCTTTCTCCAATACAGAAAACAGAGCTGCAGAGCTGTTCCCCATGAACAGCAACAGTGATGGCAACATCATGCATGTCTCTGAGAATACCCAGCTCACAGCAGTTGACCCAGTGCCTGAATCTGCTGTCTCTTTGTCTCTCCCTCCTGTTCTGAGAGAACCTGGGTAACTGCAGTTGAACCAACCATGCCTGAATCTGCTGTCTCTTTGTCTCTCCCTCCTGTTCTGAGAGAACCTGGGTAACTGCAGTTGAACCAACCATGCCTGAATCTGCTGTCTCTTTGTCTCTCCCCTCCTGTTCTGAGAAAACCTGGGTAACTGCAGTTGAACCAACCGTGTCTGAATCTGCTGTCTCTTTGTCTCTCCCCTCCTGCTCTTCTGTTTGTTGCCACAATATTAACAGTGTTTTTCAACCAAGCAGTGTTATAGACACTTCCATCAAACGAGTCATTCTGCACACCAATGGGAGAAGTGAAACAAGAACTTGTCAAACACGGTGGTTTTCATCTTTCAACTGGCTAACATACTGTGTTTCAAAAGGATGTGTGTGTTCTGCTACTACTGTCAGGCAGCAGTGGAAAGAAAACTAATTACAGGCAGTCGTGGTGAAACTACATTCATTTCAGCAGGATTTAGTGATTGGAAGAAAGCAATTGACAAATTCAAGAAACATCAGACATCATTATTCCACCATGAAGCTGTTGAGAAGTATACTGCATTCAACAACACAAGGATGAATGTTGGTGCTCAGCTCAGCCAGCATCTTGCACAGGAACAGGCAAGAAACCGAGACCGGTTCCTGAAACAGGTAAATGCAATACGGCTTCTAGTTCGGCAAGGACTAGCAATTGTCAATACAAGAACAGGAAAGCAACCTGAGGCGGAAATGCTGAGTAGGGCAGTTGACATGCCAGAACTACAGGGATGGATCCAGGAAGGAAAGTACCAGAGTTCAGATGTTGTGAATGAAGTCATGGAAATCATGGCACATCAGCTGCTGAGGAAACTTCTGGAAGAGATACGCAATGAATCAAAGCTGTATGCAATCATCGCAGATGAATCACGGGATATTAGCCAACATGAACAGATGACCATATGTATACGATGGGTTTCCCTGCCCCATTTTGTTATACATGAAGATTTTATTGGGATGTATGAAATGGCGAAGACTGATGCAGAATCCATCACCAGTGCCATTAAGGATGTTCTAGTAAGATGTAACTTACCAATCAACAACTTGAGGGGACAGGCATATGATGGAGCAGCAAATATGAGTGGATGCATTTCTGAAACTGCAACAAGAATTAAGAGAGAAAATCCACTAGCATTGAATGTCCATTGTGCAAGTCATTCCTTGGACCTGGTGTTGCAAAACTGTAGCAAAACGAGTGATGCCATTGACGATGCCCTCAGCTTTGTCCAGAATTTAAGTGTGTTGATTCGGGGATCCCCACAGAGGCTGGCTCTTTATGAAAATATTGCAGTGAATGACAGTGAGGACCCTTTACATGATGGTAGAAGGCCTGCACTTACTTTGTCCAACAAGATGGACAGCAAGAACAAAGAGTATCAAGTCTGTTCTCAAAAAATATGGAGCACTCTATGACACCTTAGAGGAGCTGAAACGAGACAAAGCTACAGATGTATGAACTAAGGTCAAAGGCCTGATGTCAGTGATGAAAAAGTTTCGGACCTATTTTGGACTGGTTGTATCATACAACATATTCAGCGTATCAGAACAAGTGGCTTCAATCCTGCAAACAAAAACACTGACAGCAGAAACTACAATGATGAGCATAAACTCCCTGAAGAAGAATTTACAACGCCAGCGCGATGACTTTGACCAGGTCTATGAAGGCATCAACGAGAGAGCGCAACTACTGAGAAAAGTGAAGGAGCCAAAACTTCCCAGACAGCACTATGTGCCAGCAAGGCTGCAACATGGTAGTGCACCGCATCACCATCCCAAATCTGCTAAGGACTGGTATCGACAGATGTACTATGAAGCCATTGATGCTTGTCTTGTTGAACTAGACCGACGATTTGATCAAGAAACCTACAGTTTGCTGTCTTCCATGGAGAATTTGTTGCTTCAAGCAGCCAATGCAAAGACTTTTTCAGTTCCTCTTCAGATCACACAGTTGTATGGAGATAAGGACTTGGACATTGACATTCTGAATGCACAACTGAACTTGCTCCCAGGACTTGTGCAGCAGGTTTTGCCAGACGTGAGGGCAGTAACTTCAATCAACACCATTATTGATGCCTTAGTGGGAAAAGACTGCCAGCAGCAGATACTGTATTCAGAAGTAGTGAAGCTCATTCAAATTTACCTCCTCGTCCCAATGAGTACAGCAACTGGGGAGAGATCTTTTTCAACACAGCAGAGGATAAAGTCTTACTTAAGAAGCACCATGACAGAGAAGAGGTACAATCACCTAATGCTGTTGAACATTCACAAAGAGAGAACAGACAACTTGGATCGGACACTAATTGTTCGGGAGTTTGTGCAACGAAATGAGAGATGACTTAACTTTTTTGGAAAAATGTGATACAGAAATTCTGTACTTTACAGAGAAATTCATATGATGGTAAATTGGTTGATTTTGGTGGCCACCAGGGCTTGGTGGAGGCTTGCACAGGCTTACCATCCTGAAGTGGTGACCAGAGCATCAAGGATTACTTCGTGGCAGAAGTGTAGATGTGATGGTAAATTGGTAGATTTTGGTGGCCACCAGGGCTTGGTGGAGGCTTGCACAGGCTTACCAGCCTGAAGTGGTGACCAGAGCATTCATGGGATGATTTGGTGGCCACCAGGGCCTGGTGGAGGCTTGCACAGACTTACCAGCCTGAAGTGGTGACCAGAGCATTCATGGGATGATTTGGTAGCCACCAGGGCTTGGTGGAGGCTTGCAAGGCTTACCAGCCTGAAGTGGTGACCAGAGCATTCGTGGGATGATTTGGTGGCCACCAGGGCTTGGTGGAGGCTTGCAAGGCTTACCAGCCTGAAGTGGTGACCAGAGCATCAAGGATTAATTCGTGGCAGGAGTATAGATGTGATGGTAAATTGGTTGGTTGGGTGAGTCTGTGGCATGCAGTAGCAACAGTACAGGAATGAATGAGCAGATGTCTTTCCCCTATTGAATTCTTAGGGACAGTGGCCCATTTCCAAATGTATCCCACTCCTCCATCCATCCAGACTTTGCTGTAAAAATCTGTTTATACCCCTGTCGTTGTACAATATTTACTGTCATTGTAGACTATAATTCATTAATACACTTTACATTGTACACTGATTCATTAATAAATAAGCTTGTAAACTTAATGGCTCTGTCATTATTTCCCAGCCTCAGGTGATTACCTTGTCACTGGTGGTTGGGCTTAACTGCTAACTTAATGCATGGCAGAAGTATAGATGTGATGGTAAATCGGTTGATTTTTGGCCACCAGGGCTTGGTGGAGGCTTGCACAGGCTTACCAGCCTGAAGTGGTGACCAGAGCATTCATGGGATGATTTGGTGGCCACCAGGGCCTGGTGGAGCTTGCAAGGCTTACCAGCCTGAAGTGGTGACCAGAGCATTCATGGGATGATTTGGTGGCCACCAGGGCTTGGTGGAGGCTTGCAAGGCTTACTCAGTCTGAAGTGGTGACCAGAGCATTCATGGGATGATTTGGTGGCCACCAGGGCTTGGTGGAGGCTTGCAAGGCTTACCAGCCTGAAGTGGTGACCAGAGCATTCATGGGATGATTTGGTAGCCACCAGGGCTTGGTGGAGGGTTTGCAAGGCTTACCAGCCTGAAGTGATGACCAGAGCATTTGTGGGATGATTTGGTGGCCACCAGGCTTGGTGGAGGCTTGCAAGGCTTACCAGCCTGAAGTGGTGACCAGAGCATCAAGGATTAATTGTGGCAGGAGTATAGATGTGATGGTAAATTGGTTGGTTGGGTGAGTCTGTGGCATGCAGTAGCAACAGTACAGGAATGAATGAGCAGATGTCTTTCCCTATTGAATTCTTAGGAACAGTGGCCCATTTCCAAATGTATCCCACTCCTCCATCCATCCAGACTTTGCTGTAAAAATCTGTTTATACCCCTGTCGTTGTACAATATTTACTGTCATTGTAGACTATAATTCATTAATACACTTTACATTGTACACTGATTCATTAATAAATAAGCTGTGTAAACTTAATGGCTCTGTCATTATTTCCCCAGCCTCAGGTGATTACCTTGTCGCTGGTGGTTGGGCTTAACTGCTAACTTAATGCATGGCAGAAGTATAGATGTGATGGTAAATCGGTTGATTTTTGTGGCCACCAGGGCTTGGTGGAGGCTTGCACAGGCTTACCAGCCTGAAGTGGTGACCAGAGCATTCATGGGATGATTTGGTGGCCACCAGGGCCTGGTGGAGGCTTGCAAGGCTTACCAGCCTGAAGTGGTGACCAGAGCATTCATGGGATGATTTGGTAGCCACCAGGGCTTGGTGGAGGCTTGCAAGGCTTACCAGCCTGAAGTGATGACCAGAGCATTTGTGGGATGATTTGGTGGCCACCAGGGCTTGGTGGAGGCTTGCAAGGCTTACCAGCCTGAAGTGGTGACCAGAGCATCAAGGATTAATTCGTGGCAGGAGTATAGATGTGATGGTAAATTGGTTGGTTGGGTGAGTCTGTGGCATGCAGTAACAACAGTACAGGAATGAATGAGCAGATGTCTTTCCCCTATTGAATTCTTAGGAACAGTGGCCCATTTCCAAATGTATCCCACTCCTCCATCCATCCAGACTTTGCTGTAAAAATCTGTTTATACCCCTGTCGTTGTACAATATTTACTGTCATTGTAGACTATAATTCATTAATACACTTTACATTGTACACTGATTCATTAATAAATAAGCTGTGTAAACTTAATGGCTCTGTCATTATTTCCCCAGCCTCAGGTGATTACCTTGTCGCTGGTGGTTGGGCTTAACTGCTAACTTAATGCATGGCAGAAGTATAGATGTGATGGTAAATTGGTTGATTTTTGTGGCCACCAGGGCTTGGTGGAGGCTTGCACAGGCTTACCAGCCTGAAGTGGTGACCAGAGCATTCATGGGATGATTTGGTGGCCACCAGGGCCTGGTGGAGGCTTGCAAGGCTTACCAGCCTGAAGTGGTGACCAGAGCATTCATGGGATGATTTGGTGGCCACCAGGGCTTGGTGGAGGCTTGCAAGACTTACAGCCTGAAGTGGTGACCAGAGCATTCTATGGATGATTTGGTGGCCACCAGGGCTTGGTGGAGGCTTGCACAGGCTTACCATCCAGAAGTGGTGACCAGAGCATGGCAGGAGTATAGATGTGATGGTAAATTGGCTCATTTGCAAATGTAACCCACTCCTCCATCCATCCATCCATCCATCCATCCATCCAGACTTTGCTGTAAAAATCTGTTTATACCCCTGTCGTTGTACAATATTGTTTACTGTCATTGTATACTATGATTCATTAATAAATACACTTTACGATGTACACTGTGACTCATTAATAAATAAGCTGTGTAAACAAACATAATGGCTCTGTCTTTATTTCCCCAGCCTCAGGAGTTTACCTTGTCACTGGTGGTTGGGCTTAACTACTAACTTCTATCCTGAAGTTAGTGGAACCAAAAACTCCTAACTCATTAGTGTGAAGACTGCATGCGTGGGACTGGTGATGCACATTACTATGGCATCTCTGTTTCACCTGGTCAACCACTGTAATAGATTAAGGAATGTGTGGTTCAAACGTCATGTGGAGCTATTGGAGGGAATGGGTCGACAGCAGCTTTCTTAATATAGCTGTACACTTGAGCAGACTTGGACTGGGTGGTCTCTTTTTGCTGGCACCTTTGTATGTTGCATAATTCTTCCTAAATGGGACTGCATTCTTAACGTTATGATGTGCATACATTATTTATTGTATTTTTGTATGGCAAAAACTAGTGTCGAAAGTGCCCTTTTCCACTCACAAGTGCCCCTCTGATCCTCCGCCCCCTCAGTTTTTACCATCTTCTGGCACCTATGAATCTTTCCTTACCTCTAGGTAGCAGTACGTCTCTTCTCAGAGAGCAGGTGCTATGCAAAGGGTCCTATACCCCTGATAATAACCATGACAATGGCTAAAAATATATATAAAAAACATTGCAATTGGTCAGTGGCAAATAATCTGACTTCTCACTAGCCTGGGAAAGCATGCTGAGCTAGCAGAACGACAAGATAGCTAAACAATGGATCTTGTATATATGAAGGACACTTGCGGTTACATATGCAGTTGCAGTTCTGCACTAGTGCTAAAGATAGCAATATTGCCTACCTAATCATTATACAATGGTGTAAATAGAAGTATCTCCCAAGTGTTACAATCAGAATAATAGCAAATGCATTATGATTCTCAGTAAAAAATATATAAATGTACAGTAGAACTCAGATACTGACACTTATGCTTATATGATAAGTGCCTATGTCCTAAGGTTAGTACATATACATATATGTAGAACTGTCTGCGAGGTAGGGGCCAATCAGGGGGTGCTGGTCCATGGATAACATCCTCATCTGTATTCATAGATAACAACCTGAAATAGAAAATACACTATATTAGTGGATATCTGCTCTTTAATTGTCTTCCTGCATCTTGCAGTGTTCCTCTGCCAGAAGAGGATCCCAGCTGGTGTGCTGCCTTTAACAGCCTTGCAAGTCCAGTACTGTAAATATAGTTCAGTGTGATGTATTGCTGTAGTCCTGGTTCCTGCGTGAGTGTGCGAATGGATGCCTCCGCGCTGCCACTTTAAGAGATTCAGTCCTGCCACTGCAGTGAATAGCCTGTGCCCGGCCCAGGAAAATCAAAGCCTGTGACCAGCCAGGTAGTACCCCGATAAGTTTCATTGTACAGTCGCTTTACAGTATATATGAAGCTCTATTGAATGATGTGATTGTTTATTTCTAAACCCAGACTTTTATTTTTAAAAGGAACTGGAATTATGGACTGTTTACTTTGTTAGTAAGGAAGCCGCCATGTTTGGTCCCGGACTTTGCAGTTGGACCAAACGGAACTTCAGGGGTCCTAACTGGTCCTTGTTACAGTGCTTTCTGGGAGAAACAGTAAACTTTTCTCTTAGCACCCATTTTTAACCAATCAGAGCTCCAGGACAGTGACTGACAGTTTGGGCAGCCAACCGGAATACAAAGATCCTGGTCTTCTGAGTTGGGAACAGTTTTGAAGGGGGAGACCAGCTCGAGTTCTTGGGAAAGAAGGAGCCTGTATGGCTTATCTGAGAAACGCGGGGAAAGGCCTGCTAGCCACCCTGTGTGTACTGCCTCAAGCAGAAAAGGCACTGTTCCTATCAGTCGCTTGTAGTCACTTGAGCTGGGTGAAAAAGCACTCTACTAAACAAGTGAATCTTGTGCTGAATTGTCTCAGATCTTGAGGAGTTGCTGTGAGAATCGTTTAAGGGATTCCAGTGAAAAGTGGAGCCTGTACTGTTTGCAAGTGTCTCCTGCCACATTTCAAGGAAAGGGGTAGACCGTACTGATTTGTATCCAGCTTGCAATAAAAAGACTTAGAGCCCAGAAGTGGTTGAGCTGAGTGTGCTATGTAAACTGCATCAGAGATTGAGTTGTATGAGCTGTGGCCTGTGTCATGAAAGGTCCACAAGACTGTCATTGCAGAACCGAAGTCAGCCGGGCTAAAGACCAGTTCAGGGAGTCAGCCCCTGCAGAGAGAAGAATCGCAGGTTGTGGTCACCTTGATGGGAAAGACCATGAAGTGGAGGTGAGTCGTGTTGGCCCTAGTACCCATGTTCATTCCTGGCAAGAGAGATTCCAGCCTGGCAGCTGCTATCATCTCTACAGGTCCTGGTACCATGAGTAACCTCAGGGTCTTTGCCCTGCAACCTCTAATACAAAGCAACTGCCATCTGATTTGCCTTCAAAGTTTGTGTTGTGATTTGACTGTAGTTGCAGGCCATCGGGCCTGGGGATTACAGTTTCTTTGGTTTTAAAGCACTGGTGAATGTGGCTACAGAGTAAAGCAAAAGAATCAATAACCAATATTTTATTTAAGGGCCTCAACCAGCTGCAACACCAGACACCCCACAGCAGCATTCAAGCATGCAACAACTTAAAACCTGGGTACCCAGATTGCACTAAATGAATTAAATCAAAGGTGAACATTTGTAAATGTTAGATCTACCATCCAAGCTGATTACTTTATTTGCAGTAACCATTGATTTTCCTGCCCATCCCCTGTTAACATTCCCCAATAAATCAGTTTACTGTTTAAATGTTAATCTGCTTCATGAGAATGTTAATATTGACTAGTGGGGGAGTCAGGGCAGTCCAAAAAGGTATTGCTGTTATTGTCACATTTCTTGTTCCAGGTGCACAGGGTAGTCCAGGAGTGTCAACCTTGTGGGTAAGAGTGGTAACTATGAGCATATTACTAGCGCTCACCAGCAATTGTAATTGTATGTTAAGTAAAGTGTTTGGTATAACTCCAAGTGTATGTCCACTGATTGGGGCTGTGGGTAAGTAATACTTTCCAGAGGGTCGTGCTAGCGTAACATCTTACCCACTTGAACGTTTCTCTGGGTGGAGGCACTGTGTCAATAGCATTATTATTTGAACCCATTCCCCTCAACCTGCAGTTAGGGAAAGAGGCAGGGGTAGTAGCCCATTGGGAGGTGGCACCCGGGTAACATATATTAGGCTCTGCTTCCTGATTTGTGTAGGGTTTTGAAGGCCATATATAAATGAAGTTACCAAAGAAATTTTTAAAAAGTTAGGAATTGTATGGCAAGATACTCTATTAATATTCAATGGGGTTGCTACTGCACAAAACGTAAATCCCATAAAGGTTGGAAATGAACTCTTAAAGTTGTTGATCCAATGCCCACAAAGTAGGAAAATGTGCTGTTAGGGTTGTTAAGCCTAACTCTTACCCTCCTCCCATGGGTACTGTGTAATACCGGCGAAACAATGATCATGACGCCAAGAAATGTGAACACAAAACCGTGAGGCCACTTATGGCGACTGGCACATTACGGTGATCACCGAAATGGCAACAAAGTGCACAGTGGCTTTTTAAGGGGGGCTTCAACCTCACCTCTGCATCCCCCTTACTAAAAATAACCAACTCCGGGTGGACACAACTCAGGAAGGAGAAAAAAACGTAGGTTGCAGTTTCAGCAGTCGCCGTAATGTGCCAGTCACCGTAAATGGCCTCGCTGTTTTGCGTTAGCCTTTCTTGGTGTCACGATTATTGTTTCACCACTATCATGGAACACCCTTCCATGTCCCCTGCCCTCAAGATCCAAGGCCAGTCTACATATACAGAGCCATGCATTAATGGCCTGGTACCTCCTGCAGGGTCAACATATTCAAAATTGGTAAAAAAACAACCGTAATTACTACCCCTCCCCTCTGCTCATGACCAGCAGGCAAGGTACATGTGCGGAGTCATGGAACAGAAGTCTGATATTTCATACATATGGTGCAAACTGTAGATCTGTAATTAGATGGGATAGCAGCACAGATGGTTTTTTTTTTTGAGATGATCCCAGGTGCACAAGGATAAAGGGCAGCACAGTCACTTTCTGTGAAAATATTCAGGGTCGCCAAGATCAATAACAGCATGGTCACTTTTTTAAGAGATTATCCTGGGTGCACCAGGATCAACAGCATTATGGCTGCTTTTCTATAACAGTATACTGGGTGCACTGGGATCAATAGTGACATGGAGGCTTTTCTTTGGAAGTGTCCATGGTGCACTAGGATCAACAGCGGCTCAGCCGTTCATCTGCTGTGACGTGATTGAGGGTTCACCAGGATCAACAGTGACATGGACACTTCTCTATGAAATAATTCCGGCTGGACCTGGATAAATTACTTAACCAATGCAAACCTTAAAGGGAGGGAAAGTACGGAGGAAGTGAGTATTATTACTCGTATATTGACCACATATCAGGCACAAAATCATATTGACACTTTAAGCAAGGAATACCATCTAAGTATCAGAAAATACAGTATCAGCTTCACAGTGAAACTGACATTTTGCCCAGTGAATCACATCACAATTACACCAGGAAAATGTTAATGGGTGTTGATGGGAATAATTCGGCCATGAGATAGATTACATATCCCTGTAGAAATGGTCACATGTAGGTATTCAAATGAACCAAGAGCCTCACAGCACCATTGACTGGCAAGAGGGACAGGTTGCTTTCCCCATAGCTTACTGATTAATAGTCTGGATCACCTACAGACCCCAAACACTATCCCAATATATTTGCTTTTCAATTTCCAAGCAAACAAAAAAGTGACCAAGGACCCATTGTCTTCATCTTCTGGCATGCAGGCAGTTGAAGTATTTAATACGAACATACGAAGAAGCCAGCAGAAGAAGGCCATTTGGTCTATCAAGTCTGCTCGTGTTGCAGGGTCCACAGCTTGAGCTACTGCCCCAGCCTCTCTCCCCCCACTCATCCCATCCTCCCTCCCCCTGACCCTTACTCTCCCCCATACCTGTCCCAGCCTCTCTTAAAGCTGCCCACTGTCTTCAACGAGAGTACCTGTTCTGGCAGTGCATTCCAAGTGTCCACCACCCTCTCTGTGAAGAAGTGCTTCCTGATCTCCCTCCTAAACCTCCCACCCTCCAGCTTAAGACTGTGCCCCCTTGTGTTATGGTTGCCACTCAGCTTAAAGAGACTCTCCTTATTAACCTTATTTGTCCCTTTCAAGTACTTGTAGGTCCCAATCATGTCTCCTCTCTCTCTCTCCTGTCTTCCAGGGGAGTACATGTTCAGTGCCTTCAACCTCTCCTCGTATACCTTACCCTGCTGACCAGCTATCATCTTTGTAGCCCTCTTCTTGACCTTCTCCAGCAGGTTAATGTCCTTTTTGAGGTGTGGGCACCAGTACTGAACTCCATAGTCTAGATGCGGCCTTACCAGTGACCTGTTTAAGGGCAGTATAACCTCCTGTCTCCCCTACTACTTCTATACCCAGATATGCATCCCAGCATCTTGTTTGCCTTTGCTGCTACTTTCTTGTACTGCGTGGAGTTCTTCAGGTCACTAGTGATCATCACTCCAAGGTCCTTCTCCTCCTCTGATGCAGATACTTGGACTCCAATGGTCATGTGATGCAGGCAACCTAGCAGCAGCAGGAACCTGGAGCTCCCATCCTTCACCTTTCCTCACTGCCTCTCAAAGCCTAATTTTGGAGAGTTTTGC